>JANAVB010003198.1:4444038-5103018 GCA_029216955.1 Iris pallida
CCTCAAAAGTAGCATTTCTGTTGCTCTTGGTCAAGAACTTGACTTCCTTAACCAATCCCTTCCTGAACCTCCTAGCCTTCGCTGTCTCGCTAAGGCCTTCCACAAATCTGCCCAGGCGGCAGAACTCTCCAGCGTACTCTTCTACTGTAAGGTTCCCTTGAACCAGGTTCTCGAACTGCGTCTCCAAAGCGCCAAGTGCAGTATCGGGAAAGAACTTCTCCTTGAAAAGCTTCTTGAAAGCCTCCCAAGTCTGCCCCTCTGTACCAACCCTGGGGTCGGTCTGGTACCATATACGGGCAAAGTCCTGCATCTGGCTGCCCGCTGCCTCTATCTGAAGCCGGGCTGGTATCTCTGTAAGGCAAAAGATCTCCTCTATGTGCTCGATCCAGTCGTCGGCATAAAGGATACCCTCCGTACCCTTGAAGTCTCACGGATGCATCTTCTGGAATTCCTGAATGCCCGGTGTCTTCGGCTGGTATGGCTGAACCAGCCCTCCCTGCGGCTGGGCAGTCACCTTCTTTACTGCTACCATGGCAAGCTGATGGGCATTGTCAATGCCCTGTCTCATGTCCTCTGCCTGGCGTCGCTGCATCTCCATCATCTGCTGCATGAAAGCAAAACACTGCGCCACATCAACTGTCCCCTGGGGCGGTGGTGGTAGCATCCCCTGAACTCCTGGTGTAGTCCTCGGAGCTGATGGAGGAGCACTCCCAAAAGTTGCAGACGGGCCCTCCTGAGCTGGAACAAGAGGCACTGTGGTCCCTAGGGCTTACTGAGTCGGACGAGAAGTAGCAGACCTCTCAGTAGTATCCCTAAGACCAGAGCACTGCGATCGTGTCTCCACAATCCTGAAGACAGATCAAACAAAGAATCAATTACTGAGAAAGAAGCGATATAATCAAAGGAGGACAGTTATTTCAAAAGAAGGCAATTATCAGCAAGAATGTGTAGATGGCACGAATTAGATCAGAATTCTTCCTAACTGTGATTGAGTACCTCTCCGCTAATACCTATTTCTTAGTTCCTATCGCAGGCTCGTAGTAGTACAACTAAGTCACCTTACTACCACGATATCGTAATAATACGAATCTGACCTGCATGGGCTACCACTAAAAATGTGTCACGATCCGCACCCAGTGTAAGGGTACAAGTGCGTAGCCACGCCCACCCTACGTCGCAGAATCGGCGGTAGAACGCTGTTCTAGGACATTATCTAAACCAACTCATACAATTATATAATAGAATAATATAACTCAATCACAATCTAAGCACGATAGGATATCACAGAATTCTTTAACTAAAGAGAACAATGAAAACTACTAAAAAATAATAACTCGAAACAACTCAAATAAGACAACTCTCACATTATTACAATTCAAGTTCCAGTAAAGAAATCTAAAATAGTCTACTAAACTAGTCTCCCGATCACTCCTGAGAGTCGGGGCTAAAGATAGCTAATCCCTCTCCAGATCCATAGTGAGTAGGGCAAACATCCTCAGGGCTAACATCTGTAATATTTCAACAGGTCCAGTCAGGACAGGAACGAATACATCTCATCAAGTAAATCCAAGTAAATGACGAAAACCATAAAGCATTTATAGACAATTTTATTGATGAAGCATAGGAATTCGAGACAATTTAAGATGTAAAACTATAGTAAAAGAACAAGGAAAGCAAAAGCTGTGAAACAGAATATCATGTCAATGAAGACTGTAACTATAGCTAGCTGAACCATAATAATGTGATATGAGCCCAGTGGTACAATGTATGTCAAGTGTGATTCCATTCAATGATCCAAGTAGGGTGATTCTTGTCATGGTTCTTGTGATGATTCTATTAAAAATTCTAGACAATACTCACAGTGTGTTTTAAAATACTGAGATCGACATGTAAACTGCTAGGGGTAATCCGGCACATCACACACTGGAAAAGTATGGGACGGCTATCGTTCTTGTATAATTCACAGGGAGGTGGTTCGAGTATTTAGGAATGTTTACATGTCTACTCAAGTATTTCCCCGCCCGACAAATATAAGTGAATCCATAACATGACACGTAAATCGAGAATAAATCTAGCCAGAACATGAAGGTGCTTGTAGGTGATTCTTGTAATAGTTCTTGTAATAGAGGCTAGACAAGTAAGGTATGTGGGTCGTATACATAGATTCCAGAAAAATATCAATTCGTGTTTGTAATCGAGAATCAAATAGAATTGACTAAAACTGAAATATCGAATTCGACAAGTAAATGAAAGAACTTTCAGAGAATGTACTCGCCTGACAATCCGAGCTGCTGATAAGGATGTATAACTGAACTGGAGTGATATAAACCTATTTTAAGTATCCATATGTCACAACCAAGTCTAAAATATCAAAGGAAATAGCAACAATGCAAGACTACATGCTTCTAGGTCCCTTTTGGTCAAGTCAAACCTTGGTCAACTCTGGTCAAACCCGGTCAACGCTGGTCAAACCTGGTCAAACTAGGGTCAACTAGTCCGTCTACTAATTTCTAGGTCATACACAAAATTTTAGGTCATTCGGAGTTCGTTTGAGTTGAATTGGATCAAGTTTGACCCGAAGTTGACTTTTATCAACTTGGTCAACTTGTCGGCCAATTCGACTAAACTAGGCTCAAAATGACAAACCAAATCGGTCCTAGGACTCCTATAGTTATATTCACAACTATAATCTATTCTAAGAGGGTTTCCAAGCATAATATCTATATACATATATGATTATACACACACATGTGCATATACAATACAAGTCAACCTTAAATCTAACAAAAGATGGTGTGTGTGTGTGTGTGTCCTGGTGCTTACTGAAATGGGGGAAATCTGAGATTAAAAACAGAAAACACAACCATGGTATACCACAATTTAATATACTATTATCTACATATATATACAAAGTAAGAAAACTACATATATATATATATATATATATATATATATATATATATATATATATTTTTTTTTTTTTAAGAAAACTACATATATATATATATATATATATATATATATATATATATATATTTATATATATATATATTATATATATATACAAAAAATATATATATATATATATATATACACAAACTCTTAAATGGAAAGATTCGCAATGGTGCGAGATAATTTAAAGAGTCTAAAATCTGGAATTAAATCCCCCTCGACCCATTCTCAACATGTATATGTTAGCAATAGGTTTCAACGGGGTTATATATATATATATATAAATATATATATATATATATATATATATATATATATATATATATATAAATATATATATATATATTTAAATATTTAAATGTATATATTTAAATGTATATATTTAAAAAAAATATATATATTTAAATGTATATATAGCTATATAGAAAGCATATATACTCATAAATGATGGAAAATTATGAAACAAAACCAAAAGTTGGTTCCCACATATCCGAAACCTCATATACATATTAAAAACTCAGAATTTATAAGCTAAAAGGCTGGAAAGCAAAATATCACATTTCAACTCAAAATCGAAATTAAAGAAAATAACCCAATTTCACACAACGACCCAAAATGCAAAATACACCAAACGAACCCGCGAAACTCGACATACACGTTGGTCTCAACCCACGTGATGCGTTCGTATACTCTTGGGTTCGAAATCGTGTCCGTGTCGTGTCCACAGAATGCGTATCGAAAATTTCCGATACCGCGTGATACGCGTGCGTTCTCGCTCGTTTGAGCGCCGCACACACAACGAAATGCCCTGTGCTTGTGCACGTAGCTGGGGGGTCCTGGGTTAGGTCTTGGACATGACCACGCAGCGACATGCCGCCCGAAGCAGCGCACGCAGCCGCCACACCCGCGCGGCCTGCTTCGCGAGCGCGCGCCCGCGTGCCCTCGTGCACGCGATTCTGCCCTCGTGGCTCGCTCGTCGGGCCACGCTGCGACTCGGGGTTCGTTCCTCGGGTAGTCTAGGTATAGGTCAACGTGTCCCAGGTCCTGGAATGGGTCTTCGCTGCGTTGTGTGCGCGCACGAAGTCCATTTCAGTCCCGAATTTCAGCCGGGTACACAGAATGGCTGAACAGTGCACGCGCGATTACTCCGCGCTCGCTCGACGAAACGTCGTGAAATTTTACGGGCATGTGGGAAGAGGTTTCCCCTACGTGCTCATAAAATTTCACGCAAGATGGACCTCTGTACTTCAAGTTATGACGCACAGACTACAGGGCATGTACGGGACCGTGCACGGGATCTCGTGCACGCCTGTCCGTGTCCGTTCGGATGCCGAAATCGTGTCGATTTCCGATCCGTCTTCACAAAAGTTGGTACAAATCATATAAGGAAGGATTTCGTTAAAACAGAATCAAAATTAATACTTTTTAATTCAAAGTGGCATTTTGCCGAGCACGTGCAACATGAGACCGATACGTGTCCGATACCGCTATCAAACGAAGTCAAAACCCAACCAAACTTTGTACACAGATCAATGGTGCCTATATGGATGCAATAATGAAGAAAATTTAAGAGACACAAAGGTAGATCAGGATTTACCTATTGAGTGTCAAAAACTCAATGAACGGGGCTCCTCGGTTGTCGTGTCGGCCGATTTCCCTCAAGCAAAAGCCTCCGCCTCCTTGCTAGAAATGCTCCAGCAGATCCTCCTCTCCTCTACGAGTGCAACGGAGTTCGTTTGGGAAGAAACGGACTCCGAATGAAGGAATTATGAGTTTTGGAGAAGGGGATCTATTAGGGTTTCCTAGTGGAGGCTCAAAACTTTACAAATGAATGCAAGGGGGCGGGGTACTATTGTTTGGGTGGCCAAGGGGGTTCTCTAGGGTTAGGGTTTCACTTGGACCAACTCTTTCTCAAGTAGAAATGGGCCCAAGTTAAAAAGACTAGAAGACTAGCATGAAAAAGACTAAAAAAAAATCAATTAAGGCTTTTAAAAATAAACTAAAGCCTAAAATAAATTCTAAAAATAAAAATAATAATTCTAAGGCATGGTTAGGCTCCTATACAATGTCCTCTAAGGCTAAACCAGTTGGTAGCACAACACAAGTTAACATATCTAGAAAATCACAAAAAGAGCAAAATGGCTAAAAGACTAAAATGACTAAAAATTCATTTAAAACATTCTAAAATAACTAATTAATTCTAAAATAATTCCTACAAGGTCAAATTAATTCTAATTATTACTATTAGTCTTCTAGTCAATGTTGGCTAAGTTAAACCCATTTATACTACACAAACATCAAACAAAACCAACTATCATCACATGAATTCAATAAATTAATAAAGAATATAATAATTATAAAATGACCAAAATATCCATAAATTAAAATTGTGGTGGTTACAGGCTCCCTTTGGGACCAACCAATGTACCCTGCCTCGGCCTTCCGCTCCCGCCTCAACCGAGGAACTGTTTGAGCTCGTGAGGGATATACACACCCGTATAGAGGCAAAGGACAAACTGGAGGAGCATCAGAAGCTCGCAATTTGGCAGCCCTATCCTCTCGAGTAGAATAACGTGGTTTATCCCCGAAAGTATAAACCATAGATGTTGGCACGATTCGACGGGAAAGAGTTTCCCCATCGGTATCTGACATACTTCGCCTCCATGACGGGTCACTTGTCGAAGGAAAATGCCTTGCTGACGAGTCTATTCATTAAGGCATTAAAGGGGGTAGCCTATGAATGGTTTTGTAACCTCCCTGATCACTGCATATCCTCCTTCAAGGATTTGAAGCACCTTTTCCTCTCCCGGTTCTATGATGGCGAGATAGACATGACCATGTCCTCCCTAATGAAATCACCCAGAAGGAGAAGGAGTCAGTTCGAGTTTACAACAAATGCTTTCGTCAGGCATGACTAAGGCAGCCTTCCGACATCCCTGAGCCGGTGCTGATGGATTCCTGCCGCAAGAACATGACACCGACAGTTAAATTCTGGGTCAATTCTACCCAGTATAAGGACTGGACCGCGCTTATCATCGGTGCTGAGAGCGCCGAAATGAAGGCCCGAGGCGCTCGTCTCTTGGGACTCATCTTCTCTTCGTTCGACGAAAAAAGGAAACGCCCCTCCAACAGTAACAATAGATGGCGTGACTCAAATGGGAACCAGACATTGACCGTCAATACCTCTAAGGGTGCGTCAGCTCCTCCCCAGAAGCCATGAACTGCACCAAGATAGAAGGACGTCTACTCCTTCAATGGTGAAGATACCTTACGGCTCTTCAAGGTGCTGATGCAAGGCAACAAGATCAAGTTTCCTGATCCTAAGAGCCCTGATGAGGTTGACAGGGTAGGCGATCCGAGGTATTATTACTACCATCTGTTCATCGGTTATCCGACACGGGACTGTTATATATTGAAGAACTACATCAAATGCATGATCAATACAAATGTCCTCTCTCTCGACTATGAGGACAAGACAGTCTTGACGAATATGATGTCTCTATAGGAATGAAATGTTACGTGATTTACTCCAGCGGAAGGGTGAATAGAGTAGGCAACAGAATATTAGCTATTAAAAATGTTAGTAGCAAGATCACAAAAATATATCACAGATATGAGTAAGTAAAAGTAAAGTACAAAGATCAAACTCAAAAATGACAATGTATACTGGTTTTCCTCTTGTGAGGACTAATCCAGTCGGAAGAACTCTAGAAAAACACAAGTTTTCATCAGAAATTTTTACAACTTCTACAAACGCGAGCTTTGATCCAAAGCACTCGACCAACTTCAATTGTGAAGTGTCTTAGTTCTATCAAGCCTCTTGATTACAATCACTCTGAACTTCTAGACCGTGCCATATTGAAAAATCGAATAGAGGATTGTAACTGGCTTGGGATTTGAAATTGAAAGCTTAGTGGGCTTTGGAAGATTGTAGTAAGCTTAGAGAGAAGAAATATGAAAGTGAATTAAGTTGAAATGGTGAAATTTCTTCTCTGTTTATAGAATTTCCAAAAAGAGAACTCGGGCAAAATTCGGGCAAAATTTGGCCAAAATTTGGACAAAATTTTATGAGGGAATCTTGGCATATAGTCGTTGCATCTGTAACTGCGAGAAGACTCAGTTTAAAATCCAACGTATAGATAGCCGAACTCGAGCAGAATTCGAGGCGAATTCATGCCGAATTCTGCTAGTCTAGAATTGGTTTGATTTGGGTTGGCAGATCAGGTTTTGGGCTTTTGAAAGGTCAAGCAGTTATGAGGTAGTTTGGGCTTTGTGAGTTGGCTTGTTTTCAAAATTAAAATAGTATTTTGAAAATGTTTCTTGGGTAGCCTATTTGCCAGTACGATGTGGTTTATATTATATTCCTAGACTCAATAAAATATAAAAGTATATTAATAATTTGAAATACAGACACGACGACAAATACAACTCAAAGTTCTAAAGTCTTGAATGGTAGAAGGCACAGGCTATCGCAGTTAGTCCAAGTAGCCCTTATATCGAGAGAGGATTAGATCAATTATTAAAATCTAGTTCGACCATGACCAATGGGCCAACAATCTCTCCCATTTTGACAATTGACAAACCTTGACCGATGTAACATCTTGGTCTTGATTTGAACAAAAATATCAAAATATTTTTGTTTGGTACTGTCTCCTCTTGGCAGATATTTGTTTGCAAAAAACAAAAAAAAGTTTATTCCAAACTTGTGAAAGAATAGTACAAAGTACAATGAATTCTGGGGAAGTACAACTGTAGGAATCTGATCAGAAGACGATCACTTTATCCCTTGGACTATGTGAACTTGAAGACTGTAGCCTCTGGAGAATGCAGCAGGAATTTTACAAGAGTTCTTGATCTCTGTGCGTATGTATGTGATGCTTCAACAATGATCGGAAACTCTATTTATAGAGTTCAGGAAATAACTGTTTCAGCAGTTATTCTGATATGCGCGAGGCTGAATTACGCCACAATAGGTTACGCTAATCTACTGTTGTGCCAACTTTCATTCAGTTATAAGTCGTATACTAACTGTATTTAGACGCGTGTCATCATGTGATTGAGATGCGCTTGGTCGTGTACAGGATAGTAGACACATCTTGAGAGATTAGTGGCATGTGTACCACGTTATCCTGCTTTAGAGATGAAAATTATCTCAACTTTATCAGATTACATGAACTTCAGTCATTGAGTAAAACTGCGCTTGATTGAGCTGCGCCTAGACACGTAGCAGATTTTGAGCAGAAGTCATTCAGATTGTGCCTAGGCGCAACTAAAGATTTTGTCTGGATTGCGCCTAGGTACAACTAAAGATTTTATCTGGATTGTGCCTAGGCGCAACTTACAAAGCATACATGACAGCTGTCAACCAACTCTCCTCGAGCGGCACAATTTACGGAATTCGAAAAGATTTTCCTCGTTCACTGTGGTATCAGTTGTCAGTACTGTCAGGTAATGATGGCCATTAAGTGTCAGACGCCACGTAGATTTTGGCACAATAAGACTGGACGCAGTCTGATATATGGCGCAACCTGTTCAACGGCGCAGTTTGTTCTCTGAGCTTCATATCAGTGGTGAAACTTGAGTTTTGGGGCGCAACTTGATCACTGGTTAGTAGGTTCATGGCGTAGCTTAATTTTTAGGCCGTACAAGACCCCATTCAAAGTTTTTAAAACTTAAAAAATATTTTAAAGTTTTTGAAATACTTTGAACTTTGTAAAAGTTTTGACTGAGTCAAGTTGCGCCAGTCAATCACAGTCTGTTACTACCAGTTACGATTTTTTCGTGCACAATTGGGGGTGACTGTTAGGATTCCGACTTTTAGCTATAAATAATCCCTGTTTAATCCACCGTGATTCTTTACTTTCTCTTTTAATCTTCTGAGGAAATTTCTTGAACTCTTGCAACCCCTTTTTTTCGACCTTCTCTTCGACGATATGGCCCCCAAAAGGACTGCTGTTGACAAAGGAAAGGCCATCGCCACGCCCTTCATCTCGTGCTCCGTCTACCCGTGCACCATAATATGTACCGCCTTCTTCTCGACGAGAGACGACCAATCCAGCAATGGAAGGTGATTAAGGACGAGCCAATTCGTTCTGTGGACGATGATTCCATCACTGATTGATTTGTACCCCTCTTTTTAGAGTGTGGTGTATCACAAACATTGTGCCACTTTTGAAGATAAGTACTGATCTGTATGTTGTAGACTCCGTTGGTATACGCTAACTATTTCTGAGAATAGGCGCACATTGTGGTCCAGTATTTAGATTTGATCATAGGTGCGTACTACTGATATACGTATGTTGATCGACATACAATGTTGATATGCGCCCGTTTGATCAGCGTACTGTTTTGATATGCGCCAGTTGATTAACACATACTGTTGAAATGCACATGTGCTTCTGAGAATAGGCACATATTACTGATAGGCGTCTGTTGATCAGTGCACTGTCGATGTGCTCCTGTGCTTCTGAGAATAGGCGCACGTTACTGATATGTGCCTGTTGATTTGATGCACGCACAGTTTTGATAGATTTTGCTGACTTTTTTTTTCTTTGTTCCTATTTACAGAAGTTTGGTTGGCAAGCTTCTTCAAAACTGGCATCGGTGATCTGGATGCTATGGAGAGCATTCTTCTGACACCCACATCAGACAGCTCACGTGATTTTGACACTCAGATCAGACAGCTCAGGACTCTTTATGTTTAAGAAGGATCTTCCTCAGATGGTAGGAAGAGCCTATACACATGAAAGTTGGATGGTGGAGAGACAGAATTGGGAATCGTATCACAAGGGTGATCTCATTCCTAGTTCCCCTGGTGGGTCATCTTCTCTCCACCAGTTGTATTGACAGCAATTCATCTTTGGGCTGCTATACTCTGTGGTTATCCTCTCGTATTTCTGAAAGAGAAGACCAGAGTTGATTCCATTGTCTGGCTCGTTGTTTCAGGTCGAGACGACAAGGAACGGGCACCAACAAATAAGAAGATCCAAAGACGTAATAGACCTTCATATTATATTTAGAAAGAAAATCCAAGATGTAATAGATTTCCATCAAGATGTATCTATATTTTTAGAGAAAGAATAAAGAATGATTTTCTCTTCTTTTATGATCTGATTTTGATGTGGTGATAATGAAAATAGAATTAAGAAGAAATATGGAGATGACAAGTTGCTAATGTAAATATACCGAATTCAGAAGCAGGGAGAATGTGAACTCTTATTTATGAAAAGTGAACAGTCACTTCGATTTACGAGAAAGAATACTGAATGAATGAACAATTACTGCAGCTTTCGAGGAAGAGAATAAATGAATGAACGATCATGTCGGCTTTTGGAGAAAGGAAAATAGTTATAAATGAACGAACGGTTATAAATGAACGAACAATTATAAGTGAACGAACAGTTGGGTTTCTTTCAAAAAGTCGCATCGGTTGTCGATGTTGACTGTTTAATTGTTCTATCTATAAATAGAACAAAACTTTCGTAGATATCATCACTTTCTTTTTTTTTTGTACAAAATGACTTCCAAAGATTTGCTCACTCTGAAGATTGAAGGAGAGACCGAGATGCCCTTTGCTGAGCCTCCAGTGCCTCTTCAGAAAGAAAGAGGTGAAGGCTCAACTGCTCATGTTCCAAGACGGGACTTGATTGCTGAGCTAGTAGAGCCTGGGAAGACTGCCGAAGAAGAGGCATTGAGGATGGCTGCCTACAAGTTTCTTGTGAGTTTAGACAATGAGATGTTTGAACTGTTGGCAAACTATGTATTTAATCATGAAGGATCGAGGCCTCCTCCCTGTCCTTAATATTATATTACTCCATTCTGCTTTTGAATAAAAAATAAACTTTTATTTACATCATGTCTCTAAAAATAAGGTACATTTTGTCTTTATACATAATATTTCTTGAGAAATTTGCGATTGATAGGCATCATAGCGACTCTGTCGTCCATATCTGTTAATTGATAGGCTCCATTTAAGAAGACTTTATTTACCACATACGGCCCTTCCCATTTTGCCTCGAAGTTGCCTTTGCTCATATGTGTCATAGTCATAGGATGTCTGACTGTAAGAGCTAACTCGCCCTCCTGAAATGTTCGTACTCTGACTTTGCGATTGAAGGCTTTTGAAATCTGGTCCTGATAAAGTTTGATGTGTTGTTGAGCTAAAAGCCTTTTCTCATCGAGCGCCTCCTATTATTGAAGCCGAAGACGATCATTATTTTCTGTAGTAAGCTCATTAGCAATGGCGATTCTCAATGAAGGAATTTGAATTTCCAGAGGTAAGACAGCTTCACATTCATATACTAAGGAAAAAGGGTGTGCAACCTGTGGGGTTACGGACAGTAGTACGATATGTCCATAGATATTCTCCAAGTTTATCACTCCAATTATATTTGTTAATAGAGACAAACTTTTTAAGGAGTTTGATAATGGTCTTATTGAATGCTTCAGCCAACCCGTTAGCCACAGGATTATAGGCCGTAGAGGCAACATTATTGATTCTGTTGTCAACACAGAACCTATTAAACTTCTGGCTGATGAATTACGGCCCATTATCATGGATAATTCGGCGAGGGACACCAAATTTGTGTATCACATGATGTTCGATGAAGTTGATGACACTACTCATTTTAACTTCAGCCAAAGGTATAGCTTCTGTCCACTTGGAGAAATAATCGGTTATAGCCAAGATGAACTGATGTCCTTTAGATGAAGGAGGATTGATAGGGCCAATTATATCCATGCCCCAAGCTTAAAAAGGCCATGAAGCAGCAGTCGGATGAAGAAATTCCGACGGCTGATGGATAAAATCTACATAAATTTGACATATACGGTATTTTCTTGCATAGTCAATAGCATCTGATACCATAGAGGGCCAATAGTAGCCCATACGTCGAATACGATCCTGAAGGTTAGGACCAGGCTGATGTGCTCCACAAACTCCATCATGAGCTTCGTGTAATATCTGCTTTGCTTCATCACCAGTGAGACATCTCAAGAGTAGCCCATCAAAAGTTCTTTGATAGAGAGTTTTAGTAGTATGATTAAAATAGAATCGAAGCGATCGGCGACGAATACTTGTAGCTTCCTTAGGATCTTCTGGCAAGATGTCATGTACTGCAAAATCAATGAAAGGTGCTCTCCAGTCCTCGCAAGTGACATTGACTTCAGTTAGACTGTTGAATTCAATGTTGTGGTTGTTTTCGACACAAAATAGTTCTCTATTAGAGATAACAACCATTTGTTATCTTTTGACTGGAACTGCCAATATCGCAGCTAGGTTAGCTAAGGCATCAGCTTCTGTATTGCATGCGCGATGTACATGTTCGATGAAGAAACCTTTAAATGAAGAAGCTATCCAGGTTGCTGCTTCATGGTATGGTACCAAATCTTGATATCGAACTTCATATATGTCTTTAACCTAATTAACAATCAGTTTAGAATCACCATAAACTTTAAGACATTCAATATTCAATTGTTTGGCTAATTGGAGTCCAATGAGCAAGACATTGTATTCTGCCACATTGTTAGAGTATGATTCGTCTAAAGAATAAGCCCTTTGAATAGCTAATCCATCGAGTGAAACGAGAACAATTCCTACTCCAACTACAAGGGTACCTCCAGGTCCAATTCTAGAAGCTCCATCGAAGAACAGCCTCTAGGTAGGAAATTTTTCTGAGATCATATTTGGTTCCAATGTTTCGTTAGGAATCTCATCATAGAGTTTAGATGTCTCAGGGACAGGATGAGCTGCTAAGAAGCCAGCAAGTGCCTGGCCTTTCACAGACTTTTGAGGAACATAAACCATATCATATTGTGCTAATAATATGGACCATGTGGCAAGCCTTGAATTGAGTGTACTTGACTTCTTCATTAAGACTCGAAGAGGATTGACTCGAGATATGACATGAATAGTTTGGCCTATAATGTAATGTCTTGTCTTCTGAACATCAAACATTAAGGCTAAACATTCATTCTCCACCGGACTATAACGATGTTCAGCTCCAATCATCGTTCGACTAAGATAGTAGATGGCTTGTTCATGACCTTCCTTGTTCTTTTGAGCTAGCAAAGCTTCCAATGAATGATCTATTGCCCGGACATACATTAAGAAAGGTATTCCTGAGATCGGTGGTACAAGAACTGGTGGACTCATTAAATACCGCTTTATGTCATCAAATGCTCGTTGATATTCTTTCGTCCAAATGAAAGATACACCTTTCTTTATTAATTGAGTAAATAGTCTGCAACGTCTAGATAAATTTGAAATGAATCGCCTCATGTACGCAAGTCCACCTTGGAATCCTCGTAGCTCTTTTAGGTTGCGTGGAGGACGCATCTCTTGAATGACTTTGATCTTCTCGGGATCAACGTGTATACCCTTAGAGGTAATGACGAAGCTGAGAAATTTACCACTAGAGACACCCAAAAAAGACTTGGTGGGGTGCATTTTGAGTTGATGCTGGCGCATTAGATTGAAGATAGTTCTTAAATCTTGAATATGATCTTCTTTGAGACGACTTTTGACAGCAATATCGTCAATATTACATTCGACAGTCTTTCGCAGATGATCTCAAAAGATAGTACTCATAGCCCGCTGGTAAGTTGCATCTGCGTTCTTAAGACCAAACGACATAACTGTATAATAGTACACTCCTCGAGGAGTACGAAATGAAGTATGTTTTTCAGCTTCAGGATTCATCCAGATTTGATTATATCCAAAAAATCTATCCATGAAAGAAATTCGTTCGAATCTACATGTGTTGTCGATCATGACATCAGTAACTGGGAGAGGGAATTCATCTTTAGGGCAAACATCATTGAGATCCTGAAAGTCTATACAAACTCGAACCTTTTCGATTTTCTTCAAGACTGGAACAACGTTGGCTACCCAGTCAGGATGCTGCTCTTCTCTAATAAAACTACTAGCTATAAGCTTTTTTACTTCATCATCAATTACATCCATCACTTCAGGCTTGAATCGCCGTTGTTGTTGTTTGACCGGCTTGGCATTCAATAAGATATTAAGCTTGTGAGTTGCAACTTGAGGATCTAATCCTGGCATATCTTTATAACTCCAGGAGAAGACATCAATAATTCACGAGTAAGGTGAATTAACTCTTGTTTATCATCCTCTGAGAGATTTTTGCTAATGAAGATTGGTCGTGATACGCCATTCTCTCTAATATCGATTTAGACTAATTGATCCTTAGTAGTGGTTCTCGTTGTTCAAAATGAAGTTTCCACTGATTGTCCATTTTTTGTGCCCAAGGGTCCACTTCAGGAGCTTCTTCAACGTCATCTTCGCCATCTTCCAAAAATTCGATAGACACCATGTTAGAAGATACTATCACCCTATGAACATGACCAATGCTGGTGTCAGAATCCCATGAATTAGAATCAAAAGAGTTAGATCGTTCTTCTTCATCAGATTCAGAAGGTTCTGGAGTTGGAAGTGGTGAAGCATAACCTAGTCCTCTTTTTGTTTTACTGTGGTATTGTTGTGATTTTCCTTTTAGAACAACAATTAGAAGAGGAGTTTGCCTTCCTTTACCGTTGTTGAGACCAGTTTTGAAATCATGGCCCATTTTGCGGATGATTGCTTTGGATTGTGGACTATAGCGGCGTAATTGTAGCCTTCCTGTATCATCGCTATTATCGTTATAGAGCATGATTTTTGGTTCCTCTCTTTTGTTAAAGAATATAGGCTTTTCATCTTTCTTTCGAGACGGTACTAAGAAGTACGACTCTTGTTTTGAATCCAGTGATACCACATTTCGAAGAGATGATACGACTTCTATTGTAAGTGGTTTAAAGCTATCTAGCATATCCAAATAACACTGAGTATAGTAAGAGACATCAGTATACTGCAAAGGAGATGCTTTATTGATTTTTACACTATCATTTACAACAGGAACTTTAGCCTTAGCAGGCTTAGTCAGATTGATGACAAGAGGGGGAGAAGAAGAACGAGAAGGCGGAGGGGGCTTCTTGCGACGAAGATCGATTACAAGCGGCTCAAAAGAGGCGAGCTCCCTTTGTTCCTGACTATCACCCTTTGGCTGCTTCTCATAGGAAGGAAGATAGGTAGTCAGTAGTTTGGAAGACTGAGGACAAGAGGTACGTCCTTTGATCGGGATCACCAATGTATCATTCGGCACATTTTTCTGTTCTTCATCTGTGTCCATTGCTAGTACCACCTTCATGAACTCCTCCTTGTACATGCGAGAATCGTTGCAGTATGCTTCAACTCCTTTGAAAGGATTCAGATCTGTAATCTCTTTTTGGACTTCTCCATTACCATCCACATATTTAAAACATTGGTAGAGAGTAGAAGGTACAATATTGTGTTCATGGAGGAATGGCCTTCCTAACAAAGCATTGTACGAACCATGATTGTCAATAACATAGAAAGTTACCTTTGTACGAAGATTGCCAATTTGAAGTTTTAGGCGTATCTTCCCCAAAGGTTCACTTCTTCCTTGATTGAACCCCAAGATGGTAGTAATAGTTGTAGAACGGTTATGTACTAGGATCTTTAAAGCATCCAGTAATGTTTTCGGCATGATGCTAAGTGCAGACCCGGGGTCAATCAGAATACGATCGACTTTTATGGTATCTACATATCCCGTGAAATAGAGAGGACGATCATGACGATTGTCTTCTAACAATATGTCATCTTATGTAAAAGTAATGTTAGGCATTAACTCAAATACACTATGACAATGTGCGCAGCTGACTAGCTCCTTTTCAGGCTTCTTGAGAAGAGTAAGACAAGCGTCAGCCTGCATCAAGGCTTCACTTAACGTCTCTCGAGTTTCTTTTGAGAGACATAAAAGTTCAAAGATTGATAATCTTTCTGGATTATTGGCCAATTGAGCCAATATATCAAAGTTATATGGCTTTTCGAGTCCAAGAGATGAGGACTTCTTTAATGCTTTATCAAAGCGAACATGTTGTTTTCCCTTGTCTGCTGTTGTTGGTTTAGGAGGAGATGGTTCAACCATCGACAGGGATGTAGATGGTATATTCTCAGCAGAAGAAGATGATGTAGGAGGAACATCAGGAGATGGAGCAGGATTCTCTTAATTTTTAGGATATTCCCGAAGATAGGGTTTCCTAGATCTAGTGCCCATTAGAATTTCTTCTTGTTACTGGTTCAAAAGATACCATATTGCAGTTCTTAGCTTTAGATTTGGAGTGCTTCTTTTGCATAGAAGAGGAAAGCGTTTCAAACTCTGCTACTAGATCTTGATGAATCCATATAATCTCTCATCTATCAGTCAATAATGAAACAAGACCTTCATTTTAAGGAGGTAGGAGATTCACGATCTCAAGAGTAGTCCTTGGAATGGGGACAACACCATCTTATACAAGCTGTGGTGGAAAGTTACCAAATTGCACATAAACGACATTAGCAGTCACCGTCTTCTCGTTCTGCTGAAGAGTAATGGCTCCAGAGTTGACCAACTCTTGGATTTTACCCTTGAGCACATAACATGCTCTGGTTGGATGTCCTATAAATCTGTGATAAACACAATATTTAGGGTGATCGGTTTTACCCACTTCTTCTGGCCATTTTGCCTCTGGAAGTTGAAGCTTATTACTTTTGATCAAGCAATCGAAGATGCTCAAAGTATCATCTTCATCGAAAGAATACTCTTCCTGTGGACGAGTTGTCTTCTGCGGTGGTGCTGATGGAGTGGGTGCTGTCTGACTGATATTGACAGCCAAAGACTCCTTGCCCTTGAGATTGATGGCCAGTGTTTCTTTACCCTTGCGATTATTCTGGCGATTATTACCCCCGGGTGTAGAATGTTCGTCTTGGTTAGGATGAGTCATCTGAACTCCTAACTGTTTAAAAATTTTACCACTGACCTCAGCTGCCTTGGCATTCACAATGAAAGAAGGCCAATCCTGGAATTGTGTAGATGCCGTCCATATACTGATAATAGGCAACAAGTTTGATTTACAAGTATCTATTGTTACAACAGATAGAGTTCCTAAAGGCATTTTGAGTGCCTCTAGGCAGAATCTTTCAATGAAACTCTTCGTGGATTCATTGTGCCTCTGTTTAATCTTAATGAGGACAGACATTGTCATTTCATTGACTCCCTCATAAAATTGTTCTAAGAACATTTGCTTGAAACCGGCAAAAGAAGTGATACAACCATCAGACAAGCTATGATACCAGTCGTATGCTGCGCCAGCTACACAACCGACGAACACTCTGGTAAGAAGAGCATCATTTGGCTGTAATTGATCAGTCATCACCTCAAAGTGATTGATGTACTGACTTGGAGAGGTGCTGCCATCAAATAACATAATGGTTGAAAGCTTGTATTTAGGAGGAAATGGAACTTCCTTCCACTCTGTAGGATACGGTTGCTTTATGCCCAGTCTTTGTTGGCCATCCTTCTGCTTGAAGGCCTCAAACTGAGTGCGTAAGAGTTTCACAGCCTCATTAGCATCTCCTGATGTTTGGGAATTGGTTGGCTGATTAGAAGTGTTATGAGGAGGAACAACATGATAATTACCACCCCCAGTACCAGACTGACTGGGATCAGCTTAAATTGCCACAGAGGTAACCTAAGGAGGTGGTACCCCCAGACTAACAGGTACAGAAGATGCTATGAGCTCTGGATTAGTAGCAGGATTTACAATTGGTGGCACTGCATGTTGAGCCACGATTATAGTGTGCATACTTGCAACCATTTCATCCATGGTCTTCAATTTGTCTTCTAATGCAACAATTTGTTGCTCTTGACTGGTTGAAGTAGAGGCATCTTGATCTTCCGTAATGGTATATGCCATCACTTCTCTTGCTGCTATTGATGAGATAGTTTGTTCAGAACTTTCACTATCTGCATCAAACTCTGAGAAAGAGTCCTCTCCTACATGGGCGATGGGAAGATCTTCTTGATTAAAGACACCTTGGTTCAAATGTTGATTTCTCGATCTAGTGTATTGAAAGACACCTTCACTGGATGCATGAATCCGATCCAAGTATTGCTGACATTATGGGATGCATTACATCTTAGACGTTTTCCACCCCCAGTGCTTTGAGAAGTCATGTTAACAGAAGCATATAATAGTTCGTCTTCATCTTCTATTATATGTTCGGGAGTTGAAGCATAGTTCAGACGATCGAAGACAGATCGTCGAGCCCATTGGCAACAACAGTTGATGACGACTTCATGAAGGTAGTGGCTATCTGAAGCATGATTTGGAGGCGAGGAAGACATCCCTGTAATCTCCCGTCTTTGTGTAAGACGTTGCCGAAGATCAGTTACAACTACAGGACGAGAAGAAGTCGGAGGAACATATTCCTTAATGATGTTAGGAACATGTCTCCTATTCTTCAGATGTTTTATTCCCTGAGTGTACAAAGATGTACTCAACTCATTAGCATAAGTGGTTGGGTGCTTCTTTTCAAACTTTGGCTTATGTTATAGGTTGGCTTTGGCATAGGGTTCTTACGTATCACCAAAGTTGATACTGGTTGACGCCTATTGAGATAAGCGCGTAAATCAGAAAATTCTGATCCAAGTGTCTCTGTTTGTGATACCCTCAATTTTTCTTGCTTAGATCTTAAAATTTACAAGGTGGGAAGGTCTTGACCAGACCCCATAGGGGTAAGTAAGATGCCTCTTTGATCAGTATTCTTTCCGATATCAGAGATCCGAAGACCTATGCTTAAAGGAATAGAATCTGATGTGTCTTCCTCTAAGTCATAGACCAGGAAAGTTTGAGAAAAGACCAAAGGGTTCTTTCCTTTATTTTGTAGAGGATTAGCTAAGAAGCGTTCCCCTCTGTTCTGTTATGAGACCATTTTAGGCACGGATTGTGCCAATTGAGGAAGTGTCAAAGGACTCTTCCCTTTGTTTTATCTAGTGGCAACACTAGAACATTGCTTCTCCCAGTTCTGAACTGGAGAATTGGAAGAGGGAATAGCCAAAAGACTAGTTCCCCTGTGTTGCGCCAGAGCAGCAGTCTGCGCCTGAGTTGTTGATTACTTGGATTGCGCCATAGCACTACGGGCTACTGGTGGTGCCTTGGCATCAACATGGGTAGACTGCACCTCAGCAACGGCCTGAACAGACTGCGCCTTGGTAGTCAAGAGAGTAGTAGACTGCGCGCGGGCAGCAGAAAGAATGGATTGCACCCGGGTAATATAGGCATGATGTGCCTGAGCCACTGAGGCAGATTGTGCCTTGGCCACTGAGCACTCAAGTTGCGCCTGGGCAACAGCAACTGCAGGAGATTTAGGAGTCCACACAGTCCTGTTCTTGGCGATAGCCACAGTGCGCTTGTTGCTCTTGGTGTTGATCATATTCTCGTAGGCTGTCTGGTTGACTTGAACAACCAGAGTCTTCTGCGTCTTGTCGATCGACGCAGTATCATATTGAGTTGTCACCTTCTCGTCGGAGGAGAAAGTTGTCCCCAGGAGAGTCGCCATTTTGTTTTTAAAAAACAAAAAAAAACTTTATTCCAAACTTGTGAAAGAATAGTACAAAGTATAATAAATTCTGGAGAAGTACAACTGTAGGAATCTGATCAGAAGACGATCACTTTATCCCTTGGACTATGTGAACTTGAAGACTGCAGCCTCTGGAGAATGCAGCAGCAATTTTACAAGAGTTCTTGATCTCGGTGCGTATGTATGTGATGCTTCAACAATGATCGAAAACTCTATTTATAGAGTTCAGGAAGTAACTGTTTTAGCAGTTATTCTGATGTATGCGAGGCTGGATTGTGCCACATTGGGTTACGCCAATCTTATGTTGTGCCAACTTTTATTCAGTTATAAGTCGTGTACTAACTGTATTTAGACGCGTGGCATCATGTGATTGAGATGTGCGTGGTCGTGTACAGGATAGTAGACACGTCTTGAGAGATTAGTGGCATGTAGGCCACGTCATCCTGCTTTAGAGATGAAAATTGTCTCAACTTTATTAGATTGCACGAACTTCAGTCAGTGAGTAAAACTGCGCTTGATTGAGCTGCGCCTAGACACGTGGCAGCTTTTGAGCAGAAGTCATTCAGAATGCGCCTAGGCGCAACTAAAGATTTTGTCTGGATTGCGCCTAGGCACAACTAAAGATCTTGTCTGGATTATGCCTAGACGCAACTTACAAAGCATATATGACAGCTGTCAACCAACTCTCCTCGAGCGACACAATTCGCGGGATTCGAAGAGATTTTTCTCGTTCACTGTGGTGTCAGTTGTCAGTGCTGTCAGGTAATGATGGCCATTAAGTGTCAGACGCCACGTAGATTTTGGTGCAATAAGAATGGGCACAGTCTGATATATGGCGCAACCTGTTCAACGGTGTAGTTTGTTCTCTGAGCTTCATATCAGTTGCACAACCTAAGTTTTGGTGTAAAACTTGATCACTGGTTAGTAGGTTCGTGGCACAACTTGATTTTTAGGCCCTACAATATTATCCTGAAAAAGATGTTAGATCCTTTTCTTCCCCATTGTCACTTAGTAAAATAATTGCAAAGAGATGAGCTCCCCCACAATTTATGCTTAAGAAATAAACAATAAAGAAACGCAGAGATAATATAAAAAATAACATAAATTTCACAGGCGGTTTATGATTGGAAGTAGTAGCTAAAGATAATACTAAGCATAAGTGCATACCAAAAAGAGAAAATAAATACTGAAATAAAAATACATAATAGTAAAAAGAGTTTGGAACAACAAACTCAACATCTCAAACAGTCATAGAAGTGCATAAAAGAAACTAATACTATCTTGGAATGTAGGAACATTTCCAAGAACACATAGACATAAACATACTTTAAAAAGATAACATCTAGACAAACATTGTAGTGTTTAGATCAAGTCCTTATCTAAACAGAATCATCGTCAGTATGAACAACATCAGTACCATGTCCGAAAGGTTTGACCTAAATATGATTTTTTCTCTTATTCCAAAATATTATTTAAAATCTTTTGAATAATAGTTTTCAAATGTCAAAACGTGTTTTCAAAAATAGTTATATATATTTATTTGTTTATACAAAATTCTCTTCAATTTCCATCTTGATCGTGACTAGTCATACGTTCCTATTTCTTATGATTCTGACAACTTCATATCGACCCTAGGTTAATCGGGTTGTCCCAAACCCAATGGTATGGCCTATTCCCTCGTTTGGGGTCATCTTGCATAGTTATGACATCTGCAACTATTTTTTGGCAATATGATCAAGTCACACAATAACTACAACTAATTGAGGCAAGTACATATACTGATTGTTTTCATTTCCTGATAGTTTTTCCATCACATGTTATACATATGCATCTCCTATTTTGCTGACATGCTCGTTACACGGGGTTAGTATTATGGATTCCATACATAAATCGTGTCTTGTGATTACTATATTCATGACTATTGAGTTTACGTGATTACCATGTTCGTGATTTGTTTGAATCCATGA
This sequence comes from Iris pallida, assembly GCA_029216955.1. NCBI lineage: Eukaryota > Viridiplantae > Streptophyta > Magnoliopsida > Asparagales > Iridaceae > Iris > Iris pallida. Next base: position 4,465,435 of record JANAVB010003198.1, read on the forward strand.
GTACTAGATGCAGTAGGAGGAGCAGGAGGGACATAGGCACTGCAATGAGATAGTTGTAGATGCTTGGGCTCAGAATCATGAGCACAAAAGGACAAGTCAATCCCAAAATACTGAAAGATGACAGGAAGGATCATCTCGTAGAGAATATTTTTGTTTATCTCGTGACACCTAGCCATCATCCAGATAACAGTCTTAGGGACAGAAAATGGAATCCTATGATGAATGTAATGGATACCAGATAATTCAAGACTAGTTACGTCGTCCTTTGAGGTGGACTTGGGTAGTATAGTGGAATAGATAATCCGATGTAACTCATAGAAAAACAAGTTCAAGTTTATGGCTTTGAACTTGTCGGGACGGATGGGATCAGCAGCACAAAGTTGATTCTTAAAGTTGTTCAAAGTCGTATCATTGGGGAATTCAAAATCAGTGATATCGATAAGCGGCTCACCTACGTTTGGAATTTGTAGGATCGTCACTAAATCATTATCATTGAATTGAATATCAATGCTGGTGACATAACTTTTCACAATATAATCATCATCAGCGAGAGTGAAATTACAAAAAAATAGTCTAATTGCATTGGTGGCAATAGGAAACAAATTTGTAACAGGATTATTCAATCCCAAAGTTTCTAAATAAGGTTTGTGAGACGAAAAGATCGTCCACTTTATTGGTGCGTCGGAGAAAATATTACGAATTAAAAAAAATCCGCATACCATAGTAAGGATTTTTCTAGAGTTTTAAAGAAGAACTCATTGAACGCCCCGTCGTCCGTTTGGATGGGCAAAAAGAGAGATCCTTGGATAGGATCAAAAGATGAGGCTCCTTTACTAGCCGTCTTCTTTCTCTTGAAAGGATTATTAATTCTAGGCATAATTTTCAAAGGAAATAGAAAGTTTCTATAAAATTGAAAAATTGAGAAACGGAGAGATAGAAGAGATTAGACCTTCTCAGAATAGAGTATGTAGAAGAGGAGAAGATTCTACGCCCGAATCCAAAAATTTGAAGCAAAAATCCAAAGGAGTAGGGAGGAATAAAGAGTGGAAAAATCTAGGGTTTTGGAGTATTTCTACGGCTGCTGTGCTACTGTTTGGAGGAGAAGGAAGAAAAAAATACAAGTAGTGGATATTTAGGTGATATTTAAAAATACGACACTAATCGAGTTCGGGCTGAACTCTGGCTGAATTCGGGCCGAGTTCGCCTAGAACTTTGTTGATGTAATTTTGCACAAAATCCAAAATGTCACTTTGTATTTATTATTCCTTTTTAATTATTTAATTCAAAAATTAGTAATTTTAAAATTTCAATTAATAAAATTAAAATTATTTTATGAATTAAATTTCGTTATGCAGCGATTATCTCAGATTAGCTGTAGGGATACTGTCCCAACTAACGGAGGTCCACCGGAGGACGCTTAAGTACCGCTTAACTTTAGCTGTGGTCGTGGTGACAAAAAGACCCTTTATAGGCTTGTTTCGAAAACAGTTTTTGTATATAGAAAAATAATTAATAAGATAAAATTAATTAATATTATTGACATATAAAATTCCTAATTCTTGACGTAAATAATTGAATCGATCTTTCGCTAAAGTTTTTAAAGATGTCAGCCAATTGTTTCTCTGTGTCTACATATTCTAAACTGATGTCTCCATTTACTTGATGGTCTCTAAGAAAATGATGTCGAATCTCAATATGCTTAGTGCAAGAGTGACATATAGGATTCTTAGTCAAGTTTATAGTGCTAGTGTTGTCACAGAAAATGGGTATGTGTGTGTAGTATAAATCAAAGTCTTCTAAGGTTTGCTTAATCCACAAAATTTGTGCACAACAACATCCTGTAGTAATATACTCGGCCTCAGTAGTTGATAATGCAAGAAAATTTTGCTTTTTAACTAAACCAAGAGACTAGAGCCTTACCTTGGAAATGACATGTGTCGCTAATACTTTTTCTATCCACTTTGCATCCAATAAAATTAGTATCCGAATAACCGGTTAGGTTAAAGGACGTGGTTTTAGAATACCATAAGCCGACAAAATAAGTGCTCTTAAGGTATCGAAAGATATGCTTAACTGAACATAAATGTGATTCCTTAGGGTTAGCTTGAAATCACGCACACAAGCAAACACTAAACATTATATCATGGCGACTAACAATTAAATAAAGTAAACTACCAATCATACCTCGATAGTTATGTATGTCGAAAGGTTTGCCTTATTCATCTACATCAATCTTGGTTGAAGTTGCCATTGGAGTGCCATGGGGTTTGACATATTCCAGATCGAACTTCTTTAGCAAATCTTTTGTGTAATTGGCTTGGTTGATGGACGTTCCATTGTTGGTTTGTTTGATTTGCAGTCCAGGGAAGAATTTAAGTTCTCCCATCATGCTTATCTCAAACTCATTCCGAATACATTTAGAGAATTCTTGACAGAGAGATTCAACAGTAGATCCAAAGATAATATCATCAACGTAAATTTGAATTAAAAGAAAATTTCATTTAAAGACTTTATAAATAGTGTAGTGTCAAACTTGCCTTTTGAAAAACCATTATTAAGTAGAAAAAATCTTAAACGGCCGTACCAAGTACGAGGGGCATATTTCAAACCGTTTAAGACTTTCTTCAACTTGAATACATAATCAGGGTTTTTGAAATCAGTAAAACCTAGAGGTTAAGCTACATAAAATTCTTCTTTTATGAAACCATTAAGAAAAGCACTCTTTACATCCATTTGAAAAAGTTTGAAGTTATAAAAATTTGTAAATGCACATAACATGCGAATGGATTCTAATCTCGCAACAGGGGCATAGGTCTCATCGTAGTTAATACCTTTCTCTTGCTTGTATCCTTGAGCTATGAGTCGAGCCTTATTACGAGTGACTAAACCATTCTCATTTAATTTATTTTGGAATTCCCAGTGGGTACCAATGATCGAATGATCAATAGGCTCAGAAAAAAGTTCCCAAACTTGATTTCGTTCAAATTATTTTAGTTCCTGTTGCATAACATCTAACCAATAGTTATCACTACATGCTTCTTCAATAGTTTTAGGTTCTAGCTTGAAATAAATGCAACACAAGAAGCTATATCTCTGGTAGAGGAACGAGTACTTACGTCCTGGGTGATATCACCTTTTACCAGGTCCTTAGGGTGGTCAGCCATAAATTTCATTCTTTTTGGCAGACTTTCAAGGTAACTGGTTCTGATTTATGGTTCTTTAGACGCCTTGCTTGATATACTAATGTCTTCATCATCATTGTCGTTGATTGTCTATTGGTTTAATTCGTCGAAGATGACGTTCATTGATTCTTCGATGATCATTGACTTCTTATTGAAGACTCGGTACCATTTGCTTTTGGCCGCATAACCTAAAAAGATATCCTCATTAGCCTTTTCGTCAAATTTACCCAAATTACCTTTAGTATTAAGAATAAAACATTTACAACCAAAGATTTTGAAATAAGAAACTGTGGGTGTTCTATCAAACCATAACTTATAGTGAGTATTATTCGATTTTGGTGGAATTAGAACCCTATTGAGAATATAACAAGCTGTATTGACAGCTTCTGCCCAGAAATATTTGGGTAGACTAAATTGGTTCAACATTACTCTAGCCATTTCAGATAGAGTTCTGTTCTTACATTCCATAACTCCATTTTGTTGTGGAGTCCTAGGACAGGAGAACTCATGCAAACATCCGTGTGTGTCACAGAATTGCTCAAACTCCGCATTCTCGAATTCACCGCCATGATCACTTCGAATACAAGTAATCATGAATCCTTTCTCATTTTGAACTTTTTTACAAAATGTGACGAATTTAGATAATTTATCATTTTTGCGTGCAAGAAATTATACCCACGTGTATATAGAGAAATCATCTACTATTACAAATACATATAACTCACCACCTAGGCTAGTAATTCTACTAGGCCCAAATAAATCCATATGCAGTAATTGTAGAGGTATAGTGGTACTTACAGCATTTTTGGACTTAAATGTGGATCGAATAACTTTGTATTTTCACATTCGCTACATACCGTATCCTTCTTGAAGACGATGTCTGGTAAGCCTTACACCACTTTCTTCATGGATAATCTTGAAATTGTGTCCATGTTTGTATGATCGAGTCTCATGTGCCATAGTTGACTCTTATCGTTCTTGGCGAGTAAGCATCTACCTGCTTTGTTAGCGTCTTCGAACAAATGTAAAACATATATGTTGTTTTCTCTAATACCTTCAAAGATAGTACTGCCAGTTGAGCTATCAACTATAGTATATTTGTCTTTGAAAAAGTTAATACCATAACCATGGTTAGCTAAATGACTTATGCTGAGTAGGTTATGTTTTAACTTAGTTACTAGACATACATCTTTAATCACAGGGTAGGGAGCCTTACCAATATTGTCGATACCTACTATATATCCTTTCAAGTTGTTACCGAAGGAGACGTATCCTTCTTTCTTCTTCGACAGTATTGCGAATAGAGAAGCATCACTGGTCTTGTGCCATGAGCAACCACTGTCGAGGATCCACTTGCTCCTAGCATGAGTAGGGTGTTCCACCTACGAAGAAGTTTGCAGATAAAACTTTTGGTACCCATTTCTTGTAGGGTCCGGATATATTAGTCTTTGGTATCTATGCACATATATTCAAATCAACTAATTTTTTACTCTACATGCAGCTAAGATATGACCAATGGTGCCACAATAATGACATCTAGCATGCTGAGTGTTAGGTGCAGTGTGTTGTGTATGATTGGTTGGTTTTGGTGTTCTAGTGGGATACTTGATGTAGAATGCATGTCGGTTAGTCTTCTTGGGGAAATGTTTGGCTATGTTTGGTCTGACAGTATTGGTTTTGACCGTGGGTAATTGACACGTGTTAGGGTATGAAGCAGCAGCTTCAGGCTATTTTTTCTAACCTAATTTCCAACTTTTTGGAGGTGTCATAAAGTGTGTTATAGTCAGCTGTGAGTGCATCATTTTTAACTAGTACACAATGATGGCTCTTCTTCTCTTTGAGTAAATCTTTCTCAAGTTTAGCAATGGTCTTGTCTTTTTCTTCGAATAAACGTATAGTCGCATGTAGTCGCAGTTTGACAGAAGAAAGCTTACCAGTCTCACTAGGATTTTCAATATTTCTAACCTCAGCTAATAAGTATGTAAGTCTTTCTATTTCACCTTTGTACACTTTAAGTATCTTCTTAGAGTTCTGGTATTTGCCAAACAGTTTTTTGTGGTCATCTAAGAGGTCACTAAAAGTTTCACCTAACTGTTCAAAGGTAAAATTATCATATGTATCAAACAAGGGGTTTGAGTTTACCTGATGATATGCCATCAAACATACATTTGCAGTGTCATCTGATTGTTCATCTTCTGAATCACTGGCTTCACTTTCATGCCAAATGCTTGTGTTGGCATATCTTCTGGAAGTAGATTTCTTTAAGTAACTCTTTTCATACTTGTTGCCTTTCCTGGTTGATGATGATGCTGTCGGACAATCCTTCTTAATGTATCCTTTATTCTTGCAACCATAGCAGATTGGATCTTCTTCATTGTTACTATTGTTGCTAATGTGTTCTTTCGTTCTTTGGTTGAACCTCATGAACTTTTTGAACTTCTTCACTAGGAGAGCTTGATCCTCAGTATCGGAATCACTGTCGTCATAATCTTCTTCAAGTTCTTCGTTGTTGAGCTTTGAAGGCGATTGATTTTTTCCTTTGGTGCGGCATCTTGAAAGTCTTGAAGTTCTAGCTCGTGAGTGAGTAGCTTTCCCATGAGCGTTTCAAGAGACATGGTAGTGAGGTCGTTTCCTTCAATGATCACTGTAGCCTTTGGAATCTAGTTCTTTGTGAGAGCTCGCAGCACCTTGCAAAACTTCTCATGGTTATTGTATTCCTTGCCTAGGAAGGACAAAAGATTTACAATATCCAGAAATCTTGTGAACATTTATGTAACGGTCTCGTTCGGCTTCATCTTGAATGCCTCATATTCTAGAGTAAGTCTACTGATCTTGGACTCCTTGACTTGCGTCGTGCCTTCATAAGTAACATTGAGAAGTTTTCATACCTCATTAGATGTTGTACATGTAGACACTCTGTTGAATTTAGTCTTGTCTAAAGCACAAAATAAAGCATTAATAACACGTGCATCAAGACTGGCTTCTTTCTTTTCAGAATCAGTATACTTGTCATGTGCTTTTTCAACCAAATTTCCATCAATAAGAATACGTGGAGGCTTTTTATAGCCATCAACTACAATTGACCATAAGTCAAAATCTAGAGATTTTAAAAAGAAACTAATGTGTTTTCCAGTAAGTGTAGTTGGTACCATCAAACCGTGGGGGTCTGTTTGTGGCTTGGCCTTCAGTTGTGAATTTCATAGTTGCCGTATGTGATATAGCGATCTATGTATCAGTAATTATATATAAAAAATAATAACAATGTTACCTCGCTTTACCTGTATAATTTGCTCTGATACCAATTATAGAAACGAAATGTAAAGTGATATACTCTAGAGGGAAAGGGGAGGGTGAATAGAGTAGGCAGCAGAATATTAGCTATTGAAAATGTTAGAAGTAAGATCACAAGAATATATCACATATATGAGTAAGTAAAAGTAAAGTGCAAAGAAAAAACACAAAGATGATGATGTATAATGGTTTCCCTCTTGTGAGGATTAATCCAGTCAGAAGAACTCTAGCTCCCGGTTGAAATCCACTATGGAAAAATACAAGTTTTCATCCGAAGTCCTTACAAGTTTTACAAACACAAACTTTGATCCAAAGCACTCAACCAACTTCAATTGTGAAGTGTCTTACTTCTATCAAGCCTCTTGATTATAATCACTCTGAACTTTTAGACCGTACCGTATTGGCAAATCGCCTAGAGGATTGTAACTGGCTTGAGATTTGAAATTGAAAGCTTAGTGGGTCCTTGAAAGATCGTAGTAAGCTTAGAGAGAAGGGATATAAAAGTAAATTAGTATGTTAAAATGGTGAAATTTTTTCTCTATTTTTAGAATTTCCAAAGGGAGAATTCAGGCAGAATTCGGACAAAATTCAGACAGAATTCTATGAGAGTATCTCGGCAAATGGTCGTTGCATCCGTAACTGCGGGAAGACTAAGTTTAAAATCCAACGTATAGATAGCCGAACTCGGGCCGAATTCGGGGCGAATTCGTGCCGAATTCTGCTAGTCCATAATTGGTTTGATTTGGGTTTACAGCTCTGGTTTTGGGCTTTTGAAAGGTCAAGCAGTTAGGATGTAGTTTGAGCTTTGTGAGTGGGCTTGTTTTAAAAATTAAAAGGGTATTTTGAAAATATTTTTTGGGTAGCCTATTTGCCAGTATGATGCAGTTTACATTGTATTCCTAGACTCGAGAAAATGCAAAAATATATTAATAATTTGAAATACAGACGCGATGATAAATACAACTCCAAGTTCTAAAGTCTTGAACTGTAGCAGGCACAGACTGTCACAGTTCGTCCAAGTAGCCCTTATATCGAGACATGGTTAGATCAATTATTAAAATCTAGTTCGACCATAACTAATGGGCCAACACTCTCTTCAGTTTGGCACCCTGCCACCAACTGAGCCTTAAGATGGCGTCGTCCCTATCCCAAAGGCGAAAATAGAAGTGACCAAACTTCCACCAACTTGTGACAAAGTGAGTAGGCTAGTGCCACTCACCACATCCCGTGGTGAGATCATATGGGTCCTCCCGGATTTAGCTCCGGAGTTGATTTAATCGGTGGTACGTTCTACCACCAAAAGCAAAGGCAAGAAGGCCAAATCCTGCCAGATGGTCACCGCCGCTCCGGAAGAAGCCTGTCCGGTGGTGACAAGGTCGAAGTAGAACACTCAACAGGAGGAGGTTCTGACTAAGGAGGCGCCTCCCATCACCACTACCACTGCCCAAGGGGAGGGTCTATCGCAACCTCCAGTGGTAGACAAACAGAGGCAAAATGAGGCTTGTTTTGACAAGCCTCTGGAAAAAGATGGTACTATGGGATTGACTAAACCCCATAACTTTGACATATTGGCAAAACTTGCCAATACTCCAGCTCGGCTATCTCTGTTTAAACTTCTTCGACTCTCCAAAGATACTCAGGATGCACTATGCGAAGCACTGAAGGATGCCGGGTCCTTCATAAGCCAGGTCCCACAGCCTGAAGTGGACCTAACCGCATGTCTCTACTTCTATAGTATGGGAGAATCATCCCCAATATTACGTTTACCCAGCAAAACATGCTGCTCAAGAATAATAGGCTTAACAGAGTTTGCTGATGTCGATCCCTATAGAGGGGTCGAAGCGTTCTTCTCTGATTTCGATCTGTACAAGTTAGTTCATTTAGACGATGAGGCCAACGATGCTGATGATAAAGCAGTGTAATGCCTGTGGTTCGTATTACGTATTTGGAATACATGTACATATTTTATCTTGTATTGCTTAATTCCTGGCTTAGCTTTTCCTTCTTGGCTCGATTTATTCTTGGTCCGGGTTGGCTTGGTTCGGTTTGGGATTTGCTATTGGTTCATGATGAACCCATGGATGAACCCCCTACCTACCACCACCATTCATATTTATTACCCCTTCTTCTTTCTCTCTCTTCATTTATCATCTTCTTCTTCCTCATTTACTTCTTACCTACCAAAGAGCGAAGAGAGAGGTCTAGGCAAGTACAACTTGTTTCATGGAGGAACTCCGATTTTATTGCTTTATTCTTTTCCTTACAACATTTTAACTTACTTTAGAACATGGCATTTTCACTTTCCATAGCTAGATTCTTCTAGATCTAAGTTTACTTTATTTTCGGATTTCTTGGGTTTTGATCTACTTAAACCTGTTATTTTTGAGTTTTGAGGGTTCTATGTTGTAGAGAATTTCGTTCTACCCCATTTTGACCTAAGGAAGTTCCGATTTGGGCTCCGGATGAAGGTTTTGTGTAGTTGGAAGCTATGGTTGCTTGGCTCCTCTTCTCGGACAAGTGGAGAAGAAGAGCAGTACTTGGCCGCATGAATCCTCATGCGGCAAGTCTCTGGCCGCATGGCCTTTCCAGCCGCATGAGACTCGTTCGAGCTCAGCCGCATGGAAAGTCCTTCCTAACCGCATAAGACTTGCTTGAATACTTGACCGCATGAATCTTCATACGGCAAGTAATTGAGCCGCATAGCCTGAGCCGCATAAGATTTCTCATCCCGCTGGCCGCATGAGACTTGACCCGGATCCAGCCGCATAGCCTTGCTCAGACTCAGCCGCATAAGCCCTTGTTATCTTGAGTCGCAAGGACTTCATGCGGCTAGCTTTCAGCCGCATGAGTTCTTTCGCACCCAGCCGCATATGTATCGCCCTTGCTCAGCCGCATAAGACTTCGTCTGATCTAGCCGCATGGACTTCTCTCCTAACTGAATTGAGCCGCATAAACCTCCTTCTCCTTTTCAGCCGCATGGACCCGTGTGTCTTCTCGGCCGCATATGTTCCTGCCCCTTCAGCCGCATGCGCCCTCTTGTCTTGGTCGTATGGGACCCAGTGATCCTGGCCGCATACGCTCTCCTAATTGGGCCGCATGAGTCTTACCCTTTCCTGACCGTATATGCCTTAGCCGCATGGCTCTCCTATAGCTCTGTATAATTAACTGTTGCGACGGCTACCTGACACGACATGACCTGTATAATTAATCTGGACACCGTGGGCGATTGTGCTTATACAAATAATCCAGTCCTGTCTTACATCATGTCTAGGAGGGAACTCCTGAGTACCACGGTCAGGAGAACCCATTGAAATGGACTAAGGCTAATAACTAGATTAATACATTAGTCATAAAGAGATCTCCCAGCTACATGCAATCCCGTTACCTGGGCACGCCTTGGGATCTGTAGCCTGCCGTCGAGTAGGGCACATTTCCAGCACACTGTCATGTGTTGCACCCTTCAAGCTACCTAAGGGTACATTCGTTTCCTGGACGGTGTACCCACCTGAATTCAACTCTAAATCTTTTAACCCGGGTAACCTGGATGGACTGCAGGGCTTGTGGCTGTGGATGATTCTCACTGCATCTTGCTAGTAATTAGGCCTGTGATAACCCTAGTTAGTTAAAGTATCAAGCCGTAATTCTTGCTTGGCCGAGAAATGATTGGATGGAGTCTAACCAGTCTAGTTTTGCCCTGATCCTGTTCCAGATTATTGAATGACCAGAATGCCTGTATTTATTTTATCGATAAATGGTGAGAATTCCAAGTTCTGTTCAGACGAAGGGTTATAATCCCGGTCCTTGTTTGGTTTACGAGTTGTAACCTGGTTATCTGAATAGCCCCATGGTTATCTCGTCGTATATCACCCTGATATATTTTCTTTATTTCCAGTTCTTACTTTTATTTATATCTTGTGCTGGTTGCTGGTTTTAGTTCCTAAGTGAAGCCTCCTTTGTGGCACTTGCTCTTTCTGGGATCTGACCCAGCTGGTTTTGTGTGGCCAGATTTCGGAGCAGCTCCAGAGGATCCACCGACCTTCCAGCCAGATGGTGGCCACTAGACGGAACCCTGGCAACGAGTGGGTTATTTTTGGCTCTCCTACTCTATTGTAAAAATATTCTTTTGAGGCGTTTAGCCGACGAGCACCTGTTTAGCTCGATTGCACTTTACTTACTGTCTGCCTACGGGCTGTAACATGATTGACAAGTCCTAGGGTTGATCATGTATGACTAAACTCTTGCTAGTCCTAACATTTTGTAACGACTAGCTTCATGATCAGCTGAATATGTAATATTTGGGATGCCTTATTATTGTATATTTAATGATCATACATCTTATGACTTTACTTACTTGTTTGTGATTGAGACACTAGGCTTGTTCATGACCATAGGAGACTGTTGGCTTGTAGTAAACCCTCATGTATCTAGACAGCCGTGACCGTATAGCGAGATGGAATCCATTTCATATACGTAGCTGGCTATGTCTGCCCCCGCTCTCCAGTATTCTGGTTCTGGGGCGTGACATGGTTTAAGTGGTGGCCCATGCAGGTCTTGTAAATCAAGATATATGAGGGTTTACCGAATAGATGTCTCAATCAGTATTCATCCTTGATCTCTGCTCGTATCTTCTGAATCCCTGGATTCTTGTCCTGATCATATGCTTGTATCGTTGATCTGTCCTGGTCCTTCTTTATTGTTTCCTATGTCGTCTTCTTCAGCGGCATTGTTCGTGGTCCTACTGACCAGCAAGGCGGAGCACCTCCTGCGGACCAGCAGCAACTTGGAGATCAAGTCCAGCATTCAGGAGTAGCCTCCAGAGTCGTGCCTTCTGACGGAGAACCACCAGTCCAGCCAGTTCAGCCTGCCGAGCCTGATGATGGCACTTTGGTAGGACTCGTCAGGACCTTGATAGCTTCCCAAGATCGTCGTGGGGATGCCTTGCACCAGGCAGTGACGGATGCTCTGACCAGAGGAGGTCATCAGGGTAACAGCGCGGCCAACAACTTCAAGCGCTTGAACCCTCCATTCTTCGATGGTAGTGAAGATGCTATCGCAGCAGATGCATGGCTTCAGGACATAGAGGTGATTCTAGAAGCAGCCAGGACCCCAAAGAACGAGAAGGTGGCCGTTGTGCGCCTGCAGTTGTTAGATCTTGTCCGCAGCTGGTGGGCAGCGCAGGCCGTTGGATTAGTAGCACCCATTGCTTCGGCAGTATTCAGAGAGAGATTCATAAATAACAACACCCATACTGGGTAGCCAATATCGTCCCTATTAAAAAGAACAGGAAAATTCGGGTCTGCATAGACTTCTGGCACCTCAACTCCGCCTGTCTGAAAGATGAGTTTCCTCTTTCGATTACTAAAGTGATGATCGACAACACATGTGGCTTTGAGCGTATGTCCCTCATGGATGGATACTCAAGATACAATCAAATCAAGATATTTTCGAACGATGAGAAGCACACGTCATTCAAACCCCAAAATGAGTCTATTGTTATACAGTGATGCCCCTAGGATTGAAAAATGCAGGTGCAACATACCAGCGAGCTATGATCACCATCTTCCCAAACACCTCCGTAAAACAGTCGAGTGTTATATTGATGATATCGCTGTTAAAAGTCTCACTCGGGGTGATCACCTGCAGGATCTAAGAACAGTCTTTGATCTCATACGGGCGCATCAACTCAAGATGAATCCAGCTAAATCCTTCCTCGGGATTTCTAGCGGCAAGTTCTTGGGTTTTATCATCATTGCGAAGGGTATCCACATTGACCCCGAAAAAACCAAAGCTATCCTTGAGTTGTGCCCTCCAAAGAATCTAAAAGAACTTCGAGGCCTACAGGGACGTCTCGCATATATCAGAAGATTTATAGCAAATCTTTCTGGATGAGGCCAATCCTTCACCAAACTCATGAATAAAGGAGTTTTCTATGTCTGGACCGAAGAATGCCAGAAGGCGTTTGATGACATCAAAGCTTATCTCACAAATCCCCCAACTCTGGTAGTGCCAGTTGTGGGTAAACCTTTCCTGCTCTATGTCCGTATAATGGACCATGCTCTCGACACCTTACTGGCTTAGACCAATGAGGCAGGTTACGAGCAAGCCATCTGCTACCTAAGTAGGAAAGTGATCGGGGCCAAACACTGGTACAACCCGTCGAGAAAGAGTGCCTAGCTTTGGTTTTTGCTATACAAAAGACTCGTCACTATGTAACGGGTTAGACAATCCATGTCAGCTCTCGAGTCAATCCACTCAGGGTCCTCTTAATAAAGCTAGGACCACTAAACTCTTGATTAGTTACATGGGCAATACTACTATCACCATATGATATGATATTTGTTCCAAAAAAAGCTGTCAAAGGACAAGCAATAGTCAATTTCATAGCAGCACATCCGATCCCAGAAACATCCAAACTCTACGAGGACATTTCGGACGAGATACTGGAGTCCAATATCGTCGAAGAGAATTTTGTCTGGAAGATGTTGTCTGACGGTGCTTCAAGAGCAGGCCCTAAAGGCCAGATCATCGTAGGTGTGGGGGTGGTCTTGGTCTCTCCAGACAATCTGGTCATCCAACGTGCCTATTCCCTTGCAGATCTGTGCTCCAACAATGTGGCGGAGTACAACGCCCTCATTATGGGGTTCCATTTAGCTAGACAACTGGGTTTTAATACCTCGAGTCCTATGGCGATTCGAACGTCAATTAAGTCCGAAGGCAATACGAGGTCCGCCACGAAGACCTACTCCCTTACCACAAAATAGCCCTAGACATCATCTCTACCTTCACCAAGTTCTTCTTTGAACATGTGCCTTGGTTATAAAATCTAGAGGCTGACTCTCTGGCTGGCCTCGCTGCCTCCTTTGCAGCACTTCTTGGGACCCAGCATTTTGTCACGATAATTGGTCGAGAACTGGTATGCCCTAAAAATAATTTATGCATGTGTCTAAACCATGCTATGCCAACAGACGTCAGTGCCAATGGCAGTGTAATACCCACTTTTCTATAATGAGGGTAATTTTAAACTTTTATAAAATTAATCACTTAATAATAGGATTTAAATCATGTTAATGATTTTGATATTTTTTAATTAATTTAATACTATTTAAATTGGTGAATTGTAATTTTGATGTGTTAGTGGAGACTAGAGACTAACCATGACCATGGAGACCTAACCATGTGATTAGAATGACTAATTACAACTTTTTAGGCTAAGGGTATTTTGGTCATTTTGTGACTTTTGAATTATTTATGATTTTTATTAATTGCTAAATTTTAGATTATTTTAATAATATTTAAATTGATGCATTATGATTTTGGTCATTTTTTATATTTCAATATTTTGGAAATTTTTATATTTTAATATTGATTTTACGGGATTTGTTTAGTCGGGTTTGAGTTTCGTTTCGTTCCGACTTGTGTTAGTGAACCGGGTAGCTTAGACTCTAGACGGGACCCCAAGATTAGTTAGTCATGGCCCACAAACCCTACTAATTAAGTTAGTAAGTTTTGACTAATCCCACTTGTTAGATTGGTTAAGTTAGAGGCTTAAATTTAACCCTTTTGATCCCAAACTGGAACCTAACTTAAAGTTAACCAAGAGGACTAGTCGAGAGAGACTTTATTGGGCTTTCCTCCAAGGCCCAAATAGGATTTAATGGTAGTCACTATAGGTAGGTTAGCCTCCCTTCCTTTTATTTTATTCCATCTTGCCTCTTTTCCTTCACCAAGTGTTCTCCCCCAAATTAAAGAGCTTTTCTCTTTGATTTGATCTCCAAATCTTTTCAATCCTCCACCAAAACATCCAAACAACCTTCTCATACTATCAAGGGAGGGTGCTAGCAAAGATTTGGATTAAAGTGCAAGGAGGAGTGTCCATTTTGGAAGTATCTTCGTATCGGAGCCGTGTCCTTGAGAGTATCATTGGGATCCCACTCCTGTAGGTAAAACCAACCCTCTAAATTGATTTCCTATGCATATTAGTTAGTTTTGAATCCATAATATCTACCCCCATGCATGTACCCCCTTTAGATTCAAGTTTGAGGCCATTTGGAGCTCTCTAGAGCAAGTTAGAATTGTGTCTTGTGTCCTACTTATTAGATATGAAATTAGGACACCTCATGTGTTTGGTTTAATGTCTAATAGGTTTAATTATATTTTAATTTCAGTTTTAGACATGTTAGATGATGGATTGATATTAGTTAGGATGGTTAGAATGAGTTTCATTTGGATACCCATGGTTAGGTCTAAGTGGTTTAGTCTACATGTCATATTTTCAGCCTCAATTTGTCATTTTAGTCTCTTTATATAATGGACTATTTTGTATATATATAATAGGCATGTTAGATATATTTCATATATTTAGATGTGTGTGGATATGTTATTAGTGGTGTGCTTGTGTTAGAGGAGAGGGGAGTGTGGATTGATGTGTGTCTTGAGTGGTGTGGAGAGTGAGATGTGTTTTTTTTGTCCAAACAACCCAAATTCGTCATAATATTCATCCACGTTTTTAGTACCCATAGCAACTTAGAAAAGTTATAACTTTTAGCTTAGAACTCCGATTAATCACCCATTTTTTTAAAAGAACCGTATCGAAGTTAGCTTTCCAAATATATATATTAATAGGTCAAATGCGTTTAGAACTTTCTGTAGAACTGTTTGAGTGTCAGCTGTACGAAAGACGAATGCGTTTCGGTATTTTTACAATTTTGGGAGCTTCCGGACACGAAAATGCGATCCGTTTGAAGTTTCAGAGAACTAATACGAAGGACTACAATATACTTTAATTCTATAATTTAGTGAAAGTCCAATTGGTACAGTATTGATTTTAAGTAAAAGAGTGACTATACGATATAGACATTTTTGTGTAACCTATGAGCCTATGTAGTATGGATATTAAGTGAATGTAGGTATCATAGGTTATCGAGTATATGTATGATATATAATATATATATATATATATATATATATATATATATATATATATATATATATATATATATATATATATATATATATATATATATAAAATTCTTAGGTAATATATGTTAGTATGTTTGTTAGATGTTGGTTAGTAGAGGGTTAGATATGTTTGAGTTGTTATATGTTAGTATAAGTTATATATGTTAGTATGTTTGTTAGATGTTGGTTAGTAGAGGGTTAGATATATTAGAGTTTGTTATATGTTAGTGTAAGTTATATTTGTTAGTATGAGTGTTAGTTAGATAGTAGAGGTTAGTATTTTGTTAGATATTTGATATTTTATTAGATAGTTTGATGTTAGATATCTAGTATGTTAGATATTGATATATTAGTAGGTTATATTAGTTCTAGATGTTGGTATGTTAGCTGTTTGCTATTGATTATAAAAGAACAGAACAGTTTTATGGGAGGACTGGACTTTTACTTCACAACACAAACTCGCTCGTACAAAGAAAGCCTAGGGACGAAAACCTAGGTACAACAATCTAAGTTCAATTGTTTAGTTTTTTCTGGGGGGTGACGGTAGAGGCTCGGGAGAGTGCTATCAACTCTGCCTTACTCCTTGGACGATCATACGTAGCCTTGGCTCTGATGAAGAAATGCTCTCGGGATGTATGGAGAATTCTTCTGTACGCCGTCGCTCTTTTTGTGCGTGCCTCTGTGTCTCTTTGTCTGCTCTCCTCTTCTGCAAGGGAATGACACCTTGCTATTTATAGGTGTGGAGTGTGATAAGTAGGGTTTGCAATGATTGCTCCTTCAAAAGTGGGCGGTTTAGGGATTGGTTACGATTTGCCTTGATCTTGTTTATTAGAATTTGATCTGGGCCGTCAATATTGATTGTAACAAATCTGGGTAGTTAATGTTGATTGCACCAAATCTGCATGGGCAATTAATGTTGATTGCAACAAACCTGCATGGGCAGTTAATATTGATTGCAACAAATCTGTATCATGATGAATTGTTGATATCAGCAAATCCGAGTGAATAAATCTTGGTCAATCTCCTGCCACGTGTCCCAACTGCCTGTTATGTCGATTGCCATAAATCTGGATTGTTGGGATTTGATCAGCTCCTGCCACGTGTCCAAACTACTGCGAGCCGCATGGAGGACTGCCATGGTTGGACCGCATGAGTGTGGCCTCGTGTCGGAGCCGCATAAGGGTGGCCTTATCTGAACCGCATGGAAGTTCTTTAATCCGAGTCGCATGAGGGTGGCCCCCTTGATCCGAGCCGCATGGGAGTAGCAGCCGCATGGGGGTAGCCCCCAACCGAACCATATAAGGGTGGCCACGTGTCAAAGCCGCATGGGTATGGCTTCCCAAAATCGGAGCCGCATGAGGGTGGCCCCCACGATCCGAGCCGCATGGGAGTGTCTGCTGCATGAAGGATGGTAGCTGCATAGGGAGCTTCGGATTTGGTGGATCGTGCCAGCCAGAAAGATTTTCTTCGTTTCCCTAGGAGCACGCCATTATGTCAGAGTCATCGTTGCAGCTTTATGTCAGAGCTGTCAATTCACTTTTATGTCAGAGCAGCCGTGTTGTATCAGAGAATTAAATGAGACCGCTGCTTGATGGCCAGCTGTAGAGGCGAACCACATGGGGCCACGTGGCTTTTACTCGAGCCGCATAAAGCTATTGGGGATTTCTGAGCCGCATGAGGCTCTGAAGGATTTTTTTTAGCCGCATGAAGCTCTAAAGGACTCCTGAGCCGCATGAAATTTTAATAGATCCTTTGAACCACATGAGACTCCCTCTGTTTTGGGCCGCATGGATTTTCTTATTCTTTTCCATGCTTCTGCAAGACCCCCTTCAAAGTTTTAAATTTGTAAAATTAAAATACTTTGAATAAGAAGCATGACTATGTCCGCATAAGTGTAGAAGCATGGAAAATATTGCTTTTAGTCCCATATCAGAAAGGAGAAGAAGAAAGGGCTCACTCCATTATATAAATAGAGCCCCCCCTTACCTCCTTTGAAAAGGGCACCAACTTCTCTTCCCTCCTTCCAACTTGGACTCTTCCTACTACGCACCTTCGGGTGCTAAGTCGCAGAAGTCTAGGGCAGCGCGGGCTCGTCGAGCTCAGTCAGCTGTCACAACCTCTGACCACCAGAGCGCCCTGCTAACTGTTAAAGCGGGCCTCTGATGGAAAGTTGTAAACATAATACCTACGCACTCGTGTGTTCGGGATACCCGGGCCCACAAAACGAGTACAAAGGTTGACCGAGATGTCCTTGACTTGCGAGATGGGATCCTTCACAAGCGCAAGGAAAGAATGGGATTCTCTATGCCGCTCGAATTCAACATAGAGCTTCATGCAGCTCAAAATCCAGAAAGCTTCATGCGGCCCAAAAGCACCAGGGGGCCTTAGGCGGCCCAAAATCAACATGGAAGCCCATGCGGCTCAGCCAGAAGGAGCCTCATGCGGCTCAGAAACTCATGCGGACCGAAAGTCTTCTGGAGCCTTATGCGGCTCGGATAAGCTCTATGCGGTTACGACTCCGGTCATGACGACTCTTCATGCGGCTCGAGTATGAAGACTCTCATGCGGCTCGAGTATGGAGACGCTCATGCGGCTCGGTCGTGACGACTCTTCATGCGGCTCGGTCATGACGACGCTTATGCGGCTCGAGTATGAAGACTCTCATACGGCTCGAGTATGGAGACGCTCATGCGGCTCGGTCGTGACGACTCTTCATGCGGCTCGGTCATGACGACGCTCATGCGGCTCGAGTATGAAGACTCTCATGCGGCTCGGTCATGACGACTCTCGTGCGGTTCGGGTATGGAGACTCTCATGCGGTTCGGGCATGATGACTCTCATGTGGTTCGAGTGTGATGACTTTCATGCGGCTCATGAGCACAACAGTTGGGACACGTGGCAGAACGCGCCTCATAAAGCCAATCAATCTCAAAAACCCAGATTTACTGCAATCAAAGATTGGGTCAAATCCCAATAATCTGGGACACGTGGCGGGAGAATGAATTAAATTTATTCATTCAGATTTGCAAACATCAGCAAATCATCATGATGGAGATTTATTGCAATCAGCATTAATTACTGATAGGATTTGGCGCAATCCACATTAATGGCTCAGATTCATCACACTCAAAACTAATGGCCCAGATTGATCAATCGACAGGCCGTCGCCACTTTAAGGGACAATCATTGCAAACCCTAATGATTGCATTCTACTCATATAAATAGCAAGGTGTCATTCCCTTGCAAGAAGAATCTTTTTCGAGATCAGAGCACCAGAATACTTGGAGAAAAAGAGAGAGAGCAAAGAGAGCATTTCCTCAACGCCAAGCAGATCTTTTTCCGGAGCCAAGGCTGCATACCGATCATCCAAGTAGTAAGGCAGAGCTGCCGTCGCTTTCCCGAGCCTCTATCGACACCCTCCAGAATCTAAAATAAACAATTGTACCTAGATTGCTGTACCTAGGTTTTCGTCCCTAGGCTTTCTTTGTACAAGCGAGTTTGTATTGTGAAGTAAAAGTCCAGTCCTCCGATAATTGTTCTGTTCTTTTATATTTCATGGCAAATACGATGGCAACTCTGCTGGGGACAAACTTCTCTACGGCTGAGGAGTTGGTGACGCAATCGGATGCAGCCAAACTTGGCTCCACACAACAGAAGATGGTTGTCCGCTTCGACCAACAGGCGTTCGAAGAAATGCTCTCTGAGAGAAGCGCTGGCCCGGTCAAGAAGCGCACCCGCACAAAGAAGGCTCGCAAGGAGTGGAGGCCAAAATCATTTGCTCCTCCCCAGGCCCTCGACGGGTTACTCTCTGCTACCCAAGACGGCGAAGACGACTCTCGCGTGGCCCCACTTCAAGCCATAGAGGGCTCTGCTGTCCCCAAGTCCGGCAGAGGAAAGCACTATGATGCTGGACTTGCAGGGGTAAAGAACGATTCTATGTGCTCCAGAAAGAAATCGAACAAGGGCACTAGCCGCAAAGAGAAGACTCATGCGGCCAAAATTGTCAGCCGCATGAATGATGACTATGCGGCTGAAACTGTTAGCCAAATGCATAATACTCATGCGGCCAGAATTTCCAGCCGCATGGAGAACACTCATGCGGCCAGGGTTTCCAGCCGCATGGAGAAGATCCATGCGACTACAACTGCCAGCCGGATGAAGATTGTTGATTCCAGTCGCATGACGCCTACTCCACGCGTCTCTGTCTTCGACCGCCTCTCCTATGGTCCTGATCTCTTGTGGTCCCAAGAAGACATGTCTGATTCTCTCCAGCACCACTTAGACTCTTCCTACTATGTGCCCTCACGCACTAGAGTGATGAAGTCTAGGACAGCACGAGCTTGGCAAGCTCGGTCCGCTGATCCGACCTCTGACTATACGAGCGTCCCACATACTGTTATGTAGGCCTCTGATAGGAAGTTGTACAGAACCACTCGAGTCCAGCCCCCGGCGGCAAACGGACAAAGAGGTTTCCAAAAGTCTTCCAAAATCCAGGGAGCAAACATGGTCGATCCGGACCCATCTGACTTGCGTGAGGCCATCCTCCACAAACGCAAGGAAAGAGAAGGTGCCCCGGGGTGCAAAGAGTCCTCCCACGGACGTCACTGCACCCAAATTATTGTCAACTGTTGTTGCAGCAATGCAACAGTACAAGAGGACCGGCAGTCCGTCTTCCAAAGACTGCAACGATCAAGCTCAGAAGACGAGGCGCCTCCTGTTGTCTCCTGCAACTCTACTCAGAAAATCCCCGCCGATGGGAGAGGGAAGAAGACCAATGTTCCCAGCCTGAAGGTTTCAACCACTGCGACTAAGAAACTGTCATCTAAACGGTTGTTCTCCACCAGAGTTTTCCAAGGAACCCGTTCGAATACAAAATCTGCTACAGTGGGTGATTCATCATCCACACCACTGGGGGTCGCTGGAGCTGGGGGTAGCACTCCTCCAAACATCCACGATAATCCGATGTTCCAAGGAGACGAGCCCGGGGAAACAACTTTCCCATCAAATACAACAGGTGCTAATGTCCCCGAGGACGTCCACGACTCGTAAGATGAAGCAAGCTCTGAAGCTGGGGGTACTATCCCTTCCGAGTCCGAACCAGAGGAGAACATTCCCACATATCCTGACGACTTCTCTGTACAAGGGTATGACTCGGGGGGCACATCCTCCACCGTCCCCTCCGTCTCTCCTCATGTAAGGACGGTGTTCATGACGGACAGCAATCAAGGTGGTTCCAGTGATCGCCAATGCATCGACACTTTGGAGGCCATACTACATGCCTTGGTCAAGTCTGTGGACGAGATCAAAGCGACTCTTCCAACTCTGCAAGGAGGGACGCCTGGCCAAACAAGCACGGGTCCCGCGGTCAATGCGGACTCAAACTCGGCGGCACCAAACCCGGGCAATAATCCTCCTGATACAACAGCTCCCACCGCTGCAGATGATGCCAGGGAAGCAAGAAGAGAGGTTCAGGAGCTCCGAGCCATGTTTCATGCCCGAAAAAACTCTCAAGAGCTCAGGATACGGCAACCATACCCTGCTGCATGGAGGGATGTCCCATTCCCACCCAGATATAAGCCGTTCAACATCAATCCCTATGATGGCAAGACTTTCGCAAGTCGATACATCACTTACTTCGAGGTCACCACCGACCATCTGCCCCATGACGACGCCATCCTTACACGATTATTCATCGGGGCATTGGAAGGGGTCGCCTTCGACTGGTATCGCAACCTGCCAGACAACTGCATCCACTTCTCCGCCAGATTCAAGCGCATGTTCTTGGAGAGATTCTACGAAGTAGGATAGGATGTCACAATGTCTACCCTCATGGACGTCGTCCAAGGGGAGAAAGAGCTGACAAGGAACTATATTGAGCGGTTTCGCCAAACCGCAATGAAGTTGCCGTCTGGTAATCCGGATTCCTCCTTGATTGAAATTTGCCAAAAGAGATTGCTCCCAACAATCAGTCTCTGGATGGGCTAAAGTCAATTTTAGGATTGGAAGACGTTTAACATCAGTGCCACTAGCACTGAAGAACGGTTGAAGAAGGCTCGCCAACTGGGATTGCACATCTCAGAGGGAGAGAACAAGGGCAAGCGTCCTAATACCAACAACGACAATAGGGGTAGCCCCTCCAACAATCAAGACAACAAGGGTAAGCAGGCTATGGTGGCCGACACAGCCCAGAAACCTGAGTTAAAACTGGCAGGCAAACAATGGCCGCAAATCACTTACTCCTTCGAAGACGGTCACGTCAAGCCCATCTTGGACATGCTCATACAAGAAGACAGAATTCAGCTCCCTCCACCAAGACGGGAACCTCGGCCCGCAGATATGGAGAGTCCAAAGTATTGCCACTACCATCGCTACGTCCATCATGCTACACACGACTGCTACCAATTGAAGCGATACATCCAAAACCTCATCGATTCGAACGCTCTGGCTATCGATTTCGAGGAGGTGACTGTAGCAGCCAATATGGTGTCCATACAATTCGGCAGCTTCCCTCCAACAGAGACTCAAGACGGCGTGGTACCCGTCCCTCGAGCGACGATGGAGGTTGCTAATCTTCTACCTCCTCGGGATCAGGTTGCTGGTCTAGTGCACCTCACCACATCACGGGGGAAGATCATGTGGGTCCATCCGAACCTGGTACTTGAAGTGACTCAGTCTACACCATCCTCCATTTGCAAGAAAAGGAGTAGAAAAGTCAGATCCTGCCGCACAATCTCGATAGATGTCGAAGAAACGACGGCTGTCATTACCCGATCTGGGGCACAATCCCAACCCGTGGCTGAAAACTCAACTGAAGATCATCAGCCAGCTACTACTGACACTCCGGGACCGTCTCAGCCTCCGACGACCGACAAGCCTAGGCCGAAGGAGACTCGCTTTGACAAATCCCTCCGAAAAGAGGTACTTCAGGGGCTGGAGAGGCCCTACAACTTCGACATCTTGGCGCAATTGGCCAACACACCGACCAAATTATCCTTATACGAGCTTCTGAGACTCTCAAAGGACGTTCGTGCGGCTTTGAGCGATGCACTCCAAAATGCCGACACCTATCTGGCTCAGGTCAATCTCACAGGGGAGAGCCCGCCTGGGATCTCCAAGACAGCGCTTGCACAGGAGAGATACCCAATATCGTCTTCACTCCGCAGGACATGCTCATCAAAACCAATCTGCACGATCGCCCGTTATACTACACCGGATACATCGGGGACGTAAAGGTGGACCGGATGCACATCGATCCTGGGTCTTCCATAAGCATCATTCCAAAGGGTCTGCTACATCATCTTCGCATTCCGATGCATCGCCTGATGCCAACAAGCACCGCCATCAGCGGTTTCAATTCGGGCAGGAGCTACCCAATTGGAAAGATTCGCTTGAAGTGCCAAATTGGCGATCTCCAGTCAGAAGTGACCTGATATGTCATAGATACGGACACTTCGTACAACATCCTCTTGGGGTGCCCTTGGATACACGATTACATGATCGTGCCTTCCACGCTGTATCAGTGCTTCAAGTACGTCGACAAACACGGCTTCGTGAGGACATAATTTACCGACATCGATCCCTTCAAAGGGGTCGAATCCTATTACTCAAACTCCTGCCTATACGAAAAGTCAAAGAGGCACCTGGACGAAGATGTACAAGCTCAGACTGAGACGGCCTCAGGATCAGAAGAACCTCTGACGATCCACCTTCAAGCTCGCAAACCTGGCAAATCCGTACCCCTTACCGCCACTCTGTGTAGGGACACAATCAGCCTCTCGGCACAAGAAGAGCAAATGATAATCCAACTTCCAAGGTTCGGCCAAGTGTCGAGACCCACATCGGAGCCATCGACAATCAGGTTGCCAAGAGTCGGCCGGCCGCAAACAGAGAAGCTCAACCCCGTCGACAAGCCAATGACGATACGCCTTCCCAAGAAAAGTCGTCACCCCGATGCAAGGTCTGGGACTTCTAACGAACCAACCACTCCCCGCCCAGTCTGCCAACAACTCCACGTTGTGCTCCACCAGCTGAACCTCTGACGATCAAGCTGCCCAGGTCGTCCTCTCAGTCTTCGTTTATACAGGGGGTAGCCGAAGAGGAACCGGAGCTAGCCAAGTATGTGGCTGCCCACACTGATGTTTCCTCCGTAGATGATGTAATCCCCCTAGAAAAGATACCTTACTTCATCAATAAGGGCTATCTTTGAACTACCTCGAGCTCAATAAGCTTCGTATAATGTATGCTATGAAACACGGCATAGGCACTCACCTACACACACAGGTGACAAACGTGTACACCGTAATCCAGTTTACCCCACTAGAAGACGCTTACCGCATAATCGAGGGAGGGGACCACCCAATCATCTTAGGCCGGAAGGACGATCCGCAGCCCTTCACCATAGAAGAAGTCGACCTTGAATCAGATGACGGGAGACTGCCTCTGTATCTCTATAGCCCCCAATCCAAATACCTCATGCAAAAATAGGGATATGATCTAGAGGCTACGCCAGGCTTGAACTACGGCACCGGTCGACGATTACCTTTGAAGCCACCAGTCCCGGCTGGGAAACCACGGGACTACTACAGCAAGACTCGATGCGGACTAGGGTATGTTACGCCCGCAACGACCCTCGAAACTTCAGATGAGGAATGCGACTGGCATTCACATTCAACCGGGTCACCAACGTCTGATACCAGCATCGGAGACATATTCAGACAAGTCATGTCAGTCAATATGGCATTCGTCGATGCTTATCCTCGAGTTAGAGCCGTAGGCCCAACAGCTAGATGTACTATAGGAAAAGCGGTTTGAACATAGGGAACCTCCTACTGAAGATGAGGTTATACAAGTCAACCTCGGCAGCGAATCTT
Source organism: Iris pallida (assembly GCA_029216955.1). Lineage (NCBI taxonomy): Eukaryota > Viridiplantae > Streptophyta > Magnoliopsida > Asparagales > Iridaceae > Iris > Iris pallida. The sequence continues at coordinate 4,489,736 of JANAVB010003198.1, forward strand.
CTCCAAAATCAATATTCATCAGTAAAAGCCTGACAGACGAAGAGCGAGAATCGTTACTGGAATTTGTCAAAGAATATATCGATGTATTCGCCTGGAGCTATGAAGACATGCCAGGACTAAACCCTGAGGTTGCCCTTCACAAGCTCAACATTCGGCCAGAGGCAAAGCCAGTCAAACAACAATAGCGACGCTTCCGCCCGGGCATCATGGATGCGATCAAAGCTGAAGTCAACAAACTGATAGCCAGCGGCTTCATTCGTGAGGAGCAACATCCTGACTTGGTCGCCAATATAGTTTCGGTCATCAAGAAGAATGGGAAGATTCGAATTTGCATCGACTTCTACAATCTGAACGAGGCATGTTCCAAAGATGAATTCCCCCTCCCTATCACAGACATCATGATTGACAACACATGCGGCTTCGAACGTATGTCATTCATGGATGGTTCTTCGGGGTACAACCAAATCAAGATGTCTCCTGACGGCGAGAAGCATACATTATTCCGAACGCCGATTGGCACATACTGCTACACAGTCATGCCCTTCGGTTTAAAGAATGCTGGCGCCACATACCAAAGAGCCATGAGTATCATCTTCAGAGACTACTCGTGCAAGACTGTGGAGTGTTATGTTGATGATATCGCCGTCAATAGTCGCTATAAGGGAGACCATCTGCAGGATCTGAGGGCGGTCTTCGACCAGATGCGAGCACACAACCTGAAGATGAATCCCACAAAATCCTTCTTGGGCGTATCCAGCAAAAAATTCCTGGGTTTTATTATTATTGCCCAGGGAATCTACGTCGATCCAGAAAAGACGAAGGCAATTATGGAGATGGGTCCCCCGAGAAATCTCCGCAAACTCAGGGGCCTTCAAGGGAGGCTGGCTTACATCAGAAGGTTCATTTCTAACCTCTCCGGGCGATGTCGACCATTCACCCATCTCATGAAGAAAGGCGTCTCATTCGTATAGGATGAAGAATGCCAACGTGTCTTCGACAGCATCAAAGAATATTTGTTGAACCCTCCAGTCCTGGTAGCCCCGGTTGCTGGAAAACCATTCCTGCTCTATGTACGAGCAATAGAGCATTCCCTCGGCGCTCTTCTAGCACAAAACAATGATGCAGGCAATGAACAAGCTATATATTACCTCAGCCGAATGATGGTTGGGCCAGAGCACCGATACACCGCAGTGGAGAAGGAATGCCTCGCCCTGGTGTTCGCCATTCAAAAGTTGCGACACTATGTCACAGGACAAACCATACATGTGATCTCACGAGTCAATCCTCTCAGGGTCCTCATGACGAAACCAGGAGCACTCAGCTCCCGCCTCGCTACATGGGAAATATTACTGTCCCCCTATCATATGATCTTCGTCCAGCAAAAGGCTGTTAAGGGTCAAGCTCTGGCAGACTTTTTAGTAGCCCACCCAGGCTCGGAGTCATCCAGAATATATTAAGGAATCCCAGATGAGGTCGCCGACTCGCATGCAACATCCTACGATAATATCTGGCGAATGTTCTTCAACGATGCCTCAAGGATCGGACCTAAGGGCAACATCGTCGTCGGAGTCGGGGTGGTGCTGGTGTCTCCTTCCGGATTGATGATCAATCGCGCTTACTCTATCACGGAACCTTGTTCTAACAATGTGGCCGAGTATAACGCTTTGGTCATTGGCCTCCAGCTTGCAAGAGAGCTGGGGGTAGAATATCTTAAAGCATACGACGATTCGCAGTTAATCGTCAATCAGATCCAGGGTTCGTACGAAGTCCGCCACGAAGACATGATCCCCTATCACCAAATAGCGATCAGCATTATTTCGTCATTTGAGGGATTCTTCATCGAGCACGTTCCCAGACTCCAAAATATCGAAGCCGATGCCCTAGCAGGCCTTGCCGCTTCCCTAGCAGTGCCGAACCATACTCATCATTCGGTTGACGTGATAGGCCACGAACTGGTCTGTCCCAAGAACAACGTTCAAGTCGTGGCGAGTTATTCCGCCCAAACGATCGACGAAGCGCCAGATTGGAGACAACCATTCATTGACATCGTCGTCTATGATATCCTGCCCGAGAACCCAAAGGAAGCCACTTCCATCAGACGGCGTTCTCTCAGATTCTTCTACGATACAGAGACGAAAATGCTGTATCGGCGATCCGACGATGGGTTATTGCTTCGGTATCTGTCAAATACAGAAGCCGAAGAAGCTGTACGAGAAGCTCATGACGGTGTCTGTGGGGCCCATCAGCCTGGCCCCAAATTGTAAGACCGTCTTCGCCGAATGGGCTACTACTGGCCCACGATGGTAGCAGATGCGATAGACTATGCGAGAAAGTACAAAGTCTGCCAAGTCTACGCGGACTTCATCCACCAACCATCCGAATTTCTACATCCGACAGTGGCGTCCTGGCCGTTCGAAGCATGGGGGATGGATATCATTGGTCCGATAGCTCCACCTTCTTCCCGAGGACATCGCTTCATACTCGCAATCACGGATTACTTCTCCAAATGGACGTAAGCTGTCCCGCTTGTGAAAGTAAAGACTTCAAACGTGATCAGCTTCCTCAAGCATCACGTCATCTATCGCTTTGGACTACCTCGAAGGATCATCCACGATAATGGTCCGCAGTTTGTAAGCCATGCCTTCTATCGGTTCTGCGACAAGCACCGCATCCAGAATATTGCTTCAACACCATACAATTCGGCTGTGAATGGGCTGGCGGAAGAATTCAACAAAATAATCATCAAACTCCTCAGAAAGTTCGTATCGTCCAACAAACACGACTGGAACGAGAAGCTTGGTGAATGCTTATGGGCGTACCATACTACAGTCCGAACAGCCACTGGGAACACACCATTCTCCCTGGTGTACGAGAGTGAGGCAGTTCTCCCATTGGAGACTCAAATACCCTCACTCCGCGTCGCTCTTACTTACCAACTGACGATAGATGATAACTACCGTCGCCGGCTACAAGAGTTGGAGGCCTTAGATGAAAAGTGGCTCTTGGCTCAGCAACGAATCGAGCTATACCAAGCACGCATCTCCGGAGCCTTCAACAAGAAAGTGAAGATCAGAACATTCCAAGTGGGCGATCTCGTTCTAGCAGTCCGGAGGCCGATGGTCATGACTCACAAAACCGTCGATAAATTCTAGCCAATGTGGGAAGGCCCGTTCATCATTGATACGGTGTTCTCTAATGGAGCTTACTGCCTCGCCAAACAAAACGGAGACTTTCTCATATTGCCCGTTAATGGCAAGTTCCTGAAGAAATACTATGTCTAAACGACATTTTCTAGATCATCGAGTCATGTACCCGCTGGTACCGCTAAACTCACCTTCACAAAATTCAGATTATCGAGTCATGTACCCTATCGTACCGCTGAACTCATATCCGCCTTCCACAAAATATTCTAGATTATCGAGTCATGTACCCTCTGGTACCGCTGAACTCTCTCAAAATATTCCAGATTATCGAGTCATGTACCCTCTGGTACCGCTGGACTCACTCTCAAAATATTCTAGATTATCAAGTCATGTACCCTCTGGTACCGCTGAACTCACTCTCACAATATTCTAGATTATCGAGTCATGTACCCTCTGGTACCACTGAAGTCACTCTCACAATATTCCAAATTATCGAGTCATGTACCCGCTGGTACCGCTGAACTCACCTTCACATAATTTAGATTGTTGAGTCATGTACCCTATCGTACCGCTGAACTCATGTTCTCCTTCCACAAAAAAATCCCAGCTTATTGAGTCATGTACCCACTGGTACCTCTGAACTTACACTTTGATTCCAAAATTCTCGGATTATCGAGTTATGTACCCGCTGGTACCCCTGAACTTACATCCCGGTCACTCTTTTAGGGAAAAGTTATGTATGACCATACCTCTGAACTTTCTTCCTAAAGGAACTCCTTCCTCATGATTCACTACCCGCACTCCCAGTACATAAAAAGGGTAACAGATCCACAAATTTCCAAAACGACCATGTCGATGTTACCTCTGAGTCATCTCAATTCCGCCAAAAAAACAAATCACCCCTTTACATAGAACTTCCATGTCCTCATTACCTCTGAGTCGTTCCATGTACCCCCCTTCATTGAGCCCACTCCTGCCATGTCCTCACTACCTCTGAGTGGGAAGGCTCCGTCGAAGAAACCTTCATGCTTGCCATGTCCTCATTACCTCTGAGTAAGTATGTTGATTCCCTTTCGACTTATTATCCGTACCCACAACTACAGTACGCCAAGGATAATAGGTCCACAAATATCCTCCGTTGAGTCCACCCCTACCATGTTCGCATTACCTCTGAGTAGGAAGACTCCGCGGTAAAACCCTCATGCTTGCCATGTCCTCATTACCTCTGAGTAAGTATGTCGGTTCCCTTTCATCCTATTATCCGTATCTTAAGCCAGGATGTGCCAAGGATAATAGGCCCACAAATATCCTTTGCTAAGTTTCTCAGTGCAGACCATCATTTCTTATCATGCCCCGGGAGCCCAGCTGCTCCACGGCATTCTTTCGCCCGATACCAAGAGCCTCCATATCCGCCTTACCGCAGAGTTGTTCTAGGTATCCCTATCAAACTTATTATCCGTACCTAAAATCAAGGTATGCCAAGGATAATAGGTCTACAAATGTCCTCTGTTGACCACAAAGGTCGTACTAGGTCCCCTAGTATATCCATATCTTTTCTCATCATCACATGCTTTCGGAGCCCAGCTGTTCCATAGCATTCTTTCATCCAATGCATAGAACTTCCATGTTGATAGCACCTCTGAGTTGTTCTATGTATCCTCATTCGAGTTCACTCCTACCATGTCCATATCACCTCTGAGTAGGAAAGCTCTACCATCAACCTTATATTTACCACGTCCATACCACCTCTGAGTAAATATGATGGTTCCCTCTCTCAACTTATTATCCGTACCTAAAACCAAGGTACGCCAAGGATGATAAGTCCACATAAAATTCCCAGCAGAAGTACCCAAACCTATCACGTCCATGCTACCTCTGATTGGATTGCCACACCTAAACAAATCTACTTTCCATGCTTCTTATTCAAAGTGTTCCAAATTTGCAATTTAGAAACTTTGAAGGGGGTCCTGTAGAAGCATGGAAAATATTGCTTTTAGTCCCACATCGGAAAGGAGGAGAAGAAAGGGCTCACTCTATTATATAAATAGAGCCCCCCTTACCTCATTTGAAAAGGGCACCAACTTCTCTTCCCTCCTTCCAACTCGGACTCTTCCTACTACGCACCTTCGGGTGCTAAGTCGAAGAAGTCTAGGGCAGCGCGGGCTCGTCGAGCTCAGTCAGCTGTCCCAACCTCTGACCACCAGAGCGCCCCGCTAACTGTTAAAGCAGGCCTCTGATGGAAAGTTGTAAACATGATACCTACGCACTTGTTTGTTCGAGATACCCGGGCCCACAAAACGAGTACAAAGGTTGACCGAGATGTCCTTGACTTGCGAGATAGGATCCTTCACAAGCGCAAGGAAAGAAGGAGATTCTCTATGCCGCTCGAATTCAACATGGAGCTTCATGCAGCTCAAAATCCAGAAAGCTTTATGCGGCCCAAAAGCAGCAGGGGGCCTTAGGCGGCCCAAAATTAACATGGAAGCCCATACGGCTCAGCCAGAAGGAGCCTCATGCGGCTCAGAAACTCATGCGAACCGAAAGTCTTCTGGAGCCTCATGCGGCTCGGATAAGCTCTATGCGGTTACGACTCCGGTCATGACGACTCTTCATGCGGCTCGAGTATGAAGACTCTCATGCGGCTCGAGTATGGAGACGCTCATGCGGCTCGGTCACGACGACTCTTCATGCGGCTCGGTCATGACGACGCTCATGCGACTCGAGTATGAAGACTCTCATGCGGCTCGAGTATGGAGACGCTCATGCGGCTCGGTCGTGATGACTCTTCATGCGGCTCGGTCATGACGACGCTCATACGGCTCGAGTATGAAGACTCTCATGCGGCTCGGTCATGACGACTCTCATACGGTTCGGGTATGGAGACTCTCATGCGGTTCGGGCACGACGACTCTCATGTGGTTCGAGTGTGATAACTTTCATGCGGCTCATGAGCACAACAGTTGGGACACGTGGAAGGACGCGCGTCATAAAGCCAATCAATCTCAAAAACCCAGATTTACTACAATCAAAGATTGGGTCAAGTCCCAATAATCTGGGATACGTGGCGGGAGAATGAATTAAATTTATTCATTCAGATTTACAAACATCAGCAAATCATCATGATGGAGATTTATTGCAATCAGCATTAATTACTGATAGGATTTGGCACAATCCACATTAATGGCTCAGATTCATCACACTCAAAACTAATGGCCCAGATTGATCAATCGACAGGCCGCCGCCACATTAAGGGACAATCATTGCAAACCCTAATGATTGCATTCCACTCTTATAAATAGCAAGGTGCCATTCCCTTGCAAGAAGAATCTTTTTCGAGATCAGATCACCAGAATACTTGGAGAAAAAGAGAGAGAGCAAAGAGAGCATTTCCTCAATGCCAAGCAGATCTTTTTCGGAGCCAAGGCTGTATATCGATCGTCCAAGGAGTAAGGCAGAGCTGCCGTCGCTTTCCCGAGCCTCTATCGTCACCCCCCAGAATCTAAAATAAATAATTGTACCTAGATTGCTGTACCTAGGTTTTCGTCCCTAGGCTTTCTTTGTACAAGCAAGTTTGTATTGTGAAGTAAAAGTCCAGTCCTCCGATAATTGTTCTGTTCTTTTATATTTCATGGCAAGCAATATGCTCTTCTGGCCGCATAGGATGTTCTGGCCGCATGGACTTCCTAGCCGTATGGACTTCCTAGCCGCATGGACTGCCTGGTCGTATGGACTTCCTAGCCGCATGGACTTCCTAGCCGCATGGACTATTCTGGCCGTATGTGGTCCTCTCTGCCACATGTGTGTCTCATTTAATTACCCTTGATTTGTTTTCGATTTAAAGCCGCCTTTTGGGGTGAATCCCAAGAGTAGGTTTATTAAATACTTGGATTTTTGCCTTGATGAATCTTCTGCATGAGAGGAGATAAAATCCCAAGAGTCGGTTTTGTCTGCTGCACATAATCCGAAGCATTTCATCGATCCACGTGCCCCCCTTGTTCGCCTATAAATAAGGGTAATTTTTAGAGAGAAACTCTTTACTCTCTTCTCCAATTCAAGCTTTTCTTGCCCTAGCTGCCGTCTTCTTCTTCTTCTTCTTCTTCTTCTTCTTCTTCGATCATCGATGGCCCCTAAGACTTCCAAGGATGCGGCGAAGGATAAGGGAGTGGCTTCTACGTCAACTGCGATGCCCAAAATTCATCCCGACGTCCATCCTTCCATTGCTGGTAAGAATTATGTGGAGGATCGTATGCTTCAAAAACCCTAACAAAGATGGCTCTGTTGCATATTTTATGGACAAGCCTTTAATGTGTCCTTCATCTTCATTGAACTGCCCAAATTTAGTACGATAAAACCGTATATATTGTATGGGCCGCATGAACTTCTCATGTCCGAGCCGCATGGGGTATACTTTATATTTGAGCCGCATGAGAATGACAGGGCCGCATAAGTACCTTTAAAACTGAACCACATGAAGTCTCACTGCAATAGAACCGCATGAGCTCTTGATGTACTGGACCGCATAAGCTCCAACGGATTAGAGCCGCATAAGCTTATCTGAACTGTGCCGTATAAACCCCACTAAATAGATCCTCATAAGCTCATCTGAACTTGGCCGCGTGAGAATCCATTAAACAGAACCGCATGAGACTCCGCTGAACAAAGCCGCATAAGCTTATTTGAATTCGGTCGCATGAGACCCCACTAAACAGAACCGCATGAGGCTCCGCTAAACAAAGCCGTATAAGCTCTTCTGAATTTGGCCGTTTAAACTCCTGATGAACTGGGCCACATGAAGTCTCTTGAATAGAACCCATCTAAGTAGGGCTGCATGAACTTCGTTAAAACCGAACCGCATAAGGACCCATCAAAACAGAGCCGCATAGACTTCGTTAAAACTGAGCCACATAAGGTCCCATCAGAACAGAGCCGCATAAGCTGATGTAGACTAGGTCGTATAAGCCTAGAAACACTAAGTGGCTTTGTTTTTGCCATCTTTTAACTTTGTTTCTTTTGTCTTTCTCCAGTGAATCTGCCAGTCAATCCAGCGGGAGAACCCCTTGTGGGTTCAGCCCAATCTGCTGTGGGTGTGCGATTCGACCACTTAGTTCAATATGTGGCCAATCAGCTCCCCACAGACGACCCTATGGAGAGGCTGAATGCTATCAGGAACCAGTCCTTCTACTTTCTCTGTGCTATGATGAACTCGGGGCAATTGGAGGGAAAATACCTGAAGCTGGCGTTCCTCTTCGGGGATGCTTTGACTGTAAAGAACTCCCAAGTGCTGGATATATCCGAGAGTTGGGACTTTACTCTTGATGGAATGGCGATCCATATCACTCCTATGGAGCGTCATTTTTCACTGTCATGGTTCAACATGTTACCGATGGACAGAAAGATGGTGGACTCCTTGACTCCAAATAGGTCGGGGATGATTGTGGGTAACATCCATTACAACAGGAATTTGGGGTCAGCATATGCGGGAAGGGAACCGGTCAGTCGGTACGTGATGGGACTGGCTCCGGGTACCTTCATAAATGTATCGGGTCCCAATTTCATGTTCTCTCAAGCTGACACCGTCTTGAACTAGCTTGCTCGAAAGGGGTCCTATCCCATCGACCGGTTGGCGATGCTGAACTGGATAAACCGTATCCCTGCATGGGCTAACTTGACCACGTAGATTCTGTAGAAGTATGAGACTCTCCTGCGTGAGATCGGCCTCTACCACGTCATTCAGGGCACCTGTCATGGTCTACCCATAAATAAGTCGTTGTTCTTGGCTCTCCTGGAGATGTACAACCGGCGGACGGGAACCTTCTTCACACCTGGAGGGGAGCTGGGACTCGCTCTCCACGAGATATACGTCATTTCCAAGCTGCCCTGGGGTGACGAAGTCTTTGAAGTGTACACCCCTACGAATGAAGAGTTTGAGGATTTGGAACGACAGTTTCAGGGCTTTGTTGCTGTATACCGGGAATTATTATGTCACCACAGTACCTGTCACCAGGCGTCCATCAAGAAGAATGGTAGCTCGGAAGGGAGCATTCCTCATACCACGTCCTGGGTCTCATACCTTTTTACACTAAGCGCCTCAGGCTGGGTTTCTTCCCGAGATCCTCAAACCCAGGAGGAGGTACAAAAACTGGCGTCGACTGCCAAGAGATCGAGGTCCACGGGCGACACATTTGGGAGTCAAACTGACTCCTTTAGTTATTTTTATCATGGTACTCAGCGGCTGTCAGAGAAGGCGCTCCTGGCAGGATTCCTGATGGTGTGGTTACGAAACTACGTGGTCTCAGGAGGGGCAGGTTCCATTGAGAGGATCAGCCGCTACTTTATTCTCCCCGCCGTAAAGCTGGTCTTTGGGGCCAGACTGTCCCTTCTTTCGGCCATGGTGTGCAGCATACACCATGGCCTTTGCGCCTTCTCGTCCAAGGTCATCGCCCATGACACGGCGATGGATTTTGAGCGCATAGAGCTGCCCTACCATTATCTGATGGGGTGGCTGTTGATGCACTGCCGGTCTTTGGTGAGGCCTGGAGCAGAAGACTGCGTTACGGCTGATGATGCTTTCATTTTCCAATACCATCATCAGCCCTGGGAGTGCAGCACTATGCTAGCCTGTCGGAGGGTGCTGGCGAGAGTGGACAGATACGACTTTTTTGTGTCTGTTCCTCATTTTATCGATGAAGAAGTGAGGGGCGTACATATTGATGGTACCGGACCTCCTCACCTCTTGCCTAAAAAGATGCCCCTTTGGTTGCGTAATATCCGTCCAGCGTACCTAGTATACCATAACCGCAATAATGTCTACCTGGAGCCCTACTTTCCCAGTAGGTTCTTCCGCCAGTTCGGGTATAGCAAGTTATTCTTTGACAATCCCAGCTCTTGCCTGGGCTTTGAAGGTAGCGTCCTTGACGGTGTCAGGGCATGGCATTATTATGACGCGATTCGTACCCGAACCAGCTTTTCGGTTCCTGAGGCTGAGGCGCCAGGGGAGATTTTGTATATGGCGGCCCTATACTATGTTACGGCGAGCAAGCCTCGCATTAATTTTGACCCGAGTACCAGCTTCATTGTGGGTACTGGCTTGGCGGAGAAGCCCAAGGGGTCTAAGACGAGGAAGAAGAGGGCGAACACGATTCCTGTGCCTGACTCGGAGTCCACCAATACGGACGAAAAGGATGACGAGCATGATGCCGATGACTCTCTCCCTCCTATGGAAGAGGTTGGGGCGGATCAGCCGCCTGTTGTGCCAGATGAGGTGATGGCAGATCAGCCGTCTGTTGCGCCTGGCCTTTCACGCAAGCGAGGCAGGCGTGAGTCTATTGGTGGCATAACCTTCTCCGTGAAGCGGGTTGCGGTAAGACGCCACGGGCTGCTCATTAAGTAGAGAGGCGAAGGTGATGATGCCATTTCGGAGGTGAATTGAATTGCGACCATCTCCTTCTTTAGCCCTTTCTCTTCCTGAACTATGATCTAATTATTTTTTTTTCTCTGTAGGTGTCATAAGAGTCAGACTCTCGAGAACCGGCCGATGTTTCTGAAGTCAATCCGGCCCTGACCACTTTGATTAGTGACATGTGTGCCGAGATTATTTCTGCCTGGGTTCTCTCGGCGGCGGATGAGGGATCTCACGTTGCTGAGGTCTCGACCCAGGGCGACGGGGGCTCCACTGAACCTATCCCCGAGGCTGTTGAATTTTAGCAGGGTGACGCTGATCCAGTCGTATCTCCTTCCGGGGCGGCTGGAGCAGAAAAACTAGCTGAATTTGGCTTGGAGGTCGCTGGTAAGGGGACTATGGCGGCTGTGAGCGAACCTCAGCCTCCATAACCCTTCTCTGGTAAGATAAGCCAAATCTTGACTAGTGAGGAGCCTCATTTGCTCTATCATCACATCCTTCGGGTTAGGCTAATTGATGGTCACTCTGGACATACAGGTCCTGCCTCTTCACTGCCATTGACGGATATTATCAGGGAAGGCTCTGCCAGCGGGGATCTGGTGGAAGGGAGTGTGTCCCCTCCCCTTTCGAATTATATTGAGGGGCCTTCTGCTGGATCGAGTTCGGGAGATCAGATGGCGGCACAGCCGGGGCAGGGAGCAATGGTCCTTGCGTCCTTTTCTGTTCATGCGGCTTCGAGGTCGACCTTTCTGCCTTGCCAAGTATCCTGGTTCTTTGGGCCGCAGAGGAGGAGTTAGCTGCTATCTACACATCTTTTCGCTCCGAATTTGTTTCCCTGGTGGCACGGGTGGCAAGTTCTGGTGCGTCTCCTTCGACACTGCCAGCTACACTTCCTTTGACGCCGTCCTCTACGGAAGTTCTGGATGAGGCATCACAGGATGTGTTTGACAGTTTCTACTACCACTTGAAGAGAGGGGTCGAAGCTGCTGTGGAGCGGGGGACCCCCTTTACCTTGGCCCGACAATGCGCCCGTGGCCAAATTGACATTCTTAAAACCCTTCCTGGTGGGGCAGGGATAGCTGCGCTTCTGGAGGCCAAATTGTTAGAGGCTGATCAGCTCGTGGCCCAGTTTCAAGTGCTGCCGCAAGCTGATCTGTCTGCAGCAATAGACCAGGTGCGGGACTTCCTCACCATTGTCCTGGAGAAGGTAAGGGTTGCATGAGATATGTCCAAGCCAGTTATAATAAAGGACCTTGGCGACCTATCTCTCCAGTATGACCAGCTGAGCCGTAGGAGCGAGAATTGCATGGCTCGGGAAGCGGCCGCCTCTCGTGGAATAATTGATACAAGGGAGCAGATCCTCGAGCTTCAGAGGAAGCTGGCTTTCATGGAATCAGAGCTCGAAGCTTCCCGTGCGGATAAAGAGCTGATCGTTCAGGAGGCCGAAAAGGTCACCCGAGCTTCTGCTGGCCTGGAGCGTGCTCTGAAGAAGCTTGAGGATGGATGGCGGGCTCATGCGCATCTGGAGGATGCAGAGCGGCTGACTCAGGAGGCCGAGCGCCGGGCTAAGCAGCGGTTTGAGCGGTCGACTGTCTTGCTGAGGGACTGTCTCATGGAATTATGTATCGCCAAACCATAGTCGGCCCTTTTCCTTTTTTTATTTTTTTTGTTCTTTTCCTTTCTTGAGAGGGACGTAGTCCTAGAACATGTAGTACTTTTGACTTTCAAATAAAAGAGTATGTTTTATTTTACCATTTATTTGTATTAATTATTGAGTTTGTGGTGTTGTGGTATTTGCCCCACTGGGGACTGTTTGTGGACTTGTTACCTTTGGTATACCTCGGTTTTAGGTACGGATAACAAGTTTGATAGGGATACTTAGAATAATTCCACAGTAAGGTGGCCATGGAAGTTCCTGGTATCGGGAGAAAGAATTCCATGGAGCAGCTGGGCTCCCGGGGCATGATGAAAAATGAGGCGCATGTACTAGAAAACTTAGTACAACATTTGTGGTCAACATAAGACATTTTGTGGTCAACAGAGGACATTTGTGGTCAACAGAGGACATTTGTGGGCCTATTATCCTTGGCGTACTCCGGTCTTGGGTACGGATAATAAGTCGAGAGAAAAACCAACATACTTACTCAGAGGTAATGAGGATGTGGTAAATATGAGGGTTTCTTCAATGGAGCCTTCCTACTCAGAGGTAATGAGGACGTGGCAGGAGTGGGCTCCATGAAGGGTACATAGAACAACTCAGAGGTAATGAGGACGTGGAAGTTCTATGTGAGGGGTGGTTTGTTTTTGATGGAAGGGAAACATCTCAGAGGTAACATCGATGTGGTTGTTTCGGAGAATTCATGGATCTGTTACCCTTTTTATGCACTGAAAGTTTGGGTAGTGGATCATGAGAAAGGAGCTCTTTTTAGGAAGAAAGTTCAGAGGTATGATCATACGTGACTTACTACCCAAAAGATGCAATATAGATTTATCTGGAGTGACCAGAATGTGAGTTCAGCGGTACCTGCGGGCACATAACTCGACAATCTGGAAGATTTGGAGTCAGAGTATGAGTTCAGCGGTACCAAAGGGTACATAACTCAACAATCTGAGAGATTTGGAGGATGTCGTTTTAGACATAATACTTCTTCAGGAACTTATCGTTGATGGGCAACATGAGCAAGTCTCCGTTTTGTTTTGCGAGACGGTAAGCACCATTGGAGAATACAGCCTCGATGACAAATGGGCCTTCCCATTTTGGCTGGACTTTACCGACAGTTTTATGAGTCATAACCATCGGCCTCCGAACTGTCAGAACGAGATCACCTACTTGGAATGTTCTGATTTTAATTTTCTTGATAAAGGCTCCGGAGATTCGAGCTTGATACAGCTCGATTCGTTGTTGAGCTAACAGGCGCTTCTCATCTAGGGCCTCCAACTCTTGTAACCGGCGATGGTGATTATCATCCGTTGTCAGTCGATAGGTAAGGACAACACGGAGCAAGGGGATTTGAGTCTCCAGTGGGAGAACTGCCTCACTCCCATACACCAGAGAGAATGGTGTGTTCCCAGTGGCCGTCCGGACTGTAATACGGTATGCCCATAAGCATTCGCCAAGCTTCTCATTCCAGTCGCGTTTGTTGGAAGCCACGAACTTCTTGAGCAGCTTGATTATAGTTTTATTGAATGCTTCTGCCAACCCATTCGCTGCCATATTGTACGGCGTTGAAGCAACATTCTGGATTTGGTATTTGTCGTAGAATCGATAGAACGCGTGGCTTGCGAACTGCGGACCATTGTCGTGGATGATCCTTTGGGGCAGTCCAAAGCGATATATGATGTGATGCTTGAGGAAGCTGATCACGTTTGAAGTCTTCACTTCTGCCAGCGGAATAGCCTCCGCCCACTTGGAGAAGTAATCTGTGATTACGAGTATGAAGCGATATCCTCGGGATGAAGGCGGAGTAACCGGACCGATGATGTCCATTCCCCATGCTTCGAATGGCCAGGATGCCACCGTCGGATATAGAAACTCGGATGGCTGGTGGATGAAATCTGCGTGGACTTGACAGGCTTTGTACTTTCGTGCATAGTCTAATGTATCTGCAACCATCGTGGACGAATAATAGCCCATTCGGCGAAGGCGGTCTTGTAATTTTGGGCCAGGCTGATGGGCCCTGCAGACGCCGTCGTGAGCTTCACGTACAGCTTCCTTGGCTTCTATATTTGAGAGACACCGAAGCAGTAATCCATCGTATGATCGCCGATACAGCATTTTCGTCTCTGTATCGTAAAAGAATCTGAGGGAACGTCTTCTGATAGAAGTGGCCTCTTTCAGATCCTCTGGCAGAATGTCGTAGACTACGAAGTCGATGAATGGTTGTCTCTAGTCTGGTGCTTCGTCGACTGTCAGAGCGGAGTAACACTCAACACATTGAACATTATTCTTGGGACAGACCAATTCACGGCCTATTATGTCAACCAGATGATGTGCATAATTCGGCACTGCTAGGGAAGTGGCCAGGCCTGCTAGGGCATCGGCCTCAATATTCTGGAGTCTGGAAATATGTTCTATGAAGAATCCTTCCAAGGACGAGATGATGTCGATCGCTATTTGGTGATAAGGGATCATATCTTCATGGCGAACCTCGTATCAACCCTGGATCTGATTGACGATTAACTGCGAATCGCCGTATGCTTCCAGATACTCTACCCCCAGCTCCTTTGCAAGTCGGAGGCCAATGACCAAAGCGTTGTACTCGGCCACATTGTTTGAACAGGGCTCCGTGCGGGATTAAGCTCGATTGATCACCAGCCTGGAGGAAGAAATTAGCACCACTCCGACTCCAGCGACGATGTTGCCTTTGGGCCCAGTTCTTGAAGCGCCGTTGAAGAACATTCGCCAGATGGCATCGTGGGAGACCGCATTTGAATTGGCAACCTCATCTGGTATCTCTTCGTATATTCTGGTTGTTTTCGAGCCTTGATGGGCTGCTAAAAAGTCTGCCAGAGCTTGACCTTTAACAGCTTCTGTGGGGCGAAGATCATGTGATATGGAGACAATAATATCACCCAGGTTGCAAGGCAAGATCTGAGTGCCCCTGGTTTGGTCATGAGGACCCTGAGAGGGTTTACTCGTGATATCACGTGTATGGTTTGTCCCGTAACGTAGTGTCGCGTCTTCTGAATGGCGAACACTAGAGCAAGGCACTCCTTTTCTATGGCAGTGTATCTGTACTCTGGCCCCATCATCTTTCGACTGAGGTAGTATATAGCTTGCTTATGGCCTGTATTATTGTTTTGTGCTAGCAGAGCACCGAGAGAATGTTCCATCGCTCGTACATAGAGCAGGAATAGCCTTCCAGCAACTGGGGCTACAAGGACTGGAGGGTTCGACAGATATTCTTTGATGCTGTCGAAGGTGTGCTGGCATTTCTCATCCCATATGAATGAAACGCCCTTCTTCATGAGGTGGGTGAATGGTTGACATTACCCGGAGAGATTAGAGATGAACCTCCTGATGTAAGCTAGCCTCCCTTGAAGGCTTCGGAGTTCACGGAGATTTCTCGGGGGACCCATCTCCATGATTGCCTTCATTTTTTCGGGATCTATGTGGATACCCTGGGAAGTAATAGTGAAACCCAAGAACTTCCCGTTGGATACGTCCAAGAAGGATTTTGTGGATTCATCTTCAAATTGTGTGCTCGCATCAGGTCGAACACTGTCCTGAGATCATGCAAATAATTTTCCTTAGAGCGACTCTTGACGGCGATGTCGTCGACATAGCATTCCATTGTCTTACGCAAGTGGTCTCTAAAGATGACGCTGATAGCTCTTTGGTAGGTGGCACCAACATTCTTTAAACCGAAATGTATGACTGTGTAGCAGCATGTACCAATTGGTTTTCGGAATGATGTATGCTTTTCGTCGTCAGGAAACATCTTAATTTGGTTGTACCCTGAGAAACCATCTATGAATGATATACGCTCGAAGCCGCAGGTGTTGTCAATCATGATGTCTGTCATAGGGAGGGAGAACTCATCCTTAGGATACGCCTCATTCAAGTTTCGGAAGTCGATGCAGATTCGGATCTTTCCGTTCTTTTTGAGGACTGGTACTATATTGGCTACCCGGTCTGGATGTAGTTCCTCACGGATGAAGCTGCTAGCTATCAGTTTATTGACCTCAGCTTCAATGGCATTCATGATGTCGGGGCGGAACCGTCGTTGCTGTTGCTTGACCGGTTTTATGTCCGGACGAATGTTGAGTTTGTGAAGTGCAACCTCGGGGTACAGTCCTGGCATATCTTCGTAACTCCAGGCGAACACGTCAATGTATTCTCTGACGAGTTGCAGTAGCGATTCTCGCTCTTTGTCCGTCAGATTCTTTCTGACGAAGATGGGCTTTAGAGAGGACTCATCACCGAGATCAACTTGCACAACCTCATCTTCGGTGGGAGGCTCTCTTTGTTCGAACCGCTTCTCCCATTGCGCATCTAGCTG
This sequence comes from Iris pallida, assembly GCA_029216955.1. NCBI lineage: Eukaryota > Viridiplantae > Streptophyta > Magnoliopsida > Asparagales > Iridaceae > Iris > Iris pallida. The sequence goes on from JANAVB010003198.1 coordinate 4,506,280, forward strand.
TTGTGCCTACGGCTCTAACTCAGGAAGTTCAGGAATGTCTTCATCTTCTTCATAGGCATCGACGAATGCCATATTGACGGACAAGACTTGCCTGAATACGTCCCCGATGCTAACATCTGAATCAGAAGTTGGTGATCCGGTTGAGTGTGAATGTCAGTCGCATTCATTATTTGAGCTTTCAGGGGTCGTTACAGGTATAACATAACCTAGCCCACATCTGGTCTTGTTGTAGTAATCCCGCAGTTTCCTAGCTGAGACCGACAATTGTAAGGGTAATCGCCATCCAGTGCCGTAGTTCAAGCCTGGCGTAGTTTTCAGATCATACCCCTATTTTTGTATGAGGTACTTGGATCGAAAACTATACAGATAAAGGGGTAGTCTTCCAGTGTCGGGTTCGAGATCAACTTCTTCTATCCTGAAGGGTTGTGGATCATTCTTTCGGCCGAAGATGATTGGATGATCCTCTCCCTCGACTATGTAGTAAGCGTCTTCCACTGGAGTAAGTTGGTTTGCGGTGTAGACATTTGTCACCAGCGTGTGTAGGTGGGTGCCTATACCGTGTTCCATAGCATACATTGTACAAAGCTTATTAAGCTCGAGGTAGTTCAAAGATAGCCCTTTATTGATGAAGTAAGGTATCTTTTCCAGTGGGATTACATCGTCTACGGATGGAATATCAGTGTGAACAGCCACATACTTGGCCAGCTCTGACTCTTTTTCAGCTACCTCCTGTGTCAATGAAGACTGAGAGGATGACTTGGGTAGCTTAATCATTAGGGCTCCATAGGTGGAGAAGAACGTGGAGTCGTTGGTGTACTAGCGACCCCAAGTTTGGTGCTTGGAGCTAGACGGGGAGTTGTTGGCTGGCTAGCAGTCCCCGGCTTAGCCCTCGGCTGCCGATTTATTCTGGGAAGGCGAATCGTCATCGGCTTGACGGAGGGATTGAGCTCCTCTGTTTATTGCTGGCTAGCTCTAGGCAGCCTGATTGTCAGTGGCTCTGTCGTGGGTGTTGACGCTTGGCCAGACCTTGGCAGCCGAATCATCATCTGCCCCTCTTGTGCAGAGATGCTGATTGCATCCTTATGCAGAGTGGCTGTAAGTGGTACAGTTCTGCCAGGTTTGCAGGCTTGAATGTGGATTGTCAGAGGTTCTTCCGATCCATTGCCGCCTCAGTTTGAGCTTGAGTATCTTCTTCGATAAGGTGCCTTTTCGACTTTTCGTACAAGCATAAGTCAGAGTAGTAGGATTTGACCCCTTTAAAGGGATCAATGTCAGCAAATTCTGTCCTCACGAAGCCGTGCTTATCGACGTATTTGAAGCACTGGTGAAGTATGGAAGGCACGATCATGTAATCGTGTACCAAGGACGCCCCAGGAGAATATTGTAGGACGTGTCCGCATCTATGACATAACAGGTCACTTCTGACTGAAGGTCGCCGATTTGGCACTTTAGGCGAATCTTCCCGATCGGATAGCTTCTGTCTGAATTGAAACCGCTGATGGCGGTGCTTGTCGGCGTCAGACGATGCATTAGGATGCGCAGATGGTATAGCAGGCTCTTCGGGATGATGCTTATGGAAGAACCGGGGTCAATATACATCCGATCCATCTTGATATCGCCAATGTACCCAGTATAATACAAAGGGCGATCGTGCAGGTTGGTCTTGATAAGCATATTCTGCGGAGTGAAGACAATGTTGGGCATTGCGCCTGTACAAGCACTGTCCTGGAGATCTGCAGGCGAGCTCTCCCCAGTGAGATTAGACTGAGCCAGATATGTGTCAGCATTCTGGAGTGCCTTGCTCAGTGCGATGCGAACATCTTTGGAGAGTCTCAGGAGCTCGTATAGTGATAACTAGGCCGGTGTGTTAGCCAATTGTGCCAAGATGTCAAAGTTGTAGGGCCTCTCCAGCCCATGAGGCGTCTCTTTTCAGAGCGGTTTGTCAAAGCGAGTCTCCTTCGGCCTAGGCTTGTCGGTCGTCGGAGGTTGAGAAGGTCCTGGAGCATCAGCAGTAGTCGGCTGATGATCTTCAGCCGAGTTACCCGATATAGGTTGGGATTGTGCACCTGACCGGGTGACGACAGCCATAGCTTCTTCGACCTATACCGAGATTGTGCGATATGATTTGACTTTCCCACTCTTCTTTTTGCTGGTGGAGGGTGGTGCGGACTAAGTCACCTCTGGTACCAAGTCCGGATGGACCCACATGACCTCCCCTCGTGATGTGGTAAGGGGCACTAGACCAGCAGCCTGGTCTCGAGGAGGTGGAAGGTTAGCGACCTCTATCTTTGCTCTGGGGATGGGACTACTCCATCTTGAGTCTTTGTCGGAGGGAAGCTGCCGAATTGTACGGACACCATGTTGGCTGCCACAGTCACTTCTTCGAAATTAATGGCAAAGGCCTTAGAATCGATGAGATGTTGGATGTATCGCTTCAGTTGGTAGCAGTCTTGTGTAGCATGGTGAACATAGCGATGGTAGTGGCAGTACTTAGGGTTCTTCATCTCTGCAGGACGAGGTTCACGCCTTGGAGGAGGGAGCTGAATTCGACTTTCTTGTATGAGCATGTCCAAGATGGGCTTGACATGGCCGTCCTCGAAGGAGTAGGTCATTTGAGGCCACTGCTTCTCTGTCGACTTCGGTTCGGTCTTCTGGGCTGTGTCGGTCACCATAGCCTGTTTGCCCTTGTTGTCTCGGTTGGTGGAGGAAGTATCGCCGTTGTTATTGATTGCATTAGGGCATTTGCCCTTATACTCTCCCTCCGAGATGTGCAATCCCAATTGACGAGCTTTCTTCAGTTTATTTTCTGCGCTAGTGGCGCTGATGACGAAAGTTTTTCAGTCCTTGAATTGACTCTCACCCATCCAGAGGCTGATAGTGGGAAGCATCCTCTTTTGGCAGATTTCAATCAAGGAAGAATCTGGATTACCAGAGGATAATTTCATCGCGGTTTGGCAAAACCGCTCAATGTAGTTCCTTGTCAGCTCATTTTCTTCTTGAACAACGTCCATGAGGGTGGACATCGTCACGTCTTATCCTATTTCATAGAACCTCTTAGGAACATACATTTTAAGTCGGCGAAGGAATGGATGCAGTTGTTTGGCAAGTTACGGTACCAGTCGAAGGCGACCCCTTCCAATGCTCCAATGAACAACCGTGTAAGGATAGCGTCGTCATGAGGCAGATGGTCGGTTGTGACTTCGAAGTAGGTGATGTACCTGCTTGCAGATGTCTTCCTATTATACGGATTGATGTTGAATAATTTATATCTTGGTAGGAAGGGAACATCTCTCCACGCAGCAGGATACGGTTGTCGTATCCTGAGGTCCTGGCAGGTTTCTCGGGCGTAAAACATGGCTCGGAGCTCCTGGACCTCTCGTCTTGCCTCCCTGGCCTCGTCTGTAGCTGTGGGAGCCGATATTTTAGGAGGATTATCACCCGAGTTTGGTGCAGCTGAGTTCGAGTCCGCATTGACCGCGGGTCCCGCGTTTATTTGGTCTTGCGTCCTTCCTTACAGAGTTGGAAGGGCCGTTTTGATCTCATCCACGGATTTGACCAAGGTATGAAGTATGGCTTGCAGAGTGTCGATGCGTTGGCGATCACTGGGACCGTCTTGGTTGTTGTCCGTCATGAACACCATCCTCACATGAGGAGAGATGGAAGGAACGGTGGAGGACGTGCCTTCTGAGTCATACCCTTGTACAGAGAAGTCGTCAGGGTATGTGGGAATGTTCTCCTCTGGTTCGGACTCAGAAGGAGTGGTACCCCCTGCTTCGGAGCTTGCCTCATCTTGAGAGTTGTGGACGTCCTCGGGGACGTCGAAACATGCTGCATCTATTGGGATAACCATTTCCTCTGAGTTATCTTCTTGGAACACCGGATTGTCTTGGATGTTCAAAGGAGTGCTACCCCCGGTTCCAGCACCTCCCAGAGATGTGGACGATGGATCTCCAAGTGTGGCAGATTTCGCCTTTGAGCGAGTACTTTGGAAAACTCCTCCTGTAATGCTCGTGGACAACCGCTTAGAAAAGAGTTTCTTGGTTGAGATTTTCGGGCTGGAGACAGTTGTTTTCTTCCCTTTTCTGCTGCCAGGTATCTTCTGAGCAGAATTGCAGGAGGCGACGAGAAGCGACTCGTCCTCTGAGCTAGGTTGTTACAGTCGTTGGAAGACGGATCGTCGGTCCTCTTGTGTGGCCGACTTACTGCAGCAGCAGTTGACAATGACTTGAGTGCAGTGATGTCCACGAAAGGATTCTCTGCACACCAAGTTTTTGTCTCTTTCCTTGCGTTTGTGAAGAATTATGTTGCACAAGTCACTCATTTTGTGGGCCCGGGAGTCCTGAGCAGATGAGTGCGTTGGCATCTTGCCTGCTTCCTGATGTGGGGGTAGTACGAGTACTTGTCCTTGATCATTGTTGGGAGATTCTTGATAACTATCCCGTTCGTTGGCCGCCGGGGGCTGGACACGGATAGTTTTATACAACTTTCCATCAGGGGCTCGCGTAATAGTCAACGGGATGCCCTGATAGTCAGAAGTTGGGACAGCTGACCGAGCTCGACAAGCTCGCGCTGTCCTAGACTTCTTTCCTCTAGCACCCGAGAATGCAAAGTAGAAAGAGTCCAAGTGGTGTGTCACAGAGTTTGACACAACTTCCTGAGAACCGCTAAGGTTAGGACCGCATGAGAGACGATCAAAGACTGACCGTGAGCCGCATGGAGCAGATGGTATGCGGCTGGAATAGGTGGCCGTGCAGGCTATCTGCATGCGGCTGGCATGTGTGGCCGTATGACGCTTCTTTATGCGGCTAGGAGCGGTGGCCGCATAAGCAGTCTGCATACGGCTGGCAGTCGTGGCCGCATAAGTCTCCTTCATGCGGATGGAAGTTCTGACCGCATGAGCCTTCTGTATGCGGCTGGCTTCTGTGGTCACATGAGTCTTCATGTGGCTGGCGCCCTTATGCGACTTCTTCTTGGCCTGCACAGAGTTCCTCTTTGCCCCTGCAAGTCCCACATCATAGTGTTTTCCTTTGTCGGACTTGGGGACAGCAGTGTCTTTTATGGTCTGAAGTGGGGCCGCACGAGAGTCTTCTGCGCCATTTTGGGTAACAGGAAGCATTTCCTCCAGAGCTTGGGGAGGAGCAAATGATTTGGGCCTCCACTCCCTGCAAGCCTTCTTCGTGTGGGCTCGCTTCTGGACCGGGCTAGCGCTCCCATCGGAGAGCATTTCTTCAAACGCCTGCTGGTCGAAGCGGACGACCATCATCTGTTGAGTAGAGCCAAGTTCGGCTGCGTCCGATTGTGTCACCAACTCCTCAGCCGTGGAGAAGTTAGTCTCCAGCAGAGTCGCCATCGTGTTTGCCATTGATTATAAAAGAACAGAACAGTTTTATGGGAGGACTGGACTTTTACTTCACAACACAAACTCGCTCGTACAAAGAAAGCCTAGGGACGAAAACCTAGGTACAGCAACCTAAGTACAATTGTTTAGTTTTTTCGGGGGGGGTAACGGTAAAGGCTCGGGAGAGTGCTATCAACTCTGCATTACTCCTTGGACGATCGGACGTAGCCTTGGCTCTGATGAAGAAATGCTATCGGGATGTGTGGAGAATTCTTCTGTGCGCCGCCGCTCTCTTTGTGCGTGCCTCTGTGTCTCTTTGTCTTCTCTCCTCTTCTGCAAGGGAATGGCACCTTGCTATTTATAGGAGTGAAGTGTGATAAGTAGGGTTTGCAGTGATTGCTCCTTCAGAAGTGGGCAGTTTAGGGATTGGTTACGATTTGCCATGATCTTGTTTATTGGAATTTGATCTGGGCCGTCAATATTGATTATAACAAATCTGGGCAGTTAATGTTGATTGCACCAAATCTGCATGGGAAATTAATGTTGATTGCAACAAATCTGCATGGGCAGTTAATATTGATTGCAACAAATCTGCATCATGATGATTTGTTGATATCAGCAAATCCGAGTGAATAAATCTTGGTCAATCTCCTGCCACGTGTCCCAACTACTGCGAGCCGCATGGAGGACTGTCATGGTTGGGCCGCATGAGTGTGGCCTCGTGTCGGAGCTGCATAAGGGTGGCCTTATCTGAACCGCATGGAAGTTCTTTAATCCGAGACGCATGAGGGTGGCCCCCTTGATCCGAGCCGCATGGAAGTAGCAGCCGCATGGGGGTAGCCCCCAATCGAACCGTATAAGGGTGGCCACGTGTTAAAGCCGCATGGGTGTGGCTTTCCAAAATCGGAGCCACATGAGGGTGGCCCCCACGATCCGAGCCGCATGGGAGTAGCAGCCGCATGGGTGTGGCTGCTGCATGAAGGATGGTAGCAGCATATAGAGCTTCAGATTTGGTGGATCGTGCCAGCCAGAAAGATTTTCTTCGTTTCCCTAGGAGCATGCCATTATGTCAGAGTCATCATTGCAGCTTTATGTCAGAGCTGTCAATACACCTTTATGTTAGAGCAGCCGTGTTGTGTCAGAGCATTAAATAAGGTCGCTGCTTGATGGCCAGCTGTAGAGGCGAACCGCATGGGGCCACCTGGCTTTTACCCGAGCCGCATAGAGCTATTGGAGATTTCTGAGCCGCGTAAGGTTCTGAAGGATTTTTTTAGCCGCATGAAGCTCTAAAGGACTCCTGAGCCGCATGAAGTTTTAATAGATCCTTTGAACCGCATGAGACTCCCTCTGTTTTGGGCCGTATAGATTTTTCTGTTCTTTTATATGCTTCTACATTAGCAAGTTAGTCTCTATAGGTTACATGTTAGACATTAGTAAGATGTTATGTTAGTACATTAGATAGTTAGTTAATTAGATATTTGAGGGGTATCTTGGTATCTCATGATACCAAGTTAGTATCTTAAGGTAAATATAAATTACCTTTACCTTCAAGGTAAATGATTAGTTTACCTTATGACCAAGGGATTGGTTTTGGAATGCCAATATGACCAAGATTGATATGGTATCATAGTGTTAGTGGGTTAGTGTCTAAATGTTTGAGTTTGAGTAGGTGATGTTAGATTGTGGAAGAGTTATATAGATATATATATACATTTTCGGGATATATAGTATCTATATATATATTATGTGAGTATATAGATATAGATTATGGTTCATAGTGAGGATAGTATATACTTGATATATGATATCTATATGTATGTGTTAGGGTGGTACTATATGGGTAATGATATGTGTGATATATATGTAATGTATATTATATAACTGAGTTTGTGTGCCTTTTAGCTATGTGGTTTAGCTATGTGCCTTGATTTAGGCTATGTGTTAGATAGCAAGGGTACTAGTATACTTGATTGTTTAGGCCATACACTTGTTTAGACCTAGAATTGACTAACCTAGACTAATTTGACCATTGTTGACCAAACCTTAGCTAGTTTGACCACATTAGACTAGTTGCCCGAGTTTGACTAGATTGTTGACCAGAGTTGACCAAGAGTTGACTTTGACCTAGATTGACTTAGACTCATATAGATTGCATTATAATTTTAATTACCATATAAACTGAACTCTTTATAACCTGTGTTGCTCTAACTAGGACTCTGTGACTCTAGTTGGCCATCTTTTCATATCAGCTATTCAGAGTATCAGGCGAGTACAATCTCTGATCATTTTATACTTACTAGGACTTATATTCTTGCTCTAGATTACTTTACTTGATACTGTCACGTTGGTAACATGGATTGGTACTATATGGATCTTTTCATGAGATGTTATCCCCCTCGGGAGCATCGGGTACATCATGTCATATGCATTTCACTTTCATCATGTACTTCTGTTCTTTCACTATTCATGTATACTCTTGTGATTCATGTACTCTCATGTTCACAGAGCCCTCATGTATAACTTCATGTGCACTCATTTATGAGCCCCCATATAAAATTATGTACAATAACATAACCTGTCTAGATCCTTGTGTATTGATTGGGGTACGGAGGAGTAGAAGCAGTCATGTGAACAATTCCAAAGTAGTGTAGTTAGGTACAAACTCAGCAGTGTAATAATGTATAAATTCAAGCCGTTAACATGTCTTTCTTGTACTCTACATCACTAGTCACTTATAGTTCTTTACTTATAGCAGATATTTTCATTACAGCTATCTCTTTTACTTCATGTACATTCTTTCAGCAATTCATGTATCTTACTCTATTGTATGCTTTACATTTTCTGTCATGATATGAACTGCGTGAGAGATATGTGTTCGTTTTTGTCCAGATTGGACCTGTTGATAAATTTTACAGACAGCTTGGAGGTTACTGCTAGCCTAGAGGAGACACAGTAGAAGTTGTAGTAGATGGCTAGACATTTTCTTATTTTATTTTTAGTTGTCTTGAGATGTATTTATTTCATACTTGTTTTAGGTGGTGTTGATAATACCAAGACTTTTTATTCTGTTGTATTTCTCTTGTGGATTTTATATCTATATTATCGTGCTGATTATCTACCTCTAGTTTTGTGATTGAGATTGTATCCTCTTGTGATTGTCCTCCGTTTGGAGAGTATATCGTATTGTGATAGTTGTGATTGTGACCTAGAACATCGTTCTACTGCCGATACTGCGGTGCAGGCTGGACGTACCCACTTCTTATGCCCTTACAATGGGTGCGGGTCATGATAGGCAGGGATTGGCGATTTCCATTTATAGACTTTGCAGTCTATGGAATCCTTCCAGACGACCAGAAGGAAGCCGTGTCTGTTAAAAGATGCTCTCTCCGGTTCTACTATGATACAACCACTAAAATACTGTATCGCTGTAACTACCACTTTCCAGAAGAGGGATATTTTAGAATTTTTCTATTTCTTGTTATTATTGTGAATTCAAATTATATTTTGAGTGATAAATTTTTTTTTACAAAACTAGGAATTATATTTTTGGATTAATTATTTGTAATATTTAATATAGTGCATATGCTATTTTATTGAGTATGATTAGTGGTTAGCCAGTAGTTAGAATAGTTGTTAGTGACCCAAGAGGACCTAAACCAACTTGACATGACCACCTAATTAAATGATAAGGACTAGCCTAATTATACTTTAGTTAGTCTCTAGTTAGACTAGCAAGATTGAATAGAAAATTAGGCTAAATACCTAATTTGGAAGTAGGGATTTTTCCCTAAACTTGTCATAACTAAAAAGAAGGACTTAGTAGACTTTTTTTCTTACCCAAACCCTAACCCTAACCTAATATGGCAGCCCCATTCCTTTAAATAGCTTAACATCATCTTTCTTCCTCTCCATATTTTCAAAAGAAGCCCTAATTTGGTAGCTTTCCTTCCATCATTCCCCTACCAATAAAACTCCTTAAAAACAGCCCAAATTTATTCTATTCTCTTCCTCTTGGAGAGTAGAAGACTCTAGGAGCAAGGTATTGGAGAAATGAGCACTTAGACTTTGGAAGCTTTTGGATCTTGGAGCGATTTTATTGGGAATCCATCTCCTAATAGGTAATATGCTCTCTAAACCCGTTGTTTTGTGTTAAATGGTGTAGAAGCATCAATTAGGAACCCCCATGCATTAGGACTACCCATAGAGAGAAGTTTTGACTCTTCTTCATCCATTTGGAGACTTTTTCTTTAATATTTTGACCCATTTTGGGGAAAATTTGAGAAAGACATTTATAGGGTTTGTCGATCGGTTTCTTAGGTACTAATGGTGATCTAGAACATGTGAGTATGCTTAGGGTCAAGTTTGGATCTATTTGGATTGCGTATCATGGGCGTATCTTAACGTATCCCGATACGAATGCCAAGTGTTTGACAAAATGACCCAATGTTTTAAAATTCATATTTGACACTTGTTTTTAATTGTACATTAATATAGATTATCTTTTGTATATTTGTTTAGTATTATATATGGGTATTATGTGTTTTACATAGCATAGGAAGATTGTAGACTGATATTGCATATGTGTATGTGTTTATAGTTTGATAGGGTATCCGCCGTGTAGTTTGATTTAGTACATTAGCTTGTGTGGCTTGATTTAGAGTATCAGTCATGTAGCTCTATTTAAGAGTAGGGGCTGATATGTTAATGCATATTTGTGTGTAGAGAGGAGCTAAGTACCTTGGTATTTAACTGTTGGTAAGTAGGAAGGGGGAGTAATGAAGGATGCATGGATCAGAGAACTAATGGTTAGGAAGCAAGAGGAGATTGGCTCAGGTTAGGTAGGGGATATAGCAGTAGTATCTTGAAATAAAGGTTGGGGGGTTGGTTAGTGAGGATAGGGAGTAGCTAACTGTGTATAGGTAGGCTCGGGTTTGAGCTAATGGCAGCAGTATACTCAAGTGTAGGATCGAGAAAATTGGCATAAGTTTTAGTTGTTAACTGATGTAAGGGAAAGGTAAGGAAGAGTGGTTAACTATTAAGAATGAGGGGGAATGACTAAAGGGGGAAACTCTAGGACAACAAGCAGTAACATTGATGAAGGGGACTTAAGGAAGCATACATCAGCAGTATTAGAAGGCGGGCGGGGGGGGGGGGGGGTATAGATATATGTGTGTGAAAATTATATTAGACATGGGGTTGACCTTTAGCTTATGCAAACCTGTGATGTATGTATATGTATGAATGGGGGTATATATATATTGTATGTATATATATATGTGTGTGTGTGTGTGTGTGTGTGTCAGTCTTAGAGGGGAACTGTGCAGGATTTGGGGACAAGCCTTCGAGTGCAGCAAGCAGTGAGCTTAGCATAGATGATTTGAAAGGCAAATGTGATAATAGTGGGTTAAGGACTACGAAATGGATCGGGGTCTTCACAAGTTATGGAGACTGCAGAAAAGGAGAATTACTGGCAGCATGTAGGAGATGTGGACACATATGTGTATGGCATCTTGGATGGTGAGGTAGGAAGGTTAGCTAGGTAGTAGATTGGCTAGAAAGAAGGGAAAACCTGTGCACATGAGTACACATGACAGAATGTAGGTACAACAGTTGTCTGTTGTTGGACTTCAATATCAAAGGGTTTTGGAGTCCCTATGTAGGCATAAATGTGTGAGAAGCAGGAAGGTGTCTGTGAGGCAGAGGGATGAATGTGAGTATGTTGGAACTTGGAAGGACTTGCTGGGTACCAGTTTGGGGGTAGCAATTGGTGTCCCTTAGTTCCTAGGATGTGTGTATAGGTGCATATAGTAGGCAGGTTACGTGCAGGAAGATTTGGAGAGGAGATTCCTGTGCATGCATGAATTAAGAGGGGACTTCACACATGAGGGGGTAACAGTAGATTATATGAGCCTAGTATATGCAAGTGCATAGTGTAGTGAACTGTCATATTTGTGAAGTGAATGTGATGTCAAAAGAGGTGTGCGATTTTTTTAGGGATAGTGGGTTACATCTATGTATTTATTTTTTGGTGACAAGCCTTCGAGTGCAGCAAGCAAGGAGCTTAGCATAGATGATTAGATAGGCAAATGTGATAACAGTTGGTTAGGGACTTCGAAATGGATTGGGGTCTTCATAAGTTATGGAGACTGCAGGAAAGGAGAATTAGTGGCAGCATGTAGGAGATATGGACACATATGTGTGTGGCATGTTGGATGGTGAGGTAGGAAGGTTAGCCAGGTAGTAGATTGGCTAGCAAGAAGGGAAAAGTGCACATGACAGAATACAGGTACAACAGTTGCCTATTGTTGGACTTCAATAACAAAGGGTTTTGGAGTACCTGTGTAGGCATGTCACGCCCCAGAACCAGAATACTGGAGAGCGGGGGCGAACATAGCCAGCTACGTATATTGAAATGAAGTCCATCTCGCTATACGGTCACGGCTGTCTAGATATGAGGGTTTACTACAAGCCAACGGTCTCTTAAGGTCAAGCCTATTGTCTCAATCTCAAGCAAGTAATATAGTTACAAGATGTTTGACCACCAAATTTACAATAAAAGGCGTCCCAAATATTACATATCAGCTGATCATGAAGCTAGTCGTACAAAAATACAAGGACTAGCAGGAGTTAAGTCATACATGATCAACCCTAGGATTTGTTAATCATGTTTACAGCCCGTAGGCAGACAGTAAGTAAAAGTGCATCGAGCTAGCAAGTGCTCGTCGGCTAAACGCCTCAAAAGAATAATTTTATAATAGAGTGAGCGAAACAAAATAGAAAACCCACTCGTAGCCCGGGTTCCTTCTAGTCACCACCATCGGGCTGGAGGTTCGGTAGATCCTTGGGTGCTGCTCCGAAATCTGGCCACACAAAACCAGCTGGATCAACCCCCAGAAGAGCAAGTGCCACAAAGGAGGCCACGAAATAAGAACAAAAGCCAGCATATCAGAACATAAGAAAATGAAAGTAAAGTACAAGTAATAAAGAGAACAATAGGGCAATAAACGACTAGGGACGTGGAACCATTCCGGGAACCAGGTTACAACCCGTAAACCAAACAAGGACCGGGGTTGTAACCCTTCGCCAGAATAGCACTCTGTCTCTACCCATTTATTATTAAAGGTAAGTAAAACAATCATGTTCAGGAGTACCAGGTACAGGGATTAGACAAGACTTAGACAGAGCTAGACATCATTCATTCACAAGCGGCCAAGCAATTACTACGGCTTACTACTTTAACTAACTAGGGTTATCACAGCCTAATTACTAACAAGATGCAATGAGAATTTCCGAGTCCCAAGCCCTGCAGACCATCCAGTTATCCTTCCGCGGGTTGAGAATATGGTTGGGTACATCGCCCAGGAGACGATATACCCTTAGGTGACTTAGAGGGTGCAACACATGACAGTGTGCTGCAAATGTGCTCTACTCGTCGGCAAGCTACAAGTCCAATTAAGGCGCCCAGATAACGAGATTGCCTGTGACTGGAAATTCTCTATGAACTATAGTTTGATCTATTCATTAGCCTAATCCATATTCAGTACGAATCCCTAACCGTGGGAAACCAGGGAGTCACGTCCTAGACATGATGCAAGACAAGACAAGTGGATTGCACAAGCAAGCAAGCAGGAAAATCCATGGTGTCAGAGTTGGTTATACAAGTCAAGTTAGCCGTCGCAACAGCATCAAGTCAAGTCAAGCTGAGTCAAGTTACAAGTTACAAGTTAAGAGTGCGCCGCCACGGGCCACTATCAAGTTATCAGGTTACAAGTCAAGAGTGCACCCCATCGGGCCACTATCAAGAAGATCAGAAGTACCAGGATCATAAATCATAGAAATCACGAAAACCGTACTAGTCATAGCAAATACTGCAAATCGTGTCGGGTCGTGTTGGGCCAAGATAGTCGTGCTGGGTGGAACAAGATCTCAAAACCAAATCCACAAAAGAGAAGCCAAATTCAAGAAATAAAATCAAATCATTGGACAATGGGTTGCGCACGGGGTGGATGGCGCAGGAGTCAAGTGTGCCGGGGACCGAGTGCGCATGGGTGAATGGCGCATGAGATCAGGGGGTTAGGTTGCACAGGGTGCCAGCTGCGCAGGGTGGCAAGTGCGCAGGGGGATAGCGCGCAGGGTTGGGTGGCATATAGGGCCAAGTGCGCATGGGAGCACGGGACCGAGTATGTAGGGGCAAGCGCGCAGGGTTGAGTGGCGCATAGGGCCAAGTGCGCAGGGACGCAAGGGACCGAGTGCGCAGGGGCAAGCGCGCAGGGTTGGGTGGCGCATAGGGCCAAGTGCGCAGGGGAGCACGGGACCGAGTGCGCAGGGGCAGGCTCGCAGGGTTGGTTGGCGCATAGGGCCAAGTGCGCAGGGGGCAGTGCGCTAAAGAGCGCGTGCGCCAAGGGAGATGCGCGGTCAGCGCCAAAGGGCGCGGCGCATGGCAGCGCGATACAGCCGAGCGCACGGGGCGCAGGGTGACGAAGCGCGCGGGCCAGCAGCACGCTAAAGAGCGCGCGCAGGGGAGGGGGTATTCTTCTCCAAGGCTGAGATGAACTCTCAAGAATACCCAAAACTTCAATCTTTCATATCTTGGCCAAATCAAAACGAAATTTGGATTTTCAAAGTTCTAACTTGTGTAAAATTGAATTCGCTTCCACATGGAAGCATCAAAACAAGCAAAAATCAAAGTTTAATAGATCAAAACCAAAAATTTCCGAAAATGGTTAAAACCTAGATCTAGAAAAATGAAAACTCCAAATCACAAAATATCAAGTTCTAAGGTTGATCACCATGGCCAAATCTAGCTAATGGACAAATAAAATAGGGTTCTCATGTGGTGGCAAGGTACACTTGCCTATGGTGTTGGTGTTGTGTAGAGGAAGGAAGAAGAAGAAGATGGAGAAGTAATGAAAGAGTAAAGAGGAGAGAGAAAAGTTAGGTGTGGTTTTAATGAGGGTGGTTGTGGTGTGTTGAGGGTGGAGCATAGGCCAAGGTGGTCCAATGCATGCTAAACCAAACCAAACCAATCCTTCTCCACAAAATAAAACCAAGCCAAGTCAAAACCTATTTTACGAGAAAACTAAAATCTGCAAGTCGAGCCAAAATACAATTACAGGCCAGAATCTGAGAAAATAAAATACAGGTCCAAGATACATGCATGCTTAAATCAAAATACGTGTTCTGAGATATGGGTGTTACAACTCTACCCACCTTAAAAGAATTCCGTCCTCGAAATTTAAATCAAGATGCTTAGAGGTGTAAGAGCCAGCTATACTAATCACCAACAAGCTATACTAAGCAAGCAATCAAGCAATCATTCATGCAAGCAAATGATGGAAAGCATAAGGCATAAGGAAGACATTATACCTTACGAGTCAAACATGTAGGGATATCGCGATCGGATGTCGTCCTCACGCTCCCACGTTGACTCACCTAGAGAGTAATGACCCCAAGCAACGCGGACTAAGTTAATAGTCTTGTTCTTGAGTATCTTCTCTCTCCGGTCCAATATAGACATGGGCCTCTCCTTATACGAATGGTTGGTACCAATAACCAATTCTGAATGGTCTAGGATATGGCTCGGGTCCGGGACGTACCATCGTAATTGGGACACATGGAATACATCATGTACCTCACTTATCGACGGCGGAAGAGCAAGACGATAGGACACATCTCCTACTCGCTCCAGGATATCGAACGGCCCTATATACCTAGGACTAAGCTTTCCACGAATGCCAAAGCGAATGACGCCGCAGTTAGGCGAGATCCTAAGGAATACATGGTCGTCGATAGCAAACTCTAAGGGACGCCGATGAGCATCGTCCCAATGCCGCTGGCAATCTTGGAAAACTCGAAGTCGATCTCTGATCCTTCTGACCACTTCAACTGTCTGGGCAATCATTTCTGGACCGAGCATCTTCCTCTCTCCAACATCATCCCACGCTAGCGAGGATCTGCACTTCCTTCCGTACAGAGCCTCGAATGGTGCCATCTGGATGCTGGCCTGGAAGCTATTATTGTACGAGAACTCCACCAGATGCAGGTGATCTTCCCACGAACCGCCGAAGTTAAGGGTACAAGATCTCAACATGTCTTCAAGAGTCTAAATTGTGCGCTCTGACTGGCCATCTGTCTACGGATGATAAGCGGAGCTAAACTGGAGACGAGTTTCCAAACTCTCTTATAGGCTACGCCAAAAGTGTGACGTAAACCTTGAATCTTGGTCCGAGGTGATACTGACTGGCACACCGTGAAACCTAAAAATCTGTCTGAGGTACATCTCTGCTAGCTGAGCCGTGGACTGCCCAACTCTGAATGGGAGAAAATGAGCCACCTCCGTGAGCCTGTCAACTATAACCCAAATAGCATCTCTACCAGCTGGGGATCTTGACAATCCAGTCACAAAATCCATGGTCACATGCTCCCACTTCCATTCTGGAATCGGTACAGGCTGAAGAAGTCCAGCGGGCCTCTGATGTTCAGCTTTAACCTGCTGGCAAACCAAACATCGAGAGACAAACCGGACTATCTCCCTCTTCATGCCATTCCACCAGAAGTGCTGACGGATATCACGGTACATCTTCGTGCCACCGGGATGAATAGAATACCGCGAGCTGTGAGCTTCTGACATGACCTCCTGTCTGATATCTCCACTGGGTACACAAAGATGAGTGTCGTGCCGAAGTGTACCATCTTTATGAATGTACAACTCTGGCCTTCTTCCTGCCTCACATTCTGCTCTAAGTCGCTGAATCTTAGAATCTGTAGACTACGCCATACGAATCCTCTCAACTATGCTGGACTGAACCTGTAGACTGGCCATCAATGCCACGCTGGTAGGAAGAACCACTTCAATTCCCATCTTCTGAAGATCTGCCAGTAACTCTGGCTGCGCCGTCAGGAAATAAACTCCGGCTCTCCTGCTCAACGCATCTGCTACAACGTTGGCCTTCCCTGGATGATACTGTAAATCCACATCGTAGTCCACCAATAGCTCGAGCCATCTTCTCTGTCGCATGTTAAGGTCCTTCTGGGTGAAAACATACTTCAGACTCTTGTGATCAGTAAATATCTCTACTCTATCTCCGTACAAGTAGTGCCGCCAAAGCCTAAGTACAAACACTACTGCTGCCAGTTCCAAATCGTGGGTCGGGTAATTCTTCTCATGATCACGAAGTTGACGTGATGCATAAGATATTACCTTCCCATGCTGCATCAAGACACACCCCAATCCTCTGTCTGAAGCGTCGCAATAAACTGTGAATCCTCTGGTCCCATCTGAAAGCGTAAGAATAGGAGCTGTTATCAAACCTCGCTTCAACTTCTCAAATGATTCCTGGCACTCTGTTGTCCAAGCAAACTGCATATCCTTGCGGGTCAACTGGGTCATCGGCGCTGAAATCCTTGCAAAATCTGAAACAAATCGCCGGTAGTAGCCGGCCAATCCAAGAAAGCTACGAACCTCTGCCACTGAGCTAGGTACTGGCCATGTTTCGATAGCCACAATCTTCTGGGGATCCACTTCCACTCCTCCTCGAGTAATGATGTGATCCAAATACGAAATGCGATCGAGCCAGAACTCGCATTTACTGAACTTGGCGTACAACTGATGTTCTCTAAGCGTCTGAAGGACAACTCTGAGATGCTGCTCATGCTCTGCTTCGCTCTTGCTGTAGACCAGGATATCATCTAGAAACATAATCACGAACTGATCCAAATAAGGTATGAAAATGCGATTCATGAGGTCCATGAATACGGCTGGCACATTGGTCGCTCCAAAGGGCATAACAAGGAACTTCCAATGCCCATACCTCGATCTAAATACTGTCTTCGGGATGTCCTGCTCTCTGACTCTGATCTGGTGGTATCCTGACCGCAAGTCTATGTTCAAAAATACTGAAGCCCCTTTGAGTTGATCAAACAAGTCATCTATCCTCGGGAGAGGGTATCTGTTCTTGATTGTCACTGAGTTCAAGGTACGATAATCTATACATAGCTTGGACGTACCATCCTTCTTTTTTATAAGAAGCATCGGGGCTCCCGAAGGCGATCCACTTGCACGAATGAATCCCTTGGTCCTGAGTTCTTCAATCATCTTGTACAAAATCTCCAACTCTGAAGGCGCCATCCTGTAGACTCGTTCTGATACTGGTGCTGTTCCGGGGATCAAGTCTATAATAAACTCGATCTTCCGCTCTGGCGGCATCCGTGGAAGTTCCTCTGGGAAGACATCTGGAAACTCTTCAACTATCCTGGGTAACTGCACTGCTGCTACTGCCATCTGCAATACTGGAGAAGATGACTCCACCGCGCCTCTGGAAAAAGAAAAGTCTGGCTCGCCTGGAATGTTGAAAACAACTCTGCCAACATGGCAGTCTATCCTAGCAAACTGGTTCCTCAACCAATCCATGCCTAGGACTACATCATAGTCTGCCATAGAGAATTCTATAAATCTAGCGGGGAACTCTCTACCTCTAACTACGATCCGACACGAGGAAAACACCCGATCTACTCCCACAAGACCATTACCAGTAAGTATATTGAGCCTCACTGATAATGACTCGGGCTCCAATCCTATCCGTGTTGCGAATCGTGCAGACATGAATGAATGCGATGCACCAGAATCAAATAATACCAATGCTGTAGAGGAGTTGACGAGAATAGTACCTGCCACTACCTCACCTGGTGCAACTTCTTCTTCTATAGCCATCATCATGGCCTGACCTTTAGCTGCGGGTCCCCTCTGCTAGAAACCTCTCTGCCTGCTCTGCACTTGGGCTTGGGTATACTGCTGCTGGTTCTGCTGATGAAACGCCTGGGCCTGAGGCAACAATGGCCTCGGGTACTGCTGCTGCTGCACAGGTGCTGGTCCCCTAACCGATGGACTGGTTAGGTTGGAAGAGGATGAACTACCCCTATTCGGGCAAGCTCCTATCTTGTGATCGACCGCTCCACAAGCTAGGCACAATCCTTGCACCCTACGACAATCCGCCACTACATGGACTGGCTTCCCGTAATGAGAACATCCCATCACGGAAGTCTGCTTCTGTTTCTGCTGCTGTGGGTACATCGGGGTCGAATGCTGAACCAATGTCACTGAGGTCGCCCGCCTCGCAGTTCCAATGGTCAAACTTCTAGCTGTCGGGGCTGGAGCTGATGATTGGTGCATCTGACTGTAGGACCGCTTCCTACCTCCGGTCCTATCCACGATCCTCTGGGAGGTATACTCATGCCTCCTAGCTGCTCTCAATACTGTATCAAACGTCTGGTGCTCGAACTGCTCGACTGCCAGCAAGATCTCCAAATACAGTCCTTGCTGGAACCGCTGGGCCTTATCAAACTCGGTTGCCACCAAGGTGGGGCAAACCTACTGAGTCTAGAAAACTCAGATGCATAACTGTCGACTGTTCTGCCTCCTTGCTTCAAGTTGGTAAATCTCGTCTGCAGGTCGTACCGAACCACAGCATCAAAATACTTCGTCTGGAATCTCTTTCTAAATACCGCCCAAGCAATGGGTGCCACTAATCCCATGGCTTGCGCTGCCCACCAACTGCGAGCTAAATCCAGCAACTGCAGGCGTACCACCGCCACCTTCTCATTCTCAGGTGTCCTAGCTTCTTCCAGAACCACCTCGGTATCCTGAAGCCAAGCGTCCGCGGCAATCGCATCTTCGCTGCCGTCGAAGAATGGAGGGTTCAGGCGCTTAAAGCTGTTGGCCGCACTGTTCCCTGGATGACCGCCTCTGGTCAAAGCATCTGCCACTGCCTGGTGTAAGGCGTCTCCTCTGCGATCTTGGGAAGCTATCAAGGTCCTGATGAGACCTACCAAGGTGCCATCATCCGGCTCAGCAGGCTGAACGGACTGAACTGGGGGCTCTCCTCCAGGAGGTATAACTCGGGAGGCAACTCCGGAATGCTGGACTTGATGTCCTGGTTGCTGGTCCATGGGAGGTGCTCCACCTTGCTGATCGGCGGGGTTAGGTACAGTGCCGCTGAAGAAGACGACACAGGAAAAACAATAAGAAAGGACCAGGACAGATCAACGATACAAGCACATAATCAGGTCAAGAATCCAGAGATTTAGAGGAGATGAACGGAGATCAAGGACGAGTACTAATTGAGACATCTATTAGGTAAACCCCCATATTTCTTGATTGACAAGACCTGTATGGGCCACCACTTAAACCATGTCACGTCCCAGAACCAGAATACTGGAGAGCGGAGGCGAACATAGCCAGCTACGTATATTGAAATGAAGTCCATCTCGCTATACGGTCATGGTTGTCTAGATATGAGGGTTTGCTACAAGCCAACGGTCTCTTAAGGTCAAGCCTATTGTCTCAATCTCAAGCAAGTAATATAGTTACAAGATGTTTGACCACCAAATATACAATAAAAGACGTCCCAAATATTACATATCAGCTGATCATGAAGCTAGTCGTATAAAAATACAAGGACTAGCAGGAGTTAAGTCATACATGATCAATCCTAGGATTTGTTAATCATGTTTACAGCCCGTAGGCAGACAGTAAGTAAAAGTGCATCGAGCTAACAAGTGCTCGTCGGCTAAACGCCTCAAAAGAATAATTTTACAATAGAGTGAGCGAAACAAAATAGAAAACCCACTCGTAGCCGGGTTCCTTCTAGTCGCCACCATCGGGCTGGAGGTTCTGTAGATCCTCGGGTGCTGCTCCGAAATCTGGCCACACAAAACCAGTGGGTCAACCCCCAGAAGAGCAAGTGCCACAAAGGAGGCCACAAAATAAGAACAAAAGCCAGCATATCAGAACATAAGAAAATGAAAGAAAAGTACAAGTAACAAAGAGAACAACAGGGTAATATATAAACGACTAGGGACGTGGAACCATTCCGGGAACCAGGTTACAACCCGTAAACCAAACAAGGACCGGGGTTGTAACCCTTCGCCTGAATAGCACTCTGTCTCTACCCATTTATTGTTAAAGGTAAGTAAAACAATCATTTTCAGGAGTACCAGGTACAAGGACTAGACAAGACTTAGACAGAGCTAAACATCATTCATTCACAAACGGCCAAGCAATTACTACGGCTTACTACTTTAACTAACTAGGGTTATCACAGCCTAATTACTAACAAGATGCAATGGAAATTTCCCAGTCCCAAGCCCTGCAGACCATCCAGTTATCCTTTCGTGGGTTGAGAGTATGGTTGGGTACATCGCCCAGGAGGCGATATACCCTTAGGTGACTTAGAGGGTGCAACACATAACAGTGTGCTGCAAATGTGCTCTACACGTCGGCAAGCTACAAGTCCAATTAAGGCGCCCAGATAACGAGATTGCCTGTGACTGGAAATTCTCTATGAACTATAGTTTGATCTATTCATTAGCCTAATCCATATTCAGTACGAATCCCTAACCGTGGGAAACCAGGGAGTCACGTCCTAGACATGATGCAAGACAAGACAAGTGGATTGCACAAGCAAGTAAGCAGGAAAATCCATGGTGTCAGAGTTGGTTATACAAGTCAAGTTAGCCGTCGCAACAGCATCAAGTCAAGTCAAGCCGAGTCAAGTTACAAGTTACAAGTTAAGAGTGCGCTGCCACGGGCCACTATCAAGTTATCAGGTTACAAGTCAAGAGTGCACCCCATCGGACCACTATCAAGAAGATCAGAAGTACAAGGATCATAATTCACAGAAATCACAAAAACCGTACTAGTTATAGCAAATACTGCAAATCGTGTCGGGTCGTGTTGGGTCAAGATAGTCATGCTGTGTGGAACAAGATCTCAAAACCAAATCCACAAAAGAGAAGCCAAGTTCAAGAAATAAAATTAAATCATTGGACAATAGGTTGCGCACGGGGTGTATGGCGCAGGAGTCAAGTGCGCCGGGGACCAAGTGCGTATGGGTGAATGGCGCATGAGATCAGGGGGTTAGGTTGCACAGGGTGCTAGCTCCGTAGGGTGCCAAGTGCGCAGGGGCACAGGACGCAGGGTTGGGTGGCGCATAGGGCCAAGTGCGCAGGGGCGCACGGGACCGAGTGCACAGGGGCAAGTGCGCAGGATTGAGTGGCGCATAGGGCCAAGTGCACAGGGGCGCACGGGACCAAGTACGCAGGGGCAAGCGCGCAGGGTTGGGTGGCGCATAGGGCCAAGTGCGCAGGGGCCCACGGGACCGAGTGCGCAGGGGTAAGCGCGCAAGGTTGAGTGGCGCATAGGGCCAAGTACACAGGGGCGCACGGGATCGAGTGCACAGGGGCAAGCGCACAGGGTTGGGTGGTGCATAGCGCCAAGTGCGCAGGGGGCAGCGCGCTAAAGAGCGCGTGCGCCAAGGGAGATGCGCGGTCAGCGCCAAAGGGCACGGCGCAGGGCAATGCGATGCAGTCGAGCGCACGGGGCGCAGGGCGGCGAAGTGCACGGGCCAGCAGCACGCTAAAGAGCGTACGCAGGGGAGGGGGTCTTCTTCTCCAAGGCTGAGATGAACTCTCAAGAACACCCAAAACTTCAATCTTTCATATCTTGGCCAAATCAAAACAAAATATGGATTTTCAAAGTTCTAACTTGTGTAAAATTGAATTCTCTTCCACATGGAAGCATCAAAACAAGCAAAAATCAAAGTTTAATAGATCAAAACCAAAAATTTCCAAAAATGGTTAAAACCTAGATCTAGAAAAATAGAAACTCCAAATCACAAAATGTCAAGTTCTAAGGTTGATCACCATAGCCTAATCTAGCTAATGGACAAATAAAATAGGGTTCTCATGTGGTGGCAAGGTGCACTTGCCTATGGTGTTGGTGTTGTGTAGAGGAAGGAAGAAGAAGAAGATGGAGAAGTAATGAAAGAGTAAAGAGGAGAGAGAAAAGTTAGGTGTAGTTTTAATGAGGGTGGTTGTGGTGTGTTGAGGGTGGAGCATAGGCTAAGGTGGTCCAATGTATGCTAAACCAAACCAAACTAATTCTTCTCCACAAAATAAAACCAAGCTAAGTCAAAATCCATTTTACGAGAAAACCAAAATCTGCAAGTCGAGCCAAAATACAATTACAGGCCAAAATTTGAGAAAATAAAATACAGGTCCAAGATAGATGCAGGCTTAAATCAAAATACGTGTTCTGAGATATGGGTGTTACAAGGCATAAATGTGTGAGAAGTAGGAAGGGGCTGTGAGGCGGGGGATGCTTGTGAGTATGCTGGAACTGGGAAGGACTTGCTGGGTACCAGATTGGGGGTAGCCATTGGTGTCCCTTAGTTCCTAAGATTTGTGTAAAGGTGAATACAGTAGGCAGGTTAGGTGCAGGAAGATTTGGAGAGAAGATTCCTGTGTATGCGGGAATTAAGAGGGGACTTCACACTTGAGGGTGTAACAGTAGATTATAGGAGCCTAGTATGTGCAAGTGCATAGTGTAGTGAACTGTCATTGACAGTGTTACATATGTGTGAAGTGAATGTGATGTCAAGAGAGGTGTGCGATTTAGAATGTGGGTACATGTATATGTATTTTTGGCTATATATATTGCTTATACATATATATGGCTATGGTGCTTTGAATTCCCTATTTGGTGCCTAACCTGTGTAGGTGGGGCTTTCTTCATATGTGTCTGATTTTGGGGATAACTGTCCCATTAATCCTGGGTATGTATATATATTTGTTAAGTAGGATATATATATATATATATATATATATATATATATATATATATAACACCCAGTTTCTAAAATGAGGGTAATTTTGAAATTTTGTATTTTAATTTATTTAATTATGATATTTAAATGATAATATGATTTTTGATGATTTTTAATCATTTTAAAACTATTTAAATCATGACTTATGATTTTGGTGTTTGACTAGTGTAACCTTATTGCCTAGCCATGTGATTAGGATGTTTGACTAGTATATTTTATCCTAGAGGGTATTTTGGTCATTTTAGGATTTATTTGAATTTATTATGATTTATAGGAATTTGCGTAAATTTAATATTAATTAAATAATGCTATGTGTTATGTTAGTCTTGACTAGTTTGGGACTTGTAGACTAGCCTAGAACCTAACCCTAGCTATGGTAACCCTAGCCTAACTAGAGTTAACCCATTTTAGTCATTAGAGATTGGTTTTAGAATGAAGGGATTAGGTTTAGTGAAATAAAGTCATGATTTATGGTTTAATGCAATGACTTATGATTTAATGACTTGTGAATTGAACCATAGGCCCATGACTTAAGCCCAAACCCCAATAAGCCTACCCATGGCAGCCAACCTAGGATTTCCTACCCCTATTTAATGCCTTCTTTATTTAGGGTTAGCCTCTCTTGGAAATAGATCTCAAGTTTAGAAGGAGATAAATCCCCAACCTTAGAAATTCCTAATTAATTTATTTTAGCTCCTTTTTAGTCCTAGTCTTTTGCAATAGGATCTAATTTATGTTTATATACTGATTTTGGAGGAGCACCTCAGTTTGCATGCCATTTGGAGATTTGGAGTTGCTATTTGGAATCCCCTCTTTGAAGCTTTTCTTGAGTTTTGATACTCAATAGGTAAATCATCTAAACTCATAGTTTTTCCTGATTTTTTGCATATAAGGTTAGATTTTAGGGTTTCCTAGCTGTCCCCAAAATTTGGGCACAATTTGTGTCCATTTCGTGTCCGTATCGGACACGTATCATGATAGGCATACTAGGTGTTGTAGAAATGCCACATAGGAATTTATTTTCATATTTTTGAAACGTAATTAGATGGACTTGTAGATCTTGATGTGTGTATCAATGTTTGTGAAGGTGTCCTAGTGTTTTAGTGTCCTATTGTGTCAGAATTTTGGGTTGGACATGCCGTGCACACACGTACACTGTGTCCTGCATCACGGGCTCATTTTCTCTCGACACTGGACACTTCGTGTCCTGATTTTTGGTGTGAGCCTAGGGGCAACGACTGTCATCGTGCTTCCAATATTTGGGAGTACCTCGTGGAGTGTGCGTGGCGCAATCGCCACCGCACTGGCCGCGCACTCTCGCGCAGGCGGCTGTGCACGCGCACAGGTGCTGCTGACACGGGGCTCGTGTCGTGTCTGTGTGTCACATGGACATGTTAGAGGCTGACACAGACCTAGCCCTATCCTATGCGCACCTGTGGACACGAGAACGTGTCGTGTTGTGTCGTGTGTCGCGTGTTATACGCACGTACACGCGTGTACGACGGTTAATTATGCACAGTGCGTATCTGTGTTCGTACAGCTATTTGGACACGATTCGTGTCCAATTCTTGGACACGAATGCACACCCTAGTGTCCTCACATGTATAGCATCTATTACCAACCATTGGGTTGTCGTTTTGATGTGTTTTGAGATCGAAATTTTGATTTCCCTATCATTCTCTGTTTTTCACTGATACCTGAAACTGAAAATTGATTTTCTAATTTTAAATTGGTTTTATTAATTGTTAGATGCTGTTAAATATAGGAATTAGTCACCTACATGCTTGTTAGCGGATAAATGATTGTTAGGTTAACTTGGTTTGTGTTAATACCATGAGTTTCGAATTATGGGAGTTGGGTTTGGGGATTTCCTATCAAGTTTCAGGAAATCCTGAAACTTGATTCCAGTTTCTCACCCCTTTGCATACTCATTGTTATTGACACATATCCTACTGAATCCTGTACATATACATGCTACACACATTGTACTGTCACTGGTTTACACTGTAAATGGATTCCAGATTTGAATTGATTTCGTTTCCTGTCTTAACTGATGTTTTATCAGAATTTTGGTTCACCAACATTTGTATTTAAGTTAATGTAAGTTTGGAATTGTGTTGGGTTTCGAAATAGGGCTTGGGAAGGGGTTGCTAACTGTGGTGTGAACTGTCACTTGGGTTGTCTAACCTGAGAACAGGCCATCCTAAACCTGTCACACATTCCCCTTATTACTCTAACACACACATTGTTGATCACCCACATTTGGTTCACTGTTCTATCCTCTCACACCCCACTCACATTCCTATGGATACACACACAAGTCATATACACACATATATGCATGCACACACACACTTTACACTCACACACTCTATCACACACATTGCCTAGAGCACACATCTATCTCTCTATGCCTATGTGTAAGTACATATATATATATAAATATATTATGTAACCTATGTGTAATGTAATATATATATATATGTGAAATGTGTAGTGTGATAGTGTAGTATGAAATAGAGATTTCATTTGTCTATTGTATTTAGCCTATGGCCTAGGTATATGGCCCATGGTCCTTGTGCACTAGCTAACTAGACTTGTTTTGACTTGTTGTTCTTGAGATGTGAGTGCTAGCAAGGCTAGACTTGGTTGAGTCTAGATTGGACTAGATAGACTAGTTTAGACTTGATGAGCCTAGATTAACTTGTTTAGACCTAGTTAGGCTAGTTTGACCAAGTTTAACCTCGTTTGACCTAGTTTGACTGTTAGGGTTGACTAGAGTTGACTAAAGGTTGACTTTAGCCTAGTTTGACCTAGACTTCATGTAGATGCATTGTAGCAGTCTATTTCCTTATTTTAGACTTGTTGTGACTTGTACTGTTCTATAGGAGACAGACACCACTCCTCGGACAGTATATTCTCTTCGAACGTTCAGGATACCAAGCGAGTACATTCTCTGATCATTTCATATCCTGTTTAGAATTATTTTTCTGCTTTAAATTACTTTACTTGATACTGTCACGTTGGTCACACGGATTGGTACTATATAGATCTTTTCATGAGATGTTATCCCCCTTGGGAGCATCGGATACTGCATGTTTTGTACGTTTCACGAATCATCACGTATCTCTATGCTTCCTCTGATTCACGAATCGCTTGTGACACATGTACTCTCATGTTCACAGAGCCATCATGAATCACCTTCGCGTATTACTCATTTTATGAGCCATGTGAAGTTTCACGAATCTTAACATAACTTGAACAGATCTTTGTGTATTGATTGGGGATGGGGGAGTAGAAATAGATATGTGAATATTATCCAAGTAGCTGTAGTCATGAATCACTCTCTTAGCTGTAGTCATGAATCTCCTATGCCATTCACATGTTTATATTTTACTCTGACTCACTAGTCACTATTAGTTCTCTATGTATAGTAGATATTTCTATTACAGTTTCTCTCTCTGTTTATATACTGTATTTTTTCAGTTCATGTATCTTACTTTACTGCATGATTCTATTTTCTAACCTGCTATGATCTGTTGAGATGTACTGTACTCGCTCCTGTCCTGACTGGACCTGTTGAAAATATTACAGAGAATGAGGAGGAGGCCCTATGTACCACCTATTACGGAGCAGGCTTAGACGACACCTGCGACCTGGTTCCTCTGGAGGACCCAGCTACAGTACAGGATGCTACTCCCATAGTCTAGGCTAGATAGCTAGGCTTTAGCTTTTCTTTCAGCATTGTTATTTGAAGTTCAGTTGTTGTTCTGAGATGTAGTTTATATTTAGAGACTCGTATTGAGCTGGATGTTCTTGAGTTGTTATCTTAGACACTTAGATTTTCTCCCTCTTATTTGTATTATATTGTGATTTTGATCTCTCTATCTACCTTTACTATTCTGTATCTGCCTTAGATGTGATTGAGACTGTTCTGTTATGTCACCTCTATTAGGAGTGTATATACTGTACAGGTACCTTTATATTGTTAGATGATTGACCTAGGACAGCGTTCTACCGCCGACACTGCGGCGTAGGCTGGGCGTTGTTACGTTCTCGTACCGTCACAGTGGGTGCGGGTCGTGACATATATATATATATATATATATATATATATATATATATATATATAGGTAATATGATACAAAGAAAGAGGGTTTAGGACCTGGTGTACCTGTATGTGCAGAACAGTCAGGAGTGGGGGATGTACCAGAGTGTGTGTAGGAATGCCTTTCAGTGGTGTGGTGCTCTAGTGTTAAGGGGAGTGGAGTACTGTGTATCACTGAGTGAGTGTGTCGAGTGTTTAGATGTGCAGCGGCAGCAATATTTGGGACTAAACATAGATATCCTATGTGGCCTTTGGGTGCAGGGATGCCTGTACAGTTGGGCAAGCACATGACTTTTCATATATGTATCAGTTAATGAAGGTAGGGTCCTTAGTTAACTGGTACACTTGTGAACAGGGTATGGGGGTTCGAGTGGCACAGGAACAACCTGTGTGAGCATTGGCCAGGGAGAGAGAATTGAGATGTTAGTGGACTGATATATCTGTGTGCCAATATGGTTAGGTATGAGGGTGCCTATAGGAGTGTGCACTTTGCCAAGAGCATCAACATTAGGTGGCTTAACCTGTGTGTGAAGGCAGGATAATGTTCCTGTGCTTAGTGAGTGTCCTAGTGATATGAAATTGCACAGGCTTGGGGTCTCTCCCTAACAGCAGAGTGACGAGTGTCTGCTAAGGGTAAGTGAGAGTTTATATGGGTATCCTATTGTTAACAATGATACCAACCTAGAGGGTAAGGAATTGAATATCTAATACTTGATACTAGGGGTAATAAGGGTAAACTAGAGTATTGCTAAGTTTTGGGATAACTAGGTACTGGGATAACCAATTAATGGGTATCTTGTATGAATACACTAGGCTACCAGATGTCTATGTATATAGTGTATAATTATTAGATAGCGTATATGGATACTAAGGGTATCCTAGTATCCTACGTCTTTGGTATTGGTGTTAGTTAGCTAGTTTTATATATTTAACTTGTACTAGCTAGTGGATAGCTAATATTGGTCAAGTTGACTAGTTAGACCTATAGTTGACTAGTTTGACCCAAAGGTCAACCTTAAGTCAAATTGACCTAGTTTGACCCCGGAAGCCTAGTTTTGACCTAGATTTGACTTAGATTGCATATCACACACTAAATATCCATGTTTAACACACTCAAACACTAAATATACTTATATATATCTCATATATAGGTCTTTTTGACTCCATTTTGGGCCTCGATCCACATTTACTGCTCAGGACTGCAGGCGAGTACATTCTCTGATAGTTTTTATTATCTGATAATTATTATGATTCAGCTTCGAGTATAGTATTACCTGATTCTCTGAAACGACACGAATTGGTATTTTTGGATTTATTTACTTATGACACATGCATCTTACTTGTCTGGCCTCTATTTCTGGAATCACCTACTGGAATCACCTATTGACATCACTCACTTTTTGGCTGGACTTGTACTTGATTTACATGTCGGGATATAGATTCACTTGTACTAGTCGGGACGGGAAAATACTCAAGTAGACATGTAAATATTTCTAATCATACTGGAATCACCCCTACTGGTCTAATCTGGAAAGATAGCCGTCGTGCACTTGCCAAGTATACGATGTGTCATATTTATCCCTAGTTGTTTACATGTCGAAAGCGATATTTCAAAACACAATGGTTTAGTGCTTTCTTGCTGGACTCATATTATACTTGCTGGACTCACATTATACTTGCTGGACTCACATCACATCTGTTCTAGCTTAGTTATCTTATTTACAGTCTTTATAGCCATATTTTCCTGGTTCACCATATTTACTTTCTTAGTACTTTTGTTAGCTGTTGTTCTATTACATACCCTGATTCATTCTTTTCCTGCTCATCAAATATTACTTTCTATAACTGTTTTATGTCTTTGTATTTAATTGGAATTGCTAGAAGATGTGTGCTCGTTCCATCTTGACTAGATATATTTTTAGATGACTGCTTAGGGGACTTGTGTCCCACATTCTATGGAGCCGAGGAGGGGATAGCAACCATGGGTCCTGATACTCAGCAATGATTACCGAGGGGCTTAGTTACTCTTATAGCAATTTGATAGATTAATTATTAGAACTCCTGGCATGCATATATAATGGAGACTTTATTATTATATTTGAGATTTGGATATTGATATTACATTTAGATGTTTTAGACTTTGTAGTTTATTAGACTTCTTTGACATCTAATCGTACTTTAGATTGTGATTGGGTATTCAATATTATAATTTGTACTTGTCCTCCATTGGGAGTTGAGATCTATGACAGGTACATTATATCATTACGTGAGATTGATAGTTAGTGACCTAGACAGCGTTCTACCACAGATGCTGCGGCATATGCTTGACGTAGCCACGTGCTCGTACCCTAATCTGGGTGTGGGTCGTGGCACGTTTTTAGTTATGGCCCATGCAGGTCAGGCTTCACAATTAGAACGATGTCGTGGTAGTACAATGACTTAGTTGTACTACTACGAGCCTGCGGTATGATATAGGAAATAGGATATTAGGATGAGAGGATACTCAATCACAATTAGGACTTCTTAAGAGATTCCTAGGACGACCCTTGAGAATCTTATTTTGAACTTTAATTCGAAATCCTTTCCTCTTGTTTCTGTTCACCCTTGCTAGTTAAATTTGATTCTAGATGATTCGTTGTTGATATTGAGATGAATTTTATGGACTGAATTACGGTATCTTTTGATAACATATGTTGACGAGGACAACAAGAAAGGTAAAACGTCTACTTTGGTTATGGTGCCTAGAGTTTATTGCAGCCATATTAGCTGGCATGGTGATGACATAGAGCATGATTTTGGATATCATTCTCTTGGTTATGGAATTTAGAGTTTTTGCATCCAAGCATGCGGCATGGCAAAAATTCTAGATATCACGATTCTAGAGGTATGTACCTTAGTTATGGACCCTATAGTTTATCGCAGTCATACTTACTACCGTGACGAAGATTCTGGGTAACATAATTCTAGATAGACGTGTATGGTTATCAAATTGTAGAGTAGATACCCTATAGATAGTACCCTAGTATAATAGAGTGAAGTATCAGTGTGAATGTTTCTTGAGTATCATTTAGTAAGGGGTTCAGCTAGGCCACCTGTGGCACCGCATCATGCCTCGCACCAGCAGCGGAATATAACCCGTCAGAGTAGGGCATTTGCAATGGCGGTCGAGGAGACCAATACTGCTGGTGATGGACTAGAAGGTTAGGTCTTGTTCTTTCCTTCTATCTGATTCCTTTCCATCTAATGATTGTTTGATTGATTTTTTAGTACCTTTAGCCTGCATATGTGATTTTCATGTTAGAGTAGTAGTGAACCTTAGTAGAGACTGCAATAACGAGACACTATAGAGGCTATAACCATGCATGTTTTGTTACATTACATAGAATTGCATGTTGTATAACTTTAGATAGGATTTTGATTATTCGGGGCTTGACCTAGAGAAGAGTACAACCAACTAAAATTTTGAGGACAAAATTTTTCTAAGGGGGTAGGATTGTAACTACTACTTTCCAAAAGAGGGGTATTTTTAAAATTTTCCTATTTTTTGGTATTATTGTGAATTCAAATTATATTTTGAGTGATAAATTTATTTTTACAAAACTAGCAATTATATTTATGGATTAATTATTTATAATATTTAATATAGTGCATATGCTATATTATTGAATATGATTAGTGGTTAGCCAGTAGTTAGAATAGTTGTTAGTGACCCTAAAGGACCTAAACCATCTTGACATGACCACCTAATTAAATGATTAGGACTAGCCTAATTAAACTTTAGTTAGTCTCTAGTTAGATTAGCAAGATTGAATAGAAAATTAGGCTAAACACCTAATAATGGAGTATGGCTTTTTTCCTAAACTTGTCATGACAAAAGAGAAGGACTTAGTAGACTTTTTTTCTTGCCCAAACCCTAACCCTAACCTAATATGGCAGCCCCATTCTTTTAAATAGCTTAACTTCATCTTCTTCCTTTCCCTATTTTCAAAAGAAGCCCTAATTTGGGAGTTTTCCTTCCACCATTCCCCCTACCACTAAAACTCCTCCAAAATAACCCAAATTTATTCCATTCTCTTCCTCTTGGAGAGTAGAAGACTCTAGAAGCAAGGCATTGGAGAAAGGAGCACTTGGACTTTGGAAGCTTTCGGATCTTGGAGCCATTTCATTGGGAATCCATCTCCCAATAGGTAATATACTCTCTAAACCAGTTGTCTTGTGTTAAATAGTATAGATGCATCAATTAGGAACCTAATATTTTAGGACTACCCATGGAAAGTATAGGAATGTTGAGCACCTCTAGAGGGGGTAAATAGAGTGTGTGTGTGTAGCAGAAACAATCATCGCTTAAAAATTAACAGATTATGAACTATGACAGATATAAGAGACAGTAAATTAAATACAGTAATCAAGAGATAGAAGATCAAACTCAGGGAACACCGCGATATATACTGGTTTTCCTCTGAGAGGACAATCCAGTCGTGAGTCCTCTTGTCCACTGTTAATTTACTATTTTTGTGGACACACAAAAAAAAGAAGAAGAAAATATTGTCTTTTCTTTATTGGCACAAGGCACCACAAATCGAGTACGCCTGAGAGATCTTGTGCTGACGATCCCCGAGTACAAAAAAAGAATTCTGGGGAATGGGACGATGGAGATCGAGCGGCAGTTGCTCCTTTACTCCGTTGACACTCCGATTACAAAAGTGGGAGAAAACCTAAAAAAATTGCTAACTCTTGGCTCACTGGCAAGAAGTACAGCAATTTGGCTCTTAAAAATGCTCTCCGTACTGTGTTTTGAAGAGGGATGAGGCCCCCCTTTTATAGTCGTTCTTGGGCTGGAATGATGTTATACGCCCACATGAGGAAACACGCTGGTTTCTATGTGGGCACATAGTCCCGCTTTGGAAGCATAGGAGGTAGGCGCATACAGGCTGCAAGATTGTGGGTTGGTCGTGGCCGCATGCTTCGATGCACTACTGCTCGTGGAGACTGACGTGACTGTGCGCTTCGGTGCACATTTTGATCATGGCTTTGACTGAGTCAGGCATGGGCGCATGGCCATGTCTCAGGCTATGCGCCCTTCCCGCATGAAACTTCACTGGATGGGCGCATGAAACTTCAGTGACTGGACGCATGGAGCTTCACTGACTAGGCACATGGAGCTTCACTAACTTGGGTGCGTAGAGCTTCACTGACTTGGGCGCATGGAGCTTTACTGGCTTGGGCGCATGGGACTTCATTTGCTAAATTTTTTTCATGCTTCTACAAGACCCCTTTCAAAGTTTTTGATACTTGAACAAGTTTGAAATACTTTGAAAGAAGCATGGATCGTTTTCTCGTGATATAATGGGCGCATAGTACGGCTCACCCCTTTGGGTGCATAGTATTTGGCTATCCTGTTAGAGAGTTACGATTGTTGAGATCTTCTTCGAAATCCGAACTGACAGATTCATCGGAACAGAATTTGAAGCGGTCCATCCTTCATGCATCGTCCACGTCAGCAAGTGACAGTCGCATAGTGTGCAGGAAGCTGATTCTTTATGTGGGTGCATAGGCCATTGTGGACGCATACAACACAATGGGTGCATGGGCGCATACAGCAAGTGGGCGTATAGGAAGTGGCCCGTGCCTATAAATAGGCCCTGGAGGAGAGAGGAAGTTCATTATTCCTTTATCTTTGAATTTTTTCAGAAAACTCTTCGTCTTCTTTCTTTGAGAACTATGTCTCCCAAGGTCGCCAAGAGATCCGCGAAGGGCAAGGGGGCTGCGCCGAGTGACTCTCCTCCTGCGGCAGCATCCTCGGCAGTCCAGGACCCGATTCTGGGTGAGGGCATGCTTTAAAAACAAAGTCTCGATCGTTAATATATGACGCTCGAACTATTCTTCTGTCCGGGCGCTTGCGTATAAGGCAACATACTTCTGTGAGCATCATTATGCGCCCACAAAAGTCATGCACCAACACTGTGGTGTGCTATGCGTCCACGTGTTGCCATGTCATGCGCCCTCTAAGAAGTGGCACGTTTTGCGGCCACGCACTGTCCGAGTGTTTTGCGCCCACATGTCTAGTTTTGGGCGCATATCCCTTTGGGCGCATAGCCCTTTGAGCGCATAGCCCTTTGGGCGCATAGGAGTCTTCAGGACTTAGTTTTTTCCGCAGTTTCCTGAGTCTGACTTTCTTTCTGTAATTGCCTTTTGCAGCATCCATACTGAAGGTTGAGACCTTTGTGAAGGAGGAGATGCTGTCTTCTTTCATCAAACAAGAGTTACCGTTCGTTAAGGAGAAGGTGATACCAAAAATTGAGGTAAAAGAAGATTTGGCGCTCATCGGGGAAAGAATTACTCCCAAGATCGAAGCTGCTGTAAAGAAGGAGCCTAAGTCTGAGGGTAGTAGTACTGAAAGTTCTGACCTACCTGCCTCGGCCGAGGACCTTAATCAAATAGATCCTTCATATGCGAAATGGTTGAGGAAATGATATATGCCTCGACACTGCTAGGAACTGCGCGTTCCCATAAATGTCCGTATTTTGTCTTGGTATTTATGTCTGTCTTTAGCTTTGTGTTTCACCTCATTTTTGGACATCAAATGTAATCCTCTACTTCTTGCCCGGATAAAGAGATGGAGAACTTTTTGTTTTGCTCGTGAGATGTAGTCCTGTGAATATAACTGATTTTGAATAAACAGAATACATTCGCTCAACTCTTTGCTTGTGATATCTGTGGTGCTTGTATTAGAGAGCTAATAATATAGCATTTGTTTAAAGGGTATCCCACTGGGGAACCCCTCTCTCTCTCCTTTTGTTTGGACCTATTGCCCTTTTGTGCATCTGGAAATTTGAGCAAATAGATTGGAATGATACTTTCGTGGACCCATTACCCTTTGGCACACCGGTGGTGCGGGTAATAGATTTGAAACAAAACCTAATAGAGGTAACATGGTCGTGATAGGTTTTGTGATCTTGGTGCTGTGCCTCACATCTCGGGTTGGGTATAGGCATTAAGTTGGAAGACTATCGGTATCAGAGGTAATATGGACGTGACACATGATAATCAAGAGTGGTTTTTGGTGGAATGAATTTTCTTGTCAAGTTTGGCTTCTTGTCAGGTACTCCTTCCTGAAGTGGAAGAAACTTTCCAAGCCTTTTCTCCGACAACCTCTACCGATGATGATGAGATAGCCCAGGAAGTCGTCAGAGCTTTCTACTCCGTGCTGAAAGTGAAGCTTCCTGGAGTCTTGAATCGGAATGCTGCCTTCGGCCCTGTGAAGGCTATTGTCGAATGTCAGGTAGCGGCCCTCGAGAGCATAGCCGACTATGAGGAGCGGGCCAACACTCTGAGGAAAGTTCTTAACGACCAGGTGGGTTAGGTGGCCAGGTTCCGAGATGCCAAACAACGGAGCCCGACGTCGCTGTTCCACGTAGAGGATGAGGCTTTGATGACGGCTCTTACGGAGGAAGAGGCTACCTTCTAGGTAAGGAAGGACGCCCTTGTTCGAGAGATCGGTGAGCTGGCTGACCAGTATGGCCAGTTCAATGCTGCATGTGAGGCACGTGCTGCCTCGAAGAACAGGTTGGCTGCACAGGTCATTAAGAAGTACAATCATATTACGCAGATCAAGAACGAGATCGCCCAGCTGGAAGCCGACTTGAGGGCGACAACATCTGAACAGGAGGATTTTTGTCCTACGCTGCCATGACTGCCACCACTTCTGCCCGTTTAGAAGAGCAACTGGCGAAGTTGGAGGGGGAGCAACAGAGTCTGATTATCTTTGAAGATGAAGCTGTTCGTCAAGAAGAGGCACCGCGCCGAGCTGCTGTGAAGTCTGAAGTCGAGATTGCAGCTCTGAGGGACAGCATCAATCGCCTGTGTATCCTATAGAATTTTGTAATTCTTTTTTTTGGCCGCCACGGCTCTTGTACCTTTTTTTCGTCTTTTGATAGATGTTTAAGTACAAAATAAAGAATCTTTTCGAAAATGAATGTGCTTTTGTGAAATATCGATGCTAGAGGTTATGTGGTCGTAGCAAGGATATTTTTGGTGGGTATTCCGATGGAAAATTTTTGTTGTAGACCTATTATCCATTTTATATTCGAATGATTCGAATATAGATAATAAGTTGAACGAAGCTGCTAGTAGAGGTATTATGGACATAATAGCAGAGGATGTTCTATATTTGACCAGAGGTAATATGGATGTTGAAAGATATATAGCATTGGGGGGGAGTGGATTGTTCATAGGTAGTATGGACATGATTATCCTTGATGAATGCTTTGCTCAGAGATTATATGGACGTGGCAAAACTTTTAATCGTTCCACTGGGGAAATAATTATCAGAAAACAATTCAGAGGTAATGGGGACGTGACTTGTTTTCGTCAAACCGAGTTTGGACAGAGTCAAAAACGGGAATGATTCCACTGAAAAATATTTAGAGGACCTATTATCCAGGGCGTATTCAAGACTCTTAAAATACGAATAATAGTTAGATAGTTTTCTTTCGAATCATATAAACATCGTACTATACATTTACATAAATAAACATATATGAACATTATGTAAAAGTGGTTACACATAGTATTTCTTCAGGAAATTGCCATTGATGGGCATCATGAGCAAGTCACCATCGGGCATGGTCAGCCGGTACGTACCGTTAGAATACTCCGATTCTATGACAAAATGGCCTTCCCATTTAGGCTAGAATTTTCCTTTTGTTTTGTGCGTCATGACTATTGGTCTTCTCACTACTTAGACCAGATCGCCGACTTGGAAGATTCTTTCCTTCACCCTCTTGTTGAAAGCTCTGGAAAGGCGTGCTTGGTATAGCTCAATGCGCGGTTGAGCTAACAAGCATTTTTCGTCTAGCGCTTCGAGCTTCTGGAGTCGTAGATGATAGCTTTCTTCAGTAGTCGTGTCACGACCCGCACCCTAGAGTTAGGGTACGAGAACGTAACAACGCCCAGCCTACGCCGCAGTGTCGGCGGTAGAACACTGTCCTAGGTCTCATGCATCTAACAGTATAAGGCTAAGCAGTTTATACTCCCCGAATGGGAGTGACATAACAGATACAGTCTCAATCACAACTATGGTAGAGCAAGATAAAAGATAGGTAAAACATGAAATCCAAAAGAGATACAGCAGATAGAAGCCTAAGTGTCTAAGATACACAAATCCAGAAATACATC
The DNA here is from genome assembly GCA_029216955.1 of Iris pallida. NCBI lineage: Eukaryota > Viridiplantae > Streptophyta > Magnoliopsida > Asparagales > Iridaceae > Iris > Iris pallida. The sequence goes on from JANAVB010003198.1 coordinate 4,542,563, forward strand.
TCAAAGCTCAAATACAGTAATCCATAAAATAAATACAACTCCAGACAACTGAAAATAGCTAACTAAACAACCTCTAATGTGTCTCCTCTAGGCTAGCAGGCAACCTCCAGGCTATCTGTAAAATTTATCAACAGGTCCAGTCAGGACAGGAGCGAGCACAATACATCTCAACAAGTCATAGCAGGAAAGGAAATGTAATCATGCTAGAGAATAAAATACAGGATCTGAAGAAATAGCATAATGTAAAAGAGAGACTGTAAGTAAATATCTATGATATATATAGAGAGACAGTGCTAGTGATTCAGAGTACTGCATAAACATGTGAATGGCTAAGGACTGATTCATGATTACACTACTGAAAATTGATTCATGATTACACTACTTGGATTTATTCACATGTTCACTTATACTCCCCCATCCCCAATCAATACACAAGGATCCATTCAAGTTACCTTAAGATTCATGATTATACTACGTTGCCCATAAAGGGTGATTCATGAATTACTTCGTGAAGGCTCGGTGATCATGAGGGTACATGAGTCACTAGCTGATTCCCGAAGATTCATGATGATGGAAGCATATGATACATGATGTAAGTGAAACACACATGACAAAAGTATCTGATGCTCCCGAGAGGGATAACATCTCATGAAGGGATCCATATAGTACCAATCCGTGTTTCCAACGTGTCAGCATCAAGTAAGATAGTCTAAAGCAGGAAATATAATCCTAAACATGATATGAAATGATCAGAGAATGTACTCGCCTGATAACCTGAACAGCTGATAAGTATAGGGGGTCCAACTGAAGCCATAGAGTCCTATTTAAAGTAACACAGGTTACAAGGTGTTCAAGTTGTAATAAATGAAACTCTACAAGCAATCTATATTATTCTAGGTTCTGCTAGGTCAAAACACTCTAGGTCAACTCCGGTCAATAATCTAGTCAAACTAGGTCAAGTGTTGACTTATAGTTGACTTTGGGTCAACAGGTCAACAGGGTAAATTCTAGTCTAACTATTAAAAATATAAAGTGTCCTTCGTTATTCGTACGTCAAAACTTACGACACGCAAATCGAGATAAGAAGATCAACGGTAAAGTTGATAATCTTATTATAGTGATCCACGTGTTCATCTTGTCAATTTCAGCGATGTGAGATCACTGGAATTGACTGATCTCAGTTTCGTTGTACTAATCCCAAAATACGAACATTATAAGCATTAATTATTAATAAATTATAAAAAGGTTAAACTTAGAGAAACTATCAACAAATATTGTCGGACGATGAAATAAACATCGCCAACGTGTCTAGAATGGTCAAATTAGCTAGGATAGCCTATCCATCGGTCCAATTTGGACACAAGGGTAAAAAGGTAAATTCGGGTCAAAACGGTGTCCGTGTCGGAGCCGTTTTGCACCAAAAAATGTGTAAGAAAATAAGTCTATAAAATATAACAAATTATACGTCCACGAAACCAGAATGATGATACGAACCCAACGGTATCTCTAGAATTGAATTCTGTTGACCCGATCTCAATTTGGTCCGTTGACCAGAACTTGAAATTCCGGTTTGCACGGAAATGCGTGCCGGAGCCAAAGTTCTCAAAACTCAGCAAACTACATGTCAACGAGTCCTGAATGACGATACAAACTCAACGGTATATCCGGAATTGGATTCCGATGAGCCGATCTCAAAATGACCCGTTGACTCGGATATTGGTATCCGACTTGCACCGAAATGCGTGCCGGACCCATTGTCTACCAAAACCTAGCAAAATATATGTCAAAGAGTCCAGAATGATGATACCAACTCAACGGTATATCCGGAATTGGATTCCGATGAGCCGATCTCAAAATGACCCGTTGATCCGGATATTGGTATCCGACTTGCACCAAAATGCGTGCCGGATCCAATGTCCACCAAAACCTAGCAAAATATATGTCAACAAGTCCAGAATGACGATACGAACTCAACGGTATATCCGGAATTGGATTCTGATGAGCCGGCGTCAAAAAGTCCCGTTGATCCAGAATATGAAACCTACTTTGCACCGAAAAACATGCAAGGGCCCACGTTCTCCAAATCTAACAAATTTTATATGAAAACATGCCAGAACGACGCCACGAGTCTAATGGTGGTGTCAGAAATGAAATCTGGAGTCCCGTGTTCAAAAATATAATTTTACAAGTTGGAAATTACGAATTCGGACGGCCAACTTTGGCGTCGAATTCAACCAATCAAACAAGCTCACAATGAAACGAAACTGGAGGGGTAGTAAGAGGGTTATACCAGCTTCGCATAGGAACTAGTAGCACGCCAAACGGAGCTGCGGTGGAGGAGATACAAGCTGACGAAGTTGGCCCCGCGAAACTGTCCAAATTTAATATAATTTAAACGGTCAACTTGGTGGCCGGTTTTGATGTATCAAACGATAAAATCAACGGACAAAAATTGACATGAGTGAAGGTGGATATACCGAGATTGTGATAGAGTGAAGAAATCACCGATCCAACGGTCGGATTTCCGGGAAAATGTGCGCGAAGTTGCTGCGACGGGGCGCCAAAACGAACTTGATTCCGCGCGCGTCACGACGGGACTTCGTGCAAAACGCACGAATCGCCTCGACGACGCGTCCCGGAGGACGGTGGCCACCAGAGGAAGGCTCTCCGGAGTAGGGTGCACCCGGGGGGGGGGTCGTCGGGGGCACGACGGCCAGCGGCGGCGGCGGCCAACGCTAGAACGTGCGCGCGGCTGTGCCATTCCCGGCCGGCGGCGGCCACTGCTACGCTCGTTGCTGCGTTGTGGGGGCTGCGCGGCCTGGCTAGGCACGGCGACGCACTTCCCAACGCGGCGTGGGCGGCTGTAAGGTGGTAGTGGCGGCCGGTGTTGATGGGTGGTGGTGGCGGTTGTGATAGGTGGTGGTGGTTGTTTTTTGAATGGAGAAGTGGAGGGAAGAGATGGAGGAGTTGCGGGTGAAGGCTGGTGGGTGGCGGTGATGGCCGGAGGCCAGTAGCCAGGAGGGGAGGTGAGGTCGGCCACGCCAGAGGTGGTCGGGTGTGGTGTGGCAGGGCTGCTGTGTTCTTGTTGTTGTTGGTTTTGTTGTGTGGAGAAAAAAATAGGAAGAGAGGGAAAGAGAGAGATGATGTAATTAATGTGAGAGAGGAAGAGAGAGAGAGAGAAAAATATAAAAAAAAGAAGCTTGGGAGTTAGGGCCGGCCTATGTTGGCTGTGAGGAGTTGTGTGGGTGTTTGGGAAATGAATGGTGATGATGGATTGAGGGAAAAATCAAGGGTGGAAATTAATTAAGGGGGGGATTGGATTTATTTGGGATTAAAATCAATAGAATTTCTATTAAATATAGAGAAATAGGTAGAAGAGTACTTGATATTTTTGGACAAGAAAGTATAAGGGTGTTGTGATGGAAAGTAACATGGAGTCGAACTGGACTCGGTGGTGCCGGATTGGGTCAAAAACAGACATTGTGCAAAAATCGAATTAAAATTAGGCGTTGATGATCATGGGCAAATAAGTAGCACATGGGAATTCCAATAAATGGGACACAAGTGTCGGACAGGTAGTAGGCTCAATGTGGGCCATGTCCATAATTGGGGCTGACAGGTTTTGGTCGACAGGGTACCCACAAATCAAGTTGGAAAATAAATGTGACACCGTGGGGTGAAATAAAATCGGGTCACGTGTCAGAAAAGTTGTGTGAAGCAAATAGAGCACAAAATGACGTGTCTGAGTGGGACACGAAGGTCATGGGTGACGAGCGTCTCGAGTAGATCATGCATGTGATGTTGGTTTTAAGAAACTGACTGGTCTTGTGCTCCCAAATGAAAAGTCACGGTAACGTACTAATAATGATCAAGGAAAAGAGTGGGAAAATTAATTAATGATCAAATGGTCTAATTCAATCCGAAGTTGTGCGAAGCAAAAAGAGTACAAGGGAACAAGTTTGGATGGGACACTATATACCGACATGAAGGTAATCTTGTCCACTCTAAAACTCGTGAAGAAGATTTCCAGAGTTGAACATCCCTGATACTCCAAATTTCAATGGGACGGGAAAGTACACTTAAAGATAAATAACAGAATAAATTATTTATTAAAACTAAAATAATCAGAAAAATTTTTTAAAAAAAATCAACCCGAAATTCAGGGTGCTCACATCCTACCCACCTTATAAAAATTTTGTCCTCGAAATTTAAATGTTCGTACTCCTTCTAGGTCAAACCCCACAATCAAGTCCCAGAACTTAAATAAAATATACCATCAAAAAGACGACATACCAGGTCATGGCATACGGTGGTAGTGAAAGTCTCATCTAGGTATACTAGTCATGCTAACCGAAACGGTCATAGGGTATCAAAACACACAAGCAGTCTAGGGTGTTAAACCAAAAAAAGAGACTGAATACAAATCATCAAAACTGTAAGGCGGTCTACCATCCTATATAAAAACTGGCACTTATCAAAAAAATAAGGAAGGATAACTATGAATCATCTATAAGGGTTCAGAAAAATCAAAATCAAAGTTAAAGAATGAAAGTCACTTGCATGGAAATCCAATCACAATATATATTAAGAATATTTAGTTTCGATACGATCTAAGTTGATCAAAGTGGGGAAATCAAGATTTAGGCATTATGGAGGACAAGTTTTTAACAAAGTCTGAGAACGAGCATACAAGGATGGGGATTCAGGTCGTAATCAAATTTAAGTCAATTGAGTACAACCCAAGATAAGAAAAGATAATCAAAGTTGATTTGGTCGTGTTTAAGAAAACTAGGATTCAGTGATATTGAAAACCCTTTTTGAGAAAAACAGGAAAAGATTTCATACGAAGTCAGTAAATCATCTCTCTCTAATACTATCAGTTTATCATTTGCCAAATCATATTTTATCTCACAAGCCCCGATATGAAAATCAACCTTCATATGACTATCATCGAAATTTTATAACCTTCAGTCATCTAAACCTTTACCATGATCACCATAGACAAAATTCCAACTTCTAAAACACTTCCCACGAAACATACCCCTCTTATTTAGGAGTCAACACTTATTCATTTAATAAAAATTTCAAATTCCTTCACCTCATTCTAAATTAGATCCGAAACCTCTAAATCCAGTTTATGAAATCCTTGTACTTGTTTAAGTCAAGTCTCGTATTTACTCAACTCCAATACCACTATGTCATACCAAATTTATTCTTGTTTATAAATCAACCTTCATATTTCTTCAACGTTCACCTTCAATTATTATCCTTTTTGAATTCTAACATTTCTCCCAATCATCTAAAATAATTTCTATAACGTAAAATCCTTGTGTTCCCTCTGTCTCTAGTCACCCTCTTACAATATCTAGTTCAACTTCACATAATCATAGAATACAATTAAATTCTCCTTTCCATCTCTAAATTTCTTCATAGCCTTGCAATAGTTCCCAAGAATCAATAACCAAGATTTTCTAAGTTCTCAAAACTAGGTTGACCTCTGGTATCCTCATTAGTTTTGAAATACATCCATGAATTTCTCGTAACCCAAATTTTTTGCGATTTTTTTTTCTAAATTGATAACATTTATCACTCGATTCAATTCTAACCTTTACCACATCTCCCTATCAAATTTTTTCATAATTGACATCCAACGTTCTGATTCCTACAAATCATTCTATGATAACCATTTACATCATTTCCGCACTAGATGATTTACGTCACTTCCTCAACATTTCTCAAGCAAAATGATACGAAGATTCAAGAGTTTTCAAGGTATAGCTGACAAAATTATATACAAGACAGGGAATTGATGTAATTATGACAGTTATATAAGACAAGAATAATGGAAATAAAATATTGGCAGAAAGAGAATGATAAAAGAATCTGTTCTGATTATCTGTTTAAAAGAGGAACCCGTTTTGAAATCAGAGCTATAATAACAAATCCAAAATATGGTCTAGCAAAATCATTGATTCATTGTATTAAGGAGAAATTAATTTTGTAAGAAGTTACACAAGGGTTTATAAAAACAGCTAAAGCTACTACTAAGTTAAATAATGAGAAACAAAACAAAACAAAAATTCTCTCTTTTTTTTGAAAGACTGAACAAAAGTAGTGAAAACATGTTCAAAAACATTTAAGGTACAATCTGATAATCATATGCGTCTATCCAAAATCATGGTGCTCTAAATCCTCGTCATACTAGTAAGCAAGACTACGATAATCACAATGTCCTCGACTTAGGCACATACCTCTAGAATCGTGGTATTTAACATTTTCGCGATGCCGCTAGCTTGGCTGCGAAAACCTTAAATTCCTATACCCAAGAAATATATCCAAAGCCAGACTATATGTCCTCACCATGCTGGCTAATGTGACTATAGAAGACTAGATTCCAAAACTTAGATGACCTAGCCCATATAATTTCATCTTGATAAAAAAATTAAGTTAAATCAACAATGAATACCCAAAAATCAAATTTATCAACGAACATCAAGATTCAAAAATGAACAAAAATCTTTCAAATCATATAAATACAAACTCGGATGCTACAGCTAACATCAAGATTCAAAATTCAACAATCTTCAATCAAATCAATAAATACAAACTCAAATTCAACAATAATCCATCAAAATCAAATTCGACAACAGAAAGTAAAGATAAATCAAATTAGGAAAAAGAGTTTTCAAATCGAAGTTAAAATAAGGTTCTCAAGGGTCGTCCCAGGAATCTCTCAAGGGATCCTAATTGTGATTGAGTATCTTCAAAATATATCCTATTCCTACTGCTGGCTGTAATGGTACTCTAGTTCGAATACCACTACATAAACTCGACCTGCATGGGCTACCACTAAAAATGTGTCACGACCCGCACCCTAGAGTTAGGGCACGAGAACGTAACAACGCCCAGCCTACGCCGCAGTGTCGGCGGTAGAACGCTGTCCTAGGTCTCATGCATCTAACAGTATAAGGCTAAACAGTTTATACTCCCCGAATGGGGGTGACATAACAGATACAGTCTCAATCACAACTAAGGTAGAGCAAGATAAAAGATAGGTAAAACATGAAATCCAAAAGAGATACTGCAGATAGAAGCCTAATTGTCTAAGATACACAAATCCAGAAATACATCTCAAAGCTCAAATACAGTAATCCATAAAATAAATACAACTCCAGACAACTGAAAATAGCTAACTAAACAACCTCTAATGTGTCTCCTCTAGGCTAGTAGGCAACCTACAGGCTATCTGTAAAATTTATCAACAGGTCCAGTCAGGACAGGAGCGAGCACAATACATCTCAACAAGTCATAGCAGGAAAGGAAATGTAATCATGCTAGAGAATAAAATACAGGATCTGAAAAAATAGCATAATGTAAAAGAGAGACTGTAAGTAAATATCTATGATATATATATAGAGAGACAGTGATAGTGATTCAGAGTACTGTATAAACATGTGAATGGCTAAGGACTGATTCATGATTACACTACTGAAAATTGATTCATGATTACACTACTTGGATTTATTCACATGTTCACTTATACTCCCCCATCCCCAATCAATACACAAGGATCCATTCAAGTTATGTTAAGATTCATGATTATACTACGTTGCCCATAAAGGGTGATTCATGAATTGGTTCGTGAAGGCTCGGTGATCATGAGGGTACATTAGTCACTAGCTGATTCCCGAAGATTCATGATGATGGAAGCATATGATATATGATGTAAGTGAAACACACATGACAAAAGTATCTGATGCTCCCGAGAGGGATAACATCTCATGAAGGGATCCATATAGTACCAATCCGTGTTTCCAACGTATCAGCATCAAGTAAGATAGTCTAAAGCAGGAAATATAATCCTAAATATGATATAAAATGATCAGAGAATGTACTCGCCTGATAACCTGAACAGCTGATAATTATAGGGGGTCCAACTGAAGCCACAGAGTCCTATTTAAAGCAACACAGGTTACAAGGTGTTCAAGTTGTAATAAATGAAACTCTACAAGCAATCTATATTATTCTAGGTTCTTCTAAGTCAAAACACTCTAGGTCAACTCCGGTCAATAATCTAGTCAAACTAGGTCAAGTGTTGACTTATAGTTGACTTTGGGTCAACAGGTCAACAGGGTAAATTCTAGTCTAACTATTAAAAATATAAAGTGTACTTCGTTATTCATACGTCGAAACTTACGACACGCAAATCGAGATAAGAAGATCAACGGTAAAGTTGATAATCTTATTATAGTGATCCACGTGTTCATCTTGTCAATTTCAGCGATGTGAGATTACTGGAATTGACTGATCTCAGTTTTGTTGTACTAATCCCGAAATACGAACATTATAAGAATTAATTATTAATAAATTATAAAAAGGTTAAACTCAGAGAAAATATCAACAAACATTATCGGACGATGAAATAAACATCGCCAACGTGTCCAGAATGGTCAAACTAGCTAGGATAGCCTACCCATCGGTCCAATTTGGACACAAGGGTAAAAAGGTAATTTCGGGTCAAAACGGTGTCCGTGTCGGAGCCGTTTTGTACCGAAAAATGTGCAAAAAAACAAGTCTATAAAATATAACAAATTATATGTCCACGAAATCAGAATGATGATATGAACCCAACGGTATCTCCAGAATTGGATTCCGTTGACCCGATCTCAATTTGGTCCGTTGACCAGAATGACGATACGAACTCAACGGTATATCCGGAATTGGATTCCGATGAGCCGATCTCAAAATAATCGGTTGACCCGAATATTGGTATCCGACTTGTACCGAAATACGTGTCGGACCCAATGTCCACCAAAACCTAGCAAAATATATGTCAACGAGTCCAGAATGACGATACGAACTCAAGGTATATCCGGAATTAGATTCCGATGAGCCGATCTCAAAATGACCCGTTGACCCGTTGACCCGGATATTGGTATCCGACTTGCACCGAAATACGTGCCGGACCCAATGTCCACCAAAACCTAGCAAAATATATGTCAACGAGTCCAGAATGACGATACGAACTCAACGGTATATCCGGAATTGGATTCCGATGAGCCGGCGTCAAAAAGTCCCGTTGACCCAGAATGTGGGACCCACTTTGCACCGAAAAACGTGCCAGGGTCCACGTTCTCCAAATCTAACAATTTTATATGAAAACATGCTAGAACGATGCCACGAGTCTAATGGTGGTGTCAGAAATGAAATCTGGAGTCCCGTGTTCAAAAATGGAATTTTACAAGTTGGAAATTACGAATTCAGACGGCCAACTTTGGCGTCGAATTCAACCAATCAAACAAGCTCACAATGAAACGAAACTGGAGGGGTAGTAAGAGGGTTATACCAGCTTCACACAGAAACTAGTAGCACGCCAAACGGAGCTACGGTGGAGGAGATACAAGCTGACGAAGTTGGCCCCGCGAAACTGTCCAAATTTAATATAATTTAAACGGTCAACTTGGTGGCCGATTTTGATGTATCAAACGATAAAATCAACGGACGAAAATTGACATGAGTGAAGGTGGATATACCAAGATTGTGACGTAGTAAAGAAATCGCCGATCCAACGGTCGGATTTCCGGAAAAATGCGTACGAAGTTGCTGCAACGGGGCACCAAAACGAACTTGATTCCGCGCGCGTCACGACGGGACTTCGTGCAAAACGCACGAATCGCCTCGACGGCGCGTCACGGAAGACGGTGGCCACTAGGGGAAGGCTCGCCGGTGTGGGGTGCACCCGGGGGGGGGTCGCGGGGGCACGACGGCCAGCGGCGGCGGCGGCCAGCACTGGAACGCGCGCGTGCGGCTGTACCATTTTCGGTCGGCGGCGGCCACTGCTACGCTCGCTGCTGCGCTGTGGGGGCTGCGCATCCTGGCTAGGCGCAGCAACGCACTTCCCAACACGGCGGGGGCGGCTGTAAGGTGGTGGTGGCGGCCGGTGTTGATGGGTGGTGGTGGCGGTTGTGATAGGTGGTGGTGGTTGTTTTTTGAATAGAGAAGTGGAGGGAAGAGATGGAGGAGTTGTGGGTGAAGGCTGGTGGGTGGCGGTGATGGCCGGAGGCCAGTGGCCAGGGGGGAGGTGAGGACGGCCACGCCGGAGGTGGTCGGTTGTGGTGTGGCCGGGCTGCTGTGTTCTTGTTGTTGTTAGTTTTGTTGTGTGGAGAAAAAAATAGGAAGAGAGGGAAAGAGAGAGATGATGTAATTAATGTGAGAGAGGAAGAGAGAGAAAGAAAAAAATATAAATAAAAGAAGCTTGGGAGTTAGGGCCGGCCTATGTTGGCTGTGAGGAGTTGTGTGGGTGTTTGGGAAATGAATGGTGATGATGGATTGAGGGAAAAATCAAGGGTAGAAATTAATTAGGGGGGATTGGATTTATTTTAGATTAAAATCAATAGAATTTCTATTAAATATAGAGAAATAAGTAGAAGAGTACTTGATACTTTTGGCCAAGAAAGTATAAGGGTGTTGTGATGGAGAGTAACATGGAGCCGGGCTGGACTCGGTGGAACCGGATTGGGTCAAAAATAGACATTGTGCAAAAATCGAATTAAAATTAGGCGTTGATGATCATGGGCAAATAAGTAGCACATGGGTATTCCAATAAATTGGACACAAGTGTCGGACGGGTAGTAGGCTCAATGTGGGCCATATCCATAATTGGGGCTGAAAGGTTTTGGTCGACAGGGTACCCCCAAATCAAGTTGGAAAATAAATGTGACACCGTGGGGTGAAATAAAATCGGATCACGTGCCAGGAAAGTTGTGTGAAGCAAATGGAGCACAAAATGGCGTATCTGAATGGGACCCGAGGTCATGGGTGACGAGCGTCTCGAGTAGATCATGCATGAGAAGTTGGTTTCAAGAAACTGACTGGTCTTGTGCTCCCAAATGAAAAGTCACGGTAACGTGCTAATAATGATCAAGAAAAAGAGTGGGAAAATTAATTAATAATCAAATGGTCTAATTCGACCCAAAGTTGTGCGAAGCAAAAAGAGTATAAGGGAACAAGTTTGTATGGGACACTATATACCGTCATGAAAGTAATCCTGTCCACTCCAAAACTCGTGAAGAAGATTTCCAGAGTTGAACATCCCTGACACTCCAAATATCAATGGCACGGGAAAGTATACTTAAAGATAAATAACAGAATAAATTATTTACTAAAACTAAAACAATCAGAAAAAATTTAAAAAAAAAATCAACCCGAAATTCAGGGTGCTCACAAGTCAGCTCGCTGGCTAGGGCTACTCGAAGAGAAGGAATCTGGATTTCTAGGGGAAGATTTGCTTCGCTCCCATAAACCAGAGAGAATGGCATACTACCTGTTGGAGTCCGGATTGTTATACGATAGGCCCATAGACATTCACCGAGCTTCTCGTTCCAATCGCGCTTGTTTGAAGACACAAACATCTTGAGAAGTTTTATGATGGTTTTGTTGAAGGCTTCTGCTAGCCCGTTAGCCGATGGATTGTAGGCAGTAGAGGCTACGTTCTGGATTCGATTCTTATCACAGAACCGATAGAACGTATGGCTTGCGAACTGTGGACCATTATCATAGATGATCCTGCGAGGTAGGCCGAAGCTGTAGATGACGTGATGTTTGATGAAACTGATCATGTTTGATGCCTTCACTTCGGTGAGCGGTATAGCTTCCGCCTATTTGGAGAAGTATTCGGTTATGGTTAGGATGAACCGATGTCCTTTGGAGGATGGCTGGCTGATTGGTCCTATGACATCCATGTCCCAGGCTTCAAACGGCGTGGAACTGACAAGCTCTACACTTCTTTGCATATTCAACAGCATCTGCTATCATTGTGGGCCAGTAATAACCCATTCGTTTGAGGCGATCTTGTAATTTGGGGCCTGGTTGATGTGCACCACAAACTCCATCGTGAGCCTCTCGGAGTGCATGTTTGGCTTCTGTGTCTGATAAGCATCGTAACAGTAGCCCGTCGTAAGAGCGTCAGTACAGCATCATGGTAGCTGAGTCGTAGTAAAATATGAGGGATCGCCTTTGGATGGATACTGCTTCCTTCGGGTCCTCGGGGATCCACTACAACAAAAAAGTGTTTTAACGACACTGAAAAAGTATCGTTAATGACTTTCAACGGCACTTTTTTGGTGCTGTCTAGAGGGGGTGTCATAGAAATATTTTTTCTTTCAACGATACTACAAAAGTGTCATGTAATAACTTTATGACGATACTTTTTGAATGTCATGTAATACTTATTTCACGACACTTTATTGATGTCATATTAACATCCTTCAATGACAGCAAATAAGTGTCATTAAATTATGACACTTTATAAGTGTCATCTACATACATTCAATAACAGTTAATAAATGTCATAGATAAAATTTTATGGCACTTTTTTATGTGTCATATAAAGATTTTAGTCACGGCACTTTACTAGCGTCATCTTAACATGTATCGTCAAAATTACAACACCTTATAAATGTCATCTAAAATCACTCAATGATATTTAATAAATGTCATGAATATTATCCATAGCACTTTGTAAGTATCATGTAGACCGAGTTGAACGACAAATTTTAAATGTCTTTAAAACATCTTCAATATATAACCAAAATCAACCAAGATCACAAATAATTAACCAAAAGTAATATATTAAAAAACTTCAACCCATACAAAATGTTAATAAAATGTTACAAGAATATAGTATTCAATTTGTTTGAGACTAACAAAGTGTATTACATAATTTGTAAGAATACTACTAATACTACTTCTTAGCGTCATCATCCGAATTAGGATCATGCCTTGAGAACCACATTAAATAGATAAAAGTGGATTTCTGTCATGAGGAACCTAAAAAAGAAAGAAAGATTTAACTTATTAGTAGTTAGATGAAATTGTAAGGAATTAGAAAGAAAATAAACATCTTACATAGCACAACACAATACATATGAATCAGCCGATACCAAAAATTGTGGTTTGAAGGCCTAACTCCAGCAGCCCCCAACTTTATTTTCAAATTTTTTTCTCAAACTCACCTTAAAAAGGTTACGGGGAGTTGTGAGCAAGCTCAGACCTACAAACCACTGCAAGACTGAGGATAGGCTAGGACATATACTACTAAGTATCAGTAGACAAACAAGACTAATGCAGGCCGACAACCAAGACTAATACAGGAAATTGAACCAAGTATCTGAAGAATCTAACTTTGGAACAATAACAAAATTACATGCTCCTTCAAAGAGCACAAACTATAATGGAAAAACAAAATTGTACCTGAACCAACTTGTTAGTCTCATTTTGGACATTATCATTGAAGAAAGTTTTACAGGTCAAGAACTTAACAAACTATTTGTAATCACCTGAAAAAATAAGCAAGGAAGACTAAGTCATTACCACAGATCTATGTACATATACTCACTACGAAAGAATATAGCCTTTAATTTGTAAATACAATAGATTGGAGCATCTGAATCAACAGTAATATTTTCAGGTACAACCAAGGGAAGTGAACAGACTAGTATCTGCAAATATGCATTCAGCTTGTGTTGCTTCATGAGTGATCTGAGAATACATATATATTGTTGAAACTTGAATCAACTCCTTTAACTATGTGTTCCATTCAAATGTATTGCATACACGTTGTTGGAACCTGAATCAACTCTTTTAACAATCTGAATTCAGATCACATGAAGCAATACATTCTCGTGGTCCCATTGTAAAGAATCAACTCTTTTAACTATATTACACACTCCATCATTCAACCAAAATACTCCAAACTAACTAGTAGTAGCATCTTTCTACCGGATGAAATAACAGATCACTCATGAAGCAATTACATATACATATCAACAAGAATACTGTCCTTTTTTCACCCATCCCATGCCCTACCCGTTGTACCTATCGCTGCTATGTCACTGCCTCTGCTGCAAATTATGGTGCAACAGGGGAATTGCCACAACACCAGCACTGGTACCGAGGATGGAGTTAGACAAAGAGTAAGGGTACAAAATAACAGGAAAGAATAGTGATTGCAAAATCCTTTTTATTAGTTTCAATTATTGTGCGGAAATAGAAGAACTCTTCTTGCTAAGATATATGAAGCCAACCAAGGGCTGTGTATAATCATTAACAATCAAGATAAATTAGAAAACCTTCACGAAGCCATTACTTCTCCCAACGGTCCCACCTGAGGTTTCCTCTGATCATGTGGAGTTTGATTTCTCTGATGTTTTTGGCCCAACTCCAACCACAGTTCAAGTAAATGTGATGACTTCTGAGAATGTTGTAGCTTCATCTGCTCCGTGTGACAAAGTATACAGTGACCCAGAGGTAATCTTGAGCCGCTCTCATTCCCTTGTGGGGCCCACCATTCGTGTTAGTCAATCTCCACTTCTCAGCAGGCTCACATTGCATGAGACTGAAAACTCATTAGAAATCGTAGAATGTTCCTCTGGAAGTATAGAGGAGAAACAAGATAAACCAGACGGATATACTTCCGAAGATTTCACATCGAAGAAGGATGAAACTGTGGGGCTTAAAGACTTTGATGTCTTGAAGGTTGTTGGACAGGGGGCATTCGGGAAAGTTTTTCAGGTGATGAAAAAAGACACTTCAGAAATATATGCAATGAAGGTCATGAGAAAAGATAGGATTATGGAGAAGAATCATGCTGAATACATGAAAGCTGAAAGGGATATATTGACTAAAGTTGAACACCCTTTCGTGGTTCAGCTCAGATACTCTTTCCAGGTAGTCTTTATTTTCTTAAGTTATCTTGTATGGGGATTTTAAATTTCTTTGCTATCTGAACAATGCTTATGGAGTTAATGATAACAGTAAACTAGCAGACCTGAAATCTGGACTCAAGTTGGTTCTAATCCCAATTTTTTATCACTAAGCATAAGCTTACACTAGGTTTTGCTAAATGTTTGTTTGATAGTAGTTTTTATGATGAAGAATTATCATCATATATTGAAAAAATATAAAATTATATTAGCTTATTTAGTTGCATTTATATCCTGCAGACAAAGTATATGTTGTACCTTGTGCTAGATTTTGTCAATGGGGGGCATCTTTTCTTTCAGCTTTATCATCAAGGTCTATTCAGGTGACTACTTTATAAGCTGTGTTTTTAGTTAATTGGATTGGTTCAATGCATAAAGTACATTTTTGCATAGATATTAACCTCAGATAATTATGTCAGAGAGGACCTGGCACGCATATATGCAGCTGAATTAGTGTCTGCTGTTTCTCACCTTCATGCAAATGGAATAATGCACAGGGACCTTAAACCGGAAAATATCCTTCTAGATGCAGATGGCCATGTAAGGATGTTAGTTTATTCTATTTGGTTCTCTTCAAATGTCATTGTATTTTGGGATGATAGAATTTTCTCATGTTTTAGGCCATGTTAACCGACTTTGGGCTGGCAAAGGAATTTGAGGAAAACACAAAATCAAACTCCATGTGTGGGACGGTTGAGTACATGGCCCCAGAAATAGTTCTTGGAAAAGGCCACGATAAGGCTGCTGATTGGTGGAGTGTTGGAATCCTACTGTTTGAGATGCTCACTGGGAAGGTTGGTTTTCTTTACGTTTAATTCCAGGCAACATCCCTCAACAATCGGGTTGTTGCAAATAACACCCAACACTATATTCTTGAGCAAGGAAAGCTCATCACTAATACAGTAATACTTGAGGGTGGAGGTTATGGTTTAGGCAACTTTTAAAAAGATTAGAAAATTACATTTTCTCCTACCTCATTTCGAGCTTAACATCGAATTCCTTGACTTATTTATTTTCAATAAACTTTTTCTTCTTCCTTGCCGGTTCCAACAAGGTTGGCTGCTTGGCTCACTTGGAGCAGCACCAGACCTGCCTCCTGCGAGCTGCGACACTAATCTTGATTCTCCAAATCAACTAGGTTATTGAACAATCACAAGGCCAAACACAACGGGAATCACAACCAGAACATGGGAACCTTCTCCAATGTGAAGATGAAAAATCATGGTTTTTTTGCTCAAGAACACAGTTCTCAGTGTTCTCTACGACTAATACTCTTCTTTGTTTCATAATTCGTAACATTTAGCAGAAATATGAGTTTTTCAAGCAATTCTGATTGTACAGTTTATGGCTAATTTTCCCTCATGTCCTTGTCAATTTTTCCATCCACAGCCTATCCCTTTCTTTTATGGTTGTGCTATGCTATCTTTAATCTTTTGTACAACAATGCATTGAAGTAACACTTAAAGTTATTGAACGTCTGTATTTATTCATGTGCATTCTAGCTTATTTTTCTAATGCAACAGCATGTATATTACTTGTTGAATATTTCTTCTCTGCTCCTGATAAAATATGTGCATCTTTATTCATGTACATTCTAGCTTATTTTCTACTGCAGCAGCATGTATATTCGCTAATGAACATATTAAGCTGCCATGAAAGCACTACTTACGCTAGAACACGCCAAACTCGGTGTCATGTCCATGTCACTATATAGTTGTTGTGTTGCATTTCTTGTCCATGCAACATGGATCTTATATAGTCTCTACCCAGAAATAGACTGAAGGGATTAAGGGACTATACTAGGACCAACTATGTTGCACGTACACTAGGACCAACTAGGGGAAACCTATTGCAGATTGCTTCAGAGTTAAATAAATATGCTAAGGGCACCAGACAGTTTTCTATCCTGGGAAGGCAAGAAAAGACATATAATTAAGTGTCAACAGAGTATCCACTTACATGGTTTGTTTTCAAAGTGTGTAAGAAATTTCCAACACTCTTCACACTTCTCTGTCAGTTAAGAGCAGCCTGGGCTGCAACATTTGCTAGAGAATAATGAGATCCTTTAACTAAACTTGCTCTCGATGTCCTTGGGGCCTATATTGTTCATGCACAATAATTGAATAGGATACACAAATGAACAAGTGAAAAAATAAAATCTTCTTTCAGCATAAATATTAGTTGCATATAGAGAACTAAATTACCTGAATGCACAACACAAGCAAGGGAGAGATTTCTTTTTTCAAATTATCTCGGATCATTCCATATTTTTTTCCCAACATAAGCAGTAAGTTGTTGCTTGAATAGTAAAGCAGGATACTTAGCTTCCACTTGGCATAATGTATCTACTCCACCAACCAACTTCCCATTCACAAAGAAAAGTCTACACCTTGAGGGGTTCCCCTGAAACTCTAGATAAAGTACCATAAACACATAAGAGTTAAGTTTAACAAGTTTATTCAACAGAACAAAACATAACATATATGGCACAGTTCCATACATGAGTCATCCTTCCAATAGTGTAGTTGATGACAATCGTCGTCGCTGTGGAGTCATGCCTTCTGCACCCACTTGCTTTTAGTGTACGCTGGCAGCAACAGATTTGG
The DNA here is from genome assembly GCA_029216955.1 of Iris pallida. Classification (NCBI taxonomy): domain Eukaryota; kingdom Viridiplantae; phylum Streptophyta; class Magnoliopsida; order Asparagales; family Iridaceae; genus Iris; species Iris pallida. Next base: position 4,559,931 of record JANAVB010003198.1, read on the forward strand.
GAAGACAATGCAGGTCTGTGCAACAATATAGGAAGGGTATTAGGAATGTGTATATCAACTGCAGTAGGAATTGATGCAGCAATACCTGCAGTAGGTATGATAGAAGGCTAGAATTATCAGCTCAAACTAGATAACACATTACTTATTTAGAATATCGGATATTCTAAAATGGGTATAACTATCAAAGTCAAAATGTTGTTCTAATAGCTGGATGAAATAAAGTGGTAATAATAGTTTTTAACACCAATTACCTGCAACTGCGAACCTGCCTTGTTAGAACTTGATTTTCCTTACTTCCCTCCCAACCCAGAGCTAGTTGAGGACCGGACACTCGAGCTAACTTTACTTGTGCTGGATTTGGCTCCACAGGGGGTTGTTCCAGCCCTAGCTGAACTGCGAGCCCAAGTTGTATCTTGGTTAGACTTTCTCATGCCAGCTTGGCCACCTCTTGTGGATCTTCTACTTTTAGTATCTCGACTTGGTTGTCTCCAAACATCAGGATCCTCCATGGGTGGAGCCCCTGATGGTGTTGTTGGATATTCATCCAACGGTTGGAAAATAAAGGATTTTGTTCGGATTGGAGGTGAAGATGAGCGCCCACTCCCAGGAATTTCCTTGAAGGACCTTATCTCAGCATCCAACTGTTTCACAATGTCTACTTCCTCAGAAATGGCCTTCTTACAGTTTAACCATTCTGAACAAATTATACTGTCATCTAGAGTGCTCAAGTGTCTGAAAATAGAGACTATACACAAGTGTAAATAAGAAGAAATCGATGTTAAAGAAACTCAAAATAGACTTCTACCAGAAGATAAGTTTTATTCAAAATCGATAGGACAATAGGGTTCTGACTTCTAATGGGCATTGTTGTCATAATATATCATGCAAGCTAAAAGGAAGAATAGTGGATAAAAAACTTTATCAGGTCCGTAAAGAACTAAAGCATCCTCTTTGAGTTACATGTAAATGATTGTCCTAACACGTTACAAACAACTTCAACTCACACATCTTACTTCTAAGGAACTAATTTATTCCCATCTTTCCAAACTTCCAAGCAAATGACATGTCCGTGATCAAGGTGAAGAAAAGGAGTTAATTCATTTAGAACTTCAATCTGACTTGATGAAAATCATGTCATATTGTCAACATAAAGATGCATAAAAATATAAACCACATCAGAGCATAAAGCACAAGGAAAATAATTTTGGGAAAGCTTTAGAGATCAAGGACACAAAGAAATATTCTTTTCATAATTGATCTTATAACCTGATGCGAGAATCATGGGATATATAAAAGGCGCCAAGGATTAAAGAATAGTCTTGTAGAGTGGCAGGAACACCACTCTAAAGAAGCAATAATAAAATGATAGGCGTTGTGAATCTAAAAAAATCTAGGAAAGTTATGTATTTTGTTAAATCTACTTGATTGATCATTCTAGTTTATAAGATAGCAAAAGTAGGCAAACATCGTAGAAATGAGATTAGAATATGCATGGCATTTTAGTTTAACAACAGAAAAGCTGATTAGCTCCAGTGCATGAGTTATCAAGTACACACCCAACAAAATTGATAAAATAAACTATTTAAGATAGGATAGTAACATAATGGCATATCTAAACTAGAATAGGTATCCATCACATAATGGAAATAATTAGGCAGATAAAGAAAGAAATGTTTGGTGCTTAATAAATTATTTTGTATTCGACCATGTGCTTTATGAAAATTTAAGCCACTCGAAATGTTTGTGAGGACTTGAATTTACATCTACATTGCCAAAAAAGGAACAGCCACCTACAGAGCCAACACAAACTTAAAACGCTAATAATCAGAGACTAGTCCACACTTTGAAAAAGGATTTTAGCATTGTATATCTATTAACAAAAGGGAAAATGAGGCCTTTGTTGTCAAACATGCACAAAAGTTAGGTTAAAATCTCTTAACCAAAATTTGAAATCGCCCTTCAGTTTCCATGCTACCTATCATTTCTCTTAGATTCATCTCTACTCAGTTACTCACTACAAATCTTCTCTACCAGAAAAAATAAGAAGCAAAGAATGTCATATATATGATGCGTTCGAATGATCTAAGGACTTTTAAGTACCACATCATAGAATGTCATATATATATGATGTGTTCTAGTTTTGATGCCTCTCTTAATTTTTTATTCTGAAATTACGGTAGCTCATTCAAGAATACAATAGATTGTGAAAGTTCTATATGTTCAGATTTTGTACTGGGTGACAACGACCGTAATTACGGTAGCTCGTTGAATAATGTAGAAGATTGTGAGAAGTTTTATATGTTTAGACATTTCCCAGACTTTATCCGTGTCATGGATTTATATGGTTTCTCAAACTGATATTATAATTTTATATTTATTTAGCAACCAAAGGACTTTAGGAAGAACATGAAGTACAAAAACATATTTTATAGTTATGTGGGATTTTTTTTCCATCTGCAGCCAATCATGGTTTCCTCCCCCTCTCCTCTACAAATACAAATAATAGCTATGGCATTAGGTAGATGGGATAGAGGCTGTGTGGTCGGCCATAGTTCGACTACTACGGTGAACCTCGCCACCCTAGATTGCTCTGGCAAGTATTTCACGATCAAGCAAAAACCCTAGACAATGATCGATTCTTCTTCTAAACCCTAACTAAGAGTAGAAAACCCTTTATATTCTGAGGCTTACAAAATCCCTAATTATCAAATGATCGATTCTACCTCTAAGCCCTAGCTAATATATCAAAAAAAACTAATAAGAAAGTGAGGCCGAAATGAAAGAGAGATAGATGACCTAGTCGCGGCGGGTGACGTCGGCGCCAATGATCGGAAATACCCCAACCTCGACCGAAACTTTCCTAAGCTCCGAGATCTGTGACACCGGTCGGGAAGGTGGACTCGAGTCTGGAGCGGTCGAGATCTGTGAGGCTGTCGCCTCTTCCGTGGTGCGATGGCGAGGGCAACCCTTTGCCCAACCTTTGAGAGAGAGAGAGAGAGAGAGTGTCCATGTAAAATGTGAGAGAAAGAGAGGATAGAAAGAGAGTTTAGAAAGAAAAAATGAGTGAAGTAAAGAGGGGCAGGATATTTTATCGCGGATGCAGCCCCAAATTTTGGAAGATAGCGGCAAAATAAAAAAAAGTGTGGGAAATGAAATTTGGAACAACACTTTAAAAGTGTTGTGTTTTATTTATAGAAATGTACGACACTTTAAAATGGTCGTAGAAGTGTCGTTGAATTAATGTTTACGACACTTTGAAAAAGATGTCATAGATGATGATAAATATTTAATTACAATGAAACATTTTTTTAGAGTGTCGTTACTAAAATAAATTAATGGCACTTATTTAGAAAGTGTCATAAAGAAAGTGTCATTAATAACCTATTTTGTTGTAGTGGGAGGATTCTATAGACAACGTAGTCAATGAAGGGAAATCTCCAGTCTTTGTCATCGACGTTTGTTTTCGTTACGTAACTGTGAGGAATATGCAAGGCATTTTTTCACACAGAATAGTTCTCGACCAGACAATGTGATCGACTGCTGAGTATTGGTTGGAACGGTCAAGGAAGCAGCGAGACCGGCTAGAGCATCTGCTTCTATATTCTATAGTCGAGGCACATGCTCGATGAAGAACCCAGCGAAAGTAGACGCCAGCTCGATTATTGCTTTGTGGTAGAGGATGAGATCTTCATGACGAACTTCAAAATTCCCTCGGGCCTGACTAACTATTAGCTTGGAATCGCCGTAAGCTTCCAGATAGTCAACTCCCAGTTGCTTCGCTAGTTGTAGGCCGAATAATAAAGCATTATATTCGGCCACGTTATTGGTGCATGGTTCCACGAGAGAATATGCACGGTGTATAACCAGATGATCAGGTAACACGAGCACGACACCTACTCAAGCTATGATATTTCCTTTGGGCCCTGGTCTTGATGTGCCACCGTCAAAGAACATTCGCCAAATGGGGATTTCTTCAGTTGCAGTGTTAGACTCCACCACTTTGCCGAGGATTTCGTCGTAGAGTTTGGATAACTCCGACACCGGATGGGCTGCTAGGAAATCAGCTAATGCTTGGCCTTTTACCGCCTTCTGAGAAACGCAGATCATATCGTATGGAGTCAACAACATTGCCCATATAGCTAAATGGGAATTGAGAGAGCCCGATTTAGTCATAAGTATTCTGAGAGAGTTGACTTTAGATATAATATGGATAGTCTGCCCAGACACATAGTGGCGTATCTTCTGGATAGCAAATACTAGTGTAAGGTATTCCTTCTCCACCGGTGTGTATCTGTGGTCGGCACCCACCATTGTGCGGCTGAGGTAGTAGATTGCCTGTTCATGGCCGCCTTCATTCTTCTGAGCAAATAGGGCGCCAAAGGAATGGTCCATAGCACGGACAAATTGTAAGAAGGGCTTCCCCATTATTGGAGCTACAAATACTAGAGGGCTTGTAAGATGCGCCTTGATGTCGTCGAATACGCGTTGACATTGTTCATTCCAGACGAAAGATACGCCTTTCTTCATGAGCTGGGTGAACGGTTGACACCTTCCAGAGATGTTTGAAATAAATCGTCTGATATAGGCTAGCCTTCCTTGTAGTCCGCGTAGCTCTTTGAGGTTTCTTGGAGGATGCATGTCGAGGATAGCCTTCACTTTCTTCGAGTCTAGATGTATACCCTTTGAAGTGATGACGAAACCAAGGAACTTGCCGCTGGAGACTCCCAGAAAAGACTTGGTTGGATTCATCTTGAGTTGGTGTGCACGCATTAGTTCGAACACCGTTCTCAAGTCTTGGAGGTGGTTGCCCTTGAGACGGCTTTTGACTACGATATCGTCTACATAGCACTCCATAGTTTTGCGCAAATGATCACAAAAAATTATGTTGATGGCTCGCTGGTATGTCACTCCTGCATTCTTCAATCTGAAGGGTATCACCGTATAACAGTATACCCCCAACGATGTTCGAAAAGATGTGTGCTTCTCGTCGTCGGGGAACATCTTGATTTAGTTGTAGCCTGAGAACCTATCCATGAAGGACATTCACTCGAAGCCGCAAGTATTGTCGATCATTACGTCAGTGATCGGTAGAGGAAACTCGTCTTTCGAACATGCAGAGTTCAAATCACGGTAGTCGATACAGACTCAAACTCTACCATTCTTTTTCATGACTGGGACGATGTTGGCAACCCAGTCTGGGTGTTGTTCCTCGTGAATGAATCCATTGGCAATGAGCTTCTTGACTTCATTCTCGATGGCTTCCATGACGTCTGGTCAGAATCGTCGTTATTGCTGCTTCACTGGCTTAGCTTTAGACGAAATGTTCAGGCGGTGTATAGTGACTTTAGGGTCCAAGCTTGGCATATCTTCACAGCTCTATGCAAAGATGTCAATGTATTCTCTTATAAGCTATATAAGAGATTGGCGTTCATCGCCAGATAGACTTTTGCTGATGAAGATTGGTTTAAATGACGCTTCATCTCCTAGATTGACTTGGATGACTTCATCTTCGGTAGGTAGTTCCCGTTGTTCGAAGTGCAGCTCCCACCTGGTGTCCATCTTTTGACCCTATTATTCGAGTTCGATTGATTGGACATCGTCTGTAATTTGGTCGGCGGAAACCATGTTGACGGATAGAGTTGCTTTGAACATGTCGCCGATGCAGGAGTCTGAGTCCCAGAGGGAGGAATTAGAAGAATGAGAACAACGATCTGCTTCATTGTATAATCTTTCGGAAGTTGTTGGAGGAGTAACATAGCCCAAACCAACACTGCTTCTTTGATAGTAGTTCTTTGGTTTGCTAGGAGGAGCAAAGTGTCGTATTGGGAACCATCGTCCTCGGTCGCAATTTAGTCCTTTGTCTCTTTTGATGTCATATCCCATGTTCTGGATGATATTCTTAGCCTGCCAACTATACCGAAAAAGTTGTATTTTCCCAGAGTTATAGTCAGCTTCTGTGCTGTGCTTGGGAGAAGTAGAGTCTGGACCAAACTTTCTCGCGCTAATTATACGACCGAACATGATTAGTTCTTCATCCTTCTTTCTGGCTGAAACGATGAAGTAGAGGATATCTTAATGGTAGACTTTTTCCCACAGGTGAGGCATTGTGACCGGCATGTAGAGGTGTGGTCCTATGTCGTTCTCTAGAGCGTATATCGTATCAATGTAGTGTTTTACAGATTGATAGACATCGGAGTAATTCAAAGATAAACCTTTACTATGGAAATACGCAAGTTCTTTTTCAGGGATAACATCATCCGTTGAAGGTATATTATTATGAGTATTGATATACTCATTAAGACAATCATCATCTGAAAGAGAAGCCACAGTCTTGGCCAAGTTCACCACGTAGGGTAATTCTTCAGGAGTGAAAGGACGGGCATCAGTAGGTTCCTTCCGGGGTATCCTGCTGAGAGTGATGGTCAATGGTTTGACCTTGTCAGGGTTCTTTTTTTTTACCCAGATTGTGAGAGACTTCGGAGTACTTTTTGGAGTAGTACGTCCTTTGACTCGGATAATCAGGGGACCATCATTGGAGGATGGACTTTCTTCAGCTTCATTGTCAGCTTCGTTGCCGTCATCCTTTGGGGGCTGAGATTGGTAAAGTACCGAATCCCTATAGTAAGCTTCGATGCCCTTAAAAGGATCGACATCGGCAAACTCCGTCTTCACGACACCGTCGCTATTAACGTACTTGAAGCACTGGTGAAGTGTGGAAGGAATGATCATGTTCTCGTGTATCCATGGATGTCCCAACAAGACGTTGTAGGATACATTGGCAACAATCACATAGCAGGAAACCACCGTTCGGAGATCACCGATCTGGCATTTGAGACGGATCTTGCCCAGCGGATGGCTTCGACCAGCATTGAAAGCCATGATAGTTGTGTTGGTAGCAGATAGTTTTGTGCAGAGGGATTCCCAAAACTTAAAGAAAACTTCTAGGAATGATGCTGAGGGAGGATCCTGGATCGATGTGCATGCGGTCCACCTTGATCGCCCCGATATACCCTGTATAGTACAGGGGTCTATTATGACGATTATTTTTGAGTAGCATGTCTTCTTGTGAGAAGGTGATGTTGGGCACCACTTCTATAGTACTATGGCAGTGGGGACAGGAGACAGGATCTTCAGCGGGGGCCTTGACTTCGGCGAGATAAGAGTCGGCATGTAGTAATGCCTCACTTAAGGCCTTCCGTGTTTCTTTGGAGAGTCGCAATAGATCGAACAGAGACAACCTGGCAGGTGTATTGGCTAGCTGTGCCAGTATGTCGAAGTTATAGGGCCGATCCATGCCTTCGGGAGCTGGCACTTTCAGAGACTTGTCAAACCGTGTCTCATTCTGCTTGGCTTTGTCCGTAGTTGGAGGCTTAGACGGGCCGGCTTCTGAGCTTATGGGTGCAGCAGGAGCTTGAGAAGGTAATGCTTTTTCTTGTACCGGATCGTACGCCCGAAGATAGGTCTTTCCCGACCGTGCCTCGCCAGATAGAATCTCGTAGATGGGGGAAGATACCATATGTCATGACTTGTACTTCTTATCCCTTTTTGGTTTGGGAGATACTACCCCCTGCGTCACTTCTTGTACAAGGTCCGGATGGACCCACATGATCTCACCACGTTTCATTGTCAGCGGGACCAGGGTTGAGTTACGAGCTGGTGGTAGGTTGAAGACTTCCATTATTACCTTGGAAATCGAAACCACGCCGTCTGGGAACTATGTGGGAGGAAAGTCACTAAACTGAAGAGAGATCATGTTAGCAGATATGACCTTGTCTTCAGCTTCGAGGTTGATCACTTGGCTATCGATAAGCTGTTGTATCTTCTTCTTCAAGACGATGCAGTCCTTGGTGGAGTGATGCACGTACTGACGATAGAGACAGTACTTGGGATCATTGAGTTGGCTCGCCTCTGCAGGACGTCATGGTAGAGGCAATGTCAGCTTATTACCCTTCGTCAATGTGTGGAAGATGGTAATGACATCGTCTTCGTCAAAGGAGAAGGTCTCCTTAGGCTTGTCGGAGGTGCCCTGAGAATTGGAAGCTCCTTTGGATGTGTCGACCTTCAGAACTTCTTTCCCTTTACCCCCACGAACAGGGATAGTTTGAGGATGCTTGCCCTTGTCTTCAGATTTGGGTGTTCTCAACCCCAATAGTTCCAGGTTAGGAACGTCGTTTTCAGCAGCATCAATGCCTCCAATGAAAGCGGGCCATGTATCATACTTATGTATACCCAGACAAAACTTTACCGTAGGAAGGAAGTTATGTCGACAAGTATCCATAAGTTCTGAGTCTGGTATGTCGAAGGGCATCTTCAGTACTAGCCGCCTGAAGCGTTCGATGAAGGCGATGACAGACTCAGTCCTCCTTTTCTTGGTCTCGATGAGGGTGGACATACTGATATGCATGCCACTTTCGTAAAACCTGTTGAGGAACAACCTCTCCAAGTCTTTGAATTAATTGATACATCCATCAGGCAGACTGCAGAACCATTCGAAGGCTACCCCCTGCAAGGTGATAATAAAGAGCTTCGACAAGAACGGATCATCTCTGGGCAAGTGCAGAGTCTGCGTGTTGAAGTACGTCATATGCTGACGAGGAGAAGTCAACTCGTCAAATGAATTCAGCGTCAGCAGTGTAGGAGCGTAAAAAGTGCTTCATAGAATGAGTCAAAGAAATGAAGCATTTCATTCAAAATGATCTACTTTACGCCTAAGACAGGCTAATCACTTTACGCCGGGGTCAAGCCAATGGTTTTTTACGCTGGACAAAGCCGTCAAGTCTTGCATTTAATGCAAAGTCTGACATGAAGATTTAATGATGGCATATATCACAGAATTCGAAGGGATTTGTTTTACACAGGGACCAATATTGTCGTTTAGTATATGGACTGAGCTGTTTTACGCTCACAGTATGGCTTCTTTTACGCATGGAGGCTATACGAGTTTTTACGCTCAAAAGTTGACGTGTGCATAAAGTTTATTTGGGCTACTTTTACGCCCAAGGTTATTTAACAACCACTTTACTCGGGAAGTCCATGTCAGGGCTATTTTACGCCTAGTCTACTACTTTACGCCCAGAGTATATTTGGGTTGTTTTTACGCCCTATTCTTCTTCACCAATTTGGAACGTGGTTTGCCTACATGGCTTTCATGCCACACATCTCGAAGAATGTGTGTACGTGCATCCTATTCTTACTGAAATAATGGGACACATGTCAACGTATGCAGAGGATGACTTCGGTCATGGGTGGCAGTTATTAGCGTAAAGACGGATCTTTTGCTGAGTTTTTACGCACAAGAAGCCAAGTCTATAAATAGACTTATTTTTCTCATATAACATACACAGAGACAGGAGGAGAGAAAACAGAGAGATTAGAACTCAGAGATTTTGAGTCTCCAGAGCATTCTTCTTCAACCTTTCTTTCAGAATAGAGTGAAGCAAAGCAGGAAAGCATTCGGCCTCGCCATCAGTGCCCAAGTGCGTCGATACCTTTCTGGTGACTTAGTTCTTCCGGTTGTTCATCTTCAAGCAGTGGTCTTCATCATCATCGTATGGTCCAAGGAACAAAGTGATCATTTACAGATCAGACTTCCATAGCAATACTTTCCCAGAATCAAATTTGTACTTCTTGTACTTTTTTCGTTTTATTTTCAAAAGCCAATTTTCCTGGCATTTTGTTAAGTGAAACAAAATGGCGACTCTGCTGGGGACGACCTTCTCCTCTGACGAGGAGGCAATTGCTCAATACGATGATGTGTTAATTGGATCGACAAAGAAGACTCTGGTTGTACACTTCGACCAGACTGCTTAAGAAGAGATGCTCCGAACTGGGGGTGGTTCTCACTGCTCCAATGTTCAAAAATCTCGCAAAGCACGAAAAGTTTGGATTCCTAAATCCAAAATAGCTTCTGATCTTTCTGTTGCTTCTGATGGCAAGGGAATTCTTCCCACTCCTGTCGTAGGGACTCATGTTCGTAACGAGGCAGTCCTTACTTCAGCGTTGCACTCTAAGTGTGGCAATTTATCTCCCGTCTGTGACGGTAAAGATAATCAGTTTCACGCCCACTGCGTAAGAACCAAGTTTTACGCCCAGTGGGAAAAAACCAAATTTTACGCTCGGTGCATAAGAATGAGTCTCCCATTTGTAATGAGGCAGACTCTAATGCTTGTGCTTCTGAGTGTAAGAATAAGTCTCCCGTCTGTGACGTGGTAGACTCACATAAATTACGCTCTTCGCGTAAAGAAAAATCTCCCGTCTATGACGTGGTAGATAATCAATTTTTATGCTCTACGCGTAAAGGTAAGTCTCCCGTCGGTGACAGTGTAGATAAAATTTACGACGATGTTTTTACATCTAATGTGAATATACCTAAAGGCATACAGCGTAAAAATATTGTTGGTAAAGCTTCAGTTCTACACCAACAACCTTCTTATACTGCTCTACGCAAAGTACCAAACCTACAAATTATACGCAATAAAAATGGAGTCCTTCCTGCTCAAAAATCTCAAGATTTACGCACACAACTCCAAACGCATAGAAATGTACAGTTTGGTTCTGCGAATGCAGCCAGTAATCTTCTTTATACACAAGGGACTAAGCGTTTTTCTACCCCAAATGTAATGAAGTAGACTACTCCCTCTACTCCTTCTGATTTACGTGAATTGCTAATGCAAAAGCGTAAGAACAGACAATCTCCGGTGACATTCCTCCAAAAAAAATACCATTGTGAGTATCACCAGGTTGTAATTAATTGTTGTTGTTCGGCTTCAAAACGGTCAGTTTTTGATCGATTGAGTTTTAATGTGCCTCAACAACAAGCTGATGACCAAGAACATAAGCCGTCATATGTGTCAGTCAACATGGCATCTCATACTAACAGAGGACGACGTCCAAGACGTAATACGTCCCAAATTCCAGGTCAACAACTGTTCAACAGACTTCTTGATTCCTTTGAAGGAGTATATCAGAATACTCGATCAAGAAGACAGACAATTGCAGACTTCTGATTCAGAAGCTGGGGGTACTCAATCTTTTGAGTCCGAAACTGATAGTGTCGATTCATACTTCTATACTAATCCCTCTATATCTTCAAGAGATGTTGAATCCTACGCTATTGGAGATGAACCAGAGACGTCATCTGCTAATACAGAACATCGTCTCACTGCCGTTGAGCAATCATTGAAAGACATGCTTAACATGGTGCAAAGCATGCATCAGATAATATTGAATCAGCAAACTGCTCAGCCGACAGTAATAACACCGATACCAGTAGCAGCACCAACTCAAGAAAGTCAAGAGGCTGATATACCTTTGAATATTCAAGAGCCTGTTGTTAATCAAAATTTTGCATCTCCAGATCCCATTATTCCAGAGGATGTACCATCTCCGGTGGGGATTACGGTACATCCAACAACCATTCAATCAAATGTGCTTCCGTAAACTAGTGAAGCCATTCAAGCAGTGCGTGAGCTCAAAGCACAGTTTGAGGTTTTGAAGCACAAGGATCAACTCTAGAGGTTAGGGATTAAGCAACCTTATCCTCCTCATTGGAATGATGTACCCTTTCCACCAAAATTCAAGCCACAATCAATGATATTGTTTGATGGAAGGGCTTCTCCTAGTCAGTATATCAATTATTTTGATATTAGGACTGTACATCTGCAGAAAAATAATGCTCTTCTCACTCGAGTATTCATTGGGTGCTTGACGGGTTCAGCTTATGACTGGTATCGTAGTTTACCTGACAATTGCATTTCGTCTTTTGACAAATTTAAGGCAATGTTTCTCTTCCGCTTCTATGAAGAAGGTATGGACATGAACATGTCCTCCTTAATAGAAATCAAATAAAAGGAGAAAAAAGATACTCGGACGTTCATCGAACGTTTCCGACAGGCTACTCTAAAGATGCCTCCTGGTATGCCAGATTCAGCATTAATTGATACATGCAAGATGAATCTGCGACCATCTATTGCTGTTTTCACGGGTTCCTAATTCACAGATTGGGCTTCGTTTATCATAGCAGCAGTTTCTGTCGAGACCAATGGTAGGTTGGCTCATGAACATGGGATGATTTTTGCCTTAGAAGATAGAGGAAAGAAAAGTAATCCTGGTAATAATTCTGGTAATCGTAGTGTAAAAGAAAAAGATACCCTTATGGTCAATCTTTCCAAGAATAAAACGATGCCGAATAATCAGGAATCTTCCAGGCCAAAGGAAGAATACTCTTTTGACGAAAGTGATATCCCAGGGATATTCCAATGTCTGGTGAAGAGTGGCAAACTCCAGATTTTGGAGCCAAAGAGGCCTAATGAGGTGAATCTGACTGACAATCCCAAATATTGTATCTATCATAGATACATTAATCATCCTACCAGTGCTTGCTTTGTCTTGAAGAAGAAAATCTAAGAGCTGATAAATGGTGGTGCTATCGCTTTAACCAATGATGACCATACGGTTACAACCAATATGGTTTCTCTTCAATTCGGGGATTTTCCTCCACAGCAAGTCCAAGATAGAATTATCCCAATTCCGAAGGCGATGATGAAGATTGTGAATATCCCGCCTGGCATAAAAGAAAGTGAAGGATTGTTGCCTCTCACATTAAAGAATGGCAAAATTATGTGGGTACATCCTGACTTAGTACCTGAGATGGAAAATGAAGGTAAAACTTCAAAATCCAAGAAAGGTAAGAAAGTCAAAACCTGCAACATAATTTCTCATGTTATTCCAGATCATGACGATTTGGATCATGTATGGGATGGCCTTCCTGTAGAAGATAGACTGAGAGGACTGAACATATGTCCTCCAAGTCTAGCTCCTCCTACCAAGCTCAAGCTTACTCATCACCAGTGGCTAGCCATGAATAGTGTTCCCTTATACCGGGCACAACAAGTCTTCGCTGCTTATGAAAAAGCTCCTACAGGGATTTTTCCTCGTATCCCGAATCTTTCTCCTGTGGTTACAGAAGGTCCTTCTTCTTCCTCTTCAGTTGAACCACCTGTTGAAAGTCCACTGCCTCTTCATTTATACAGTCAGCAATCAATCCTTCTCATGAAGAAGATGGGCTATAATTTTTAGAAGGTAGAAGGTTTGAATTATAATAAAGGAATACGACTTCCTTTACAAATTCAAAATCAAAAATCTACTGTTGGATTGGGTTCTGAAGTTCCTCATAACAATTCTTACAAGAAGAAGGCTAAAGGAGGGAAGACTAAATCCTGTAATATGGTACTTCCTTCTCCTGAGTCCGAAGAAGAAACTTTTGCTGGTACAAGATCTGGAAAAGAGTACCAGAAAGATTATGAGGGATCCTCCAAAGAAGCAGAAGACGTAGTGGAAATACTACCAGCTCAATCTTCTCCTGTTCCTGCTAAATCAACTGTGGTTGAAAAGGGGAAACATAAAGCAGTACGCTTTGACGTACCATTGAAGTCTGCTTCCAGTCAGGGGGTGGTGATGAAATCCAACAAATTTGATATTCTAGCTCAGTTAGCCAATACTCCGGCTAGATTATCAATATTTGAGCTGCTTCGTCTTTCTAGAAAAAGCAGGAAGACTTTGAGTGAAGCTTTACTTCAAGCAGATTCATGCTTGGCTCAACTCAAGAGTCCTGATAATACACCCATATCATGTCCACAATGTCATAGTGTGATGGAAGCAATTCCCAACATCACCTTTACACAAGAAGATATGTTGTTGAAGCATAACAAGCACGACAGGCCTCTGTGCTACACTGGGTATATTGGATCCACCAAAATTGACAGGATTTACATAGATCCTGGGTCTTCAATCAGCATAATTCTTCAGAGTATGCTAAGACCCCTGAGGATTTCTACTAGTGATCTGACTTATACTAGTACTACAATAGTTGGTTTTAACTCTGGCAAGAGTAAACCACTGGGGAAGATTCGTCTGAAGATTCAGATTGGTGATCTTCGAACTATAGTAACCTTCTATGTTATCAACTCAGACGTATCCTACAATATCCTTCTGAGGAGACCGTGGATTCATGAACATAACATCGTGCCTTCAACTCTCCATCAATGCTTCAAGTATGTGGATTCCCAAGGGGTTGTGAAGACTGAGTTTGCTGATATCAATCCTTTCAAGGGTGTCGAAGCCTATTTTTCTGATTCAAGGCTTTATAAATAAGAGCATGAGAAAGAGATATCAGACATAGCTGAAGATCAATCATCTACTGAAGATCAGTCTATTAATGAAGATCTGCCAGAAGGGCAACCTTTGAAAATCAAGGTCAATGGTCGAATTCAGCCCCAATCTGTCAATGATCAACCTTTGATGATCAAGGTTAAAGGAAGAACTCAAGCTTCATCTGAGGAATCAGTAAATATTTCTGCTAAGAGCCAAGTTCAACCTTTTATGATCAAGGTCAAAGGGCGTCCTTCTTGTATGAATGATCCAGAACCACCATTGATTGTCAATCTTGGCAAATCTACGCAGAAGACGGATGATGGTCCACTAGTGATTAATCTGAAGCGTAGCAATCATATTGTAAATGATGTAAATATTGATTATTCTATACTTTTTGATATCAATAAAGATTTCCTTTTCGAGTATATGGCTGTCAAGTTTATTGAAAGAATGACTTTATCTTCTGATAATCAAAGTCATCAATATAAAGACGACATAGAACCAGAGAAAACATTATACATTGATCATAAGGAAAATTCCTTTCCTTCTCATGTCGATGTTGGACCTTATGCTCAAAAGTTCTTAACATCTTCTCCCTATCTTCTTCCTGTAGTTGCTCCATCGCAAGCTTGTGTAACTTATAGACGTCTCGAAGAATCTTATTTCGTGGTTCCGTCTGATAAGAAAAATAAGTACCAAATTGTGTTTGGCCTGGCTAGAAATATCCCTGTTGCTCAGACAGATGATCTGAAAGATAAAGATAAAGGAAGAATCGAATTGACAAATATAGTCAACAATCTATCAAGATTATCAGAATATGGGATACGATTTGAAGACTATGCAAGGTCTCAATCAAGGCAAGGGTAGACGACTACCATTATGTGGTGATCCGTTTTACCAGAAGACTCATCATGGGTTGGGATATGATCTGTCCTACATGTTTAATGACGATATACAAGAAGAATTCTCTTCTAGTTTTTCACAATCATCAGATTCTGAAGAAATCCAATTTATCGAATCTGATACATCTCACCCCTCATATGTTAGAGGAGACTATTATGATGAATCTGAGCAAATATTTTCAGCTTACATGGTTCAAATTGATGGTGAATCCGAGCCATTTGAAAATGACCCTTGGGCCCAACAAATGGACACTCAATGGGAACTTCGTTTTGAACAACGACAGCCACCTACAGAGGATAAAGTTGTCCAGATTGATGTTGGAGATGGAACTACGTCCAAACCAATATTCATCAGTAAAAACCTTTCTAAAGATTAAAAGGAAGAATTGATAAAACTGATCAAAGAATATATTGATATCTTTGCATAGAGTTGTGAGGATATGCCGGGTTTAGATCCTAAAGTTGCTACTCATAAACTCAATATTTTGCCTAATGCCAAGTCTGTAAAACAACAGCAACGGCGCTTTAGACCAGATATGATGGATGCAATTGAAGCAGAAGTCAAAAATTTGATTATATGTGGCTTTGTTCGTGAAGAGCAATATCCGGATTGGGTTGCCAATATTGTTCCTGTTATGAAGAAGAACGGAAAAGTCCGAGTTTGTATAGATTATCGAGATCTTAATGCGGCTTGTCCAAAGGATGAATTCCCGCTTCCCATTACTGATGTTATGATAGACAATACATGCGATTTTGAACGTATGTCTTTAATGGATGGATTCTCAGGATACAATCAGATCAAGATGCATCCAGAAGATGAGAAGCATACTTCTTTTCGAACACCCCTTGGGGTTTATTGCTATACGGTTATGCCGTTTGGTCTTAAAAATGCCAGTGCCACGTATCAACGGGCTATGAGCAACATCTTTCAAGAACATCTACGGAAGACAGTTGAATGTTACGTAGATGACATTGCTGTTAAGAGTCGATCAAAGGATGATCACATTCAAGACTTAAAGACAGTATTTGAATTGATGCGTCAACATCAATTGAAAATGAACCCTACTAAGTCTTTCTTAGGGGTTTCCAGAGGCAAGTTTTTAGGATTTGTCATTACTTCTCAGGGTATCCATGTTGATCCTGATAAAGTTAAAGCAATCCTTGAAATGCGTCCTCCTCGTAATCTGAAAGAACTCCGTGGCTTTCAGGGTCGCATTGCTTATATCAGGAGATTTATATCTAATCTCTCTGGAAGATGTCAACCTTTCTCCCGTCTATTAATGAAAGGTGTATCTTTTGTCTGGGATGAAGCGTGTCAGGAAGCCTTCAATGACATTAAGCAATACCTTACAAATCCACCTGTTCTAGTACCTTCAGTGGTAGAAAGACCATTTTTGCTATATGTTCGAGCCTTGGATCATTCACTTGGCGCTCTCCTAGCACAGAAAAGTGATATGGGTCATGAACAGGTAATTTATTATCTTAGCCGAATGATGGTCGGAGCTGAACACAGGTATACACCTGTAGAAAAGGAATGCCTGGCCTTGGTTTTTGATGTCCAAAACATAAGACATTATGTGATAGGACAAACTATTCATGTTATCTCCAGAATAAATCCCATTCGGGTATTGATGAAAAAACCAAGCATTCTCAATTCCAGGTTAGCTACCTGGGCGATGTTACTCACTCCTTATGACATGGTTTATGTGCCTCAAAAATCAGTAAAGGGCCAAGCATTAGCTGATTTCTTAGCTGCTCACCCTATACCTAAAACATCGAAGTTATACGAGGATATTTCAGATGAAGTCGTAGATTGTAACATGACTTTGAAGAATGACATATGGTAATTATATTTTGATGGAGCATCACGGGTAGGACCTAAAGGCAATATTGTTTCTGGGGTAGGAATCGTCTTGGTTTCTCCTGACAAAATGGTCATATACCGTGCCTATTCTCTCAATCAGCCATGCTCCAATAATGTAGCAGAATATAATGCTCTATTGATTGGTCTCCAAGTAGCAAAATAATTATATATTGAGTTCCTAGAAGCTTATAGAGATTTTCAACTGATTGTTAATCAAGTTAGAGGGACTTATGAAGTCAGAAATCCTGATCTCATCCTTTATCATCAAGTGGTAGTCGAATTGGTCCTTTCATTCAAAGGATTCTTCATTGAATTCATACTACGTTCTCATAATGTGGAGGCTGATGCTCTTGCTAGCTTAGCTGCAGACTTGGTTGTTCTAATTAGAAGACAAAATACAATTACTTTGTTGGACCGAGATTTATTCTGTGTCAAGAATAATCTGTATATTGAACAGAGTTATACTACAGAGTCAAGTTACCAACAGAAGGATTGGAGAACTCCATTCATTGATTATGCGGTTCATAGGATTTTACCTGAAGATCCAAAAGAAGCTGCATCAATCAAGAGACGATCATTTCGATTTTATTATGATTCATCTTTACATATGTTATATCGTCGCTCATATGATGGACTATTGCTGTGCTGTCTCTCAGAATGTGAAGCCAAACAAACACTTCGAGAAGCTTATGATGGTGTTTGTGGTGCTCATCAACCGGGTTCAAAATTACAAGACCGCATTCGAAGAATGGGGTATTATTGGCCTTCTATGATAGCAGATGCTGTAGACTATGCCAGAAGGTGCAAAGCATGTCAGATTCATACTGATTTTATTCATCAACTGTCTGAATTTCTACATCCTACGGCAGCCTCTTGGCCTTTCGAAGCTTGGGGTATGGATGTCATTGGTCCTATTAACCCTCCTTCTATTAAAGGACATCGGTTTATATTAGCTATAACCGATTACTTTTCTAAGTGGGCAGAAGCAGTTTTCCTTGCTGAAGTAAAAACATCTAATGTGATCAGCTTCATCAAATATTATGTCATTTATCGCTTTGAGATTCCTCGACGAATAATTCATGACAATGGTCCACAATTTGCCAGTCAGGCATTTTATCGGTTCTGTGATAAGAATCAAATTCAAAATTTGGCTTCTACGGCTTATAATCCAGTTGCTAATGGTTTAGCCGAGGCTTTCAATAAGACGATCATTAAACTTCTCAAAAAGTTTGTCTCTTCTAATAAACGTGATTGGAATGAGAAACTTGGAGAATGTTTATGGGCTTATCGAACAACAGTCCGGACTCCTACTGGTTTTACACCATTTTCATTGGTTTATGGATGTGAGGCTGTTCTTCCCTTGGAAATCCAGATTCCATCTCTACGAATAGCTATTGCTAAAGAGCTAACTATAGAGAACAATGATCGCTTACGACTCCAAGAACTTGAAGGATTGGACGAGAAGCGTCTTCAAGCACAACAGCATATTGAGCTATATCAAGCTCGTATATCTCGAACTTTCAATCGTAAAGTTAAAGAGAGGGTATTCAAGATTGGCGAGTTGGTATTAGCCGTTCGAAGACCGATGATTATGACTCACAAAAGCAAAGGGAAATTCCAAGCAAAATGGGAGGGCCCTTATGTAATTGAGACCGTGTTTTCTAATGGTGCCTATCGGTTATTAAAGCCTAATGGAGATCTACTCATGATGCCGATCAATGGCAAATTTCTTAAGAAGTACTATGTATAAAAAAAAGACAGAATGAAAATAAAATTTCTTTTATTATTATTTTTGTTCTGAATAAAAGATTAAGGACGAGGACCACTGCCTTCCTTATTGAATACATAGTCAGCCAATGCTTCGAAGGCATCGTTGCCTGAGTTCATAAAAAACTTGCAGCCAGCCATCCTCAGCGCCTCTTCTTCAGGAGTTTTCCCTGGCTCTACTAAGAAAGCAAAGATGTCTTGTGGTGGCTTGGGAGTAGAAGAGCTTTCACCTACTTCGGTTGGGCCTGCCACAATTGGCTCAACGGGGCACGTCTCAATGATGTCCTCAACTTTCCTGGAGACTTCATTCTTTTGCTGTATATCCTTGGAAGACATTTCCAATAGAGGAATGGAAATAAGAATGAAACGTTACAAAGAGTTCTCACATATTTATAGGAGAGATCTATTAATAAACCGGTCTTTGAAATTGAAAATAACGTTTCATTCCCGAAAAGGTCTGTCCATTCATTATATCAGATTCATCCATTTAATTATGGAATCGAATTGACCTTTTTCTTTTCCCAAAAGATATGTTGGTTCATTCATTCTTTTATCAATATTGATATGACATCTGTCCTTTTATTTCTCCAGCTACCAAGGTTTGGTTAAGCTGATACTTGTCTCCTTAGAGAAATTTTTTTAATCTTCTATCTTATCAATTGATTAAAAAGTTGGATTTCTTATTTATCATGTCCATATTACCTCTGGATAAATATTAAATCTACTTGCTTGTATTTCCTATCTATCATGTCCATTTGACCTCTGCATAGATATTAATCTACTTTTCTTTGAGTTCTTACATGCTGTCATGTCCATATTACCTCTGATAGTATTGTATACTCTAAACAGAAAACAAGATTTTATTATTTATCATGTCCATATTACTACTGGATAGATATAAATCATTGAGCATAGAAGACTTATCATTTCCATTCTCATTTCCTCATAAAAGTCTATTATATTTCTTAGACTTTCTTACAAATCATAATGGAAATCTATTACAATCTTGGATTTTCATTCTATACACACAACGATAACCTAATGGAGATCTATTACTTCTTTGGATCTTCTTCATCGGATTCGTTGTTGGTGGCAATTCCTTGCTGTCTGAGCCTCTTCTTTGTTAATCTCTCTCTTTGGTGCCATGACAGTATGAGGATGAAAAGCAAGAATGAAGAATTTCTCCTTATTTATACAATCAAATCAACTCTTCATATTCCTTATGGGAAACTTATCATTATTAATACAAACTTGGGGAGATAAAGAAGCATTCAAAAATTTCAAGAAGAAAATTCATTATGACGGTTAAGTATTGACCGGCACCATTTCTTAATTTTTATGCTGACTGGTCAAATCATGACTTTTACGCTGCTGTTCAAAGTGTTTCAAATTTTGAGGATATTTGAAAACTTTGAAGGAGGTCTTGTAGGAGCGTAAAAAGTGCTTCATAGAATGAGTCAAAGAAATGAAGCATTTCATTCAAAATGATCTACTTTACGTCTAAGACAGGCTAATCACTTTACGCCAGGGTCAAGCCAATAGTTTTTTACGCTGGACAAAGCTGTCAAGTCTTGCATTTAATGCAAAGTCTGACATGAAGATTTAATGATGGCATATATCACAGAATTCGAAGGGATTTGTTTTACACAGAGACCAATGTTGTCGTTTAGTATGTGGACTGAGCTGTTTTACGCTCACAGTATGGCTTCTTTTATGCATGGAGACTATACGAGTTTTTACGCTCAAAAGTTGACGTGTGCATAAAGTTTATTTGGGCTACTTTTACGCCCAAGGTTATTTAACAACCACTTTACGCGGAAAGTCCATGTCAGGGCTATTTTACGCCTAGTCTACTACTTTACACCCAGAGTATATTTGGGTTGTTTTTACGCCCTATTCTTCTTCACCAATTTGGAACATAGTTTGCCTACATGGCTTTCATGCCACACATCTCGAAGAACGTGTGTACGTGCATCCTATTCTTACTGAAATGGTGGGACACGTGTCAACATATGCAGAGGATGACTTCGGTCATGGGTGGCAGTTATTAGCGTAAAGACGGATCTTTTGCTGAGTTTTTACGCACAAGAAGCCAAGTCTATAAATAGACTTATTTTTCTCATATAACAGACATAGAGACAGGAGGAGAGAAAACAGAGAGATTAGAACTTAGGTATTTTGATTCTCCAGAGCATTCTTCTTTAACCTTTCTTTCAGAACAGAGTGAAGCAAAGCAGGAAAGCATTCGGCCTCGCCATCAGTGCCCAAGTGCGTCGATACCTTTCTGGTGACTTAGTTCTTCCGGTTGTTCATCTTCAAGTAGTGATCTTCATCATCATCGTATGGTCTAAGGAACAAAGTGATCATTTACAGATCAGACTTCCATAGTAATACTTTTCCAGAATCAAATTTGTACTTCTTATACTTTTTCTCGTTTTATTTTCAAAAGCCAATTTTTCTGGCATTTTGTTAAGTGAAACAAGCGGCTTGTAGTTAGGAGGGCAAGTAGCATTCTCCCACTCAGGGGAATATGGTTGAGATATCTCCATCTTCTGAAGCTCGTCTTTGTATGAGATGGTATCGAGACGAGCGACCAGGGAATTAATTTCATCCTGTTGATTGAGCAGGTGTTGGAAAATGGCTGCTGAACGGTTGTCAGGCGTCGTTGGCAAAGGACCACCCTAGCATTTGCAAGATTTGGATGAGGCGTAACGAAATGGTACTCCTTTTACATGAGAAGGGTTGTTGCTGTGAGCCGGACTAGTGTGGGTCGAGACGTTTTGTTGAGGTGGAGGAATAGCCCCAGCAGCTTGAACTGCCATAATAATGGTAAGCATATCAGTGATCTTGGCGAATACTGTTTCAAGACCCTCTAGCCGTTTGCTTGTCTGATCACTGGCTTCTTCAGGTCTTTCTTTGTCCGCCATGTATGTAGATAGCATGTGAGGATGAACAGAGGAAACAGTACAGCTGGTGCTGATACTGTCTGTCTCCGAGTGGATAAGTCCTTCATCTTCAGGTAGAGGAGGCAGATAGTCGCCATCGGATTCGGAGGGATCATCGTCCTCTAGAAGCTACCCCCAGTGTGGGGGTCATCCGCTTCAGACTCTGAGGGAATACTACCCCCAGCTTGGGATTCATCGTTGTCTATACGGAGTCTCGTCTTTGACCGAGTACCCATGTAAACTCCTTCAGATGTGACAGCCTGCTGGCCATCTGTTGGTAGACTTCTTCTTCTTCTTCTCGCGGAGCTGAGAGAGAAAGTTGGTTGGTAGTCCACCGTCTTTGATTGGGGCTTCCGTAAGGGGGACCCATGAAGCCGTGTTGGATGAAACACACAGTAGCTTTTCGTCGTCAAAGAAGTGCAGCCGTCGAAACACGGACTTTTTCTGAGGCACTCTTGTTGCTTTGGAGCAACAACAGTTGATAACAATATTGGTGCACGGATGTGCACTATGAATTGTTATGTCCTTCCTCGCTTTACGCTTATGATTTATTATGTCGCATAAGTCAACGGAAGGGAGTTTTGCCTTACAACCCATGTTGCATGCATCGCCGAGCTTTGTATGCGGGTTCATAAGGAGAGTAGGCGCATCCAGACTTAGTTCACGTGCAGGGGTAACCCCCACACCTAAGTTCTGTGATGTCCTTACGGACAGTCCCGTGCTATACGCGTTGGGGCCTGTCTTTTTGTTGTGGGCGCATAGGCCTTGGAGACTGGCCTTGGGCGCATGCTCAATGACAGCATGTCTGAGCCTCCTTGATATGGGCGTATAGTATGGATCCAGAGAGCCTGGGCGCATGGGTTTGGATGCCCAGCCTGCTGAAGACAGAAGTATTCTGGTTGGGGCTATGCGCCCAAACACTCCCTTGGATGCATGGCTTTGGACGCATGCCTGGTGGAGCAGTGCTATTTTGTTCCAGTTTTGCCTCCTTCGTTTGTGAGCCTTGCTGGGTTTGGCCAGAGTGTCGTATACCCCGATTCTTGGCATCGTAGTATTTTTCTTTGCCAAGTCTCGGGTGTTGAACACCCTGTTGTTGGTTGTGCAGGGAAGAAGTCAGTGGGCTAGTAGAGCCCGGAACAGTGTGAGCCTTCTCTATTTGGGGAGCTTCTGTGGCAGAGTCATGCACCCATGTGACAGAGTCCTCCAGTTGCATATCTGCTATGACACTAGAAGGATATGCACAGCGAGCCTTCGGAAGCCAAGTCTTGCAAGATTTGTTCGGCTTCGCTGATTTTGAGGGAGTAGAGCCATCCTTCGAGAGCATCTCTTCGAACGCCTGCTGATCGAACTTTACGATCAGCATCTTCTGAGTACTCCCCACTTTGTTGGTATCGGATTGCGTCACCACCTTATCGTCAGAGGAAAAAGGTAGTCCCCAGTAGAGTTGCCATTTTTGTGGATACAAAAAAAAAAAAGAAAATGCTGTCTTTTCTTTATTGGCACAAGGCACCACAAATCGAGTTCGCCTGAGAGATCCTGCGCTGAGGATCCCCGAGGACAAAAAAAGAGTTCTGGGGAATGGGATGTTGGAGATCGAGCGGCAGTTGCTCCTTTTACTCCGTTGACACTCCGATTACAAAAGTAGGAGAAAACCTAAGAAAATTGCTAACTCTCGGCTCACTGGCAAGAAGTGCAGCAATTTGGCTCTTGAAAATGCTCTCCGTGCTGTGTTTTGAAGAAGGATGAGGCCCCCCTTTTATAGTCGTTCTTAGGCTGGAATAATGTTATGCACCCACATGAGGGAACATGCTGGTGTCTATGTGGGTGCATAGTCCTGCTTTGGGCGCATAGAAGGTAGACACATACATGCTACGAGATCGTGGGTTGGTTGTGGCTGCATGCTTCGGTGCACGACTGCTCATGGAGACTGACGTGGCCGTGCGCTTCGGTGCACGTTTTGATCATGGTTTTGACTGAGTCAGGCTTGGGCGTATAGCCACGTCTCAGAATATGTGCCCTCTTTTCAGGGGAGCTAGTCTTGGACGCATGAAACTTTACTGGCTGGGCGCATAAAACATCACTGACTGGACGCATGGAGCTTTATTGACTGGCGCATGGAGCTTCACTGACTGGGCGTATGGAGCTTCACTGACTGGACGCATGGAGCTTCTCTGACAGGTCGCATAGAGCTTCACTGACTTGGGCGCATTGAGCTTCACTAACTTGGACGCATGGAGCATTACTGGCTTGGGCGCATGGGGCTACATTTGCTAAAATTTTTTTATGCTTTTATAATTTTCAAGCTAAATGAGAGCTTGTCGTCACTTTACAACACCGTGCTTGGCGATAAGTGTACGACCGACTTCACAACACCGTGCTTGGTGATGAGCGCACGACCGACTCCAAAAACTGGAAAGTTTTTTGACTTGCAACCTCTTTACAACTCTGTAATCCAAAGACTCTAAATCGAACAGAATGTTTACTGGCTTTGGCTAAGAGTAGTATATGTGAAATATGAAAGCTTTTAGATCACTGGAAAGACACTTAGAAATAGATAGAGAGAAGAGTGAATGAGTGATTAGAAATGTGAAAATCCTTCTCTATTTATAGTATTTTTCTTGACCGAACTCGGGCATAATTTGGGCTAAGTTCGGATGCTAAGATCTCGCAAATGAACGTTGGATGCAGATTTCGAGGCAACAGATATTCAAAAAATTATCAGACTGAACTCGACCAGAGTTCTATCCGAATTCCTTCTAAGCAGAATAGGATTTTCGGGGTCCAAATTGTATATGATTTTTGGGCTGTTTGGATATATAGTTTTGAGATAAGTAGGTAGGCTTTTTGGATAGGTGGACTAGAAATAACCTAAGCCAGTAATATTCCGATCGATCTTACACATATATTTCGTAGACTCAATAAAAGTAAAATATAGAAGAAGTATAAAAAGACTCTATCTGGATTCCGTACAATTGCTTTTGGATGATGACATGAATGCTCTTTGTAGACGCAGGATATAGATGTGGTACATTCTTTAATATTAATTTTAGCAACCTGTAACTTTAGTAGCAATCGTATATTTTGCGTATCTACTTTAGTAGCAATTGTATATTTAGGCAATGGGCCAACAATCTCCCCCATTATGATAATTGACAAACTTGAGTCTATACCAAAATATAACTAAAATATAACTTTGAAGTAAAATACATGACTTGTTCATTGATTGAACATTTTTTTGAAAATTTTGGTATGGTATTGCTCTTCTCCCCCTTTGTGATGTACGCAAAATGATTAGCTCCCCAGCAATGTGTGAAGCCAACAATTTTATACAGACAAGGAAAGAAAAAGAGTAATATCCATAATACACAAGTCACAATATAGTAGAACTAGCAGTAGCAGTGGAATAAACCCACATAGTATGGAATAAAACTGAAAGGATGTACAACATAAATGCATAAAAGTCATAACTAAAAGAGTTTATGACTGCTAAAAACTACTAATAAAAAGTCCAACTGTGAAAGTTTGGACTGCTACAAAGTACAACTACATAGATCATCACTCGCAAAATAAATCTCAAAAACTCTAAACTAAAAGCTCGTATCACATCTGAACATCATCATCATCGGCTGGAGCAGGTGTCAGAGGATCAAAGGAAGCAGTAGTCAGATCAAAGTATCAGTAGGTAGTCAGATCATCAAACCTCGGTCCATCGAAGCCAGGATGATGGATCATCGGAACAGGAGCAGTAGAATGATGCATCAAACTCCAGTGTAGATCAAAAATGTTGTTCCTCAATACCTAAGCTTGTGAGGTATGACAGAACTCAGCATCGACATAACTTTGATGACGTTGTCCGGAGAGATTGACAAAATCATCAAAGTGCTGATAAAACTGTGGATCAAATCTTGGAGCAGGAGCAGGAGCGTCTGAGTCAGCCTGAGCCTCAGCAGGAGCAGCACTGGGCGGAAATAAAGGTAGAAAATATTTTCTTGATCTAGTCAGCTCAGAAGATGATGAGGAAATAGGACACAAGGCAAGGTTGATCTCAAATCTTCTAAAGATAGCTGCTAGATGCATAGGGTAGAGAAGGTTATGCCCCACTTGCCTACAACCAATTATTCAAGCCATGAAGGTCTTGGGGATAGAAAAAGGAACACCGAAGTGAATGTGGTACATGGCAGACATTTCAAGAAAGGTAATCTAATCGGTAGAACCCTTTTTAGGAAGCATGACAAAATAGATAAAATGATACAACTCATAAAAGTTCTGATTAAGGTCCTTTGCATATAACCTACCACTGCGAGGAACAGGATTAGGATGACACATTGCAACCTTAAAGGAGTCAAGGGTCATGTCTTCGAGAAATTGGACTTTATGAATGTCAACTAACGCCTCACCGATATCCGGCTTATGGAAATACTCACTGAGATCAGTTGAGTTGAATTCAATTTCATGTCCGGCAACACCGGAATAGATACTACCGTCGGGTTTGACTTACATGTTGAAGTAAAACATACATACAGCATCATCATAGATGTCATTAGAGGTTTTAAAGAAATCCTGGGGACTAAGTCTATCAAAAGTGGAGGTGTACTCCGAAAAAATGCTAAAATTTACATATCGCCCAGGACAAATTTCCCGATAGCGAAAGCGTCAAACCAAGAATCTGCTATTTCCAAACATGGAAATAAAGACGAGTCAAATTCCTCTTCGCTAGTAGGGCGAGCAGGACTGAACATGTTGACCAGTTCATATTCAGAGGTCAAAGATGAACCAGCTGCGGAAGCTACTTTCTTTCTCTTATGGAGTTTGGGAGCCATAGATGAAAATAAGAAAGAGAAAGAAATACCTCAAGAGAATGGAGAAAGGATGGAGAAAGTCACCTTCTTGAGCTTCGTAGATCTAAGGATGAAGGCGGAAGGGAGCTTGGAATAGTTGAAAACTAGTGTTTTAGAGGATTTTCATTCGAGTGTGAGGAAAAATAAAGGAGAAGATGGAGTTATATAGGAAGCTAGGGCCGGCTGTGCTGTTTTGGAAAAATGAACCGACGTTAACCGAACTCGGTCCGAGTTCTACCACAGTTCAGCCACTTGTATTTCCAATTCATTTATGCATAATGAATGATAAATAAACTTAATAACCTTTAGTTCTTCAATTTAGTAATATCTATTACTTTGGGTTAGCTGTAGGGGCCGGATCCCAGCTAGCTGTAGTCCGAAGTCACTTGGTACCGTGTCGCTTAGACTTTTACATCTTTTTGAGAGAAGGCCCCTTTCGGCTTGTATCCAAAATAACTTCAATTAATAAATATCAAAATCGTAAGTTATAAGAATTTTTATTAAACATAATGCATTATGAATCTGAAAATTCAAGTATGTCTAGTTCAATCGCAGTTAATTGAAACGTTCTTTAGCCAGCGGTTTTGTGAAAATATCTGCTAGTTGATAATATGTGTCAATAAATTCTAAGCAAATATCCCCGTGTTGTTGGTGATCATGTAAAAAGTGATGATGTATCTCTATGTGCTTTGTGCGTGAGTGACAAATAGGGTTCTTGGTCAAATTAATCGTGCTAGTGTTATCACAATATATGGGAATCTTAGAATAATGCTGATTATAGTCTTCTAGGATTTGTTTCATCCACAAAATTTGAGCACAACAGCATCCTGCGGTGATATACTCAGCCTCAGTCATTGATAGCGCTACAGAATTTTGCTTCTTGCTAAACCAGGAGACTAAAGCTTTTCCTAGGAAATGACACGTACCGCTGGTACTTTCACGGTCTACTTTGCATGCTGCAAAATCCGAATCTGAATAACCGATTAGGTCAAAGAATATGGTTTTGGGATATGGGATACCACATGTCGACTGTAGATGGTACCTTAAGGTATCGAAAGATGCGCCTAACGACGCATAAGTGTGATTCCCTAGGATTAGCTTGATATCTAGCACAGATGCAAACGCTAAACATGATATCAGGACGACTAGTAGTTAAATATAATAAAGTACCAATCATACCTTGATACTTATGATGGTCAACTGGTTTTCCACTTTCATCAATGTCAAGCCGAGTTGATGTAGCCATTGGAGTTCCGATAGGCTTTACGTTGTCGAAGTCGTACTTCTTCAGTAAATCCTTCGTATACTTGGCTTGGTTGAGGATTGTTCCCTGTGAGTGCTGTTTGATCTGGAGTCCTAGGAAGTAGTTTAGCTCTCCCATCATACTCATTTCAAACTCACTCTACATATACTTAGCAAATTTTTGACAGAGTTTTTCATTAGTAGAACCGAATATTATGTCATCTACATAAATTTGCACAAGAAGAATAGCATAATCTGAAGATTTGATAAATAAAGTGGTATCAACTCTTCCTTTTGAAAAATTATTTTCAAGTAGAAAGGCACTTAGACGTTCATACCGAGCACGAGGTGCTTGTTTGAGTCCATAGAGTACTTTCCTAAGTTTGAAGACGTGGTCGGGTTTTTGAAAATATTTAAAACCAGGGGGTTGTTTCACAAAAACTTCTTCTTTCAAAAATCCAGTTTAAATTGCACTTTTTACGTCCATTTGAAGTAGTTTGAAATTGTGAAAACATGCAAATGCATAAAATATGCGAATAGCTTCTAGTCTAATAATAGGAGCATATGTCTCGTCATAATCAATACGTTCCTCTTGATTATAACCTTGTGCCAATAGATGTGCTTTGTTGTGTAGAACTTGCTCATCCTCACTTAATTTATTTTGGAACACCCATTTGGTACCAATTTATCGATTGACCAATAGGTTCAGGAACAAGTTTCCAAACTTAGTTTCTCTCAAATTGATTAAGTTCCGCTTGCATGGCATTAATCCAAAATTCATCATTAAAAGCATCTGCTACTGTCTTAGGTTCTACTTAAGATATAAAATCTACATTAGCTGCTATATCAGTGTCTTTAGTAGTAGAAAGTGTACTTACACCTTTTGATACATCACCTATGATGAGCGTCTCTGGATGATTTGGCAATAATTTCCAAGATTTGAACTTTTTTGTTACATCTTCCATTGGGCTCTCCTTGGTAGCAGTATCTTTAAATGATTTGGATTTAATCTGTGCATCATCATTATCGCTAAATCTGTGACTAGTGAGCTCATCAAAGGTAACGGTAATAGATTCTTCAACAATCATAGATCTTTTATTAAAAACTCTATATCCCTTACTCTTAGCAGCATATCCTAGAAATATCCCTTCATCTGCTTTAGAGTCGAACTTACCCAAGTTATCCTTGGTGTTCAGGATAAAGCAGCGACATCCAAAAACTTTAAAATAAGAAATATTTGAAATCCTTCCAAACCATAGCTCATATGGTGTTTTCTTCGAGATAGATCGAATTAACAACCTATTTAAAACATGACAGGCTGTACTAACAGCTTCTGCCCAAAAATAATTAGGAAGATTATGCTGATTCAGCATGACTCTAGCCATCTCGCTTAGAGTATGATTCTTACGCTCCACAACGCCACTCTGTTATGGAGTTCTAGGACAAGAAAATTCGTGGTAATATCCACTATCATCACAAAACTTTTTAAAATTAGCATTTACAAATTCGTCACCAAGATCACTTCAGATACGAATAATCATGAAGCCTTTTTCGTTTTGTACTTTTTTACAAAATATTTGAAATTCAAAAATGGCATCACTTTTGTTTGATAAAAGGAAAACCCAAGTATAGGGAGAGAAATCGTCAACTATAACAAAAGTATAGAGTTTACCACCAAGACTGGCGACTCTACTAGGACCAAATAAATTTATGTAGATTAACTGCAAAGGTCTAGACGTACTTACAACGTTGGTGGATTTAAAGGATGACCTAGTTGCATTGTTATTTTCACAGTCAGAACATACCATGTCTCTTTTGAATGTGATTTTGGGGAGTCCTTTTACCAACTTTTTGGTGCATAGCTGTGAGAAAGTATCCATATTGGCATGTCTTAGCCCCATGTGCCATAGCCAACCTTCATCTTGATTTACTACTAAACACATTCCTGCATTATAAGTACTTTCTAAAAAGAAAACATAAATGTTGTCTTCCCTAATCCCTTCATATACGGGATTACCAGATGATATTTCATATATAGAGCATTTGTCTTTTACAAAGTTGATACCGTAAACATAATCTGCCAAGTGATTTATGCTCAGTATGTTATGTTTCAACTCCGTAACTAGACAAACATCTTTTATTACTGGGTAAGGAGACATACCAACAATGCCATTTCCAATTATATCACCTCTCAATTTATTTTCGAAGGAAACGTATCCTTCTTTTTTCATCGATAGCATAGCGAACAAAGATGCATCACCAGTCATGTGCCACGAACATCTGCTATCGAGGATCCACTTGCTTCTAGCATGAGAGGGTTGAAGATCCACCTACAGAACGAGTAGATGAATTATTTGGTACCCATTTCTTGAAGGGTCCATTTTGATTAGTTCAAGGCATCCAAACAAGTGTCTGATTGTCAACAAGTTTCCTTGCTAGAAAATACTGTGTTATGTGCCCGTGAGCACCACAGTACATGCAAGTAAGTTTTGAAAAGTGCTCTTTGTTTCTGTGTTGACATGCATTTGTGTCTTCTTTGAAAACCTATTAGTGAAAGCATAATTATGATTAACGTGTTGCTTGCGTGCTTTCTATGGTTTAGTCCTCTTATTTATATGCTTAGTATTAGGAATAACCTTAGGCTGTGTTACAGGAATGACCTGTTTGCCTAATTTGATCTCTAACTTTTTAGAGACCGTATAAGACTCCTCATATTTGGCAGTCATATCAATGAGTCTTTGCTCTGTGACTAAGTCTCTTCTTCTCTATGTCATAAAGCTCTTGTATTTTAACATAGTCTTTTTCTTTCTTTTCGATAGTGAGAATAGCCTCATGATTGTCTGCTTTGAGCTTAGCTATCTCATCCGTGTTACCGATTGCAGATGTCTCTTTAATGTCTTCAAGAAGATTAGACAATCTTGCTACTTCGGTTGTGCATGCCTTAACCTCTTTGCAAGATTGCTTGTACTTGTGTGACACATTTATGTGTTCTTCAAGTAGTTCACTAAAGGTATTCTCTAATCCATCAAAAGTAAAGTCATCATACAGAGGGTTAGATGATATCTTATCGAATGCCATAAGACAGACATTAGCAGTGCTGCAGGGTCTATCCTCTTCCTCTAATTTACTGTCATCACTTTCGTACCAGATGCTTGTGTTTACATACTTTCAACCTGTTGTAGCTTTTCTGCTTGATCTTGATCTATCGTATGGACTGCTTTTCTTTGACAGTGAACATTCCTTCTACATATGCCCTGACTTCTTGTATCCAAAACATATTGTTTCTTCTTCATTGCTTTCGTGGACGTCTTTCTTCTTTTGGTTTGATCTCTCAAACTTTAAGAATTTCCTGAAGTTCCTTACGAGCAGGGTTTGCTCATCACCACTTGATGATTTTTCGTCAGAATCATTGTTTACAACTCTTTTGGCTTGTACTTCGAAGGCGATAGATTTTACCTTGGGGGTTACTTCTTTAAATTGTTGTAGGTACAACTCATGGGTCATCAGCTTGCCCATAAGTGTCTCCAGAGTTATTGTGGTGACATCGTTTCCTTCAATGATTGCAGTTGCCTTTGGGTTCCAATTCTTGGTTAGAGCCCGTAGCACCTTTCTGATCTTCTCATGGTTACTGTAATCCTTACCAAGAGATTGCAAATGATTAGTAATATCTAGGAAACGAGTAAACATCTACGTAATTGACTCGCCAGATTTTATCTTAAATGATACATATTCCTGTATTAGTCTGCTGATTTTGGATTCCTTCACTTGGAAAGTACCTTCATGAGTTACCTCAAGAAGTCTCCAAATATCATGAGATATAATATAGGTAGAAACACAATTAAACTTCATCTTGTCAATTGCACATAATAGTGCATTGATGGCATGTGCATCTATACTAGCCTTTGTCTTTTCTTCATCTGTGTATTTGTCATGTGGCTTGTCTACAAGTACACCTTCAATCACTACTGGTGTCATTTTCTTATAACCGTCAATTACTATAGACCAATGATCAAAGTCAAGAGACTTTAGAAGAAACCCATCCGTGTTTTCCAATAAGTGTAGTTTGTTCCATCAAATAGTGGGGATTTATTTGTGGATTGTCCTTCACCATTGAATATTGATTTCACAGCTGCTATATATACTTTCTGGAGTATTATATAAGAATATACCCTGCTCTGATACCAAATGTAGGACCGTTGAACACCTCTAGAGGGGGATGAATAGAGTGTGTGTGTGTAGCAGAAATAATCACCACTTAAAAATTAACAGATTATAAAATATGGCAGATATAAGAGACAGTAAATTAAATATAGTAATCAAGAGATAGAAGATCAAACTCAGTGAACACCGTGATATATACTGGTTTCCCTCTAAGAGGACTAATCCAGTTGCTAGTACTCTTGCCTGCTGTTAATCTACTATTTGTAAGCTAAATGAGAGCTTACCGTCTCTTAACAACACCGTGCTTGGCGACAAGTGCACGACCGACTTCACAACACCGTGCTTGGTGACGAGCGCACGACTGACTCCGAAAACTGAGAAGTTTTCTGACTCGTAACCTCTTTACAACTCTGTAGACCAAAGACTCTAAATCGAACAAAATGTTTACTGGCTTTGACTAAGAGTAGTGTAGGTGAAATGTGAAAGCTTTTAGATCACTGGAAAGACACTTAGAAATAGATAAAGAGAAGAGTTAATAAGTGATTAGAAATGTAAAAATCCTTCTATATTTATAGTATTTTTCCTGACTGAACTCGGGCAGAATTCGGGCTGAGTTCGGATGCTAAGATCTCGCAAACGAACGTTGGACGCAAATTTGGAGGCAACATATATTCAAAAATTTCTCAGACTGAACTCGAACCGAACTCGGCTGTAGAAGCATGGAAAAGAATAGGAAAGTTCATGCGGCTCAAAACAGAAGGAGTCTCATGCAGTTCAAAGAATCTCTCTGAGCTTCATACGGCTCAAGAGACCCCTAGTGCTTCATGCGGCTCAAAAGTCCCCAACATAGCCATGCGGCTCGGGTAAAAGCCACGTGGCATTATGCGGTATGCCTCTACAGCTGGCCATCAAGCAGCGGCCTCATTTAATGCTCTGACACAACAAGGTAGCTCTGACATAAAGGTGAATTGACAGCTCTGACATAAAGCTGCAATGATGACTCTGACATAATGGCGTGCTCCTAGGGAAACAAAGAAAATCTCTATAGCTGGCACGATCCACCAAATTCCAAACCTCTTCATGCAGATCGCTTCAAAGTCTTCCATGAGGCTCTGAACACGTGGCCACCCTTATGCGGTTCTGTTGGAGGCCACCCCGATGCGGCTGCTACTCTCATGCGGCTCGGATCATGGGGGCCATCCTCATGCGTCTCAGATTTTGGGAGGCCACACCCATGCGGCTCTGACACATGGCCATCCTCATGCGGCTCGGATCATGGGGGCCATCCTCATACGGCTCAGATTTTGGAAGGCCACACCCATGCGGCTCTGACACGTGGCCATCCTTATGCGGTTCAGTTGGAGGCCACCCCCATGCGGCTACTACTCCCATGCGGTTCGGATCATGGGGAGCCACCATCATGCGGCTCAACTACCGGACCACATGCATGTGGCTCTGTCAGGACACCCTGTCCATGCGGCTCACGATTGGGACACGTGGAAGAAGATCAGTTAAGGCTTAGTCCCCCACGTTCCTACGGCTCGCAGCATAATGACGGTTAGACACGTGGCACCAAATCAGCCAAGATATATCCACTCGAATTTGTTGCCATCAACAAATCCCAACAACCAGATTTATTGCAATCATCATAATTACCCAGATCAATTTCCAACAAATGATGCAGATTTGTTGCAATCAACATAAAAACAAGATCAAGGCAAATCTTAACCAATCCTTAACCACCCACTGTTTAAGGGGCAATCATTGCAAACCCTACTTATTACATCCCACTCCTAGAAATAGCAAGGTGCCATTCCCTTGCAAACCCTGGACACAAAGAGAGACAGAGGCACGCACAGAGAGCGCGGCGGCGCACAAAAGAATCTACCCACATATTCCGAGAGCATTTCTTCATCAGAGCCAAGGCTACGTTCGATCGTCCAAGGAGTAAGGCAGAGTTGATAGCACTCTCCCGAGCCTCTACCGTCACCCCCTAGAATAAAAAATAAACAATTGTACTTAGATTGCTGTACCTAGGTTTTCATTCCTAGGCTTTCTTTGTACGAGCGAGTTTGTATTGTGAGTCTAAGTTCAGTCCTTCCATAAAACTGTTCTGTACTTTTACAATCAATAGCAAACACGATGGCGATTCTGCTGGGGACTAACTTCTCCACGGCCGAAGAGTTGGTGATGCAATCGGATGCAGCCAAACTTGGCTCCACTCAACAGATAATGGTCGTCCGGTTCGACCAGCAGTCGTTTGAAGAAATGCTCTCCGACGGGAGCGCTGGCCCGTTCCAGCGGCGAGCCCGCACGAAGAAGGCCCGCAGGGAGTGGAGGCCCAAATCATTCGTTCCTCCCCAAGCTCTCGAAGAAGTACTCTCTGTTTCCTAAGACGGCGGAGAAGTATCGCAGGCGACCCCACTTCAGACCATAGAAGACTCTGTTGTCCCCAAGTTCGGCAGAGGAAAATACTACGATGCTGGACTTGATGGGACAAAGGGTGACTCTACACGGTCTAGGAAGAAGCCACAGAAGGGCGCCAGCTGCATGAAGACTCATGCAGCCACAAAAGCCAGCTGCAAACAGAAGGCTCATACGGCCAGAGCTGCCAGCCGTATGGAGGATGCTCATGCGGCCACTATAACTGCCAGCCGCATGCGGACCACTTATGCGGCCACAAATGCTAGCCGCATGCAGGCAGGTTGTGCGGCTAACAATCTCAGCCGCATACCATCTGCTCCATGCGGCTTACGGTCAGTCTTTGATCGCCTCTGATGCGGTCCTGACCTTAGATGCTCTCAGGAGGTTGTGCCAAACTCTGTGATGCACCACTTGGACTCTTCCTACTATGCATTCCCGGGTGCTAGAAGGAAGAAGTCTAGGACAGTGCGGGCTCGTCGAGCTCAGTCAGCTGTCCCAACTTCTGACTATCAGGACATTCCGCTGACTATTACGCGGGCCCCTGATGGAAAGTTGTATAAAACTATCCGTGTCCAGCCCCCGGCGGCCAACGAACGGGATCGTTATCAAAAATCTCCCAACAATGATCAGGGGCAAGTACTCGTACTACCCCCACATTAGGGAACAGGCAGGATGCCAACCTGCTCATGTGCTCAGGACTCCCGGACCCACAAAACAAGTGACTTGCGCAACGTGATTCGTCACAAACGCAAGAAAAGAGACAAAAACTTAGTGTGCAGAGAATCCTTTCATGGACATCACTGCACTCAAGTTATTGTCAACTGCTGTTGCAGCAAGGCGGCTACACAAGAGGACCGACGATCCGTCTTCCAACGACTGCAACACCCAAGCTCAGAAGACGAGGCGCTTCTCGTCGCCTCCTGCAATTCTGCACAGAAGATCCCTGGCAGCGGGAGAGGGAAGAAAACAAACGTCTCTAGCCCGAGAATCTCAACCAAGAAACTCTCTTCTAAGCGGTTGTCCACGACCGTTACGGAAGGAGTTTTTCAAGGTACTTGCTCAAAGACGAAATTTGCTACACTTGGAGATTCGTCGTCCGCATCTCTGGGAGGCGCTGGAGCCGGGGGTAGCACTCCTCCAAATATCCATGACAATCCGGTGTTCCAAGAAGATAATTTAGGGGAAACGGTTCCTCCAACAGATGCAGCAGGCTCCGACGTCCCCGAGGACGTCCATAACTATCAGGGCGAGGCAAGCTCTGAAGCTGGGGGTAATACTCCTTCTGAGTCCGAACCAGAGGAGAATATTTCCACATACCCTGATGACTTCTCTGTACAAGGGTATGACTCAGAGGGCACGTCCTCCACCGTTCCTTCTATCTCTCCTCATATGAGGACGGTGTTCATGACGGACAACAACCAAGACGGTCCCAGTGATCGCCAACGCATCGACACTCTATAAGCCATACTTCATACCTTGGTCAAATACGTGGACGAGATCAAAGCGGCCCTTCCAACTCTGCAAGGAAGGACGCAAGGCCAAACAAAAATGGAACCCGCGGTCAATGCGGACTCGAACTCAGCTGCACCAAACCCGGGTGATAATCCTCCTAAAATATCGGCTCCCACCGCTGCAGACGAGGCCAGGAAGGCAAGAAGAGAGGTCTAGGAGCTACGGGCCATGTTCCACGCCCGAGAAAACTGCCATGACCTCAGGATACGGCAACCGTATCCTGCTGCATAGAGAGATGTTCCCTTCCCACCATGATATAAACCATTCAACATCAATCCATATGATGGAAAGACATCTGCAAGCAGGTACATCACCTACTTCGAAGTCGCAACCGACCATCTGCCTCATGACAATGCCATCCTTACGCGATTGTTCATCGGGGCATTGGAAGGGGTCACCTTCGACTGGTACCGCAACTTGCCGGACAACTGCATCCATTCCTTCGCTAGCTTCTAACGTATGTTCCTGGAGAGGTTCTACGAAGTAGGACAAGACGTGACAATGTCCACTATCATGGACGTTGTTCAGGGAGAAAAGGAGATGACAAGGAACTATATCGAGCGGTTTCGCCAAACCGCGATGAAGTTGCCTTCCGGTAACCCTGATTCCTCCTTGATTAAAATTTGCCAAAAGAGGCTGCTTTCCACGATCAGCCTCTGGATGGGCAAAAGTCAGTTTAAGGACTGGAAGACGTTCATCAACAGTGCCACTAGCGCAGAAGACAAGTTGAAGAAAGCTCACCAACTGGGATTGCACATCTCGAAAGGAGAGGACAAGGGCAAACGCCCTAAGACCAACAACAACAATGGTGGTAACCCCTACGACAATCTAGACAACAAGGACAAACAGGCTATGGTGGCCGACACAGCTCCGAAGCCCGAACCGAAGCCGACAGAAAAGCAGTGGCCTCAGATGACCTACTCCTTCTGGACGGCCATGTCAAGCCCATCTTGGACATGCTCATACAAGGAGGTCGAATTCAGCTTCCTCCTCCAAGGCGTGAACCTCGTCCTGCAGAGATGGAGAGCCCCAAGTACTGCCACTACCATCGCTATATCCACCATGTTACACAAGACTGCTACCAACTGAAGCGATACATCCAACATCTCATCGATTCTAAAGCCCTGGCTATTGATTTCGAAGAGGTGACCGTGGCAGCCAACATGGTGTCAGTACAATTTGGCAGCTTCCTTACGACAAAGACTCAAGATGGAGTAGTACCCGTCCCAGAGCAAAGATGGAGGTCGCTAACCTTCCACCTTCCCGAGACCAGGCTCCTAGTCTAGTGCCCCTTACCACATCACGAGGGAAGGTCATGTGGGTCCATCCGGACTTGGTACCTAAAATGACTCAGTCGGCACCACCCTCCACCAGCAAGAAGAAGAGTGGGAAAGTCAAATCCTGCTGCACAATCTCGGCAGAGGTCGAAGAAGCTAAAGCTGTCGTCACCCGGTCGAGTGCACAATCCCAACCTACACCGGGTAACTCGGCTGAAGATCATCAGCTGGCTACTGCTGATGCTCCAGGACCTTCTCAACCTCCGACGACCGACAAGCCTAGGCCGAAGGAGACTCTCTTTGACAAACCGCTCCGAAGAGAGACACCTCATAGGCTGGAGAGGCCCTACAACTTTGACATCTTGGCACAATTGGCCAACACAACGGCCAAATTGTCACTATACGAGATCCTGAGACTCTCTAAAGATGTTCGCATCGTACTAAGCGAGGCACTCCAAAACGCCGACGCATATCTGGCTCAGTCAAATCTCACTGGGGAGAGTTCGCCTGCAAATCTCTAGGACAGCGCTTGCACAGGTTCAATGCCAAACATTGTCTTCACTCCCCAGGATATGCTTATCAAGACAAACCTGTACGATCGCCCTCTGTATTATAATGGGTACATTAGCGATATCAAGGTGGATCGGATGCATATTGATCTCGGTTCTTCCATAAGCATCATCCCGAAGAGCCTGCTACACCATCTGTGCATCCCAATGCATCGTCTGACACCGATAAGCACTGTTATCAGCGGTTTTAATTCAGGCAGAAGCTATCCGATCGGGAAGATTCGCCTGAAGTGCCAAATCGGCGATCTTCAGTCAGAAGTGACCTGT
The DNA here is from genome assembly GCA_029216955.1 of Iris pallida. Taxonomy (NCBI): domain Eukaryota; kingdom Viridiplantae; phylum Streptophyta; class Magnoliopsida; order Asparagales; family Iridaceae; genus Iris; species Iris pallida. The sequence goes on from JANAVB010003198.1 coordinate 4,597,850, forward strand.
TATGTCATAGATGCAGACACTTCCTACAATATTCTCCTGGGGCGTCTTTGGATACACGATTATATGATTGCCTTCCATATGGCACCAGTGCTTCAAGTACATCGACAAGCACGGCTTCGTGAGGACAGAATTCGCCGACATCGATACCTTTAAAGGAGTCGAATCCTACTACTCCGACTCATGCTTGTACGAGAAGTCGAAAAGGCACCTTGTCGAAGGAGATACTCAAGCTCAAACTAAGGTAGAAATTAGATCGGAAGAACCTCTGACAATCCACCTTCAAGCCTGTAAACCTAGCAGAACTGTACCACTTATAGCCACTCTGCGTAAGGATGCAATCAGCCTCTCTACACAAGAGGAGCAGATGATAATCCGACTACCAAGGTCTGGCCAAGCGCCAAGACCCACGACAGAGCCATTGACAATCAGGCTGCCTATAGCTAGCCAGCAACAAATAGAGGAGCTCAATCCCTCTGTCAAGTCGATGACGATTCGTCTTCCCAGAATGAATCGGCAGCCGAGCGCTAAGCCGGGGACTGCTAGCCAGCCAACAACTCCCCGCCCAGCACCGAGCACCAAACTGTGGGTGGCTAGTACACCAACGACTCCACGTTCTGCTCCACCCATGGAGCCCCTGATGATTAAGCTGCCCAAGTCATCCTTCCAGTCTTCATAGACACAGGGGGTGGTTGAAGAAGAGCCAGAGCTGGCCAAGTATGTGGCTGCTCACACTGATGTTTCATCCGCAGATGATGTAATCCTACTGGAGAAGATAGCTTATTTTATCAATAAAGGGCTATCTTTGAACTACCTCGAGCTTAATAAGCTTTGTACAATGTATGCTATGGAACACGGTATAGGCACCCACCTGCACACACAGATGATAAATGTCTACACCGCAAACCAACTTACTCTAGTAGAAGACGCTTACCGCATAATCGAGGGAGAGGATCATCTAATCATCTTCGGCCGGAAGAATGATCCACAGCCCTTCAGGATAGAAGAAGTTGAGCTCGAATCCGACACTGGAAGACTGCCCCTTTATCTGTATAGTTTTTGATCCAAGTACCTCTTGCAAAAACAAGGGTATGATCTGGAAACTACGCCAGGCTTGAACTACAGCACTGGACGGTGATTACCCTTACAATTGCCTGTCCCAGCTAGAAAACCACGAGATTACTACAACAAGACCAGATGTGGGCTAGGTTATGCTACACCAGCAATGACCCCTGAAAGCTCGGGCGTAGAATGCGACTGGCATTCACACTCAACCGGATCACCAACTTCTGATTCGGATGTCAGCATCGGAGACGTATTCAGGCAAGTCTTGTCCGTCAATATGGTATTCGCCGACGCCTACCAAGAAGATGAAAACATTCCCGAACTCCTTGAGTTAGAGCCGTGGGCCCAACAGCTAGATGCACAATGGAAAAAGTGGTTCGAACAAAGAGAGCCCCCTACTGAAGATGAGGTCATGCAAGTTAACCTCGGCAATGAGTCTTCCCCAAAACCAATCTTCGTTAGCAAAAGTCTGACAGACGAAGAGCGGGAATCGCTACTACAACTCGTTAGAGAATACGTCGACGTGTTCGCTTGGAGCTACGAAGACATGCCAGGACTGAACCCCGAGGTTGCACTTCACAAACTCAACATTCGTCCAGACGCAAAATCGGTCAAGCAACAACAACGAAGATTCCGCCTAGACATCACGAACTCCATCGAAGCTGAGGTGAACAAACTGATAGCCAGCGGCTTCATCCGTGAGGAACAGCATCCAGACTGGATCGCCAACATAGTACCAGTCCTCAAGAAAATGGAAAGATTCGAATCTGCATCGACTTTCGTAATCTGAATGAGGCGTGTCCTAAGGATGAGTTCTCCCTCCCTATCACAGACATCATGAATGACAACACTTGCGGCTTCGAGCGTATGTCATTCATGGATGGTTTCTCGGGGTACAACCAAATCAAGATTTCCCTGATGACGAAAAGCATACATCATTCCGAACACCAATTGGCACATATTGCTACACAGTCATGCCTTTCGGTTTAAAGAATGCTGGCGCCACCTATCAAAGAGCTATTAGCGTCATCTTTAGAGACCACTTGCGCAAGACAATGGAATGCTACGTCGACGACATCGTCGTCAAGAGCCGCTCTAAGGAAGATCATCTGCATGATCTGAGGACAGTGTTCGACCTAATGTGAGCGCATAATTTGAAGATGAATCCCACAAAATCCTTCTTGGACGTATCCAGCGGGAAGTTCTTGGGTTTCATCATTACTTCCCAGGGTATTCACATAGACCCCAAAAAATAAAGGTAATCATGGAGATGGGTCCCCCGAGAAATCTCTGTAAACTCCGAGGCCTTCATGGGAGGCTAGCTTATATCAGGAGGTTCATCTCTAATCTCTCCGGACGATGTCAACCATTCACCCACCTCATGAAGAAGGGCATTTCATTCGTATGGGATGAAGAATGTCAGCGCGCCTTCGACAGCATCAAAGAATATCTGTCGAACCCTCCAGTCCTGGTGGCCCCGGTTGCTGGAAATCCGTTCCTGTTCTATGTGTGAGCAATAGAGCATTCTCTCGGTGCTTTACTAGCGCAAAACAATGATGCAGGCCATGAGCAGGCTATATATTACCTCAGTCGAACGATGATGGGGCTGGAACATCGATACACTGCCGTGGAGAACGAGTGCCTTGCTCTGGTGTTCGCCATTCAGAAGACGTGACACTACGTCATGGGACAAACCATCCATGTCGTATCAAGAGTCAACCCCCTCAGGGTCCTCATGACTAAGCCAGGTGCACTCAGCTCTCGCCTCGCTACCTGGGCGATATTACTGTCTCCCTACCACATGATCTTTGTCCCGCAGAAGGCTGTTAAAGGTCAAGCTCTGGCAGACTTTTTAGCCGCTCATCCAAGTTCGGAGTCAACCAGAATAGACGAAGATATTCCCGATGAGGTCGCCAATTCAAATGTTGCCTCCCATGATACCGTATGGCGAATATTCTTCGATGGCGCTTCTAGAACTGGGCCCAAGGGCAACATCGTCGCTGGAATCGGAGTGGTGCTGATTTCTCCCTCCGGGCTGGTGATCAATCGGGCTTATTCCCTCACGGAGCCCTGTTCAAACAATGTGGCCGAGTACAATGCTTTGGTCATTGGCCTCCGACTTGCGAAGGAGCTGGGGGTAGAGTATCTGTCATGACCCGCACCCACTGTGAGGTTACGAGTACATAACAGCGCCCAGCCTACGCCGCAGTATCATCGGTAGAACGCTATCCTAGGTTACTATCTAATCAACAACTTACGCAATTATATAATGTACTTGTCAAAACTCAACTCCGAACGGAGGACAAGTATAGGTATAATGAAATCTCAATCACAATCTAAGCACGATAAGATAACACAGAAGTTTATAACTAAAGACTAAACAATAACAATTATAAACTACTAAATAATAATATCTCAACAAACTTAAATACAAACTCATATCTCAAGTTATTACAATTCAAGTTCTAAAACATGAAAACTAAACCAGTCTACTAGCTAGTTTCCCGATCACTCCTGAGTGTCGGGGCCAAAGGTAGCTAATCCCTCATCAGGTCCATAATGAGTAGGGTAAGTATCCTCAGGACAATCATCTGTAAAATTTCAACAGGTCCAGTCAGGACAGGAACGTGCACATCTCATCTAGAAAACCCAAGTAAATGACAGAGAACTATAAAGCAGTTATAGACAGTTGTATTGATGAACATGGCAGTTTATATTCAGGTGATGGCATAGAGAGATCACAGATAAGGTACAAGAAAAGTAAGTAACTAAACAAGAGAAGAAATTATGGCAAAAAAGACTGTAAAATAAAATCTAGCTGAACTAGAGTAACATGATGAGTCCAGACAGTACAATATAAGTCGAGTGTAATCCCAATGTGAGTCTAATCCCAATGTGAGTCTAATATAAGATGAGTCGAATGTGATTCTAATCATTGTTCTAATAAGGTGATTCGAATAAGGTGGTGCGAGTAATGATTCACATGATGTTCTAACAATGATTTGAATAAATTCTCCAAGTGTGTTTTAAAATACTGAGATAGACATGTAAACGGCTAAGGGTAATACGACACACCGCACACCTGGCCAAGTGTGTGATGGCTATCGTTCGAATATCATTCACAGAGGGGTGGTTCAAATAGTAGGAATGTTCACATGTCTAATCAGTATTTCCTCGCCCATTCTAATACAAGTGAATCCATAATCCGACACATCAATCAAATACAAGTCCAACCAGCACATGAAGATGCGAATAGGTGGTTCGAATAGTTCGAATGGTGATTCGAATAATAGAGACAAGACGAGTAAAATATGTGTGTCATATACATGAATTTAGAAATAACAATACGTGTTTGTAACAGAGAATCACATACAACTAACTCAAACTGAAGTACAGTAATTGACAAGTAAATGAGAGAACTATTAGAGAATGTGCTCGCCTGATACTCTGAAAAGAGTAGTATAATATCAGATGTCTGCACCGGAGTCACAGTGTCCTAAATAGAGCAATATGGGTTATGACATGTTTAATACAAGAAAAATAAAAGCTACAATGCAGACTACATGATTTCTAGGTCAATCTAGGTCAAAGTCAACTCTAAGTCAAACCTGGTCAACTGTCTAGGCCAAACTAGGTCAAGGTCAAACTTGGTCAACCCAAGTCAACATCTAGTCAATCCTGAACTATTGGGTCAAACCTTGGTCTAAATTGGGCAAGCATTGGTCATTTGCCTAATCTATGGCTTTTGTCTCAAAGGGTTACTTAGTGATACTAGGCAACCTGGTATCAACCAAAGATATCCTATAATAGGCTCACATATAACGCTCTATATACATATCAAGCCACTCATATATCATATGTAGATATGTCATATTTGTATATCTATATTACACTTATATATATATATATATATGTATATATATATATATATATATATATATATATATATATATATATATATATATGTGTGTGTGTGTGTGTGGGTGTGTGTGTATGTATCCCAACCTCTACATTATCTCTATAATATATACGTGTGTACATATCACTTATCAATTGCTACCCAACTCTCTAATCCTTATTACTACTATCATTACACTTATATATATATATATATATATATATATATATATATATATATATATATATATATATATATATATATATATATAAAATATATATATATATATATATATATATATATATATATATATATATACATACACACACACACACAAAAATATATATATATATATATATATATATATATATAAACATACACACACACAAGAGGCAACAAATGCAATGGACAGAACATAGATGAATCAACTGGCATATACATTAAATAACTGCTACTAGATTGTTTAGAGACTAAGAATGTCCTTACTCCAGACTGACATCAAGTATGCAGGAAAATCTAACATGGCAACTGAACAAGGTTGCAAGGAACTAAACAAAACGATGGCTTGAACTAATCTGTAGGTTAGCAAGAATATCTCTGTTACATATGGGTAACTCTCTAACTGGAAATCAACCAGTCAAGTAGCAATTGGTACTAACATTGCTCTATGATGTCTCCCTCCCCTACTGGCATGAAGACTTCGAATAGTTGGACTGGAACATTAGGGGAACAGGGGACAGGGCAAGATGGGGTGATCTAAACTAAAATATTGTCTGCACATGAATTCGAAAACTTTTGACTGAACTCATTACCAGATCATTAAGAATGCAGGGGAATCAACAAAATAGGAATGTGGACAACCAGGAACTGATACTAGTATGGGAATGCAAGTGAGTGGGGAAACCAATACACTTAGGGGTTCATCCCTTAACATGAATTGCTACCAGATGGTTCTAGACTGAACACAACTAAGGGCTGCACATAAGAAGATAAGTTAACCCATAGACTGGACTTAAACTCAAAATCTAAACCAAGTCATACTCAAGCTCTCCATACTCCAGTATCTCATGACAGATACTAAAGTCTAACTGAAACCCAAAGGATGGATGAACTTCAAAATGGGGGGGAGGGGGGGTTGACCGAACACTCCTACTGGACTGAACATGGACTGAACTATATTAATATAGGACTGCACATAAAGGATGCAGGGGAACAAATCATCTATATATGCATATAGCTAAACATTAAGATGGGGCAGGACCAATAGAGTTTATTGCAGGACGGGGCATAACCATATCTGGTCTGATACATTATAATGTTGGGAATGACATCTATCAAATATGGATAGGTAGCATAGATACATAGTCACAAATGGGAAGAAGTGAATAACTGAATCAATATTAAGGAGTGCAGGGACATAAACATAGCTGCTAAATATCTCAAGTGTGGGACTGATCCTAAAATCAAAAGGGAAGAACAATGATACTGGACAGAACAATATATAACATTCAGGATATGTAGTGGGCTACATGGTGAACAATGAAGGCAATGAATCACTTCATGCTCTGATACATGTTTGTATCAGTAAGGTTGGCTTACAGAGGGGGTGCATGACAATAGGCTCAACCTGATGCTATCAACTAACAGTAATACAGTGAATCACAAATGCAATGAAGGATATGGAAAAATATGCTCGACTAAAATCTGAGCGATGTGGGCAGTAATGGATGATAGGCTATGCATGTCTAGGGTGTTTAGATGTGAAATCAACCATGTTAAACCCAAAAAACAGACTGCACATCAGAGAGGGGCAACTCAGTGAACATAACACAGACCCGAGCCTCCCCTTGGCCAAAATACTACTTTAAACCATCTCCAAACTCTATGCTAACCAGTGTACAGTGTGTCTAGCAAACCCCACGTGTCCAATGGAGTCTAAATGTGTCCAAAAAACAGGACACGAAGTGTCCAAATTCGAAGTGGGACAAAATCAAAAAATGGCTGTGAAGACTGCCTCATGCTTGCGTGTCGAGTCGTTGTGGACTCGACACAGAGCTCGATATGACCCGTGCTCGTGCACAGTCCTAGAGGGGATATAGGGGTACATGTGTGTCACCTCGAAATAGGCTAACGTGTCGTCTTGTCCCTGATACAAACACGTATCAGGACGTGCCTGTGCGCGTGTGTACGTGTCTGCAATTTCAGTACGGGTAGGATTTCTCCCAATCCGCTCGACGAAATCCCCCCAAAATTTGTGTGTGTTGTGTCAGTCACTAGGCCCCCGTGTCCACCAAAAATCAGGACCTGATTTGCCGTGTCGTGTCCTGTGTCGATCCCTAGCAGCAGGGCAGCGCACCGGGGCCTCGTGCTTGCGGTGCGTGTCCGATTTGGACACAAAATATATCCAGAAATGTGCTCAGTCTCATACATACATAATCTATATGTGATTACCTACCCAAATATATAATTTGTTTTGAAAACCAAGAACGAAAAGTTCAAAGAGGCATTTCGTCGAACACCTATGCGCATACATAGATACGTGTCCGATACAGACACCAAACGGACACGAAATTCACCCAAATTCTAGGGACAGCTATGGGACACCTAGATCTAGCCCTAAATGCAAAGAAACAGAATATTAACACAATTTAAGGAGTTTTACCTATAGGTGCAAATAGCATGATAAAGCTCCAAATGGGGGATTACTCCTTGATAGCCAATACTCCTAAATTGTCCCAAGGCTGGGACTAAACACCATAATCAGAAAATAGGAGAGTATTAGGCTCTAATGCAAGAAACTAGAGTGGAAAATGATTCAAAATAGAGAATCTATGGAATGGGGAATAATGGACAAACCTTTCTTTTTCCTATGTGCTCTTTCAATACAAAAGAGGCAAGAAGGTGATTATTTATAGGGAAGGGAATGACCTAGTGGTTTGTCATAAAGGAAAGAATTAAGGTTAGGGTTTCACTAATGGGCTATGGGCCAAGTTGCACTAGCTAACTAGCTCAAGTCCTTAGCCTTTGGTCCAATGCAAAAATCCTCCTACTCTCTTTATGAAACTTAGCCAACTTACCTCAACCAAGACCAACTTGAGTTAGATTAGGGTCCATACCATGTTAGCTAAGTCACCAAAGTCAAGTTCAAAGTCTAGGACAGTCTCTTAAGTTACAGCTAGCAAAAAGTCAAATTAACAATCACCAATGCAATAAATCCTAAAATAATTCAAAGGGGCTAAATGACCAAAATACCCTCATGCTCAAAAGTAAAAATAAATCATCCTAACGACGTGGTCAGGCTCTAGGTTAGGCAGTCTCTCAGGTTACAGTAGCAAGGTATCAAAATCACAAGCCATGACTTGAAACAGTTTTCAATTGATTTAAAAATTAGCAAAAATCATATCATGATTTAAATAGCAATAAAATGATTATAAATGCAAAATTTCAAAGATACCCTCATTTCAGAAACTGGGTGTTACAAGTCTACCCCCTTAGAAAAATTTTGTCCTCGAAATTAAGATGATCGTACCCCTTCTAGGTCAAACCCCCGACAAATCAAAGTCGATAGATAACATGCAAACATAATCCTAATGGTCGTGATATCATGGTCTTGATCAGGGTCACTATACTATCTATCACAGTACAAACATCCTGACAGGTACTAATAGAATCACAAAATAGGATGGAAGGAAGAACAGAGAAAACAGACCTGCTAACCCGTCACCCGTAGCGTCGGTATACTCGACTGTCAGCACAGAAGCCCTGCCCCTCTGGGGTGTATCCCTCTGATGGTGCAGGGCACGGTGCTGCGCTACAGGTGGCCTTGCTCTCTCTATCTAATCTATGACACTCAAGTAATATCCATCCTGATATTCCACTCAATTATACTAGGGCACCATCTATATGGTATCTATTCTGCAATCTGATAATCATACCCGTCTATCCAGAACCATGTTACCAGAATCCTCGCCACACCAGTAAGTATGGCTACAATAATCCATAGAGTCTACAACTAATGTGCATACCTCTAAAATTATGGTATTTAAAATTTTTGCATTGCCGCTAGCTTGGCTGCGAAAACTTTAAATTTCCACACCCAAGAAATACATCCAAAGATCAGACTCTATCTCATCGCCCAACCAGCTGATATGGCCGTAGAAGACTCTAGATTCCATGACTGAGGCACCTAGCCCATAATGTTATCTTGGAAGAAAATCAAGTCAATAAGGAATACCAAGAATCAAATTCAACGATGAATTAAGGAAGATAGACAGATACTGTCTGAATCGAATTTCGAGATAGTTTATAATGAGATTCTCAAGGGTCATCCCAGGAATCATCTCAAGTAGTCCTAACTGTGATTGAGTACCTCCCCGTTATAGCCAATCTCTCAATCCTATCGCAGGCTCGCAGTAGTACAACTATGTTGCCATACCACCACGATATCGCCCTAATACGATTCTCGACCTGCATGGGCCACCACTAAAAATGTATCACGACCCGTACCCACTGTGAAGGTACGAGTACGTAACAGCGCCCAGGCTACGCCACAGTGTCGGCGGTAGAACGCTGTCCTAGGTTACTATCTAATCAACAACTCACGCAATTATATAATGTACTTATCAAATCTCAACTCCGAACGGAGGACAAGTATAGATATAATAAAATCTCAATCACAGTCTAAGCACGATAAGATAACACAGAAATTTATAACTAAAAACTAAACAACAACAATTATAAACTACTAAATAATAATATCTCAACAAACTAAAATACAAACTCATATCTCAATTTACTACAATTCAAGTTCTAAAACATGAAAATTAAACAAGTCTACTAGCTAGTCTCCCGATCACTCCTGAGTGTCGGGGCCAAAGGTAGCTAATCCCTCGTCAGGTCCATAATGAGTAGGGCAAGTATCCTCAGGTCAATCATCTATAAAATTTTAACAGGTCCAGTCATCTAGAAAACCCAAGTAAATGACAGAGAACTATAAAGCAGTTATAGATAGTTGTATTGATGAACATGGCAGTTTATATTCAGGTGATGGTATAGAGAGACAGATAAGGTACAAGGGAAGTAAGTAAGTAAACAAGAGAAGAAATCTTCGCAATAAAGACTGTAAAATAAAATCTAGCTGAACTAGAGTAACATGACGAGTCCAGACAGTACAATATAAGTCGAGTGTAATCCCAATGTGAGTCTAATACAAGAAAAGTCGAATGTGATTCTAATCATTGTTCTAATAAGGTGATTCGAATAAGGTGGTGCGAATAATTATTCACATGATGTTCTAACAATGATTCGAATAAATTCTCCAAGTGTGTTTTAAAATACTGAGATAGACGTGTAAACGGCTAAGGGTAATACGGCATACCGCACACCTGGACAAGTGTGGGATGGCTATCGTTCGAATATCATTCACAGAGGGGTGGTTCAAATAGTAGGAATGTTCACATGTCTAATCAGTATTTTCCCGCCCATTCTAATACAAGTGAATCCATAATACGACACATCAATCGAATACAAGTCCAACCAGCACATGAAGATGCGAATAGGTGGTTCGAATAGTTCGAATGGTGATTCGAATAATAGAGGCAAGACGAGTAAAATATGTGTGTCGTATACATGAATTCAGAAATAACAATACGTGTTTGTAACAGAGAATCACATACAACTAACTAGAACTGAAGTACAGTAATTGACAAGTAAATGAGAGAACTATCAAAGAATATACTCGCCTGATACTCTGAAAAGAGGTGTAATATCAGATGTCTGTACCGGAGTCACAGTGTCCTAAATAGAGCAATATGGGTTATGACATGTTCAATACAAGGAAAATAAAAGCTACAATACAGACTACATAATTTCTATGTCAATCTTGGTCAAAGTCAACTCTAAGTCAAACCTGGTCAACTGTCTAGGTCAAACTAGGTCAAGGTCAAACTTGGTCAACACAAGTCAACATCTAGTCAATCCTGAACTATTGGGTCAAACCTTGGTCTAAATTGGACAAGCATTGGTCATTTGCCTAATCTAGGGCTTTTGTCTCAAAGGGTTACTTAGTGATACTTGGCAACCTGGTATCAACCAAAGATATCCTATAATAGGCTCACATATAACTCTCTATATACATATCAAGCCACTCCTATATCATATGTAGATACATCATATTTGTATATCTATATTACACTTATATATATATGTATGTATCCCAACCTCTATATTATCTCTATAATATATATGTGTGTATATATCACTTGTCAACTGCTACCCAACTCTCTAATCCTTATTACTACTATAATTATACTTATATATATATATATATATATATATATATATATATATTTATATATATATATACATACACACACACAAGAGGCAATAAATGCAAAGGACAGAACATAGATCAATCAACTGGCATGTACATTAAATAACTGCTACTAGATTGTTTAGAGACAGAGAATGTCCTTCCTCCAGACTGACATCAAGTATGCAGGAAAATCTAACATGGCAACTGAACAAGGTTGCAAGGAACTAAACAAAACGATGGCTTGAACTAATCTGTAGGTTAGCAAGAATATCTCTGTTACATATGGGTAACTCTCTAACTGGAAATCAACCAGTCAAGTAGCAATTGCTACTGACACTGCTATATGATGTCTCCCTCCCTCTACTGGCATGAAGTCTTCGAATAGTTGGACTGGAACATTAGGGGAACAGGTGACAGGTCAAGATGGGGTGATCTAAACTAAAATATAGTCTGCACATGAATTCGAAAACTTTTGACTGAACTTATTACCAGATCATTAAGAATGCAGGGGAATCAACCAAAATAGGAATGTGGACAACCAGGAACTGATGCTAGTATGGGAATGTAAGTGAGTGGGGAAACCAATACACTTAGGGGTTCATCCCTTAACATGAATTGCTACCAGATGGTTCTAGATTGAACACAACTAAGGGCTGCACATAAGAAGGTATGTTAACCCATAGACTGGACTTAAACTCAAAATCTAAACCAAGTCCTACTCAAGCTCTCCATACTCCAGTATCTCATGACAGATACTAAAGTCTAACTGAAACCCAAAGGATGGATGAACTTCAAAATGGGGGGGTTGACCGAACACTCCTACTGGAGTGAACATGGACTGAACTATATTAATATAGGACTGCACATAAAGGATGTAGGGGAACAAATCAACTATACATTCATATAGCTAAACATTAAGATGGGGCAGGGCCAATAGAGTTTATTGCAGGACGGGGCATAACCATATCTGGTCTGATACATTATAATATTGGGAATGACATCTATCAAATATGGATAGGTAGCATAGATACATAGTCACAAATGGGCAGAAATGAATAACTGAATCAATATTAAGGAATGCAGGGACATAAACATAGCTGCTAAATATCTCAAGAGTGGGACTGATCCTAAAATCAAAAGGGAAGAACAATGATACTGGACAGAACAATATATAACATTCAAGATATGCAGTGGGCTACATGGTGAACAATGAAGGCAGTGAATCACTTCATGCTCTGATACATGTTTGTATCAGTAAGGTTGGCTTATAGAGGGGGTGCATGACACTAGCCTCAACCTGATGCTATCAACTAACAGTAATGCAGTGAATCACAAATGTAATGAAGGATATGGAAAAATATGCTCGACTAAAATCTGAGCAATGTGGGCAGTAATGGATGATAGACTATGCACGTCTAGGGTGTTTAGATGTGAAATCAACCATGTTAAACCCAATAAACAGACTGTACATCAGAGAGGGGCAACTCAGTGAACATAACACAGACCCGAGCCTCCCCTAGGCCAAAATACCACTTTAAACCATCTCCAAACTCTATGCTAACCAGTGTACATTGTGTCTAGCAAACCCCAAGTGTCCAATGGAATCTAAATGTGTCCAAAAATTAGGACACGAAGTGTCCAAATTCGAAGTGGGACAAAATCAGAAAATGGCAATGAAGACTGCCTCGTGCTTGCGTGTCGAGTCGTTGTGGACTCGACACAGAGCTCGATATGACCCGTGCTCGTGCACAGTCCTAGAGGGGACATAGGGGTACGTGTGTGTCACCCTAAAATAGGCCAACGTGTTGCCATGTCCGTGATAAGGACACGTATCAGGACGTGCCCGTGCGCGTGTGTACGTGTGTGCAATTTCAGTGCGGGCGGGATTTCTTCCAATCTGCTCGACGAAATCCCCCCAAATTTTGTGTGTATTGTGTCAGTCACTAGGCCCCCGTGTCCACCAAAATTTAGGACCTGATTCGCCGTGTCGTGTCCTGTGTCGACCCCGAGCAGCAGGGTAGCGCACCGGGGCCTCATGCTTGCGGTGCGTGTCCGATTTGGACACGAAATATATCCTGAAATGTGCTCAGTCTCATACATACATAATCTACATGTGATTACCTACCTAAATATATAATTTGTTTTGATAACCAAGAACGAAAAGTTCTAAGAGACATTTCGTCGAACACCTATGCACATACATAGATACGTATCCGATACGGACACCAAACTGACACAAAATTCACCCAAATTCTAGGGACAGCTAGGGGACACCTAGATCAAGCCCTAAATGCAAAGAAATAGAATATTAACATAATTTGAGGAGTTTTACCTATAGGTGCAAATAGCATGATAAAGCTCCAAATGGGGGATTCCTCCTTGATAGCGAATGCTCCCAAATTATCCCAAGGCTGGGATTAAACTCCACAATCAAAAAGTAGGAGAGTATTAGGCTCTAATACAAGAAACTAGAGTGGAAAAGAATTTTAAATGGAGAATCTATGGAATGGAAAAGAATGGACAAACCTTTCTTTTTCCTATGTGCTCTTTCAATACAAAAGAGGCAAGAACTAATTAGGAGATTATTTATAGGGAAGGGAATGACCTAGTGGCTGTTCATGAAGGAAGGAATTAGTGTTAGGGTTTCACTAATGGGCTATGGGCCAAGTTGTACTAGCTAACTAGCTCAAGTCCTTAGCCTTTGGTCCAATGCAAAAATCCTCCTACTCTCTTCATGAAACTTTGCCAACTTAAGTCAACCAAGACCAACTTGAGTTAGATTAGGGTCCATACCATGTTAGCTAAGTCACCAAAGTCAAGGTCAAAGTCTAGGACAGTTTTTTAAGTCACAGCTAGTAAAAAGTCGAATTAACAATCACCAATGCAATAAATCCTAAAATAATTCAAAGGGGCCAAATGACCAAAATACCCTCATGCTCAAAAGTAAAAATAAATCATCCTAATGACGTGGTCAGGCTCTAGGTCAGGCAGTCTCTCAGGTTACACTAGCAAGGTATCAAAATCACAAGCCATGACTTAAAACAGTTTTAAATTGATTTAAAAATTACCAAAAATTATATCATGATTTAAATAGCAATAAAATGATTATAAATACAAAATTTCAAAAATACTCTCATTTTAGAAATTGGGTGTTACAGTATCTTGAAGCATACAGCAATTTGCAGCTAATCGTTAACCAGATCCGGGGCTCATACGAAGTTAGTCATGAAGACATGATCCCCTTTCACCAAATAGCGATTGACATCATCTCGTCCTTGGAAGGGTTCTTCATAGAACACGTTCCCAGGCTCCAAAACATTGAAGCCGATGCCCTAGCAGGCCTTGCCGCTTCCTTAGCAGTTCCGAATCATGCTCACCACTTGGTTGACATAATAGGCCGTGAATTGGTCTATCCCAAGGACAATGTTCAATGTGTTGAGAGTTACTCCACTCTGACTGTTGACAAAGCACTAGACTGGAGACAACCATTCATTGACTTCGTAGTCTATGACATCCTGCTGGAGAAGTACATAACGGTGTCAATAGATTACTGCTTCGATGTCTGTCAAATACAGAAGCCAAAGAAGCTGTACGTGAAGTACATGACGGCGTCTGTGGGGCCCATCAGCCTGGCCCGAAACTACAAGACAGCCTTCGCCGAATGGGCTACTACTGGCCCACGATGGTTGCCGATGCGATAGACTATGCAAGAAAGTACAAAGCCTGTCAAGTCCATGCAGATTTTATCCACCAGTCATCTGAGTTTCTACATCTGATGGTGGCATCCTGGCCATTCGAAACATGGAGAATGGACATTATTGGTCCAATCACTCCGTCTTCGTCCCGAGGACATCGCTTCATACTCGCAATCACAGATTACTTCTCCAAATAGGCGGAGGCTATTCCGCTGGCAGAAGTGAAGACTTCAAACGTGATCAGCTTCCTCAAGCATCACGTCATCTATCGCTTTAGACTGCCCTGAAGGATCATCCACGACAACGGTCCACAGTTCGCAAGCCACGCCTTCTATCGGTTTTACGACAAACATCGAATCTAGAATATTGCTTCAATACTGTACAACTCGGCGCTAATAGTCTGGCTGAAGCGTTCAACAAAACAATCATCAAGCTTCTCAAGAAGTTCGTGTCCTCAAACAAACGCGACTGGAATAAAAAGTTCGACGAATGCTTATGGGCGTACCGTACTACAGTACGGACGGCCACCGGGAACACACCATTCTCTCTGGTATATGGAAGTGAGGCAGTTCTTCCACTGGAGACTCAAATCCCCTCGCTCCGTGTCACCCTCACCTACCGACTGACAACAGATGATAATCACCATCACCGGTTACAAGAGTTTGAGGCCCTAGATAAGAAGCGCCTGTTAGCACAATAACGAATCGAGTTGTACCAAGCACGTATCTCGGAAGCCTTCAACAAGAAAGTTAAAATCAGAAAATTCCAAGTGGGTGTTCTCGTTCTGGCAGTTCGGAGGCCGATGGTTATAACTCAGTAAACTGTCGACAAATTCCAGCCAAAGTGGGAAGGCCCATTTGTCATCGAGGCTGTATTCTACAATGGAGCTTACCACCTCGCAAAACAAAATGGAGACTTGCTCATGTTGCCCATCAACGACAAGTTCCTGAAGAAGTATTACGTCTGAAACGACATCCTCCAAATATTCCATATTGTTGAGTTATATACCCTCTGGTACCGCTGAACTTACATTCTAACTCTAAATCTCCCAGATTGTTGAGTTATGTACCCTCTTATATCGCTGATCTTACATTCTGACTCCAAATCTCCCAGATTGTTGAGTTATGTACCTGTAGGTACCGCTGAACTTACATTCTGGTCACTCCAGATAAATCTATATCGCATCTTTTAGGTAGTAAGTCATGTATGATCATACCTCTGAACTTTCTTCCTAAAAGAGCTCCTTCCTCATGATCCAATACCCGTACTTTCAGTGCATAAAAGGGTAACAGATCCACAAATTTTTCGAAACAACCACGTCGATGTTACCTCTGAGTTGTTTTCACTTCCATAAAAAACAAACCACCCCTCACATAGAACTTCCACGTCCTTATTACCTCTGAGTTGTTCTATGTATCCTTCATGGAGCCCACTCCTGCCACGTCCTCATTACCTCTGAGTAGGAAGGCTCCATTGAAGAAACCCTCATATTTACCACGTCCTTATTAACTCCGAGTAAGTATGCTGGTTCTCTCTTGTCTTATTATCCGTACCCAGAACCAGGGTACACCAAGGATAATAGGTCCACAAAAAGTCTCCCATTAGGGTAACTACGGTAAACAAAGAATGGAGCAAATGTATTCTGTTCATTCAAAATCAGTTACATCCACATGACTACATCTCATGAGCATGCCAAAAAAGTTCTCCATCGTTTCATTCAGACAAGAGAAAAAAAGATTATATTGATGTCCAAAAAAAAAGCAAAACATAAACTACAGCTAAAGACAGATAGAAATATAAAGACAAAAGACGGACATTTATGGGAGCCCACGAATCCTAGTTGTGGGGGCGCATATACCATTCCCTCAACCATTTTACATATGAAGGATCTATTTGAGTAAGATCTTCGTCCGAGGCAGGAGGGTTAGAACTCCCAATACTACCACCCTCAGACTGGAGCTCCTTCTTTACAGCAACTACAATGTCGAGAGTGTTTCCCTCCACTATAGGTGCCAGCTCTTCTTTTTGTTCCTCCATTTTTGGTATCACCTCCTCCTTAACGAATGATGACTCTTGTTTGATGAAAGGATGCAGCATCTCTTTCTTCACAACGATCTTAGCCTTCGGCAGGGATGCTGCAGGAATCAAAGATAAAAGAAACAAAGTTAGAAGATGGCCAGGTGAAACCAACTTAGTATTTCGGAGCTTATGCGGCTCGGCTTAGCGCAGCCTCATGCGGCCTAGTTCAGATGAGCTTTTGCGGTTCCGCATAGCGGAGCTTTATGCGGCCCAGTCCAGATGAACTTATGCGGTTCTGCTTAGTGGAGCATTATGTGGCCCAGTCCAGATGAGCTTATGCGGTTCTGCTTAGCGGGGCCTTATGAGGCACATTTCAAAGGAGGCCTATACGGTCCTGTCTTATGGGGCTTCATGCGGCTCAGCTCAGAGGGACTTATGTGGTTCTGTTCGACGGGTCCTTATGCGGTTCAATTTGCGAAGTGCTTATGCAGCCACTAGACGACTCTCATGCAGCTCGGACATGGGATATACCTCCATGCGGCTCGAACATAGGATGCACATGCAGCACATATAAATTGAACAGTTCAATGAAGACGAAGAAGGCCCGCACATAAAATATGCGACATAGCCATGATGGTTAGGTTCTGAGTTCATGCAATTTCTCCCAAAATCCTTACTAGCAATGGCGAGGTGAACGTCGGGATGAACTTCAGGCACCACAGTCGACGTAGAAGCTACCCACTTACCTTTCGCCACATCCTTGGAAGTCTTGGGGCCATCGATGATCGAAGAAGAAGAAGAAGAGGACGGCAGTTAGGGCAAGAAAAGCTTGAACTGGAGAAGAGAGTAAAGAGTTTTTCTCTAAAAGTTACTCTTATTTATAGGCGGACAAGGGGGGCACGTGGACCGATGAACGCTTCGAATTATGTGCTGCAGACAAAACCAACTCTTGGGATTTTATTCCCTCTCATGCAGGATATTCATCAAAGCAAAAATATCTAAATATTTAATAAACCGACTCTTGGGATTCCCTCCCAAAAGGCGGCTCCAAATCAAAATGAATCAAGAGCAATTAATGACGCCTACGTGGCAGAAAGGACAGTATGCGGCCAGAGCGGTCCATGCGGCTAGGAAGTCCATAGAGGCAGAAATGATACCTACGTGGCAGAAATGACGCCTACGTGGCAGAAAGGCACTTAGACGTTCATACCAAGCACGAGGTGCTTGTTTGAGTCCATAGAGTACTTTCCTATGTTTGAAGACGTGATCGGGTTTTTGAAAATATTTAAAACCAGGGGGTTGTTTCACAAAAACTTCTTCTTTCAAAAATCCATTTGAAATTGCACTTTTCACGTCCATTTGAAGTAGTTTGAAATTGTAAAAACATGCAAATGCATAAAACATGTGAATAGCTTCTAGTCTAGTAATAGGAGCATATGTCTCGTCATAATCAATACATTTCTCTTGATTATAACCTTGTGCCAATAGACGTACTTTGTTGTGTAGAACTTGCCCATCCTCACTTAATTTATTTTGGAACACCCATTTGGAACCAATTTATCGATTGACCAATAGGTTCAGGAACAAGTTTCCAAACTTAGTTTCTCTTAAATTGATTAAGTTCTGCTTGCATGGCATTAATCCAAAATTTATCATTAAAAGCATCTGCTACTGTCTTAGGTTCTACTTAAGATATAAAATCTACATTAGCTGCTATATCAGTGTCTTTAGTAGAAGAAATTGTACTTACACCTTTTGACCTATGATGAGCGTCTTTGGATGATTTGGTAAGAATTTCCAAGATTTGAACTTTTCTGTTAGATCTTCCATAGGGCTCTCCTTGGTAGCAGTATCATTAAATGATTTGGATTTAATCTATGCATCTTCATCATCATTGTCGCTAGATCTGTGACTAGTGAGCTCATCAAAGGTAACGCTAATAGATTCTTCAACAATCATAGATTTTTTATTAAAAACTCTATATCCCTTACTCTTAGCAGCATATCCTAGAAATATCCCTTTATCTGCTTTAGAGTCGAACTTACCCAAGTTATCCTTGGTGTTCAGGATAAAGCAGCGACATCCAAAAACTTTAAAATAAGAAATATTTGAAATCCTTCCAAACCATAGCTCATATGGTGTTTTCTTCGAGATAGATCGAATTAACAGCCTATTTAAAACATGAAAGGCTGTACTAACAGCTTCTGCCCAAAAATAATTAGAAAGATTATGCTGATTCAGCATGACTCTAGCCATCTCGCTTAGAGTATGATTGTTACGCTCTACAACGCCATTCTGTTAGGGAGTTCAAGGACAAGAAAATTCATGGTAATATCCACTATCATCATAAAACTTTTTAAAATTAGCATTTACAAATTCGTCACCATGATCACTTCAGATGCGAATAATCATGAAGCCTTTTTCGTTTTGTACTTTTTTACAAAATATTTAAAATTCAAAAATGGCATCACTTTTGTTTGATAAAAAAAACCCAAGTACAGGGAGAGAAATCGTCAACTATAACAAAAGTGTACAGTTTACCACCAAGACTGGCTACTCTACTAGGTCCAAATAAATCTATATGAATTAACTGCAAAGGTTTAGACGTACTTACAACGTTGATGGATTTAAAGGATGACCTAGTTGTGTTGTTCTTTTCACAGTTAGAACATACCATGTCTCTTTTAAATGTGATTTCGGGGAGTCCTTTTACAAACTTTTTGGTGCATAGCCGAGAGAAAGTATCCATATTGGCATGTCCTAGCCCCATGTGCCATAGCCAACTTTCATCTTGATTTACTACTAGACACCTTCCTGCATTGTAAGTACTTTCTAAAAAGAAAACATAAATTTTGTCTTCCCTAATCCCTTCATATACGGGATTACCAGATGACATTTCATATATAGAGCATTTGTCTTTTACAAAGTTGATACCGTAAACATTATCTGCCAAGTGACTTATGCTCAGTATGTTATGTTTCAACTCCGTAACTAGACAAACATCTTTTATTACTGGGTAAAGAGATATACCAACAATGCCATTTCCAATTATATCACCTCTGAAGTTATTTTCGAAGGAAACATATCCTTCTTTTTTCATCGATAGCGTAGCGAACAAAGATACATCACCAGTCATGTGCCGCGAACATCTACTATCGAGGATCCACTTGCTTCTAGCATGAGAGGGTTGAAGGTCCACCTACAGAACGAGTAGATGAATCATTTGGTACCCATTTCTTGAAGGGTCTATTTTGATTAGTTCTAGGTATCCAAACAAGTGTCTGATTGTCAACAACTTTCCTTGCTTGACAATACTGTGATATGTGCCCGTGAGCACCACGGTACGTGTAAGTAAGTTTTAAAAAGTGCTCTTTGTTTCTGTTTTGACATGTATTTGTGTCTTCTTTGAAAACCTATTAGTGAAAGCATAATTATGATTAACGTGTTGCTTCCGTGCTTTCTATGGTTTAGTCCTCTTATTTATATGCTTAGCATTAGGAATAACCTTAGGCTGTGTCACAGGAATGACCTGCTTGCCTAATTTGATCTCTAACTTTTTAGAGACCGTATAAGACTCCTCATATTTGGCAGTCATATCAATGAGTCTTTGCTCTGTGACTAAGTGCCTCTTTTTCCATATGTCATAAAGCTCTTATATTTTGACATAGTCTTTTTCTTTCTTTTCGATAGTGAGAATAGCCTCATGATTTTCTGCTTTGAGCTTAGCTATCTCATCCGTGTTACCGATTGCAGATGTCTCTTTAATGTCTTCAAGAAGATTAGACAATCTTGCTACTTCGGTTGTGCGTGCCTTAAACTCTTTGTAAGATTGCTTGTACTTGTCTGACACATTTATGTGTTCTTCAAGTAGTTCACTAAAGGTATTCTCTAATCCGTCAAAAGTAAAGTAATCATACAGAGGGTTAGATGATATCTTATCGAATGCCATAAGACATGTTGGCACATTTTATTTTGATTATTAACAGCATCTTCGTAGTTTAGTCTTCTGTTCTTCAGATTCAAATATTCTCAGAAGATCTACTACATTGAGCTCTTCCGTTCAGCGCAATCATCTTTCACTTTGAAGACTGAAGCAGTCACCGGCGTTCCCAATACAAGACGGCGTCTTCCTGCTTAGAGTCTTGAGTCTGTACTAGTCTAGGTATATCTGTAAACACATAAGGACGGATGACAATTAAAAAGCACAAGTCAAAAATCAAATACTTACAGAGCGGTATACCAACGGCATGTTCCGGCATACCGGCGATATACCGTTTCTAGCATCCAGAAAGTTTCTGTGACAAATTGTCGGCATACCGGCGGCATGCTACGGCATATCGGCGGTATACCGATTTTTGTGTCCAGAAAGTTGCTGTGACAAATTGTCGGCATACTGACGGCATGCTCCGACATACCGACGGTATACCGTTTTTAGCAACCCAAAAATTACTGTGACAAATTGTCGGCATACCGACGGCATGCTCCGGCATACCGACGGTATACCGTTTTTAGTAATCCAAAACTTGCTGTGACAAATTGTCGGCATACCGGCGGCATGCTCCGGCATACCGGCGGTATACCGAGTTTCAAATATTTAGTTTTTGAATTGCCCTGACTAGCATTAATGGCCGTATTTAATGCTCTCTAACGGTCATTAATATGACTGTTACTATTTGGACGGTATACCGACGGTATGCTGCTGGATACCGACGACATGCCGTTCTGTCTGTATTCAGAGCATTAAATGCCACCAACTCTTGGTTCTCTTATAAAAGAAAGCTCTCTCTCTCTTGAGCTTCTTCACCAACTCTTCCATAAATTTTCCAACAACCAAGAGCTCCACCATTAATACTTTTCCAAGCTTTTCATTGTCATCCTCTCCCAAAGTGCTAGAGTATTAAAGAGTTGTACATTTTGATCTTCATGTGTTAGAAGATCAACAAGTTCTCATTCTCTTTTGTTTGAAGTTGGCGAGCCTTCATAAGAAAACTCGTGTGTAGAAGTTGGCGAGTCTTCGGATCCAAACTCGTGTTAAAGTTGGCGAGTTCTTCGGATCCAAACTCGTGTATACTATTTTGGTTAAATAGTGGATTAAAGCCGGAGAGAGTTCCGGGACTGGACTGCCTCAAAAGAGGATACCAGGATACATCCTTGCGTTTGATCTTTCTACTCTTTACTTTCAATTGTCTTTATTGCATCAATTGTTGTAGTTAATTTTTAATTACCCTATTCAACTGCTAGCTGTCCTGATATCATGTTTAGTATTTGCTTGTGTGCACGATATCAAGCCAATCCAAAGGAATCTCATTTGTGTACCGTTAAGCGCATTTTTCGTTATCTCAAAGGTACCATTAACATGGGTCTTTGGTATCCGAAATCCTCATCCTTTGAGCTTCATGGCTTTTCGGATGCGGATTTTGCCTGATGCAAGATTGACCGGAAAAGCACTAGTGGCACATGTCAATTCCTCGGAAAGTCTTTGGTATCGTGGTTTAGTAAGAAGCAAAATTCTGTTGCTCTTTCTACCACTGAGGCAGAATATATTGCGGCTGGTTGTTGTTGTGCACAAATTCTTTGGATGTCACAAACACTTTTAGATTATGGCATTTCTTATTCATGCACCCCTATTAAATGTGATAACACTAGCTCTATCAATCTCACAAAAACCCCGATTTGTCACTCACGCACGAAGCACATTGAAATTAGACACCACTTTCTACGTGACCATCAACAAAAGGGAGATATTCGTCTTGAATTTATTGATACTACCTATCAATTAGCCGATATTTTCACAAAACCGCTCCCGGAAGATCGCTTCACCTTCCTTTGCCGTGAATTAGGCATTTTATCTTTTGATCCATAATCCCTCTCGGCCGGCACATCGACGGTATACAGCGGTATACGGGCGGCATGCCGTTTTTCGATTCAGAATTAAGTTCTGTTTCGAAACTCGGCATACCGTCGGTACACGTCGGTATACCGCCGGTATGCCGGATGGAGGCGGACAGGACATCATATCAGGATCCGGGCCCACCTTTCTTCTCTACTTCTTTTATTCTTTTTATCCTACTTTTACTCCACTCTCATTAATTCAAACCCATCACCTTTTCATCTCCCCTCTTTACTCCTCCTCTACAACCGTTCCCTCCCTCCTCCCCTTTCAAAATCATCTCTTCATCTTCCTCCTCCTCTTTAAAATCCTCCTTTTTCCATCACCTCTCCTACTCCTCCTTCTTCCACTCCAACACTCTATACTCTCCTCATGGCAAACCCTAAGCGCCTCCGCTCCTCCTCCTCCTTGTTCAACCCCTTCGTCCCGGTGGCGCAACCGCACGGCTATGACCAACGCATCTTCTCCAACGCTTTGGCGGCCGACCTTTGGTTCCAACACTTCGTCCATAATAATGTGTTCAAGGGATGGGCGATAAACTGGAACCTCTTTCCCGGTCACATCCCCTTGTTTGACGACGTCGGGCTCTCCTCTCTACATCGGCGCCAAATACCCGTCTACCCCGCTGTTGTCCGACTTTTCTATTGCAACTTGATCGGGGACGACGATCACCCCGCCATTCAGTCTATGGTCAATGACCGTCACTTTCGTCTCACTTCTCGGGAGATCGGGACCATCCTCGGCATCCCGGACAAGGGAGAACCGTTGCCATCCTTGGGTGCTCTCAACTCCTCGACGACGTCGCCCTTCGACGAGTTCTGTCGTATCATCTGCAAGGGTCCCAACCCTCCGGCCATCCCGGCCCTCTCTGCACAGTTGGAGCCATTCTACTATGAGCTCCATAGGATAGTGTGTCATACACTATTTCCTAAGGACGGGAACTACGACGCCATCACCGGTGATGCCCTCGTCTGCATGTATTATTTCTATGCCCGGAAGCCCTTCTCCTTTCCGAAGACTCTTCTTCTGCTCTTTCGGCATGTCATGCCTTCGGGAAAGCAAAACCTCTACTACGGCTCCCTCATTACTCTCATTCTGGAAGCCAAACAAGTTGACCTATCTCTCTGCTCCTCGGATGGCGTGCCCTCCTATCTTGCTGTCTCCCGTTCCCTTGCTGGTGCCTCTACTTCCCGTGCCTCGTCTTCCAAAGAGCAACCGGCCTCCACTCCTGCTGCTCCCACATCTACCCCTCCCACTTCGGGCCGTTATATGCTGCTGACTCAGCACCACTTTGATATACGTATGGCCCAGGCGGAGGAGCAGATGCGGGCCCACACTCGTGGCCTTGGTGCCCTGATCCAGTCTCGTTTCCACGATCAGGGGTACTTTATTCAGCGCACTCTTCAAGACCGTGATGCTTTTCTGGATCTTAATCTTCAGGATCCCATGTACGCGGCCCCGTGCTTCTCTGATCCCAATGCCTATGGGTTTATGTACCCTGACGGCATTGATCCTTTTGGCGCCTTCCAGCAAGCTCAGGGTGATGATGACGATCCGTCTGATGAGTAGGGATGGATTTCCTTTTGGGTGATGGTCTCGTTTTATGTGTGTTTTAGTTTTTATGTGTTTGTTTTTATGTTGTCTTTTGTGGTCCTTCGGGGGACCGGTGTGTGGTTGGTACTAGTTGTTTGCAGTCCTTCGGGGACTTTATCTGTGGTTATCTCTAGTGTGCGGCTCTCGTTAATGAGAGTCTTTCTATTTACATTATGCTATGTATGTGTCGGGCATGTATTCACTTTTCACTTCAATCTATTAATACATGCTTCTCTTTATATGCTCTTGTCATTATCAGTTTGCACGTTTTTCTTTATTATTCCCATCTTTGATTAAGTGACAAAGGGGGAGAAATCGTATTGAGGGGGAGCTGTCTTCCTGCGGGGGAGAAATCGTATTGAGGGGGAGCTGTCTTCCTGCGGGGGAGCTACTCCCTGAAGATGCTATCTCTCTATTTTGTCAATTATCAAAATGGGGGAGTTTGTTGGCACATTTTATTTTGATTATTAACAGCATCTTCGTAGTTTAGTCTTCTGTTCTTCAGATTCAAATATTCTCAGAAGATCTACTACATGGAGCTCTTCCGTTCAGCGCAATCATCTTTCACTTTGAAGACTGAAGCAGTTACCGGCGTTCCCAATACAAGACGGCGTCTTCCTGCTTAGAGTCTTTGAGTCTGTACTAGTCTAGGTATATCTGTAAACACCTAAGGACGGATGACAATTAAAAAGACAAGTCAAAAATCAAATACTTACAGAGCGGCATACCGGCGGCATGCTCCGGCATACAGGCAGTATACCGTTTCTAGCATCCAGAAAGTTGCTGTGACAAATTGTCGGCATACCGGCGGCATGCTACGGCATACCGGCGGTATACCAATTTTTGTGTCCAGAAAGTTGCTGTGACAAATTGTCGGCATACCGATGGCATGCTCCGGCATACCGGCGGTATACCGTTTTTAGCAACCCAAAAGTTGCTGTGACAAATTGTCGGCATACCGACGGCATGCTCCATCATACCAGCGGTATACCATTTTTAGCAATCCAAAACTTGCTGTGACAAATTATCGGCATACCGGCGGCATGCTCCGGCATTCCGGCGGTATACCGAGTTTCAAATATTTGGTTTTTGAATTACCCTGACTAGTATTAATGGCCGTATTTAATGCTCTCTAACGGTCATTAATATGACCGTTACTATTTGGACGGTATACCGACGGTATGCCGCTGCATACCGACGGCATGCCGTTCTGTCTGTATTCAGAGCATTAAATGCCACCAACTCTTGGTTCTCTTATAAAAGAAAGCTCTCTCTCTCTCTTGAGCTTCTTCACCAACTCTTCCATAAATTTTCCAACAACCAAGAGCTCCACCATTAATACTCTTCCAAGCTTTTCATTGTCATCCTCTCCCAAAGTGCTAGAGTATTAAAGAGTTGTACATTTCGATCTTCACGTGTTAGAAGATCAACAAGTTCTCATTCTCTTTTGTTTGAAGTTGGCGAGCCTTCGTAAGAAAACTCGTGTGTAGAAGTTGGCGAGTCTTCGGATCCAAACTCGTGTTGAAGTTGGCGAGTTCTTCGGATCCAAACTCGTGTGTACTATTTTGGTTAAATAGTGGATTAAAGCCGGAGAGAGTTCCGGGACTGGACTGCCTCAAAAGAGGATACCAGGATACATCCTTGCGTTTGATCTTTCTATTCTTTACTTTCAATTGTCTTTATTGCATCAATTGTTGTAGTTAATTTTTATTTACCCTAGTCACCCCCCTCTAGGGTTCAGACAGACATTAGCAGTGCTGCAGGGCCTATCCTCTTTCTCTGATTTACTGTCATCACTTTTATACCAGATGCTTGTGTTTACATACTTTCAACCTGTTGTAACTTTCTTGCTTGATCTTGATCTATTATATGGACTGCTTTTCTTTGATAGTGGACAGTCCTTCTTCATATGCCCTGACTTCTTGTATCCAAAACATAATGTTTCTTCTTCATTGCTTTTGTGGATATCTTTCTTCTTTCGGTTTGATCTCTCAAACTTTAAGAATTTCCTAAAGTTCCTTACGAGCAGGGTTTGCTCATCACCACTTGATGATTTTTCGTTAGAATCATTGTTTACAACTCTTTTGGCTTGTACTTCGAAGGCGATAGATTTTACCTTGGGGGTTGCTTCTTCAAATTATTGTAGGTACAACTCATGGGTCATCAGCTTGCCCATAAGTGTCTCCAGAGTCATTGTGGTGACATCGTTTCCTTCAATGATTGCAGCTGCCTTTGGGTTCCAATTCTTGGTTAGAGCCCGTAGCACCTTTCTGATCTTCTCATGGTTACTGTAATCCTTACCAAGAGATTGCAAATGATTAGTAATATCTAGGAAACGAGTAAACATCTATGTAATTGACTCGCCAGATTTTATCTTAAATGATACATATTCCTGTATTAGTCTGCTGATTTTGGATTCCTTTACTTGGGAAGTACCTTCATGAGTTACCTCAAGAAGTCTCCAAATATCATGAGATGTAATATAGGTAGAAACACGATTAAACATCATCTTGTCAATTGCACATAATAGTGCATTGATGGCACGTGCATCTATACTAGCCTTTGTCTTTTCTTCGTCAGTGTATTTGTCATGTGGCTTGTCTACAAGTACACCTTCAATCACTACTGGTGTCATTTTCTTATAACCGTCAATTACTATAGACCAAAGATCAAAGTCAAGAGTCTTTAGAAGAAACCCATTCGTGTTTTCCAATAAGTGTAGTTTGTTCCATCAAATAGTGGGGGTTTATTTGTGGATTGTCCTTCACCATTGAATATTGATTTCACGGCTGCTATATATACTTTCTGGAGTATTATATAAGAATATACCCTGCTCTGATACCAAATGTAGGACCGTTGAGCACCTCTAGAGGGGGATAAAGAGAGTGTGTGTGTGTAGTAGAAATAATCACCACATAAAAATTAACAGATTATAAAATATGGCAGATATAAGAGACAGTAAATTAAATATAGTAATCAAGAGATAGAAGATCAAACTCAGTGAACACCGTGATATATACTGGTTTCCCTCTACAAGGATTAATCCAGTTGCGAGTACTCTTGCCTGCTGTTAATCCACTATTTGTAAGCTAAATGAGAGCTTACCGTCTCTTAACAACACCGTGCTTGGCGACAAGTGCACGACCGACTTCACAACACCGTGCTTGGTGACGAGCGCATGACCGACTCTAAAAATTGAGAATTTTGCTGACTCGTAACCTCTTTACAACTCTGTAGACCAAAAACTCTAAATCGAACAAAATGTTTACTGGCTTTGACTGAGAGTAGTGTTGGTGAAATGTGAAAGCTTTTAGATCACTGGAAAGATACTTAGAAATAGATAGAGAGAAGAGTTAATAAGTGATTAGAAATGTAAAAATCCTTCTATATTTATAGTAATTTTTCTGACTGAACTCGGGCAGAATTCGGGCTGAGTTCGGATGCTAAGATCTCGCAAACGAACGTTGGACGCAAATTTGGAGGCAACAGATATTCAAAAATTTCTCAGACTGAATCCGAATCGAACTCGGCTGTAAAAGCATGGAAAAGAATAGGAAAGTCCATACGGCTCAAAACAGAGGGAGTCTCATGCAGTTCAAAGAATCTTTCAGAGCTTCATGCGGCTCAAGAGTCCCCTAGAGCTTCATATGGTGTAACGCCCCAGTCCCAAAATACATAGGACCATGCACGTGAACATGCCAGCTGCACATATACGAAGAATACTCTAATATATGGAATCCTCAAATATGTACATAAGCTGTAAATAATATAACCACAGGCCAGAATAACATATCTAATCTCATCACAGCTCAACACAGAAGGTAATAGAGTCCAAATGAATAAATAAGTATCAAAGATAGCCGGGTGAACATACTCACTCCAAACAGCTATGAAGAATAGTCTCATAAGATCGGAGTCCAACCTCCATAAATAGAAAGAAATGAGATGTAAAAATAATGTCCACTAATGTCTCATATAAAGAATAGACTAGACATCCGTAAAGACTGCCTCGTCGTCGATGTAGGATAGCTCCAATGCCGCTCCGTACTCCTGTAGAAAATCGTCTAAACCTGGAGAGATAATCAGGTCCTCAGGGGACATAGCAAGATACAAGAAAACACCATGCCATATAAACTGTGATAATATAATAAGAGAAAAAGGTATGCATGCAATCGGGTTTCTGACCATTCTACTGTGAATATGCAGTTGAGATACAATCCTTCGACGCATGAGCCCTAGCTGTAAATGATCGACATAGTTCCCATAGAGGATACTAGGAGCCTACGTCCATAACGCTCTGGAAGCGTCAGAGGGCACCATGTGCAAGGGCTATGTCCATAACGCACTGGGAAACGTCAGAGGGCGCCTCGAGCCCGCGTCTCCGGAGGAGCGTACAGGTAATCAGGGAAGTACAAAGAAGCCCATACGTCAGGTATTGTTCTCCCCACCCAATGCCTAGTATCATCATCTCCATGACTGATATGAACCTCTAGTAACCGCCAAGTCTTCTAACATGCAATACTATTGGTGTCACGCCTCGGAACCAGAATACCGGAGAGCGGGGGCAGACATAGCCAGCTACGTATATTGAAATATAATACATCTCAACTATACGGTCATGGCTGTCTAGATATGAGGGTTTACTACAAGCCAGCAGTCTCTTAAGGTCAAGCCTATTGTCTCAATCTCAAGCAATTAACAGAGTTACAAGATATTAGAGCATCAAATATATATAAGGCGTCCCAAATATTACATATTGGATGATCATGAAGCTAGTCGTACAAAATGATGGGACTAGCAAGAGTTCAGTCATACATGATCAACCCTAGGATTTGTTAATCATGTTTACAGCCC
The DNA here is from genome assembly GCA_029216955.1 of Iris pallida. Taxonomy (NCBI): domain Eukaryota; kingdom Viridiplantae; phylum Streptophyta; class Magnoliopsida; order Asparagales; family Iridaceae; genus Iris; species Iris pallida. Next base: position 4,627,174 of record JANAVB010003198.1, read on the forward strand.
GTAGGCAGACAGTAAGTAAATGTGCATCGAGCTAACAGGTGCTCGTCGGCTAAACGCCTCAAAAGAATAAATTTACATATAAGTGGGTGAAATAAAAAGGAAAACCCACTCTTGGCCCGGGTTCCGTCTAGTTGTCACCATTGGGCTGGAAGCTCGGTAGATCCTCGGGAGCTGCTCCGAAGTCTGGCCACACAAAACCAGCTGGGTCAAACCCCAGAAAGAGCAAGTGCCACAAAGGAGGCCACAAATAAGAACAAAAGCCAGCATATCAGAACATAAGTATTAAAGAAGTACAAGTAGTAAAGTACACAGGGCGATAAACGACTAGGAACGTGGAACCATTCCGGGAGCCATGTTACAATTCTTAAACCAGACAAGGACCGGGGTTGTAACCCTTCGCCTGAATAGCTCACTGTCTCTACTCATTTATCGTTAAGATAAGTAAAACCAACATACTCAGGAGATAGCAGGTACTGGAGCTAGACAAGACTTAGACAAGGCTGGACACCATCCATTCGCAATCGGCCAAACAAATGCTACGGCTTACTACTTTAACTAACTAGGGTTATCACAAACCTAATTACTAACAAGATGCAAGTGAGAATTCCAGTCCCAAGCCCTGCAGACTATCCAGTTATCCTTCCGCGGGTTGAGAGTTATAGTTGGGTACATTGCCCGGGAGACAAATGTACCCTTAGGTGACTTAGAGGGTGCAACACATGATAGTGTGCTGGAAATGTGCTCTACTCGTCGGCAAGCTACAAGTCCATTAAAGCGCCCAGATAACGAGATTGCCTCTGACTGGGAATTCTCCATGTTCTAGTTTGATCTAATCATTAGCCTAATCCAATTTAGCGCGAGTCCCTGGCCGTAGTACCCAGGAAGTCACGTCCTAGACATGATGCGAGACAAGACAAGTGGATTGTACAAGCAAGCAAGCAGGAACACCCACGGTGTCAAGTTGATTATACGAGTCAGTTACAAGTTACAAGTCAAGTCAGGAGTGCGCCGCCATGGGCCACTATCAAGTTATCAAGATAAATCATGTCAGGGTACTGTCAGGAGTGCGCCACTACGGGCCACTATCAAGTCAGGTTGGTCATGTCAGGAGTGCACCACTACGGGTCACTGTCGTGTTATGCTAGTTCCTTATCATGCCATGCCATGTGCAATAGTCATTCCAAACATATTAAGTAAAAATCAAGTTCATGACAGAAGGCGTAAGGATATAAAATAGACATAAAATATCTAATAAAATACCAATATATATAGAGCTATAGAAGAGCCAAGCTTAAAGAAATAACCAAAACTCCAAAAGCCAATAGATTGCGCAAGGGGTCAGGGAGTTGGATTGTGCAGGTGTCAGTTGCGCAGGGTGCCAAGTGCGCAGGGGCACAGGGCACAGGGGCAGATTGCGCATGAACAGACTGCGCAGAAGTGAACTGCGTATGGATGGATTGCGCAGGAACAGACTGCACAGAAGTCAACTGCGCAAGGGTGGATTGCGCAGGGGTTACTTTGCGCATGGCTGGCTTGCGCATGGATGGCTTGCGCCAGCGCAATCCAGCGCAGCGCAAAGTACTGGCTGAGGTCATGCGCAATCGGCCCTACGCTAAATAGCACAGGCTGGGGGTGCGCAATTGGCCATGCGCTAAAGAGCGCAAGGCAGAGGGATGTTCTTCCTGGTCGAGAGCAGGTCCAAGAACACCAAGAACTTCAATTCTTCATAACTTTGTCAAATCAAAACCAAATCTAGATTTTCAAAGTTCTAACTTGAGTAAAATCGAATTCTCTTCCACATGGAAGCATCAAAACATGCAAAAATCGAAGTTTAATAGATCAAAACCAAGAATTTTTGAAAATGGTTAAAACCTAGATCTAGAAGAATGAAAGCTCCAAATCACAAAATGTCAAGTTCTAAAGTTGTTCTCCATGGCCTAATCTAGTTAATGGACAAATAAAAAGTGGTGCTTATTTGATGGCAAGGTGCACTTGCCTATGGGTTGGGGTGTTGTGTGGAAGAAGGAAGAAGAAGAAGTTGTTAATGGAGAATAAAGAGGAAAGAGAAAAGGTTGGTAGGTTTTAATGAGGGTGGTTGTGATGGAATGGAGGTGGAGAATAGGCTAAGGTGTTCCACTCATGATGAACCAAACCAAATCAAACCAACTCCACAAAATAAAACCAAGCCATGGTCCAAACCCATTTACGAGAAACCAAAATCTGCAAGTCGAGAAAATAAAATACGTGCCAAAATCAAATTACGAGTACAAATACGAAATACAAGAAATGGGGGTGACAACTCTACCCACCTTCAAAGAATTCCGTCCTCGGAATTTAATCAAGGAGCTAGAGATTGCCACGACAAGCTATACTAAGCACAGACAAGCTACACTAAGCAGTTCAATCATACAATCATACAATGCAAGCAAGGATGGAAAAGCGTAAGGCATAAGAAAGACATTATACCTCACGAGTCAAACAGGTAGGGATATCGCGATCGAATGTCGTCCTCACGCTCCCACGTTGACTCACCTAGAGAGTGATGACCCCAAGCAACACGGACTAAGTTAATAGTCTTGTTCTTGAGCGTCTTTTCTCTCCGATCCAATATAGACACGGGCCTCTCCTCATACGAAAGGTTGGTACCAACAACCAATTCTGAATGATCTAGGATATGGCTCGGGTCCGGGATGTACCGTCTTAATTGGGATACATGAAATACATTATGTACCTTACTTAGTGACGGTGGAAGAGCGAGACGATAGGACACATCGCCTACTCGCTCTAGAATATCGAACGGCCCTATATACCTAGGACTAAGCTTTCCCCGTACGCCAAAACGAATGACGCCACGGGTAGGCGAGATCCTAAGGAATACATGGTCGTCGACGACAAATTCTAAGGGACGCCGATGAGCATCGGCCCAATGGCGCTGGCGATCCTGAGCAACTCGGAGGTGATCTTTGACTTTCCTGACCACTTCAACCGTCTGAGAAATCAGTTCTGGACTGAGCATCTGCCTCTCTCCGACATCATCCCATGCTAACGGGGATCTGCACTTCCTGCCATACAGAGCCTCGAAGGGTGCCATCTGGATACTGGCCTGGAAACTATTGTTGTACGAGAATTCCACCAGGTGCAGGTGATCCTCCCACGACCCACCGAAGTCAAGGGTACATGACCGCAACATATCTTTGAAAGTTTGTATCGTATGCTCTGACTGCCCATCTGTCTGCGGATGATACGCTGAGCTGAACTTGAGACGAGTCCCCAAACTTTGATGAAGACTGCGCCAGAAGTACGATGTGAATCTCGTATCCCTGTCTGATACTATGCTGACTGGCACTCCGTGAAGTCTGACGATCTGCCTGAGATACATCTCTGCTAGCTGTGCCGTCGACTGTCCAACTCTAAATGGAAGAAAGTGTGCCACCTTGGTAAGCCTGTCCACAATAACCCAAATAGCATCTCTGCCTGTCAGAGATCTGGGTAACGCAGTCACGAAATCCATGGTTATGCGTTCCCATTTCCATTCTGGGATCGGTAAAGGTTGAAGAAGTCCAGCTGGCCTCTGATGTTCAGGCTTGACTTGTTGGCAAACCAAACATCGAGAGACATACCGGGCTATCTCCCTCTTCATACCATTCCACCAAAAGTGTTGACGAATATCTCTGTACATCTTCGTGCTGCATGGGTGGATGGAATACTGCGAACTGTGAGCCTCTGCCATGACTTTCTGTCTGATATCTCTACTGGGTACACAAAGACGCGTGCCGTGTCAAAGTGTACCATCCTCATGAATACATAACTCTAGCCTTCTCCCTGCCTCGTACTCTGCTCTGAGCCGCTGAATCTTGGAATCTGTTAACTGTGCGGTCCGAATCCTCCCAACTATGGTGGACTGAATCTGTAGGCTGGCCATCAAGGACACATTGGAAGGGAGGACAACTTCAATTCCCATCTTCTGAAGATCTGCCAATAGCTCTGGTTGTGCCATCAGAAAATAAACTCTAGCTCTCCGGCTCAACGCATCTGCTACAACGTTGGCCTTCTCTGGATGATACTGCAAATCCACATCGTAGTCCACCAGTAGCTCAAGCCATCTTCTCTGCCGCATATTAAGATCCTTCTGGGTGAAAACATACTTCAGGCTCTTATGATCAGTAAAGATCTCCACTCTATCTCCGTACAAGTAGTGCCTCCACAACTTAAGTGCAAACACTACTGCTGCTAGCTCCAAGTCGTGGGTCGGATAATTCTTCTCATGATCACAGAGTTGATGCGACGCATAAGCAATTACCTTTCCATGCTGCATCAAAACACATCCCAATCCTCTGCCTGAAGCGTCGCAATAAACTGTGAATCCTCCGGTCCCATCTGGAAGGGTGAGAATGGGAGCCGTTATCAAACCCCGCTTCAACTTCTCAAATGATTCCTGACATTCTGCTATCCAAACGAACGACACATCCTTGCGGGTTAACTGGGTCATCGGCGCTGAAATCCTTGCAAAATCAGAGACGAACCGCCGGTAGTAGCCGGCCAATCCAAGAAAGCTGCGAACTTCTACCACTGAGCTGGGTACTGGCCATGCCTCGATAGCCACAATCTTCTGGGGATCCACTTCCACTCCTTCTCTGGTAATGATGTGACCCAAATAAGAAATGCGATCGAGCCAGAACCCGCATTTATTGAACTTGGCGTATAACTGATGCTCTCTGAGAATCTGGAGGACAACTCTGAGATGCTGCTCGTGCTCTGCTTCACTCTTGCTGTAGACCAGGATGTCATCAAGGAACACTATCACAAACTGATCCAAGTAAGGCATGAAAATACGGTTCATGAGGTCCATGAACACTGCCGGCGCATTGGTCGCTCCAAAGGGCATAACTAGAAACTCCCAATGCCCGTACCTAGATCTGAACACCGTCTTCGGGATGTCCTGCTCTCTGACTCTGATCTGGTGGTATCCTGACCGCAAGTCTATCTTCGAGAAAACTGAAGCCCCCTTGAGTTGATCAAACAAGTCATCTATCCTCGGGAGAGGGTATCTGTTCTTAATTGTCACTGAGTTCAAGGTACGATAATCTACACATAGCCTAGACGTACCATCCTTCTTTTTCACAAGAAGCATCGGGGCTCCCCAAGGCGATCCACTAGCACGAATGAATCCCTTGGTCCTGAGTTCTTCAATCATCTTGTACAAAATCTCCAACTCTGAAGGCGCCATTCTGTAGACTCGCTCTGATACTGGTGTTGTCCCGGGAATCAAGTCAATGGTGAACTCGATCTCCCGCTCTGGTGGCATCCCTGGAAGTTCCTCTGGGAAGACATCTGGAAACTCTTCAACTATTCGGGGCAACTGTACTGCTGCTACTGCCATCCGTAATACTGGGGGAGAAGGCTCCACGGCGCCTCTGGAAAATGAAAACTCTGGCTCTCCGGGAATACTAAAGACAACTCTGCCAACATGGCAATCTATCCTAGCATAATGGTTTCTCAACCAATCCATGCCTAGGACTACATCATAGTCTGCCATAGGGAACTCTATGAGCCTAGCGGGGAACTCTCTACCGCTAACTACAATCCGACACATAGAAAATACTCGATCTACTCCCACAAGACCATTACCAGTAAGTATATTGAGTCTCACTGATAATGACTCGGGCTCCAATCCTATCCGTGTCGCGAATCGTGCAGACATGAATGAATACGATGCACCAGAATCAAATAATACAGATGCTGGAAAGGTGTTGACGAGAATAGTACCTGCCACTACCTCACCTGGTGCAACTTCTTCTTCCATGGTCATCATCATAGCCTGACCTCTAGCTGCGGGTCCTCTCTACTGGAAACCCCTCTGTCGGTTTTGTGCTGGAGCCTGGGTGACCTGCTGCTGGTTCTGCTGCTGAAAGGCCTGGGCCTGGGGCAACAATGGCCTCGGGTACTGCTGTTGCTGTTGCTGCTGGACTGGAACTGGGGCTGGTCCTCTCACCGAAGAACTAGAAAGGTTGGATGATGATGGACCTCCCCTATTCGGGCAGGTCCCTATCTGGTGGTCTGCTCCTCCACAAGCCAGGCACAATTTCTGTGCCCTACGACACTCTGCCACTACATGGCCCGGCTTCCCGCAATGAGAACATCCCACCGCGGAAGACAGCTTCTGCTTCTGCTGCTGCGGGTACGTCGGGGTTGAATACTGAACCGACGTCACTGAGGCCGCCCGCCTCAGAGTTCCAATGGTCAATCCCCTAGCTGTCGGGGCTGGAGCTGATGATTGGTGCATCTGACTGTAGGACCGCTTCCTGCCTCCGATCCTGTCCACAATTCTACGGGAGGTATACTCATGCCTCCTAGCTGCCTTCAATACTGCATCGAACGTCTGGTGCTCGAACTGCTCTACAGCTAATAATATCTCTAAGTGCAGCCCTTGATGGAACCACTGAGCCCTATCGAACTCGGTCGCCACCAAAGTGGGGGCGAACCTACTCAGCCTGGAAAACTCGGTCGCATAGCCATCGACCGTTCTGCCTCCTTGCTTCAAGTTGGTGAATCTGATCTACAGGTCGTACCGTGCCACCGCATCGAAGTACTTTGTCTGGAACCTCTCTCTGAACGTCGCCCAAGTGACTGGTGCCGCTAACCCCATGGCCTGAGCTGCCTACCAATCGCGAGCCAAGTCTAACAACTGTAGGCGTACCACCACCACCTTCTCATTCTCGGGTGTCCTAGCTGCTTCTAGAACCACCTCGGTATCCTGAAGCCAAGCGTCCGCGGCAATCGCATCTTCACTGCCGTCAAAGAAGGGAGGGTTCAAGCGCTTGAAACTGTTGGCCGCCTGATTCCCTTGGGGACCTCCTCGGTTTAGTGCATCATGAACTTCCTGGTGCAAGGCGTCGCCTCGACGATCTTGGGATGCAAGCAGTTCTCTGATAAGCCCTACCAAAGGTCCCTCATCCTGTCTAGCTGGTTGAACGGGCGGAGCTACCTGAACTGGAGGTTCTGAGCCTCCGAAAAGCATAACTCGGGAGGCTACTCCAGAGTGCTGAGCTTGATCTTTCTGGCGCTGGGGTGCTTGTCGAGCTTCCTCTGGCTGGTTGGCAGGTCCGGGAGTAATGCCGCTGAAGAAGACGACATAGAAAACAATAAGGAAAGGACCAGGACAGATCAATGATACAAACAATGTGATCAGGTCGAGATTCTTAGGGATTTGAAGATACGAGCAGAGATCAAGGACGAATATTGATTGAGACATCTATTCGGTAAACCCTCACATTTCTTGAATGCCAAGACCTGCATGGGCCACCACTTAAACCGTGTCACGCCCCGGAACCAGAATACTGGAGAGCGGGGGCAGATATAGCCAGCTACGTATATTGAAATAGAATATATCTCAACTATACGGTCACGGCTGTCTAGATATGAGGGTTTACTACAAGCCAGCAGTCTCTTAAGGTCAAGCCTATTGTCTCAATCTCAAGCAATTAATAGAGTTACAAGATATTAGAGCATCAAATATATATATATATAAGGCGTCCCAAATATTACATATTGGATGATCACGAAGCTAGTCGTACAAAATGATGGGACTAGCAAGAGTTCAGTCATACATGATCAACCATAGAATTTGTTAATCATGTTTACAGCCCGTAGGCAGACAGAAAGTAAATGTGCATCGAGCTAACAGGTGCTCGTCGGCTAAATGCCTCAAAAGAATAAATTTACATATAAGTGGGTGAAACAAAAAGGAAAACCCACTCTTGGCCCGGGTTCCGTCTAGTTGTCACCATTGGGCTGGAAGCTCGGTAGATCCTCGGGAGCTGCTCCAAAGTCTGGCCACACAAAACCAGCTGGATCAAACCCCAGAAAGAGCAAGTGCCACAAAGGAGGCCACAAATAAGAACAAAAGCCAGCATATCAGAACATAAGTATTAAAGAAGTACAAGTAGTAAAGTACACAGGGCGATAAACGACTAGGGACGTGGAACCATTCCGGGAGCCAGGTTACAATCCTTAAACCAGACAAGGACCGGGGTTGTAACCCTTCGCCTGAATAGCTCACTGTCTCTACTCATTTATCGTTAAGATAAGTAAAACCAACATGCTCAGGAGATAGCAGGTACTGGAGCTAGATAAGACTTAGACAAGGCTGGACACCATCCATTCGCAATCGGCCAAACAAATGCTACGGCTTACTACTTTAACTAACTAGGGTTATCACAAACCTAATTACTAACAAGATGCAAGTGAGAATTCCAGTCCCAAGCCCTGCAGACTATCCAGTTATCCTTCCGCGGGTTGAGAGTTATAGGTGGGTATATTGCCCGGTAGACAAATGTACCCTTAGGTGACTTAGAGGGTGCAACACATGACAGTGTGCTGGAAATGTGCTTTACTCGCCGGCAAGCTACAAGTCCATTAAAGCGCCCAGATAACGAGATTGCCTGTGACTGGGAATTCTCCAGGTTCTAGTTTGATCTAATCATTAGCCTAATCCAATTTAGCGCGAGTCTCTGGCCGTGGTACCCAGGAAGTCACGTCCTAGACATGATGCGAGACAAGACAAGTGGATTGTACAAGCAAGCAAGCAGGAACACCCACGGTGTCAAGTTGATTATACGAGTCAGTTACAAGTTACAAGTTACAAGTCAAGTCAGGAGTGCGCCACCACGGGCCACTATCAAGTTATCAAGATAAATCATGTCAGGGTACTGTCAGGAGTGCGCCACTACGGGCCACTATCAAGTCAGGTTGGTCATGTCAGGAGTGCACCACTACGGGTCACTGTCGTGTTATGCTAGTTCCTTATCATGCCATGCCATGTACAATAGTCATTCCAAACATATTAAGTAAAAATTAAGTTCATGACAGAAGGCGTAAGGATATAAAATGGACGTAAAATATCTAATAAAATACCAATATATATAGAGCTATAGAAGAGCCAAGCTTAAAGAAATAACCAAAACTCCAAAAGCCAATGGATTGCACAAGGGGTCAGGGAGTTGGATTGCGCAGGTGTCAGTTGCGCAGGGTGCCAAGTGCGCAGGGGCACAGGGCACAGGGGCAGATTGTGCATGAATAGACTGCGCAGAAGTGAACTACGCATGGATGGATTGCGCAGGAACAGACTGCGCAGAAGTCAACTGGGCATGGGTGGATTGCGCAGGGGTTACTTTGCGCATGGATGGCTTGCGCCAGCGCAATCCAGCGCAGCGCAAAGCACTGGCTGAGGTCATGCGCAATCGGCCCTGCGCTAAAGAGCACAGGCCGGGGGTGCGCAATCGGCCATGCGCTAAAGAGCGCAAGGCAGAGGGATGTTCTTCCTGGCCGATAGCAGGTCCAAGAACACCAAGAACTTCAATTCTTCATAACTTTGTCAAATCAAAACCAAATCTAGATTTTCAAAGTTCTAACTTGAGTAAAATCGAATTCTCTTCCACATGGAAGCATCAAAACATACAAAAATCGAAGTTTAATAGATCAAAACCAAGGATTTTCGAAATGGTTAAAACCTAGATCTAGAAGAATGAAAGCTCCAAATCATAAAATGTCAAGTTCTAAAGTTGTTCTCCATGGCCTAATCTAGTTAATGGACAAATAAAAAGTGGTGCTTATTTGATAGCAAGGTGCACTTGCCTATGGGTTGGGGAGTTGTGTAGAAGAAGGAAGAAGAAGAAGTTGTTAATGGAGAATAAAGAGGAGAGAGAAAAGGTTGGTAGGTTTTAATGAGGGTGGTTGTGATGGAATGGAGGTGGAGAATAGGCTAAGGTGTTCCACTCATGATGAACGAAACCAAATCAAACCAACTCCACAAAATAAAACCAAGCCATGGTCCAAACCCATTTACGAGAAACCAAAATCCACAAGTCGAGAAAATAAAATACGTGCCAAAATCAAATTACGAGTACAAATACGAAAAACAGGAAATGGGGGTGACAATTGGCAGTTACTCCTATCCGTCGCACGCTCCATACGTATCGGTGGCCAACCGACTACGCGGGTACGTGTCTACATGTGACTCACATCACGTGTTACAACAAGTGTCAAGGCCGTATGAGATATGCCAATACCTCAACATCAATGGGTGGTCACTAGACTAAGTCAATGCAAGAGAAATAAATAAGGCGAGGTAAACGACCGATAGAGTCGCTTGCACCCAAGTGTGACTTGGACGCACAGTTTAAATATCAAGAAATAAAATGCTGATAATAACAAATGAAAATAAGAAATATAATAATTACAGAGTAAGGTGGCAAGGTATCTTGTCTGATGGTACAAAATGGCAAGCCCAAGAAATCACAATGTCAGCCAAGAAACGTCACAGTCTTCAAACAACTATGGACGCTGAAACAAACATCAAAAATACACTCGGTATAAATGATATACCTAGGAAATGCCTGTCCAAAAGTCAAATTCTGGAACAGGGGCAAAATCGTAATTTCGGGTCAAAACGATGTCCGCCGTTGGACCCGCTTTTGCACCAAAACGCATGCCAAGGTCTATGGTCTCTAAAGTCGTCAAACTACATGTCTATGGTTTCAGTTTGAGGTGAGGAACTCAATGGTATGTCCAGTTTTGGATTCTGATGAGCCGTGTACAAAATCGCCCGTTTGAGTGGGTCGCGGGACCCGCCAAAAATGGATTCCGATTCGACCTTTTCAAAATCGATCCAAACTTGGCAAACAGGACCAGAATTTTGATCCGGACCTGTTGGCGCAAGTTTTATCTCGAATCGACGACTGTACACGAAGTTATGGGCAAGTTTGCAAAATGCCGATACGGGGTATCTCGACGGATACGTGTTGATTTCGTCGTGCACACACAACGAAACTGAGTTCCGTCAGTTCCCACACGTCCGCAACGTCCATACGTGCCTTTCGATGCGTATAGCGTACGACCACGTCGACCGATTTGTCGGGGCGCACGTCGTATCGGAGAAATTTTTCTAAAATCTACTATTTTGGAAACAGTTTTTCGTACAAGTTTAACATGGATTTAATTCTTGCACAGAAATCAAAATACAGGTCTACAAGTTGCATTTTAGTCGTGGTTATGTTGTCTTTACATGTGTTCAAGTGGTCCCTGAAAATCTTGATACACAGTTCGAAATCTGGCTTCTAAGTTGTGGTTTTGGACTCGATTTGAACTTCTGTTTTCGACAGTTTTTTTTGGGCGACTTTGCCTCGATTTTTCGAGTAGTCCCTTGGGGTTCTCAGGATTCTATTTGAAGGAGATTGGAGGGGTTCATATAGGCTACACACAGGAGTTTACGTTTCGAGAAATCATCGAGCGAGCAGGAAGAAAAGAGTATTGGAAGAAGGGTACCTCGCTGTTGACAAATCTGGAAACGTTCCGAAGTGTGGTCGGTCTGGGCTCTCCGGCGGTATTTCCGTGGTGGTACGGCGCCGCCAACGGCCAGGTAGTTCACCTGGGGTTCGAGATGGGAAGGTGATATGAAGGTGAAGAATTTTGGTGGGTAAGGGTTTCGGTTTTGACGAGCGGCGTATATATATATGGCCGCCTGCTACTAATCCTATTCGTATTAGCACTCAAAAAGGGGGGGGGGGCTCTGGTTACAAGCATAGCAGCTACGCTGCTAACAAGTTGTTTTTCTTTGGAGGGGGTCGGGTGAGGTGGACCGGCCCCTCGTGGGTTGGTCCCCTCCTCTCTCACATATATATTTTTTTTTTTACAAAAAGCCCCCTCTTGTGAATCTCTATTTGCTGGGGTTGGCCGCCCCTTGCTGGGTGTGGCCGCCCACTAATTACTTCTCTTTTTTTTTAACAATATATATATAAAAAATTTACAAATAAATTCCTAAAAATTTACAAATAAATTCCTAAAATCCTAGATTATATTATTTCTTATTTAATAGTAATACTAACATGCACACATATAATATATACACACATGCATTTATTTATACTAATAAACTAGTAGCAATAACTTCATATTTAATAAAATGTATAAAACATTAATTAATTATAAAAATAATTTAAAATTTTTTGGGGGTTTACATCCTACCCAACTTAAAGAAAATTTTGTCCTCAAAATTAAACTAATGTCGGGGGGATCAAATACAATGCAAGGGAATTTAATAGTAATTTAAGAGCTTCAAATGCAAGACGTACCTTCGCCTTCGAACAAATACGGGTAGCGATTTCGGATGTCGTCCTCGCGCTCCCAAGTAGACTCCCCTGGCGAGTGATGCTTCCATGCCACGCGAACCAATGAAATAGATTGATTCTGCAACACCTTCACTCGGTAATCGAGGATACCTACTGGTTGCTCTTCGTACGACAAACTCGGTCCAACTGTGATCTCGGAGTGATCAAGCACATGATTGTTGTCTGCTACGTACCTCCTCAGCTGAGATACATGGAATACGTCATGCACTCCCACCAGTGACGGTGGCATGGCCAATCTATAGACAACCTCTCCAATATGTTCCAAGACATCGAAGGGCCCGATGTACCTTGGACTCAACTTGCCACGTCCTCCGAATCGAATCGTGCCCGTAGTGGAGGATATCTTCAAGAACACGTGGTCGCCCTCTTTGAACTCCAAGGGTCGACGACGATTATCTGTCCACTGCTTCTGATGATCCTGCGCTGCTCGCAGGTGGCCCTGTATTTTCTTCACTGTCTCCACTATGCTCAAGACCAACTGGGGACCCAATAGCTGTCGCTCTCCTATGTCGCTCCAACAAACAGGAGACCGACACTTCCTACAATACAATACTTCAAACGGAGCCATCTGAATGCTCGCTTGATAGCTATTATTGTAGAAAAACTCAACAAGATGAAGATGGTCCTCTCATGAACCGCCAAAATCAAGCATGCACGCTCTCAACATATCCTCTAGCATTTGAATGGTACGCTCTGACTGACCGTCTGTCTGAGGATGGTATGTTGTGCTAAACTTCAATCGGGTGCCCAAACCCTCTTGCATACTCCTCCAAAAATGCGAGGTAAATCTCAAGTCACGGTCCGACACAATACTAACAGGCACACCATGTAATCTCACAATCTGCTCCATATACATCTCTGCCAATACCTCTGTCGACTGGCCCACTCTAAAAGGTAAGAAATGGGCTGACTTTGTAAGTCTATCCACAATTACCCATACTGCGTCATGTCCCCTAGGACTCCGAGGAAAACCCGTGACGAAATCCATAGTAATGTGATCCAACTTCCACTCGGGAATGGGTAGCGGCTGTAATAATCCTGCCGTCCTCTGGTGCTCCGCCTTCACTTGTTGATATACCAAGCACTTGGCAACGAAACGAGCTATCTCTCGATTCATTCCGTTCCACCAATAATACTGTCGTAAGTCACGGTACATCTTGGTTCCTCCGGGATGAATAGAGTAAGTCGAGCTGTGAGCCTCTGCCATCAGCTCCTGCTGTAGCTCTTCAATAGGAACATAAATACGATCACCACATCGTAATGTCCCATCGGGGTGGATCCTCAATTCCGTCTGCTTTTCTGCTTCAGTCCTCTCCCTGAGCCGTCGAAATCTAGCATCATTAGGCAATGCTGCCTTGATGCGCTCTACCAATGATGATTGCACTTGGAGGTTGGCTAATACGCCATCGGCTCCAGGTAATACTACCTCAATACCAAGCTGCTCCAAGTCTCTAATCAACTCCTTCTGCATAGTCAAAAAGTGTGCCATGGGCTTACGGCTTAATGCGTCTGACACGACATTAGCCTTGCCAGGATGATAATGAAGCTCGATCTCATAATCCTTCATCAACTCCAACTAACGTTGCTGTCGTATATTCAACTCTTTTTGTGTGAACACGTACTTGAGGCTCTTATGATCAGTATAGATATCAACTTTTTTGCCGTACAAGTAGTGTCTCTATTGCTTCAAAGCAAAGATAACCGCTGCGAGCTCTAGATCGTGGGTCGGATAATTCTTCTCATGCACTCTCAACTGTCGCGATGCATATGCTACTACACGACCATGCTGCATCAATACACATCCTAATCCCTTTCTGGATGCGTCGCTGTAGATCACAAATCCTTCCGGGCCCGATGGTAGTGTCAAGATTGGTGTTGTGGTCAATCGCTTCTTCAACTTGTCAAAAGCGGCTTGACACTCGTCTGTCCTTACAAACTCCTGATCCTTGCAAGTCAATCGAGTCATAGGCCCCGCTATTCGAGAGAAATCTTCTACGAACCGTCAGTAGTAACCCGTAAGTCCGAGGAAACTTCTCACCTCAGAAGCTGACGTGGGAGCGGGCCATGATTTGACTGCTGTGATTTTCTCTGGGTCTACCGATATACCATCACCCGTAACAGTATGACCAATGAATGATACCTCCTTGAGAAAGAAAAATCACTTGCTAAGCTTCGCGAAGAGTCGCTCATTCCTCAACGTTCCCAAAACTATCCGTAGATGCTGCTCATGCTCCTCTTGACTCTTGGAGTAAATCAAGATATCGTCTATAAAGACTACTACAAATTTGTCCAAGTACTGGTGAAAGATCTTGTTCATTAAATTCATGAAAACTGCGGGAGCATTGGTCAAACCGAAAGGCATGACCAAGAACTCGTAATGTCCATACCTTGATTGAAAAGCCGTCTTTGCAATGTCTTCCTTTCGAACCTTCAATTGGTGATAGCCTGATCGTAAGTCAATCATAGAGAATACTTTTGCTCCACTCAATTGATCAAACAAATCATCTATACGCGGCAAGGGATACTTGTTCTTCACCGTCACTGTATTCAATGCTTTGTAGTCGATGTACATGCGTACTGTCCCGTCTTTCTTAGGCACAAAAAGAACGGGTGCTCCCCATGGTGACACACTGGCACGAATAAATCCCTTCTCTAATAAGTCATCAATCTGCATCTTCATCTCTACCAACTCCTTGGGTGCCAGACGATATACTCGAGATGAAATAGGCTCGGCTCCGGGAATAAGCTCAATAGAAAACTCAATATCTCGGTCCGGTGGTAGTCCTGGCAATTCCTCGGGAAATACATCCTCGAACTCGGTGATAATAGGGTGCTGAGGGGTGTCATGCATCATCATATGAGTTCCCGATGTGGGTGTATCATAACTCTCTCCGTCTTCTTTGGTGAACTCAAACTCTGCCGCATTCGGTGGTCTAAAGATAATACTGCTCCTATAGCAGTCCAGGAGAGCGAAATGCTGGCTCAACCAGTCCATTCCAAGAACCACATCAAATGTCGGCATAGGGAATACAAGAAGTCGTGCCATCATCTCCCTGCCACTTATCACTACAGGACAACGTCTACAAACACCACTAACAGGTACAACTCCTCCTCAAGTGAGGATTTTAACATTCTTAGCTAAGGGTGTGATGGGAATGCTGTGTCTAGTGGCAAAACTAGTGGCTATAAATGAATGTGTGGCTCCAGTATCAAATAAGGTAATAGCAGAAAAAGATACAACTAAAACCGTACATGCTATAACTTCCGCCTCTGTCTCTATATCCTCAACAGCAAGTGAGAATACCTGCCCATAATTCTGTCCTGGGCCCTGAGCTCTGGCCTTGTTGTACTGTACACCTTGGGGAGGCAATGGTGGACGAGGTGCTCCTGCTACGGGCCGTGGTGCTGGAAGAGCTGGGGCTGTGGGTCTTGGGTTCTGCCGAGCTTGTACTATCGCCTGTTGCTCCGGACAGTCCTTGAGCATGTGCTGATTGGATCCACATCTCAAGCATAATCCAAGGCAAGTCTTGTAGTGATTCTGGAGATGTCCTTGTTTTCTGCAGTAATGGCAAACGGGCTTCTGATAAGGTGAGGGCCTCTGCAGGAACTGTCATGTAGCCCTCCTAATAGGTCCACTCTGGGTGGCTCGGGCTGGTGTAACTGCTGGGGTATGTCGTCTCGATGTTTGCTGCTGCTCTTTGCGAAAAATCTCCTGAGCACGAGCTTCTTCCAAGACAGCTGAATGGGAGACTCGAGACTGGGTAGTCGTATAAGACTTGAGATCTGGTGCAAGCCCCTGGTGAAATCTCCTCGTCTTTTCTAACTCCGTCGAAATCAATCCCGCACCAAATTGACTCAGGCGATTGAACTCTGAGTCATACTCATCAATTGTCATATTCCCTTGCTTCACATGAAGGAACTGGTCATAGAGACCATCTCGAACATGAATAGGGAAGAATCTCTCATAAAATGCATCATAGAACTGCTTCCAGGTGATCCCAGTGCCTAATCGCCTCTCTTTCGCCTTCCACCAGTGGTGAGCATTGTCTTCTAACAGTAGGTCCACTGCTGTCATCCAATCTCAAGCTGGCAACTGGGATGCCTTCAGTAGCTTTTCTGTACTAATAAGCCACTGTTACACCTCTAATGGCTTCTCTGTTCCTCTAAACGCCTTGGGGTTCATATCTGTGAAATTCTTGATAGAGCCATAATAAGGATGCAGAGCCAGTGCTGGTGCTGGTACTGGAGGTGGTGGTGGAGGTCTAGCCAATGCAGCCATCATCGTCTGTCTCATCAGTTCATTCTGCTGCCACTGAGCCTGCATTATGGCGTACATAAACTGAGAAGTAGGGCTCCCATCAGTCGGTGGTAGAGGCATCTGAGGTCCCGACTGTGGGGGAAACTGCTGAGGAAATGGTGGTGGAGGAGGCAATGGTACATTCCCTTCTGGTGGCATGGTAGTAGTCTGCCCAGCCTGGCTGCCTGAGGGTGCTGCGATCTCTGGGTACTCTGTCGTCGGTGTCGTAGTAGGCTGCGACTGTCCTGGCTGGTATGGTGTCGCTAGAGTCATGGGAGGATTCTGTCCCTCCGGAGTAGCCTCTTCACCAGATGTGAGGGCCAAGGCAGAAGTGCGTCCGCTTCTTAAATGCATACTGTTGGCACGAAGAAGATAAGTCGATATTAGGAAAGATTAGATATGAAGTAAATCGAATAATCAAGGAAGTTTCGAAAAGATTGGAAGTCAAGAGATAGTAGTAGTTCCGGATGAGATATTCCTATTCCTATATGCAGGCTTGTTGGGCACAGTCATGTAACCCAATAATATTAACGTACACCTGCATGGGCCACCACAAAAACATGTAACGCCCCAGTCCCAAAATATATAGGACCAAGCACGTGAACATGCCAGCTGCACATATACGAAGAATACTCCAATATATGAAATCCTCAAATATGCACATAAGCTGTAAATAATATAACCACATGCCAGAATAACATATCTAATCTCATCACAGCTCAACACAGAAGGTAATAGAGTCCAAATGAATAAATATGTATCAAAGATAGCCGGGTGAACATACTCACTCCAAACAGCTATGAAAAATAGTCTCACAAGATCGGAGTCCAACCTCCACAAATAGAAAGAAATAAGATGTAAAAATAATGTCCACTAATGTCTCACATAAAGAATAGACTAGACATCCTTAAAGACTGCCTCATCGTCGATGTAGGATAGCTCCAATGCCGCTCTGTACTCTTGTGGAAAATCGTATAAACCTGGAAAGATAACCAGGTCCTCAGGGGACATAGCAAGATACAAGAAAACACCATGCCATATAAACTGTGATAATATAATAAGAGAAAAAGGTATGCATGCAATCGGGTTCCTGACCATTCTACTGTGAATATGCAGTTGAGATACAATCTTTCGACGCATGAGCCCTGATTGTAAATAGAATCGGCATAGTTCCCATAGAGGGTACCAGGGGCCTACATCCATAAAATTCTGGAAGCTTCAGAGGGCACCATGTGCAAGGGCTACGTCCATAACGCTCTAGGAAACGTTAGAGGGCGCCTGGAGCCTGCGTCTTCGAAGGAGCGCACAGGTAATCAGGGAAGTGCAAAGAAGCCCATACGTCAGGTATTGTTCTCCCCATCCAATGCCTAGTATCATCATCTCCATGAATGATATGAACCTCTAGTAACCGCCAAGTCTTCTAACATGCAATACTATTGGTAGTTACTCCTATCCGTCGCACGCTCCATACGTATCGGTGGCCAGCCGACTACGCGGGTACGTGTCCTACATGTGACTCACATCACGTGATATAACAAGTGTCAAGGCCGTATGAGATATACCAATACCTCAACATCAACGGGTGGTCACTAGAGTAAGTCAATGCAAGAGAAATAAATAAGGCGAGGTAAATGACCGATAGAGTCGCTTGCACCCAAGTGTGACTTGGACGCACAGTTTAAATATCAAGAAACAAAATGCTGATAATAACAACTAAAAATAAGAAATATAATAATTACAGAGTAAGGTGGCAAGGTATCTTGCTTGATGGTCCAAAGTGGCAAGCCCAAGAAATCATAATATCAGGCAAGAAACGTCACAGTCTCCAAACAACTCCGGACGCTGAAACAAACATCAAAAATGCACTCGGTGTAAAAGATATACCTAGGAAACGCCTGTCCAAAAGTCAAATTCTGGAACAGAGGCAAAATCGTAATTTTGGGTCAAAACGATGTCCGCCGTTGGACCCGCTTTTACACCGAAATACGTGCCAAGGTCTATGGTCTCTAAAGTCATCAAACTACATGTCTATGGTTTCAGTTTGAGGAGAAGAACTCAACGGTATGTCCAGTTTTGGATTCCGATGAGCCGTGTACAAAATTGCCCGTTTGAGTGGGTCACGGGCCCGCCAAAAATGTGTTCCGATTCGACCTTCTTAGAATTGAACCAAACTTGGCACACAGGACCAGAATTTTGATCCAGACCTGTTGGCGCAAGTTTCGTCTCGAATCGACGACTGTACACGAAGTTATGGGAAAGTTTGCAAAACGCCGATACGGGGTATCTCGACGGATACGCGTTGATTTCGTCGCGCACACGCAACGAAACTGAGTTCCGTCAGTTCCCACACGTTCGCAACAGCCATACGCACCTTTCGATGCATATAGCGTGCGACCACGTCGCCCGGTTTATCGGGGCACACGTCGTATCAGAGAAAATTTTCTAAAATCTACTATTTTGAAAATAGTTTTTCGCACAAGTTTAACATGGATTTAATTCTTGCACATAAATCAAAATACAGGTCTACAAGTTGCGTTTTAGTCGTGGTTATGTTGTCTTTACACGTGTTCAATTGGTCTCTGAAAATCTCGACACACAGTTCGAAATATGGCTTCTAAGTTGTGGTTTTGGACTAGGTTTGAACTTCTGTTTTCGACAGTTTTTTTTGGGCGACTTTGCCTCGATTTTTCGAGCAGTCCCTTGGTGTTCTCAGGATTCTATTTGAAGGAGATTGGAGGTGTTCATAAAGGCTACACACAGGAGTTTACGTTTCGAGAAATCA
This sequence comes from Iris pallida, assembly GCA_029216955.1. Taxonomy (NCBI): domain Eukaryota; kingdom Viridiplantae; phylum Streptophyta; class Magnoliopsida; order Asparagales; family Iridaceae; genus Iris; species Iris pallida. Next base: position 4,646,438 of record JANAVB010003198.1, read on the forward strand.
TCGAGCGAGCAGGAAGAAAAGAGTATTGGAAGAAGGGTACCTCGCTGTTGACAAATCTGGAAACATTCCGAAGTGTGGTCGGCCTGGGCTCTCCGGCGGTGTTTGCGCGGTGGTGCGGCGCCGCCAACGGCCAGGTAGTTCGCCTGGGGTTCGAGATGGGAAGGAGAAATGAAGGTGAAGAATTATGGTGGGTTAGGGTTTCGGTTTTGACGAGCGGCGTATGTATATATGGCCGCCTGCTACTAATCCTATTCGTATTAGCACTCAAAAAAGGGGGGGCTCGGGTTACAAGCATAGCAGCTATGCTGCTAACAAGTTGTTTTGCTTTGGAGGGGGTAAGGTGAGGTGGACCGGCCCCACGTGGGTTGATCCCCTCCTCTCTCACATTTTTTTTATTACAAAAAGCCCCCTCTTGTGAATCTCCATTTGCTGGGGTTGGCCGCCCCTTGCTGGGTGTGGCCGCCCACTAATTACTTCTCTTTTTTTAACAAAATATATATATATATATATATATATATATATAGGCTAGTAAAAAAAATTCCTAAAAATTTACAAATAAATTCCTAAAATCCTGGATTCTATTATTTCTTATTTAATCGTAATACTAACATGCACACATATAATATATACACACATGCATTTATTTATACTAATAAACTAGTAGCAATAACTTCATATTTAATAAAATGTATAAAACATTAATTAATTATAAAAACAATTTAAAATTTTTTGGGGGTTTACATGCGGCTCAAAAGTCCCCAACATAGCCATACAGCTCGGGTAAAAGCCATGTGGCCTTATGCGGTTCGCCTCTACAGCTGGCCATCAAGCAGCGGTCTCATTTAATGCTATGACACAACAAGGCAGCTCTGACATAAAGGTGAATTGACAGCTCTGACATAAAGATGCAATGATGACTCTGACATAATGGCGTGCTCCTAGGGAAACAAAGAAAATCTCTATAGCTGGCACGATCCACCAAATTCCAAAGCTCTTCATGCGGATCGCTTCAAAGTCTTCCATGCGGCTCTGAACACGTGGCCACCCTTATGCGGTTTAGTTGGAGGCTACCCCCATGCATCTGCTACTCTCATGCGGCTCGGATCATGGGGGCCATCCTCATGTGGCACAGATTCTGGGAGGCCACACCCATGTGGATCTGACACGTGGCCATCCTCATGCGGCTCGGATCATGGGGGCCATCCTCATGCATCTCAGATTCTTGGAGGCCACACCCATGCGGCTCTGACACGTGGCCATCCTTATGCGGTTCAGTTGGAGGCCACCCCCATGCGGCTACTACTCCCATGTGGTTCGGATCATGGGGAGCCACCATCATGCGGCTCAACTACCGGACCACACGCATGCAGCTCTGTCAGGACACCCTGTCCATGCGGCTCGCGGTTGGGACACGTGGCAGAAGATCAGTTAAGACTTAGTCCCCCGCGTTCCTACGGCTCGCAGCATAATGATGGTTAGACACATGGCACCAAATCAACCAAGATTTATCCACTCGGATTTGTTGCTCTCAACAAATCCCAACAACCCGATTTATTGCAATCAACATAATTACCCGGATCAATTTCCAACAAATGATGCAGATTTGTTGCAATCAACATAAAAACAAGATCAAGGCAAATCTTAACTAATCCTTAACCACCCACTGTTTAAGGGGCAATCATTGCAAACCCTACTTATCACATCCCACTCCTATAAATAGCAAGGTGCCATACCCTTGCAAACCCTTGACACACAGAGAGATAGGAACGCACAGAGAGAGCGGCGACGCACAGAAGAATCTCTCCACATATCCCGAGAGCATTTCTTCATCAGAGCCAAGGCTACGTCCGATCGTCCAAGAAGTAAGGAAAATTTGATAGCACTCTCCCGAGCCTCTCCCGCCACCCCCCAGAATCAAAAATAAATAATTGTACTTAGATTGCTGTACCTAGGTTTTCATTTCTAGGCTTTCTTTGTACGAGCGAGTTTGTATTGTGAGTCTAAGTTCAGTCCTCCTATAAAACTGTTCTGTACTTTTACAATCAATGGTAAACATCTGCCAGAGTTCTATCCAAATTCTGTCTAAGCTGTCACGCCCCGCTCCCGCAGGAGCGATCGTCCTCGCAAAGGAGTGATGCCGTATGGGCCTAAATTGCGCCCGTGCAAGGCTATGTCCAGAAACGGCCGATTTGAGCTAGGCCACAGAGTCGCACAGCGTGTCCCCATTTGCAGCGGAAAGTAAATGAACACAAATTGAAGCAAATTCAACCCTTTATTGATATTCAAGAAGTTTACAGGCGGCGCTAGGCCGATATTACAAATCGCTCAAGCTCTCTCTCTCTCTCTGAAACATAAAAGGCGTGCCAAGTGGCTTACAACATGAAATAATTCATGGCGATGTTCCGATACATTATGTCCTGTATATGGTGCTTCAGCTCCTTGCAACGCTCCAAGGCTCCAAAGATAGCTCCGCGGCTTAGCACGTTCGATGGAAGCTCCGCACTCGCCGACGTTACCTGCATCCTGCAAGCAGACTGTGGGGTTATCAGTACATTGGTATGCACTGGTGGGGAGGCTAGCTCACCCACAATGCTATCATTACCAAACACGTTCTATTTACTTTTGTGCACCGTCTATCATTCATTGTCTTTCTAATCTTGCCTTAAGATCATTTATGTGGCAAATTTCATAGCCTATCTCGTGTTGTCGAATACAAGTGTCGCATGGAAATACATGCACGACTTACCCATACTTACCATCCGGCCTTCCCTATTCAACGTAAACCAAGTTAGTCAATAATTCATATGAAATAACTTAACGTAGTTCATGTAAGCATTCAATGTCAAGTGCGTGTCCTTACCTCGGGTTCTAGCACGTCGTAGGCAGGTTTTCTAACTCGGTTGCTCGAAGTACTCTTGATCATTTTGTGTGTTATATTCAAGCCTATTCAGAAGGTGCTTTGTACAGTTAATTTAGACTACTTTGATTCCAATGCAAGGACTTGCACGTGGATTGCCACCAACAAAGCCCTCTTAAATCTATATGCACCTGTCGCTGGCATCACAAGCCATTTTGGACACATCCAAGCCATGGTATTTCTCAACTAGCATAGGGTGAGGACTGGCACACACCCCGTTAGTCTCTTGAAATACTCCTGCACTTACGTCCCCCGGATAGCCAAGTCCGCACCCAGGCAGCCCGTAAGCCATGACTTGATCCCGCCTAGGCCGGCCACGATGCTCCCTTTGATCATGCCGCGTAATCCGTATCACCCGTGCACGGGTCCGTCCACGACCATTTCGTATTTTATTGTCATAGGCTAACCCTTAGCCACAATGCGTTATCGACCAGGTTGGCGTCCGTGCAGCGCGGGTAGCGAGCCCCGTTGCACGTGCCCGTCATACCTGTCGCTAACCATTCCTTTCTCTCTTATCTTTTATTCATTCTTTCTTTTCTTTCTTTCGCTTGTCCGTTCGTTCATGGATTCATTCACACATTCATTCATTCATTCATTCGTTGATTCATTTATTCACTCATTCGTTCATTCTTTCATTCATACATTATGCAATTCCCCGTGCGGGAGTCACCTTGGCGACCTATCGGTCACGAAGTCTTTCAATATTGCTATACTCTACTCGGAACGACTATATAGATAGTCTTCCGTTTCATTGTTGTAAACCATTCATTCTTTCATTGTTTGAACGCACAAGGGACATGAACGTAAGCCGGTGCCTTAGCACGAGCGTGGAGCGCAGTGCGAGAGTTCTCACATTTTTTATGTTCTTTTCCATATTCTATACAAGCATACAAGTTGGGATTATTTCCTTAGCTAGGTACGTTGAGTCATTTATTAGCATGTACAGTATTATCGCCTAGCGATTCTCGTGATAGTATCCGCATTGTTAAGTGTCTAGGCTAAGCAAAGACGGGTTCATCGGAGCCACCCACCTTAGCGATGTTCGTATCGGCCGAGCGATACACCGAGCGCTCCTTTAAAAGTCTAAGTCTGGATTCATCTTGACGGGCCAATGTAAGCCTTGCATCGATTCTTCTTCAGGTCGATGCCAACTCTTCGGGTCGACGGCTCGTTTGAGTCGTTGCACTTGTCGTTTGAATCGGCGTTCCGCTAGGGCGGAGCGGGTCATTACATAATACACCACTCAAAACAAAAGGCCGTGTGCATAGCTATTCCGTGCGGACTATATTTGAGTTTACACGCTCACTTTTTCTCGTTCGAGCGATAATCGATCTCACTCGCAACTCGTTTGCACCAAAAGGTCTAGGTGCACGATACTCTGCATAACTTAGCCAAAAGACTGCATGCATAACCATCCCGTTCGAACTATACTTTGGTCTCGTGTACTCGTTTGCTGTCAGCGTAAGCTCATTCAAGCACGCACTGCGGTTGCTAACTCTTAGCATCGGTTCCTTCCAACTCAATTCCGTCGTGGTGGCACAAAGGCCTTCGCCTATCGATCCTGTCCAACCGAGTACTCGTACGAGCTTTTAAAAATATTAGACTTATTGTATGGAACATCCCAAGGCACAACGAAAGAGAGCGTATACTTCTTTTGTTTCAACGAGCTTTCAAAACTGAAAGAATCGAAATGAAGTCCAAGGACGTAAAGCCGTGCTCTGATACCAATCTGTCACGCCCCGCTCCCGCAGGAGCGATCGTCCTCGCTATGGCGTGATGTCGCACGGGCCTAGATTGCGCCCGTGCAAGGCTATGTCCAGAAACGGCCGATTTGAGCTAGGCTACAGAGTCGCACAGAGTGTCCCCATTTGCAGCGGAAAGTAAATGAACACAAATTGAAGCAAATTCAACTCTTTATTGATATTCAAGAAGTTTACAGGCGGCGCTAGGCCGATATTACAAATCGCTCAAGCTCTCTCTCTCTCTGAAACATAAAAGGCGTGCCAAGTGGCTTACAACATGGAATGATTCATGGCGATGTTTCGATACATTATGTCCTGTATATGGTGCTTCAGCTCCTTGCAACGCTCCAAGGCTCCAGAGATAGCTCCGCGCCTTAGCACGTTCGATGGAAGCTCCGCACCCGCCGACGTTACCTGCATCCTGCAAGCAGACTGTGGGGTTATCAGTACATTGTTATGTACCGGTGGGGAGGCTAGCTCGCCCACAATGCTATCATTACTAAACACGTTCTATTTACTTTTGTGCACCATCTATCATTTATTGTCTTTCTAATCTTGCCTTAAGATCATTTATATGGCATATTTCATAGCCTATTTCGTGTTGTCGAATACAAGTGTCGCATGGAAATACATGCACGACTTACCTATACTTACCGTCCGGCCTTTCATGTTCAACGTAAACCAAGTTAGTCAACAATTCATATGAAATAACTTAACGTAGTTCATGTAAGCATTCAATGTCAAGTGCTTGTCCTTGCCTCGGCTTCTAGCACGTCGTAGGCACGTTTTCTAACTCGGTTGCTCGAAGTACTCTTGATCATTTTGTGTGTTATATTCAAGCCTATTCAGAAGGTGCTTTGTACAGTTAACTTAGACTACTTTGATTCTAATGCAAGGACGTGCACGTGGATTGCCACCAACAAAGCCCTCTTAAATCTATATGCACCGGTCGCTGGCATCACAAGCCATTTTGGACACATCCAAGCCGTGGTATTTCTCAACTAGCGTAGGGTGAGGAATGTCACACACCCCGTTAGTCTCTTGAAATACTCCTGCACTTACATCCCCCGGGTGGCCAAGTCCGTACCCAGGCAGCCCGTAAGCCATGACTTGATCCCGCCTAGGCCAGCCACGATCCTCCCTTTGATCATGTCGCGGAATCCGTATCACCCGTGTACGGGTCCATCCACGACCATTTCGTATTTTATTGTCATAGGCTAACCCTTAGCCACAATGCGTTATCGACCAGGTTGGCGTTCGTGTAGCGCGGGTAGCGAGCCCCGTTGCACGTGCCCGTCATACCTGTCGCTAACCATTCCTTTCTCACTTATCTTTTATTCATTCTTACTTTTTTTTCTTTCGCTTGTCCATTTGTTCATGGATTCATTCACACATTCATTTATTCATTCGTTGATTCATTTATTCACCCATTCATTCATTCTTTCATTCATACATTATGCGACTCCCAGTGCGGGAGTCGCCTTGGCGACCTATCGGTCCCGAAGTCTTTCAATGTTGCTATACTCTACTCGGAACGACTATATTGATAGTCTTTTGTTTCATTATTGTAAACCATTCATTGTTTCATTGTTTAAACGCACAAGGGACATGAACGTAAGCTGGTGCCTTAGCACGAGCGTGGAGCGCAGTGCGAGAGTTCTCACATTTTCCATGTTCTTTTCTATATTCTATACAAGCATACAAGTTGGGATTATTCCCTTAGCTAGGTGCGTTGAGTCATTTATTAGCATGTACAGTATTATCGCCTAGCGATTCTCGTGATAGTGTCCGCATTGTTAAGTGTCTAGGCTAAGCAAAGACGGGTTCATCGGAGCCACCCACCTTAGCGATGTTCGCATCGGCCGAGCGATACTCCGAGCGCGCCTTTGAAAGTCTAAGTCTGGATTCATCTTGACGGGCCAATGTAAGCCTTGCATCGATTCTTCTTCAGGTCGATGCCAACTCTTCGGGTCGACGGCTCGTTTGAGTCGTTGCACTTGCCGTTTGAATCGACGTTCCACTAGGGCGGAGCGGGTCATTACATAAGCAGAATAGGATTTTCGGGATCCAAATTGCCTATAGTTTTTGGGTTGTTTGGATATGTAGTTTTGAGGTAAGTACGTAGGCTTTTTGGATAGGTGGACTAGAAATAACCTAAGCCAGTAATATCTCGATCGATCTTACATTTATATTTTCTAGACTCAATAAAAGTAAAATATAGAAGAAGAATAAAAAGACTCGATCTAGATTCCGATACAATTGCTTTTGGATTATAACTTGAATGCTCTTTATAGACGCAGGATATAGACGTAGTACGTTCTTTGATATTAATTTCAGCAACCTGTAACTTTAGTAGCAATAATATATTTTGCGTACCGACTTAAGTTGTCGTTGATTATCAAAATTAGGTGTGTCCATTTCGGTAATGGGCCAACAGAGAGAAGTTTTGACACTTCTTCATCCATTTGGAGACTTTTCCTTTGATATTTTTATCCATTTTGGGGGAAAATCCGAGAATAATATTTCTAGGGTTTGTGAATAGGTTTCTTAGGTGCTAATGGTGATCTAGAACATGTGAGTAGGTTTAGGGTCAAGTTTGAATCCATTTGGAGTACGTATCATGGGGGTATCTCAACGTATCCCGATGCGCATGCCAAGTGTTTGACAAAATTACCCAAAGGACACCCAATGTTTTAAACTTAGATTTGACACTTGTTTTTAGTTGTACATTAATATAGATTATCTTTTGTATATTTTTTTAGTGTTATGTATGCGTATTATGTGTTTTACATAGCATAGGGAGATTGTGGACTAATATTTGTATATGTGTGTGTGTAGTTTGATAGGATATCAGTTGCGTAGTTTGATTTAGTGCATTAGCTTGTGTGGCTTGATTCAGAGTATCAGCCATATAGCTCTGTTTAAGATTAGAGGCTAATATGTTAATGCATATTTGTGTGTGTAGAGAGGAGCTAAGTACCTTGGTAGTTAACTGTTGGTAATTAGGAAGGGGGTGTAATGAAGGATGCTTGTATCAGCGAACTGATGGTTAAGAAGTATAGATAGGCTCGAGTTAGGAAGGGGATATGGCAACAGTATCTTGAAATGAGGGGGGGTTTGGTTAGTGAGGATAGGGAGTAGCTAACAGTGTATAGGTAGGCTCGGGTTTGAGCTAATGACAGCAGTATACTCAAGTGTAGGATCGGGCAAATTGGCATAAGTTTTAGTTGTTAACTGATATAAGTGGGAAAGGTAAGGAAAAGTAGTTAACTGTTAAGAATGAGGAGGAATGACTAAAGGGGGAAACTCTAGGACAGCCGGCAGTAGCAGTGATGAAGGGGACTTAAGGAAGCATACAACAACATTATTAGAAAAGGAGGGGGGTATAGATATATGTCTGTGATACTCATATTGGACATGGGGTTGACTTTAGCTTATGCAAACCTGTGATGCACGTATATGTGTGAATGTGGGTATATATATATATATATATATATATATATATATATATATATATATATATATAATATATATATAAAAAAATATATATATATATATATATATATGCGTGTGTGTCAGTCTTAGAGGGGAATAGTGCCAGATTTGGGGACAAGCCTTCGAGTGCATCAAGCAGGGAGCTTAGCATAGATGATTAGATAGGCAAATGCGATAATAGTAGCTTAGGGACTTCGAAATGGATTGGGGGCTTCACAAGTTATGGAGACTGCAGGGAAGGAGAATTAGTGGCAGCATGTAGGAGATGTGGACACATATGTGTGTTGCATCTTAGATGGTGATGTAGGAAGGTTAGTCAGGTAGTAGATAGGCTAGCAAGAAGGTAAAACCTGTGCACATGAGTGCATAGGACAGAATGCAGGTATAGTAGTTACATGTTGTTGGACTTCAATAGCAAGGGGTATTAGAGAGTCCCTGTATAGGCATAAATGTGTGAGAAGCAGGGAGGGGCCTGTGAGGCAGGGGGATACTTGTGAGTATGCTGGAACTTGGAAGGACTTGTTGGGTACCAGTTTGGTGGTAGCCATTGGTGTCCCTTAGTTCCTAGGATGGATGTATAGGTGCATATAGTAGGCAGGTTAGGTGTAGGAAGATTTGGAGAGGAGATTCCTGTGTATGCAGGAATTAAGAGGGGACTTCACACTTGAGGGTATAACAGTAGATTGTAGGAGCCTAGCATGTGCAAATGCATAGTGTAGTGAACTGTCATTGGCAGTGTTGCATATGTGTGAAGTGAATGTGGTGTCAAGAGAGGTGTGTGGGTGTTTTTATGGACAGTGGCTTACATGCATGTATTTATTTGTGTGTCATAGGCTTGTTCATGACTTTTCATTTTGAGGTTTAGACTTGTATAGGTAATAAAAATGTCATAACTGTTATCACTATGCTTATGTGTAGATATATTAAAATGTGGATACATGTATATGTATTTTTGGCTACATATATTTCTTATACATATATATGGTTGTGGTGCTTCGAATTCCCTGTTTGGTGCCTAACCTGTGTAGGTGGGGCTTCCTTTATGTGTGTCTGATTTTGGGAATAATTGTTCGATTAATCATGGGTATGTATTTATATTTGTTAAGTAGGATTTATGTGTGTGTATATATTTTTTTTTTTAGAGTTTAGGACCTAGTGCACCTGTATGTGCAGAGCAGTCAGGAGTGGGGGATGAACCAGAGTGTGTGTGAGTATGCGTATCAGTGCTGTGTTGCTCTAGTGTTAAGGGGAGAGCAGCAGTATGTATCGCTGAGTGAGTCTGTCGAGTGTTTAGATGTGCAGGGGCAACAACATTTGGGACTGAATACAGATATCCTGTGTGGCCTTTGGGTGCAGGGATGCCTGTACAGTTGGCCAAGCACAAGACTTTGCCTATGTGTATCTGTTAATGAAGGTAGGGTCCCTAGTTAACAGATACACTTGAGAACAGGGTATGGGGGTTCGAGTGGCACATGAACAACCTGTGTGAGCCTTGGCCTGGGAGAGAGGATTGAGATGTGAGTGGACTGATATGTCTGTGTGCCAATATGGTTAGGTAAGAGGGTGCCTATAGGAGTGGGCATTTTGCCATGAGCATCAACAATAGGGGGCTTAACCTGTGTGTGAAGGCAGGATATTGTTCCTGTGCTCAGAGAGTGTCCCAGTGATGTTAAATTGCACAGGCTTGGGGTCTCCCCTAGCAGCAGAGTGACAAGAGTGTGTGCTAAGGGTAAGTGATAGTTTACGTAGGTATCCTATTGTTAACAATGATACCAACTTAGAGGATAAGGAATTGAGTATCTAATACTTGATACTAGGAGTGTAAGGGTAAACTAGAGTATTGCTAAGTTTTAGGATAACTAAGTACTGGGATAACCAATTAATGAGTATCTTGTATGACTAGACTAGGCTACCAGATGTCTATATATATAGTGTATATATTAGTAGATAGTGTATATGGATACCAAGGGTATCCTAGTACCCTACATCTTAGGTATTTGTGCTAGTTAGCTAGTTTTGTTATATTTAACTTGTACTAGCTAGTTGATAGCTAATATTGGTCAAGTTGACGAGTTAGACCTATAGTTAACTAGTTTGACCCAAAGGTCAACCCTAAGTCAAATTGACCTAGTTTGACCCCAGAAACCTAGTTTTGACCTAGATTTGACTTAGATTGCATATCACACACTAGATATCCATGGCTAACACACTTAAACACTAAATTAACATGTATATCTCATATATAGGCTTTTTTTACTCCACTTTGGGCCTCGATCTACATTTACTGCTCAGGACCGTAGGCGAGTACATTCTCTAATAGTTTTCATTATCTGATAGTTATTATGATTCAACTTATCGTATAGTATTACCTGATTCTCTGACACGATACGGATTGGTATTTTTGTATTCATTTACTTGCGACACATGCATCTTACTTGTATGGCCTCTATTTCTGGAATCGCCAACTGGAATCACCTACTGGCATCACTTACTTTCTGGCTGGACTTGTACTTGATTTATGTGTCGGAATATGGATTCACTTGTACTAGTCGAGGCGAGAAAATACTCGAGTAGACATGTAAACATTCCTAATCATGCTGGAATTACCCCCTGGTCTAATCGAAAAAGATAGCCGTCGTACACTTGCCAAGTGTGCGATGTACCATATTTACCCCTAGCCGTTTATATGTCGAAAGCGGTATTTCAAAACACACTAGTTTAGTGCTTTCTTGCTGGACTCACATTATACTTGCTGGACTCACATCATATCTATTCTAGCTTAGTTATCTTATTTACAGTCTTTATTGCCATGTTTCCCTGGTTCACCATATTTACTTTTGTTGTAATTTTGTTAGCTATTGTTCTATTTCAAACCTTGACTCATTCTTTTCCTTCTCATTAAGTATTACTTACTATAACTATTTTATAGTCTGTCATTTAATTGGAATTGCTAGAAGAGGTGTGCTCGTTCCATCATGACTGTATATATTATTCAGATGATTGCTTAGGGGACTTGTGTCCCATATTCTATGGAGTCGAGGAGGGGATAGCAACCATGGGTCCTGATACTCAGGAGTGATTACCGAGGGGCTTAGTTACTCTTATAGAAATTTGATAGATTCATTGTTAGAACTCTTGGCATGTATATATAATAGAGACTTTCTTATTATATTTGAGATTTGGATATTGATATTGTATTAAGAAGTTGTAGATGTTTTAGACTTTGTAATTTATTAGACTTCTTTGACATGTAATCGTGCTTTAGATTGTGATTGGGTATTCAGTATTATCATTTGTACTTGTCCTCCATTTGGAGTTGAGATCTATATAGGTAAATTATATCATTGTGCAAGATTGATAGTTAGTGACCTAGACAGCATTCTACCGCCGATCCTACAGCATAGGCTGGACGTACCCACGTGCTCGTGCCCTTAATCCGGGTACGTGTTGTGACAATTTCCGTTAATACGATAGGCTTCTCCTCCGATATTTATCAAACAAGGAAGCGATCGAAGATCTCGGGATGCCCATGATGGTACTTGCGGAGCTCAACAGCCTGGCCCCAAACTACAGGATCGACTCCGATGCATGGGTTATTATTGGCCTACTATGATAGAAGATGCTGTCGAATTCGCCAAGAAATGTTGAGCATGCCAGTTGCATGTTGACTTTATTCATCGATGTAGAAACATGGAAAAGAACAGGAAAGTCTATGTGGCTCAAAACGGAGGGAGTCTCATGCGGCTTAAAAGTCCCTTAGAGCTTCATGCGGCTCAAAAAATTCTTTAGAGCTTCATGCGGCTCAAATGTCCCTTAGAGCCTCATGCGGCTCAAAAGTCCCCTAGAAGCTTCATGCGGCCGAAAAGTTCCCGATAGCTCCATACGGCTCGAGAAAAGCCACGTGGCCCTATGCGGTTCAAAAATAGGCCTCTACAGCTGGCCATAACTGCTCTGTGCAGCTTGCTCATTAAATGCTCTGACGCAATGCAGCAACTCTGACACAAAAGATTGACAGCTCGGACATAAAGGTAAAATGATGACTCTGACATAATGACGTGCCCCTAGAGAGACAAGAAAAATCTTAATGGCTGGCACAATCCACCAATTCCAAAGCTTCTTATGCGGATCGCTTCAAAGACTTCCATGCAGCTCAGTTATGGGGGCCACCCTTATGCGGTTCAGATGGAGGCCACCCTCATGCGGCTCAGTTGGAGGCCATTCTTATGAGGTTCGGTTGGAGGCCACCCTTATGCGGTTCAAATGGGGGGCCACCCTTATGCGGTTCAGTTGGAGGCCACCCTTATGCGGTTCAGATGGGGGGCCACCCTTATGCGACTCAGTTGGAGGCCATCCTTATGCGGTTCAGTTGGAGGCCACCCCTATGCGGCTCAGTTGGAGGCCATCCTTATGCGGTTCAGTTGGAGGCCACCCTTATGCGGCTCAGTTGGAGGACATCCTCATGCGGCTCGGTTGTGGGGCCACCCTCATGCGGCTCAGTTGTGAGGCCATCCTCATGCGGCTCGGTTGTGAGGCCACCCTCACGCGGCTCAATTAGCAGACCACACTCATGTGGCTCTACCAGGACGCCCCGTTCATGCGGCTCGCAGCATAAATGACAGTTGGGACGCGTAGCAGAAGATTGACAAGACTTATCTATTCGGATTTAGCAACCAACAAATCATAACGATGCAGATTTATTGCAATCATCATAACTGCCCAGATCGATTTCCAACAAACAATACAGATTTGTTGCAATCATCATAAATAGCCCAGATTGATTTCCAACAAACAAGATCAAGGCTAATCTTAACTAGTCCCCAACCGCCCGCTTTTTGTCACGCCCTAGTTCCGAAATATGGGGACGTATACGGCCAGCTACACCGTATAAGGTACGAATACGCTATACGGTGATAACGGCTGTCCAGTCTGGTTGGGTATCCTAGCATGCAATCAATCTATGGCCTAAATCCGATCTTATATCCACAGGTAAATCACAATGACACAATATCAAGAGAGATAATTATATGAAAAACAGGAAATACTCATATGAAAATCTGGAATCTACAGTACAGGATAATAATGTAGACAAGTATACCTTCCCACAGTTCCTAGCATGGTCTGGAACTGAAGCACACCCTCCAAGTCAAGTCTAGAAGATCCACCGGGTCGGTCTCAGACAATCTGGGAACAATCCAGGGTTGGTCAGGCCAACCGCAGCAAGCACCAGAAAGGAAGGCTCAAGGACGGGCGAAAAAAACCAGCAGGATAAAATATGACAAGGATAACATCTAAAAACAGTAAATAAAGGTAAGGGATCGTGCGGTACCAACGCACGATAACAATCCACAAGTATAGTGAAGCTAACACAATCACAATCTTTCTAGCATCCACTAACACCTGTACTGCCAGCTGGAAATCAATATCAGCTGGCTAGCAAGCAACAAGCCAAACAACACAGAAGGACAAGCGGCCACACAATGCCTACGGCTTGCTATTATTAGCTAACTAGGGTTATCACAGGCCTAATTACTAACAAGATGCAATGAGACTTCAAAGTCCAGCTCCTACTTGCTAATACCTTAATGGCCCCAGCAAAAGAAAAAGATAGATATAGCAGGCACACTGCAGTAAGATACATGTGCCCTAAAGAAGTGCCACACTCGACGAAGGGCTGGGAATGCGCTCATCTCGACGGATAGCAACAAATCCCTAGTATATATATAGATACATAGGGCCGGGGTCAGACAAGCAATAGGTCACTGGGAAGTCCCCATAAACTACATGATTAATCTAGTTATTAGCCTAGTCAGTTTCATTATGAATCCCTGACCGTGGTATTCAGAGATCCATGTCCTAGACATGATACAAGACAAGACTGGACTGGTGGCTTATACAAGCACAATCAAGAGAAATCAACCACGGTGTCAAGACGGGGTCATGCTGAGCAAGTCAGGACTAGCTGTCGCAACAGCAATCAAGAGTAAACATGTCATGTCGAGAGTACTAGTCAGGAGTGCGCCACCACGGGCTACTATCAAGAATCAAGAGTATACATGCCAGGTTTACTGTCAAGTCCAGAGTACTAGTCAGGAGTGCACCTCTACGGGTCACTAATCAAGAATCAAGACAGGTCCAGGTCATCGTGTAATACCAGGAACAAGGTCAAACCTATCAGTCATAAGAAGTCACATGTCCAAATCGTGACATGGATATCAAGTCGGTTACAAGATCAAAATCTCCACTATAATAGTCTCTCAAGTACACATGGGAACCTACAACTCAAATCATCAAGTCGGTCCATCCACCAGATCAATCTAGCAAGGGTCTCCCATCCATGATGGAGTGAATATCACGTCAATAAAGACAACCACCAAATACCAAGCTCATTCCCCTAACAATGCTAGGCCCTCTGACTCACAAGAATCCTCCAAGTCAATGATCATAAGCCACTAGAAAACATGCCCCTCAACTACCGAGACACAGCAATCAAACCAGGTTCTCCAACTACCGAAATACACAAAGGTACCAGGTTTTGGGGCGTTTGGGAAGTCGAGTAAAAATCATATAATAATACCCTCGATATTCTCCTCGTTCCACGAAATATTTGAAATCACCAAAATCCAAGAATCTACATAGATCAACCAAGTCAATATCCCGAGATCGTACTCTCCATAATACTCAATCCTCAGTTATATCCACAAGTCACAACTCCCAATACCTAGGACAACTGTCAGCTCTATCTCGCTAGACTAGGACAACTCCTAGAATAAAAGGGTCAGAGGACAAGTATATATTAATTAAATACCATCAGAAAAGTGGCAAGTATTGCGTGAACCACTCTGGAGCAGACCCACAACCCTTAAACCAAACAAGGACCAGGGTTGCAGACCGTCTCCCGAGTAGAACCGCGCTCCTTACGCTATCCGACGGACAAGACAGGTCAGGAGCTAGGCGACTAATCTAGTATAGAGTCTACCTAGCAGGTAATGGGATCAGGTATGCTATACCAAGGTGAACAGGCACGAGCCCAGTCCAGCAGACCAAAGGAATAGTTCTGCCCAATCCTTCGAACCAAATTCCCGATCAGGAATTTTGGAAGAATCCGGCAGAGTCTCCTCTGTATTCTGGACAGGAGCTCCCAGCGAGTTGGGGCTAAAATCCACTCGGCGCAACCCGCCGCAGAATCGCAGACTGAGAACACTAGGTCTCAGCTACCAGCAGCACTATGATGCGTACTAGGAACAAGTCGATAGCCGAGAACACTAAGTCTCGGCCTCCAGCAGCACTACGATACGTTCTGGAAAATCAATCGAACCCGAGACCACTAAGTCCCGGCCTCCAGCAACGCTACAATGCGTACTGGGTGCCAAGCCAACATGCATAATAATAAAATAACTGCCTCGCAGGGCGCACCACAATACATGCCCATAAATCCCTAACCCAAGCACAATCACCACCACAAATAAAGTTAGCCAGAGCCATACAAGTGAGTCGTGCTCATGTCCTCGGAGGTGTGGATGACCCATCCGAGTCGTCCGATACGGTCTATCCCGGTATCGGACCAAGCTATCCTAAGTTATCATCATGGCAGTTCTACTACTAGGCTACACTAATCATGGTTATAAAATTTACAAGTACAAATTAATTAAATGAAATAAAATCTAGGAGAGAGGGCAAGAGCCGTCGATGAACAAGGGATACTTGCCTAGAGGGCTCGGCTAGGTAAGCAAGTCTTCGGCAGTCGCGATCCATGCTAGCACGCCAATCGAGATCCTCAGAACATACAATAAACAATCATTAGAATTAAATAATACAATAATAGAATAAACACAAGAGATGGCAGAAGGCTATACCGTGTGGGTCCCGCAAGCAGCACAGGGATCTGGCACGGAAATCGAGACACGCGGACCGATACGAGCACGCAAATCGAGACGCACACGTATATCGAGACGCGCACGAGAATCGAGATGGCACAAATATCGAGACGAACGAGAAACATAAACGTGCACGTAAATCGAGATGTGTACGTAAATCGAGACAACCCAAGGTCCAAGGAGCACGTAAATCGATGCGGCACACAAATCGACGTGTGCACGCAAATCGAAAAGGTGAAGAGTCCAATGCGACACACAACCGAGGCGGCACGCAAATCGGTGCGTGTACGTAAACTGAGGCAACACGAGATATAATGTGACATGCAAATCGATACGACACGCAAATCGGTGTGTGCACATAAATTGAGGCAGTACGGGTCACGAGGTAGGTACAAAGGCCGAGACACAAAAATCGAGACGGTGTACAAATCGAGATGGCACGGTGCCCGAGGCAGCGCGGGGCTCGAGGCGTCCCGCTGCCCTGGGCAGCACGTAGACCGAGGTACACGCAAAACGAGACGACACGTACACCGAGGTGCACAGGACCCGAAAATACGAGGAACGAGGAAGCGCACCAACCGAGGTGCACTGCCCGAGGTGACACGCTACATAAGGCAGCGCACTGCTCGAGGCAACACGCTACCCGAGGCGCGCTGATCGAGGGGCTTGCTGCACGAGAGTGCGCTGCTCGAGAAGACACGCTCGACGAGGCAGCGCACAAAACGAGAAAGAGAGAAAGAGGGGAGCTCGGGAACCTCACCGGCGTACGCGAGGCGGCTCGGCCAGGTCGGTCCGCCGGACCGGAGAAGGAAGTCCATGGGGAAAGAGAGAGGAAGTCGGAGGAGGCTCACCGGGGCTGGCCATGTCACGGCGGCTCCGGCGGGGGGAGGACAGCAGCAACAGGAGGAGCTGGTGGCGGCGGATGACGGCCACGGGGGCTGGTCGCCGGAGATCGGGCCGGAGAGGAGAAGAACGAGGGGGAGATGGCGACGATGATGGTGGTTGAAGGGGGCCGGAGGAGAAAGGGGGGCAGTGGTGGTGGCGACTGATGGCAGTGGCGGTGGCGGTGCTGGAGGGTGATGACGGCGGTGGAGGCCAGAGATGGAGGCGGTGGTGATGAGGGAGGCGATGGCGGTGGTGGCTGGAGTAGTGGTGGCTGGGAGAAGAACGAGGGGGAAGGAAGAGGTGAGCCCGGGAGGGGAGGAGAGAGGGACTGGTCCAGTGAGGGGAGAGAGGGATCGGGAGAGAGAGAGTGAAGAGAAATAATTGGGGGGAGGGCGGCTGAGAGTGGAAGTGAGGGGGAGAGAGAGAGAGAGAGTTAGGGTTTGGGGAGGGGTTTAAATGGGGTAGATATAGGAATATAAAATAATAATACTAATAATAATGATAATAAAAATGATAGTAACAATAGTAGCAAGAATAATAATATGAAATAAATTCACCCTCAAGAAAATATCAATAAAATTTTAACAATACCCAAATTTAAAATTCCCCAAAAATACAAAATATATTCAGATACCTATTTCAAAAATAGGATTTGACATCCTACCCACCTTACAAAAATTTCGTCCTCGAAATTTCAAACTTATCAAAATAGGGTTTTCAAAACTAATACATATATATCTGCCATGAAAAACTCTACCCACCTTACAGAAATCAAGTAATACAATAAGAAACGAACAAAATCTCAATATGAAAACATCAAGGAAAACAAGGTCTACCTAAATAAATCAACTTGCAAGGTAAATCCAAAACATCGAAAGAATCTCGAAAATCAAAGTCTCGCATACACGAAATAACCCTATAAATCAAAACAAGTATAGAATGTCGAAAACAATGTCAGAAAACGTAAAATCCCAACTGCATAAAGAAGAATAATAAATCCGCATAAAATCATAAAATACAGGATATCTGTCTCGAACCGATGACCGTAGTTTCCTAATATCCAAAAAATGTGTGTCATGGTCATTCCTTGCCACGCCATCCGGAATAGCTGCAAAAGATTCACCAAAACACTGTAATCGAGCGGCTGCAACTTTCGTTACCACGCCGTCAAGGTGTACTAGGGCCACCCGGTACTCTCGACAAATACCCAAAACAAATCAAATCCATAACCCAAATATCCAAATCACTAAAATCACAAAATCTCTAACAATGTAATAAGAGTCCTAGAAAACAATCAAAATCCAAAATCCAGGTGAATCGTAACATACATCCCAAAATATCTTCAACAATAACCACAAGATAGCTTTTCTAGAAAAATATTCCAAACCAAGAATCCACATCAAAATATAATGTATAGAAAGTATATCTATAATCAAAATAATATCTGAAATAGATAATCATGAGTGCGGAAATGTCCGGAATCAAAGAAGCCGAATCGATACGAGAATATCCCTCGGATACTCAGCAAATGCTGAAATATCCAATCTCAGAGTCCAGACGAAATCTTCATTCTGCAGCAATCCAGCCAACGCTCGAAGAGGACGATAATGATACTAAGTCAACACGAAGTCAACGCACGAAAGGGATAACAAGAAATCAACCAAGACGAAACACCGGTAGAGAGTATAGAACCCAAGATAAATAATCATGTAACCCAAATGATGGAGATAACATCTCATCAAATAAGGTGATTGACATAACCAACTATAGGATCATATCTATTAAACAAGGATCAAAGGTAGATAACACGAATAAGACATGGCCAAGCAAGATAGGTCCAAGTAGAGATGAGGACCAGTTCACAGGTTCAAGGGAGCGAAGGACAAGTGTAACAAGTGGGAATACCAAGGAACAGTGGACTGAGATCAATAATCATGTGATACCCAACAAAATCTCAAAACGAGACTTGCATGGACCACCACTAAAACCATGTCACGCCCCAGTTCCAAAATACGGGGACGTACACGGCCATCTATACCGTATAAGGTACGAATACGCTATACGGTGATAACGGCTGTCCAGTCTGGTTGGGTATCCTAGGATTTAATCAATCTATGGCCTAAATCCGATCTCATATCTACAGGTAAATCACAATAAAACAATATCAAGAGAGATAATCATATGAAAAATAGGAAATACTCATATAAAAATCTGGAATCTACAGTACAGGATAATAATGTAGACAAGTATACCTTTCCACAGTTCCTAGCATGGTCTGGAACTGAAGCACACCCTCCAAGTCAAGTCTAGAAGATCCACCGGGTCGGTCTCAGACAATCTGGGAACAATTCAGGGTTGGTCAGGCCAACCGCAGCAAGTACCAAAAAGGAAGGCTCAAGGACGGACGAAAAAAACCAGCAGGATAAAATATGACAAGGATAACATCTAAAAACAGTAAATAAAGGTAAGGGATCGTGCGGTACCAACGCACGATAACAATCCACAAGTATAGTGAAGCTAACACAATCACAATCTTCCTAGCATCCACTAACACCTGCACTGCCAGCTGGAAATCAATATCAGCTGGCTAGCAAGCAACAAGCCAAACAACACAGAAGGACAAGCGGCCACACAATGCCTACGGCTTGCTATTATTAGCTAACTAGGGTTATCACAAGCCTAATTACTAACAAGATGCAATGAGACTTCAAAGTCCAGCTCCTGCTTGCTACTACCTGAATGGCCCCAGCAAAAGAAAAAGATAGATATAGCAGGCACACTGCAGAAAGATACATGTGCCCTAAAGAAGTGCCACACTCGACGGAGGGCTGGGAATGCGCTCATCTCGACGGATAGCAACAAATCCCTAGTATATATATAGATACATAGGGCCGGGGTCAGACAAGCAACAGGTCAGTGGGAAGTCCCCATGAACTACATGATTAATCTAGTTATTAGCCTAGTCAGTTTCATTATGGATCTCTGACCGTGGTATTCAGGGATCCATGTCCTAGACATGATGCAAGGCAAGACTGGACTGGTGGCTTATACAAGCACAATCAAGAGAAATCAACCACGGTGTCAAGACGGGGTTATGCTGAGCAAGTCAGGACTAGCTGTCGCAACAGCAATCAAGAGTAAACATGTCATGTCGAGAGTACTAGTCAGGAGTGGGCCACTACGGGCCACTATCAAGAATCAAGAGTATACATGCCAGGTTTACTGTCAAGTCCAGAGTGCTAGTCAGGAGTGCACCTCTACGGGTCACTAATCAAGAATCAAGACAGGTCCAGGTCATCGTGTAATACCAGGAACAAGGTCAAACCTATCAGTCACAAGAAGTCATATGTCCAAATCGTGACATGGATATCAAGTCGGTTACAAGATCAAAATCTCCACTATAATAGTCTCTCAAGTACACATGGGAACCTACAACTCAAATCATCAAGTCGGTCCATCCACCAGATCAATCTAGCAAGGGTCTCCCATCCATGATGGAGTGAATATTACGTCAATAAAGACAACCACTAAATACCAAGCTCATTCCCCTAACAATGCTAGGCCCTCTGACTCACAAGAATCCTCCAAGTCAATGATCATAAGCCACTAGAAAACAAGCCCCTCAACTACCGAGACACAGCAATCAAACCAGGTTCTCCAACAACCGAAATACACAAAGGTACCAGGTTTTGGGGCGTTTGGGAAGTCGAGTAAAAATCATATAATAATACCCTCGATATTCTCCTCGTTCCACGAAATATTTGAAATCACCAAAATCCAAGAATCCACATAGATCCACCAAGTCAATATCCCGAGATCGTACTTTCCATAATACTCAATCCTCAGTTATATCCACAAGTCACAACTCCCAATACCTAGGACAACTGTCAGCTCTATCTCGCTAGACTAGGACAACTTCTAGAATAAAAGGGTCAGAGGACAAGTATATATTAATTAAATACCATCAGAAAAGTGGCAAGGATTGCTTGAACCACTCTGGAGCAGACCCACAACCCTTAAACCAAATAAGGACCAGGGTTGCAGACCGTCTCCCGAGTAGAACCGCGCTCCTTACGCTATCCGACGGACAAGACAGGTCAGGAGCTAGGCGACTAATCTAGTATGGAGCCTACCTAGCAGGTAATGGGATCAGGTATGCTATACCAAGGTGAACAGGCACGAGCCCAGTCCAGCAAACCAAAGGAATGGTTCTGCCCAATCCTTCGAACCAAATTCCCGATCAGGAATTTTGGAAGAATCCGACAGAGTCTCCTCTGTATTCTGGACAGGAGCTTCCAGCGAGTTGGGGCTAAAATCCACTCGGCGCAACCCGCCGCAGAATCGCAGACTGAGAACACTAGGTCTCAGCTACCAGCAGCTCTATGATGCGTACTGGGAACAAGCCGATAGCCGACAACACTAAGTCTCGGCCTCCAGCAGCACTACGATGCGTACTGGAAAATCAATCGAACCCGAGACCACTAAGTCCCGGCCTCCAGCAGCGCTACAATGCGTACTGGGCGCCAAGCCAACATGCATAATAATAAAATAACCGCCTTGCAGGGCGTACCACAACACATGCCCATAAATCCCTAACCCAAGCACAATCACCGCCACAAATAAATTAGCCAGAGCCGTTACCCGACCGCGAGTCGGACATGGGGCACATGGGGACAATTCGTACAAGTGAGTCGTGCTCGTGTCCTCGGAGGTGTGGATGACCCATCCGAGTCGTCCGATACGGTCTATCCCGGTATCGGACCAAGCTATCCTAAGTTATCATCATGGCAGTTCTACTACTAGGCTACACTAATCATGGTTATAAAATTTACAAGTACAAATTAATTAAATGAAATAAAATCCAGGAGAGAGGGCAAGAGCCGTCGATGAGCAAGGGATACTTGCCTAGGGCTCGGCTAGGTAAGCAAGTCTTTGGCAGTCGCGATCCATGCTAGCACGCCAATCGAGATCCTCAGAACATACAATAAACAATCATTAGAATTAAATAATACAATAATAGAATAATCACAAGAGATGGCAGAAGGCTATACTGTGTGGGTCCCGCAAGCAGCGCAGGGATCTGGCACGGAAACCGAGGCTCGCAGACCGATACGAGCACGTAAATCAAGACGCGTACGTATATCGAGACGCACACGAGAATCGAGATGACACGAATATCGAGACGAACAAGAAACATAAACGTGCACGTAAATTGAGACGTGAACATAAATCGAGACAACCCAAGGTCCAAGGAGCACGTAAATCGATACGGCACACAAATCGATGTGTGCACGCAAATCGAAAAGGTGAAGAGTCTAATGTGGCACACAACCGAGGCGGCACGTAAATCGGTGCGTGTACGCAAACCGAGGCAATACGAGATATAATATGACACGCAAATCGATACAACACGTAAATCGGTACGTGCACGTAAATCGAGGCGGTACGGGTCACGAGGTAGGCACAAAGGCCGAGACACAAAAATCGAGACGGTGCATAAATCGAGATAGCACGGTGCCCGAGGCAGCGCGGGACTCGAGGCGTCCCGCTGCCCTAGGCAGCACGTAGACCGAGGTACATACAAAATGAGGTGATACGTACACCGAGGTGGACACGACCCGAAAACACAAGGAATAAGGAAGTGCACCAACCGAGGTGCGCTGCCCGAGGTGACACGCTGCACAAGGCAGCGCACTGCTCGAGGCAGTACGCTGCCCGAGGTACACAGATCGAGGGGCTCGCTGCACGAGAGTGCACTGCTCGAGACGGCACGCTCGACGAGGCAGCACACAAAACGAGAAAGAGAGAAAGAGGCGAGCTTGGGAACCTCACCGGCGTACGCGAGGCGGCTCGGCCAGGTCGGTCCGCCGGACCGGAGAAGGAAGTCCAGAGGAAAGAGAGAGAAAGTCAGAGGAGGCTCACCGGGGCTGGCCATGTCGCAGCGGCTTCGGCGGAGGGAGGACAGCAACAACAGGAGGAGCTGGTGGCGGCGGATGACGGCCACGGGGGCTGGTCGTCGGAGATCGGGCCGGAGAGGAGAAGAACGAGGGGGAGATGGCGACGATGATGGTGGTTGAAGGGGGCCAGAGGAGAAAGGGGGGGCAGTGGTGGTGGCGACTGATGGCAGTGGCGGTAGCGGTGCTGGAGGGTGATGACGGTGGTGGAGGCCAGAGATGGAGGCGGTGGTGATGAGGGAGGCGATGGCGGCGGTGGCTGGAGTAGTGGTGGCTGGAAGGAGAACGAGGAGGAAGGGGGAGGTGAGCCCGGGAGGGGAGGAGAGAGGGACTGGTCCAGTGAGGGGAGAGAGGGATCGGGAGAGAGGGAGTAAAGAGAGAGAATTGGGGGGAGGGCGGCTGAGAGTGGAAGTGAGCGGGGGAGAGAGAGAGTTAGGGTTTGGAGAGGGGTTTAAATGGGGTAGATATAGGAATATAAAATAATAATACTAATAATAATGATAATAAAAATGATAGTAACAATAGTAGCAAGAATAATAATGTGAAATAAATTCACGCTCAAGAAAATATTAATAAAATTTTGACAATACCCAAATTTAAAATTCTCCAAAAATACAAAATACAGTCAGATACCTATTTCAAAAATAGGGATTTGCCACTTTTCAAGGAGCAATTACTGCACACCCTACTTATCACAAAGCCCTATAAATAGCAGGGGATTATTCCTTTGCAAAGGACACAGAGTGATACGCACAGAGCCCGAGCAGAGAGACTAGCAACCCCCGCAAACACAAAGAGCATTTCTTCGCCAGAGCAGAAGCTACGTCCGATCGTCCAAGGAGTAAGGCAGAGTTGATAGCACTCTCCCGAGCCTCTGCCGTCACCCCCACCAAAAAACTAAACAATTGTACTTAGATTGCCTTTCCTAGGTTTCGTTCCTATGCTCTCTTTGTACGAGCGAGTTTGTATTGTGAAATAAAAGTCCAGTCCTTCCATAAAACTGTTCTGTTCTTTTAAAATCAATGGCAAACACGATAGCGACTCTGCTGGGGACTAACTTCTCCACTGCTGAGAAGTTGGTGACGCAATCGGACGCAGCCAAACTTGGCTATACGCAACAGATGCTGGTCGTCCGCTTCGACCAGCAGGCATTTGAAGAAATGTTCTCTGACGGGAGCGCTGGCCCAGTCCAGAAGCGAGCCCGTACGAAGAAGGCCCACAGGAAGTGGAGGCCCAAGACTTTCTCTCCTCCACAAGCTCTGGAAGAGGCATTCTCTGCTGCCCAAGACGGCGGAGAAGACTTCCATGCGGCCCCACTTCAGGCCGCAGAGGACCCTGCTGTTCTCAAGTCCGGCAGAAGAAAGTACTATGATGCTGGACTTGAGGAAGCAAATGGAGACTCTATACGGTCCAGGAAGAAGCCGCATAAGGGTGCCAACCGCATGAAGAAGGCTCATGCGGCCAACAATTCCAGCCGCATGAAGTCTTATGCGGCCACTAAATCCAGCCGCATGAATGTTCCTGTAGCAGCCAAATCCAGCGACATGAATGCTGATGCAGCCAAATCCAGCCGCATAAATTCTTATGTGGCCACAAATGCTAGCAGCATGAATGTTGATGCGGCTATAAATGCCAGCCGCATGAATACCTATGCAGCCACCAATCCCAGCCGCAGACTATCTGCTCCATGTGGCTCGGGTTCTGTCTTTGACCGCCTCTCATGCGGTCCTGATCTCGGATGCTCCAATGAGAATGTGCCAGACTCTGTGCGGCACAATTTGGACTCTTTCTACTATGCGCCCTTGGATGCTAGAGGGAAGAAGTCTAGGGCAGCACGGGCTCATCGAGCTCAGTCAGCTGTCCCAACCTCTGACCATCAGAGAGCTCCGCTTACTATTAAACGGGCCTCTGATGGAAAGTTGTACAGAACCGACCGTGTCCAGCCCCTGGCGGCAAACGGACAGAGTGGTTCCCAAAAGTCTCCCAATCAGGAAGCAAATATGGTGCCAACACACTTGTGTGCTCGGGACTCCCGGGCTCACAAAATGAGTGACTTGTATGATGTGATTCTCCATAAGCGCAAGAAAGGAGAAGAAAGCTTGGTGTACAGAGAGTCCTTTCATGGACATCACTGCACTCAAGTCATTGTCAACTGCTGCTGCAGCAAGGCGGCAGTACAAGAGGACCGACAGTCCGTCTTCCAACGACTGCAGCAACCAAGACCGGTCCTATAACAAAGCTCAGGAGACGAGACGCTTCATGTCGTCTCCTGCAATTCTGTTCAGAAGATCCCTACCGACAAGGCGGGGAAGAAGATAAATGTTTTCAGCTCGACGATCTCAACCAGCGTGGCCAGAAAACTCGTGTCCAAGCGACTGTCCATAACCACCACAGGAGGAGTTTTTCAAGGCACCCGCTCTAAAACGAAAACACTTGGGGATTCGTCAACTGCACCTCAGGGGGTAGCCAAAGCTGGGGGTAGCACTCCCCGGAACATCCACGATAATCTGATGTTCCAAGAAGATGAACCAGGGGAGACAGTCCCCCAACAGATGCAATGGACCCAGATGTCCATGGGTCCCAAGATGAAGCAAACTCCGATGCAGGGGGTAACACTTCCTCCGAGTCCGAACCGGAGGAGAACATTCCTACGTACCCCGACGACTTCTCTCTGCGAGGGTATGATTCGGAGAGCACGTCCTCCACAGTTCCTTCCACTGTTCCCCGTGTGAGAACAGTATTTATGACTGGGAATGACCAGGACGGTCCCAGCGATCGACAGCGCCTCGACACTTTTGAGGCCATACTTCATACCCTGGTCAAATCAGTAGACGCGATCAAGGCGGCTCTACTGGCTCTCCAAGGAAAGACGCCTGGCCAGACAAGCATGGGACCCGCCACCAATGCGAACTCAAACACAACTGTGCCAACCCCGGGTGACTATCCACCCGAGATGTCGGCCCCCACCGCTGCAGACGAGGCTAGGGAGGCAAGAAGAGAGGTACAAGAGCTTCGGGCAATGTTTTACGCCCGTGAAAACTCTCAGGACCTCAGGATACGATAACCATATCCCGCTGCATGGAGAGATGTCCCCTTCCCTCCACGGTACAAGCCATTCAATATTAATCCATATGATGGCAAGACCTCTGCGAGCCGGTACATCACCTACTTTGAGGTCACGACTGATCATCTGTCGCATGACGATGCCATCCTTACACGTTTGTTCATTGGAGCATTGGAGGGGGTCGCGTTCGACTGGTACCGCAACTTGCCAAACAACTGCATCCATTCCTTCGTCGGCTTCAAACGTATGTTCTTGGAGGGGTTCTATGAGGTGGGACAGGATATCACAATGTCAACCCTCATGGACGTTGTTCAAGGTGAGAAGGAGCTGACAAGGAACTACATTGAGCGGTTTTGCCAAACCGTGATGAAATTGCCCTCTGGCAATCCAGATTCTTCCTTGATTGAAATCTGCCAAAAGAGGCTACTTCCTACGATCAGCCTCTGGATGGGCAAAAGTCAGTTTAAGGACTGGAAGACTTTCATCATCAGTGCCACTAGCGCAGAAGACAAGTTGAAGAAAGCTCACCAACTGGGATTGCATATCACGGAGTGAGACGACAAGGGCAAACGCCTAACGTCAACAACAACAACGACGATAATTCCTCCAACAACTGAGACAACAAGGGCAAACAGGCTACGGTGGCCGACACAGCCCAGAAGACTGAACCAAAGTCGGCAGAGAAGAAGTGGCCACAGATAACTTACTCCTTTGAAGACAGCCATATCAAGCCCATCCTTGACATGCTCATACAAGGAGATCGAATTCAGCTCCCTCCTCTAAGGCGTAAACCTCGTCCTGCAGAGATGGAAAGCCCTAAGTACTGCCACTACCATCGCTATGTCCACCATGCCACTCAAGACTGCTTCCAACTGAAGTGGTACATACAAAACCTCATCGATTCCAAGGCCTTGGCCATTGATTTCGAGGAGGTGACGGTCGCTGCCAATATGGTGTCAGTCCAATTCGACAGCTTTCTTCCAACAAAGACTCAAGATGGAGTAGTACCCGTCTCCCAGGCAAAGATGGAGGTCGCTAATCTTCCACCTCCCCGAGACCAGGCTGCTGGTCTAGTGCCTCTCACCACATCACGAGAGGAGGTCATGTGGGTCCATCCGGACCTGGTACCTGAAGTGACTCAGTCCGTACTACCCTTCATCGGCAAGAAGAAGAGTGGAAAAGTCAAGTCATGTCGCACAATCTCGGCAGATGTCGAAGAAGCTACGGCTGTCGTCACCCGGTCTGGTGCACAATCCCAACCTACACCGGGTAACTCGACTGAAGAACGCCAGCTGACCGCTGCTGACTTTCCAGGACCTTCTCAGCCTCCGTCGACCGAGAAGCCGAAGCCAAAGGAGACCCGCTTTGACAAGCCGCTCCGTAAAGACGCACCACATGGACTGGAGAGGCCCTACAATTTTGACATTCTTACGCAATTGGCTAACACACCGGCCAAATTATCATTATATGAGCTCCTGTGGCTCTCCAAAGATGTTCGTGTCGCACTGAGCGAGGCACTCCAGAATGCCGACGCATACCTGGCTCAGGTCAATCTTACCGGGGAGAGCTCGTCGGCGGATCTTCAAGACAGCGCTTGAACAGGAGCAATGCCCAACATTGTGTTCACTCCGCAGGACATGCTTATCAAAACCAACTTGCATGATCACCCTCTGTATTATACTGGATATGTCAGCAATGTCAAGGTGGATCGGATGCACATTGATCCCGGTTCTTCGATAAGCATTATCTCGATGAGCTTGCTTCATCATCTGCGCATCCCTATGCATCGGCTGACTCCTACCAGCACCGCCATCAGTGGTTTCAATTTTGGGAGAAGCTATCCCACCGGAAAGATTCGTCTAAAGTGCCAAATTGGCGACCTTTAGTCGAAAGTAACCTGCTATGTCATCGACGCAGACACCTCATACAATATTCTTCTAGGGCGTCTGTGGATACACGATTATATGATCGGGCCTTCTACATTGTACCAGTGCTTCAAGTACGTCAATAAGCATGGCTTCGTGAGGACGGAATTTGTCGACATCGATCCCTTCAAAGGGGTCGAATCCTATTATTCGGATTCTTGCTTGTACGAGAAATCCAAGAGGCACCTGACCAACGAAGATGTTCAAGAGCAGACGGAGGCCATTGTGGGGTCGGAGGAACCTTTGAGGATCCTTCTCCAGCCACACAAACCAGGAAAGACTGCACCTCTGACAGCCACTCTGCGTAGAGAAACAACGAGTCTCTCGGTGCTCACTGCACAAAATGAGCAGATGATAATACGACTGCCAAGGTCTGGCCAAGCACCGAGACCTACTACGGAGCCACTGACAATCAGGCTGCCGAGAGCTGGCCAGCAACAAACAGAGGAGCTCAATTCCTCTGTCAAGCCGATGACGATTCGTCTTTCCAGAATGAGTCGACAGCCGAGTACTAAGCCGGGGACTGCTAGCAAGACAACAACTCCCTGCCCTGTACCGAACACCAAACTGGGGGTCGCTAGTACGCCAATGACTCCACGTTCTGCTCCACTTGTGGAGCCCCTGATGATTAAGCTGTCCAGGTCGTCCTCCCAGTCTTCATTGACACAGGGGGTGGCCTAAGAAGAGTTAGAGCTGGCCGAGTATGTGGCTGCTCATACTGATGTTCCGTCCGCATATAATATGCTTCCACCAGAAAAGATACCTTACTTCATCAATAAAGGGCTATCTTTGAACTACCTCGAGCTTAATAAGCTTTATACCATGTATGCTATGGAAAACGGAATAGGCACCAACCTACACACACAGGTGACAAATGTCTACACCGCAAACCAACTTACTCCCGTGGAAGACGCTTGCTTCATAGTTGAGGGAGAGGATCATCCAATCATCTTCGGCCGAAAGAATGATCCACAGCCCTTCAGGATATAAGAAGTTGATCTCAAACCCGACACCGGGAGACTGCCCATTTATCTGTATAGCTCCCGATCCAAGTACCTCATACAAAAATAGGAATACGATCTGGAGACTACGCCAGGCTTAAACTACGGTACTGGTCGGCGGTTACCTTTACAGTTGCCAGTTCCGGCTGGAAAACCACGAGATTATTACAATAAGACCAGATGTGGGCTAGGTTATGTTACACCTGCAACAACTCCTGAACGATCAGATGTGGAATGTGACTAGCATTCACATTCAACAGGATCACCAACTTCTGATTCGGATGTCAGCATTGGGGACGTATTTAGGCAAGCTCTGTCTGTCAATATGGTATTTGCTGATGCCTACGAAGAAGACGAAGACATACCCAAACTTCTCGAGTTAGAACCTTGGGTCCAGCAACTAGATGCACAGTGGGAGAAATGCTTCGAACTTCGTGAATCTCCCACTGAAGATGAGGTGATGCAAGTTGACCTCGGCGATGAGTCCTCTCCAAAGCCAATCTTCGTCAGCAAAAGCCTGACAGATGAAGAGCGGGAGGCACTTTTGCAATATGTCAAAGAGTACATTGACATATTCAACTGGAGCTATGAAGACATGCCAAGGCTAAACCCCGAGGTTGCACTTCATAAACTCAACATTTATCCAGACGCAAAGTCGGTCAAGCAACATCAAAGATGTTTTCGCCCGGACATCATGAATTCTATCGAAGCTGAGGTTAACAAACTAATAGCCAGCGTCTTCATCAGGGAGGAGCAACATCCAGACTGGGTCGCCAACATAGTACCAGTCCTCAAGAAGAATAGGAAGATTCGAATTTGTATCGACTTTCGAAATCTAAACGAAGCATGTCCTAAAGATGAGTTTACTCTTCCCATCACGGACATCATGATCGACAAAATATGTGGCTTTGAGCGCATGTCATTCATGGATGGCTTCTCAAGATACAACCAAATCAAGATATTTCCTGGCGACGAGAAGCATACATCATTTCAAACACCGATTGGTGTGTACTGTTACACCGTTATGTCCTTCGATTTAAAGAATGTCGGCGCCACATACCAACGAGCTATGAGTGTCATCTTCAGAGATCACCTGCGTAAGACCGTGGAGTGTTACGTCGATGACATAGCTGTCAAAAGCCGCTCTAAGGGAGACTATCTGCAGGATCTGAGGAAGGTATTCGACCTGATGCGAACGCACAACTTGAAGATGAATCCTACCAAATCCTTCTTGGGCGTATCTAGTGGAAAATTCCTGGGTTTTATTATTACTGCCCAGGAAATCCACATAGACCCTGAGAAGACGAAGGCAATCATGGAGATGGGTCCCCCGAGAAATCTTCGTAAACTCCGAGGCCTTCAAGGGAGGCTAGCTTACTTCAGGAGGTTCATCTCTAACATCTCCGGGCGATGTCAACCATTCACCTATCTCATGAAGAAGGGCGTCTCATTCGTATGGGATGAAGTGTGCCAATGCACGTTCAACATCACCAAAGAATATCTGTCAAATTCTCCAGTTCTGGTGGCCCCGGTTGCTGGAAAGCCGTTCTTGCTTTACGTGCGAGCGATGGAGCATTCCTTCGGTGCTCTACTAGCACAGAACAATGATGCGGGGCATGAACAAGCTATCTATTACCTCAGCCGAATGATGATTGGGCCTGAGCATAGATATACCGCCGTGGAGAAGGAATGTCTTGCTCTGGTGTTCGCTATCCAGAAGACGCGACACTATGTTATAGGACAAACCATCTATGTCATATTACGAGTTAACCCCCTCAGGGTCCTCATAATCAAGCCAGGTGCACTCAGCTCTCGCCTCGCTACCTGGGCGATATTATTGTCTCCCTACCATATGATCTTTGTCCCGCAAAAGGCCGTCAAAGGTCAAGCTCTGGCGGACTTTTTAGCAGTCCATCCAAGTTTAGAGTCAACCAGAATATATGAAGAGATTCCAGACGAGGTCGCAAATTCAAACATGGCTTCCGATCATTCCGTCTGGCAAATGTTCTTCGACGGTGCTTCAAGAACCGGACCCAAGGGCAACATTATCGTTGGGGTCGGAGTGGTACTGATTTCTCCCTCTGGCTTGGTAATCAACCGGGTATATTCCTTTACAAAACCTTGCTCGAACAACGTTGTTGAGTACAACACCTTGGTTATCGGACTCCGACTTGTAAAAGAACTAGGGGTAGAATACCTAGAGGCATATGGCGATTCACAGTTAATCGTCAATCAGATCCGGGGTTCATACGAAGTTCGTCACGAAGACATGATCCCTTATTATCAGGTAGCGATCGCCATCATTATGTCTCTGAAAGGGTTCTTTATGGAGCTTGTTCCGAGACTCCGGAACATTGAAGCCGACCCCTTAGCAGGACTGGCCGCTTCCTTAGCGGTCCCAAAATATACTCATCATTTGGTGGACGTAATAGGCTATGAGTTGGTCTATCCCAAGAACACCGTCCAATTTGTTGAGAGCTATTCTGCCCTGACGGTCGATGAGACACCGGATTGGAGGCTCCTATTTATCGAATTTGCAGTTTATGGCATCTTGGCGGAGAACCCGAAAGAAGCCACCTCTATTAGAAGACGTTCTCTCAGATTCTTCTACGATACAGAAACAAAGATGCTGTATCGGTGGTCATACGATGGATTACTGCTTCGGTGTCTGTCCAATACAGAAGCCAAAGAAGCTGTACGTAAAGCACATGACGGCGTTTGTGGGGCCCATAAACCTGGCCCGAAGCTGCAAGACCGCCTTCGTCGGATGGGCTATTACTGGCCTACGATGGTGGCAGATACGATAGATTATGCAAGAAAATATAAAGCTTGTCAGGTCCACGCTGATTTTATACACCAACCATCCGAATTCTTACATCCGACGGTGGCATCCTGGCCATTCGAGGCATGGGGAATGGATATCATTGGTCCTATCACCCCACCTTCATCCAGAGGGCACCGCTTCATACTGGCAATTACAGATTACTTCACCAAGTGGGCGGAAGATGTCCCACTTGCAGAGGTGAAGACATCAAATGTAAACAGCTTCCTCAAGCATCACGTCATCTATCGCTTCGGACTGCCCCGAAGGTGTTAGGGTTATGTACTAAAAGCATCGCTTTTTTAGTAACCTTATTTCCTTAAATTTTAAATAAGAATCATATGGGCAAATGTTTGCACATTGTATTTGTTGCAAGTGTTAATACAAATGTCTGATATTCTATATTATAGATAATATGGTGTGTGGTGTCACATAGAAGATCATATTATCAGTTCCCTATAGAGTATATAAATTGTTCACAACCTAGATGGACTTGGACAATCTATTGGAAAGGTTGTAGTGTAATCTGGTATTAGTCTATCTTGACTATAGGTTTATACTAGTACACTTTGTGTGTATTAAACATGACCACTTGAGGTTGTTCCCTTTGTACTGACTACATAAGACAACAAACACCTCTGTTATTATGGATGCTTGTGCTCATAATCCGGATATAATAACGGACATGTATATGTAGTGTGCAATACTTTGACTCATAAAAGAGTGAGATTCATTATGGATCAACAACCTCTATGAATTGGATAATAACATTATATGTATGATGGACTGCTGATTATAAATGGAATCCATGTCCCGATAAATCGGGTTGATGATGTCCCCTTAAGGAGCTCATAAGGATTGTCATATAAACCTTGCAGGTGGTTTATATCCGACATGACAAATAAAGTTGAGCGGTACTACTTAAGGATAAAAGATGTCGAATCAATATAGTTGTCAGTAACTTAATTTGACCGACGGGCATACGATATCTTAACATGGGGAGCCAAACGAGCATATAATAAAAGGAGCCTACAAATATAATTTGAGATTAGGGAGGTAGTGCAACAATAGCTCAGTGGACCGAGCTATTGTTAATGGGCCTGGATTGTGTGTTCGGGCTGAACACGGGATATCCAGATCCGTTAGGAGGCCTAACCCTAATTTCTCCTCATGGTCCCTGTTACGACCCGTACCTTAGAGTAAGGGCACGAGATGTGGGTACGTCCATGTCACTACCACATTTCTAGTTTGAGGGTATTTTTGTCATTTTTGAATTATTTGAATTTAATATATTTTATTAGGAATTTTAAATAATTTAATTGAATGTGTTGATTTAAATACTAATTTAATTATTGCCATGTGATTTTGGTTAGCCTAACCTAGATTGGACCTAACCTAGATTAGTCATAACTAGTTTAGTTAGCGACTTTGAGAATTAGTTGGTTTGGTTAATGGTTTAAGTCAAGTTTAGTTAAGTTAATTGATTTTGCTAAAGACTAGGAAAGAGCCCTTTGTTCTAGACCACCCATTAGCCTTGATTCATTCCTAGCCCTAGGATGTAATCTAAAAACCCTAACCCTAACTAAAGTGGCCAGCCAAGACCCCCCTTGCCTATATAATGTCTCCATAGGGATTTGTGCCTCTTTTTTTATTAGTTTTTTATTTTTCTAAAGAATAGGTAAGCCTTTATTTATTTTCTTCATAGTTTAATCAATAGGACTCCATTTTTATATGGATTTCTTCCATTGTGTTCTAATCAATGTTCTCTTGCTGATTGTGGAGTCAAATCTCAGATTTGCATCAATTTGTGGATTTTGGGTGGCTTTGAAGGA
This sequence comes from Iris pallida, assembly GCA_029216955.1. Classification (NCBI taxonomy): domain Eukaryota; kingdom Viridiplantae; phylum Streptophyta; class Magnoliopsida; order Asparagales; family Iridaceae; genus Iris; species Iris pallida. Next base: position 4,679,948 of record JANAVB010003198.1, read on the forward strand.
CTCTTTGGAAGAGACTTGTTGTGTTGAAGAACACCATAGGTAAAATTCCTATCCACCCATTAAAACTAGGTTTTCTTTGCATAAATACCTAGCCCTAGGTTTCCTGGTCCTGTAGGAATAGGGTTTGCCATTTTTCGTGTCCTATACGTGTCCGTATCGGACACGTATCAATTCTGTGCGCAGGTGTTCGACGAAATGCCACAAAGGGCATTTCGTTCGAGATTTCAAATTGTGTTTGAATGGAAATTTGTGTTTTAGTGTCGCTTACACATTTTTGATACACTGTGGTGATTTTGAGTCGTATCCGAGTCATACTGGACTCGTGGACACGTCTGCGCACGTGCGGACAGCAGTGTCCTGCTGCTCGTGGTTTCGTGTGGGCTATTTAGGACACGTGGGCGCGTGTCCTTTGACATGGAGCTCAGGGCAGTGTCTGACACGACACTCCCCATGTCTCGTGTCACTTTGTTGCGTGTCGGGTGCGTGCGGACACGTGCACAGGTCACTCGAGCTCGTGCAGTCTCGTGTATGCGTGTGCATTGGTTTGGACACATCCGTGTCTGGTTTCTGGACACGAAATTGAATGTATGACACAAACACATAGTTGTTATTAATTACCAACCAATATTATCTAGCCTTTACTACTATTTTAGTGTTTAAATTAGGAAAGCCCTACTCGACTGATACTGTGAGTATTAGTGAGTTTAGGTTCGCTGTTAGAACACTGTTCTTCCTCTTTCTGTTAATTTTCTGATTAAGTAATGATTCTTTTTGTGCTAAATTATATCTTACATGTTATCTAGCCTATGATTGGTTGATTTTCACAGTAGAACACATTCACACTTTCCTGTCATGGTTTACACATTACCTGTCAATGTATCACTGATTTTCTATATCAAATTGCTTCACCGTTAGATTAGGAGCTGCTATTACATTCCTTCCTTAAACTGAGAATTCATGGTGTGGTGTTGGTTAAGTTGTTGGTGGGTTTAGGTTTCAAATTTTCATTTGGACTATTGAACTGAAATCATGTATACACTGTCAATCCCTGAATTAATTTCCTGAGAATCCCATGTTTGCACTGTCACATTTGAACTAATGACACACACAGGTTTCCTGAGCACAAGCACACTGAGTATGATTCCCTTCATGTATAACACTGTTAATTAGAACTAAAATATGATTTCCTGAGAACCTATTCATGGCATTCTCACTATTTGTGATTTCTGAGGTTAATGGTAGTCTGTGAACTGAAATTGGGAATGAGAACTGAATTGTCATTCTTTCCATATGTTGAATGTTACTCACTGATTTTCTATGATTGATTTACTGTTTAGGAAGAAAACATGAACTGAATTGGGTTCCTGTCATTGTTTCCTGCCACTACTAACATGTTGTATAGGTGAACACACATTGATACATCACACACATACACTGCTTCTTAATTTCTGCACACTGTTAGCCTCACACATGTACTACTGTCATATAGTTTTATTTTTCTAAAACCTGAGATGGGGGAATTGGGATGAACTGTTTACATAAAAAATCTGAGAACTTGTTTACCTACACCATATACACACATTCCTGAGTTCTCTTTCAAATCTGAGAACCATGAAGTCACACTATCACCAGCTCACATATATTCCTACACACAGGTTCACATTCACTGAACAGAGAACCACTTTGCCACTCATATCCTGTCACACACAGGTTTTAAAGTACACACATATGTCTTTCCCTCTAGCACACACACACATTTCATCATGTATACACACATTCCTCCTATCACACACACATATATAAATTCATTAAACACACATTGCTCCTATATGTCCACTCCCACACATTTATTCATCCTATATATGTATATATATATATAGATAATTCCTAATCTATGTGTAATGTGAAGCCATGTGGGATCTCTCTATATGTGTGATAGCTCATGTGCTAGGCACATGTCTATTTGTATATGTCGATATACATATACATTCATATGTGATAGTGGTATATGTATATATGTGGTTTTGGGCCTATGTTGTGTCTGTTAGACTAGTGAGCGCTTGGTTAGGCTGTTTAGTCTTGGTTAGGCCTAGAATAGACTAGTTAAGCCTAGTAAGACTTGTTAGACCTAGTTTGACCATAGTTGACCTAGGTTTGACTTCTAGGGTTGACCAAAGTTGACCAAGAGTTGACTTTGGCCTAGTTTGACCTAGATTCATGTAGAGTGCATTGTAGTGCTTAATTTTACCATTCTGGACTTGTTGTGACTTGTGCTATTCTAAATAGGAGTCAGACACCACTCCTCGGACAGTACTTTTCAGTTGGACACTCAGATACCAGGCGAGTACATTTTCTGATCATTTCATATCCTGCTTAGAATTATTTTCCTACATTAAATTACTTTACTTGATACTGTCACGTTGGTCACACGGATTAGTACTATATGGATCCTTTCTTGAGATGTTATCCCCTCAGGGAGCATCGTATACTACATGTTCTGTGCGTTTCACTTACATGGCGTATCACTATGCTTCACGGTTCATTGATCACTTGTGACATGTACTCTCATGATCACAGAGTCTTCTTTGAATCATCCCATTTATGGGCATTCCCAGATCACCCATTTATGTGCTTACCATGTATCATCCCTTGTGGGCCTTTGCATGGAATCATAATATAACCTGGTTGGATCCTTGTGTATTGATTGGTGGTACGGGGCAGTAGAAGTAGACATGTGAATAATATCCAAGTAGTGTAATTCCAGATCACTCTATAGTATAATTCCCAGAATCTCCTATGCCATTCACAGGTTTATGTTTTACTCTGACTCACTAGCCACAGATAGTTCTCTATTACAGTATATATATTTCTATTACAGCTTTCTCTGTTTACATACTGCATTTCCTTCAGTATCTATATCTTACTTTACTGCATTATTATATTTTCTAACCTGCTATGAACTGTTGAGATGTATTGTACTCGCTCCTGTCTTGACTGGACCTATTGAAAATATTGCAGAGGGCGAGGAGGAGGCTGGTGTGGATACCTATTACGGTGCTACCTTAGATGAGTGCCTGGACCTGGACCAGCAGCAGGTCCCACTAGCTGTGGATGACACACCCTTAGATTAGGATGTTTTCATTTACAGTATTCTATGGATGATTGTACATATTGATACTTGGGATCTGGGATTATGTATTATCTTAGACACTTAGACTCTCTGTTTGTACTTGGGGATTTCCTTCCATTTCTGCAGTTTTATTTATCTATCTGCTATTTTATCATCTGTATTTTCTTGAGTTCTATATCATATCGTGCTTCTTCTTCCTTAGTTGTGATTGAGTTTACTTTTATCATGTCACCCCCACTCGGGGAGTATAAACTGCTTAGTATATTATTGCTAGATGTTGTGACCTAGGACAGCTTTCTACCGCCGACACTGCGGCGTAGGCTGGACGTTCCCACGTCTCGTGCCCTTACTCTAGGGTGCGGGTCGTGACACATTTTTAGTGGTGGCCCATGCAGGTCAAGACTAAAAGTGTAGTGGTATTCGAATTAGAGTATCACTACAGCCTGCAGTAGGATATAGGACATTAATTTTTAAGGTACTCCATCACATTAGGAAAAAAATTTCTTTTATTGCCATCTAAATTCTTATTGTCAGCTGATCCTTTGAATTTTAATTGTCCGCCTTTGTTATATCGCTTCTTTCTCAGAAATTGATACTCTTGTTTGGTCTATTTTCAGGATGGTAGAGACTCGGTCGTAGCATACCATTCATGGAGATGCTATAGAGGGATCTGCTACCTCTCAGCCAGTTCAGCAGAAATAGGAGACTGCAGCTCCTGCCACCTCTGTTCGTATTGAGGCTCCAGCAGCAGCAGCAGGGGGTATGTCTACACCGGCTCGGAGGCAGGACCCAGTCATAGCAGAGGAGCCCTTCCAGCAGCAGCCACCTGCAGGGACAGTTGACGCCGTTCAGCTGTTAGCTTTCTTCCGGCAGTACATGGAGGGTTAGCAGACCCAACAGCAGAGGCACACGGCAGAGCTCACTCGAGGCATTGAGCTGGCAGTGACTGCAATAGAGAGAATTATAGCTCAGCCAGCGGCAGCCCCGCAGCCGCACCAGCCACGGGAGAAGGGCATACAAGACTTTCAAAAGATGCACCCGAGGGACTTCCGAGGGACAGAGGGGATCTTGTATACCGATGAGTGGATCGAGCACATGGAAGAGATATTCCGATTGGCTGAGATTCCGACGAGGCTCCAGATAGAGGCAGCGGCCAGCATGATGCAGGATCTGGCCCGTACCTGGTACCAGACCGACCCGAGGGTTGGCACAGCAGGACAGACTTGGGCAGCATTCAAGAAGCTGTTCAAGGAGAAGTTCTTTCCAGATGCAGCGCTGGGAGCCCTCGAGACCCAGTTCGAGGCCCTAGTCTAGGGGAGCCAATCTGTAGAGGAGTACGCAGGAGAGTTCTGCCGCCTGAGCTGATTTATAGAGGGCTTGTCGGAGACGACGAAGGCCCGGAGGTTCCGTAAGGGCTTGGTAAAGGAGGTCAAGTCATACACCAAGAACGCCCGTAGCGCTACATTTGAGGAGATCCGGGTGGACGCACTAGCTACAGAGGATGATCTTGAGCTTAGGCTCAAGAGGGGGCGAGACTCCCAGGGAGGCAGCAGTAGCGGAGGACCGGCCAAGAGGCCACACTTTCAGCATCAGCACCAGCAGCACCACCAGCAGCAGAGGTTCCAGCCGCAGCAGTTTCAGCAGCCGAGGCACCAGCCAGTGCAGCATCAGCAGCAGAGGGTGCAGCAGCAGGCACCGATGCAGCAGGCCACCACCTGTGCGTATTACAAGAAGCCAAGATACGGGTGGGGCGAGTGTAGGAAGAGACTGGGCAACTGCCTAATATGTGGTTCAGCAGACCATCAGATGAGGGAGTGTATCTTGACTACGGGACGAGCAGTCCAGGAAGCAGTAGTCAGAGCTCCAGCAGGCCAGCAGAGGGGACCAGCCCTGCCGACCCAGCAGCAGAGATTTGTTCAGCATCAGCAGTAGGCCAGGAGAGGCCAGCCGGGGCAAGTTTTTGCCATGGCGGCTGAGGATGCAGAGGTGATAGGAGAGCTGATTGCAGGTTCGATCCTTCTCGACTCCAGTCCAGCTTTTGCGTTATTCGATTCTGGAGCTTCGTATAGTTTCATATCAGTGTCTTTTGCGATTAGACACGGTATCATAGCTGAATCGTTGCCTAGGACTTACAAGATCACGATCGGGGGTGGCATTATCCTCGTACGTGATGTTTGTAAGGGTCAAAGAGTTGTTTTGGGAGGCCGTGAGTTGGAGGTGAGCCTGCTCGTAATGCCATTGCCGAACTATGATATAGTACTCGGCATGGATTGGTTGAGCAGGCACCACGCCAGCATTGATTGTAGAGGGGGTAGAGTTCTCTTCAGAGCGCCGGGGGAGCCAGAGTTTGAGTAATCCAGACGGCAGGCGGAGCAGAGCAACAGAGTTTTCTGCGGAGTCTCGGTTGAGGAGCAGGCGATTCCATACCCCTTGATAGCAGAGTATATGGATGTTTTCCCAGAGGAGTTGCCGGGATTGCCACCAGACAGAGACATAGAGTTCTCGATAGACTCAGTTCCAGGAGCGGAAACCATCTCTCAGCATGTTTATCGAGTGAACAATAGTGAGCTGGTGGAGCTGAAGAAGCAAGTGGATGAGCTGCAGGACAAGGGCTTCATCCGCTCGAGTTCGTCGCCATGGGGTGCGCCAGTGTTGTTTGTGCCGAAGAAGGATGGGTCAGTATGGATGTGTATTGACTATAGGGCACTCAACAACCTCACGATCAAGAACAAATACCCACTGCCGCGGATCGACGATCTTTTTGACAAGTTGAACGGAGTTCGGGTACTTTCCAAGATTGATCTGAGGTCGGGATATCACCAGGTAAAGGTGAAGGGGGAAGGATATTCCCAAGACCGCTTTTCGGACGCGGTACGGGCAGTTTGAGTTTTTGGTTATGCCGTTTGGGCTAACCAATGCACCAGCAGTGTTTATGAACCTTATGAAAAAGGTGTTCCACCAGTACCTAGATCAGTTTGAAGTGGTGTTCATAGACGACATCTTGGTATATTCCAAGACTGAGGAGGAGCACGAGGAGCATCTACGGATAATGCTGGAGACTCTCAGGAGGGAGCAGCTTTATGGGAAACTCTCCAAGTGTGAGTTTTTCTTGGACCGGGTGGACTTTTTAGGGCATGTGGTGACTGGAGATGGTATCTCAGTTGACCCCAAGAAGATTATAGCAGTTGAAGCATGGGCAGCGCCGACTTCAGTTGCAGAGATCAGGAGTTTTCTGGGGCTGGCAGGATATTATCGGAGATTTGTGTAGGATTTCTTCCGGGTTGCAGAGCCGTTGACTCGGTTGACCCGGAAGGATGCTGAGTATGTTTGGTCAGAGGAGTGTCAGGCAGCTTTTGATGAGTTGAAGAAGCGGCTTACGACAGCTCCGATTCTGACATTGCCTTCAGGATCAGGTGGATTCACTATTTATAGTGATGCTTCAGAGAAGGGGCTGGGTTGCGTCTTGCAGCAGCATGGGAAGGTGATTGCCTATGCTTCCAGGCAATTACGTCCCCATGAGAAGAACTACCCTACCCATGACCTGGAGCTAGCAGCGGTGATATTTGCTCTGAAGTTGTGGAAGCATTATCTGTATGGAGAGAGGTTGGAGATCTTCACAGATCACAAGAGCTTAAAGTAAGTGTTCACTCAGAAGGAGTTGAACATGAGGCAGGCAGATGGCTAGAGTTGATGAAGGACTTTGATATCCTACTTCAGTATCACCCAGGGAAGGCCAACGTGGTTGTCGATGCCTTGAGCAGGTATCTGACAGCCATGTGTTTGACCATGGATCGACATTTGCTTGCAAACTTGGAGAGCCTTGGGATTGAGGTGATCCTGTCCGGAGTGCAGATACAGTTATGGGGGATGCAGATTCAGTCAAACTTGGTGGAGAGGATCAAGGCGACTCAGTTTGAGTACGTTGCTCTGCGGTGTCTCCGAGAGCAGGTTCGAGCAGGATTGGTGGACGGCGAGTTTTCTCTTGCAGAGGATGGTGCCTTGAGGCACGGTTCCAGACTATGTGTGCCCAGCGGAGAGCTCAGGGAGCAGATTTTGCAGGAGGCCCACAGATCTTAGTACTCTATACACCCTGGTGTCAACAAGATGTACCAAGATCTAAGGGAGCATGTTTGGTGGTCCGGGATGAAGCGGGAGGTGGCTCACTTCGTAGCTAGGTGCTTGGTCTGTCAGCAGGTCAAGACAGAGAGACAGAGGCCCGGTGGATTGTTGCAGCCGCTGCCCATTCCCGATTGGAAATGGGAGCATATCACTATAGACTTCGTATCAGGATTGCCGTGTACACCAGGAGAAAAAGATGCGATTTTGGTCATCGTTGACAGGTTGACCAAATCGACCCACTTCTTGCCATTCAAAGTGGGTACGTCTACAGAGAGGTTGGCGGAGATGTATATGTGGCAGATAGTCAGGATTCACGGGGTTCCGGTCAGCATTATCTCAGATCGGGATAGTCGCTTTACTTTCTATTTCTGGAGGAGTCTGCAGACTAGCTTGGGCACTCAGCTCAAGTTTAGTATGGCATACCACCCCCAGACGGACGGACAGTCAGAGAGGACTATTCAGACACTTGAGGATATGCTGCGGACATGCGTCTTGGACTTTGGAGGTTCCTGGGGGGATCAACTTCATTTGGTGGAGTTTGCCTACAACAATCGTTTCCAGGCCAGCATCGAGATGTCACCTTTCGAGGCTCTGTACGGGCGTAGGTGCCGTACACCCTTATCTTGGGATGATGTTGGTGAGCGAGCTTTACTAGGGCCAGAGATGGTTTTTGACGCAGCCGAGAAGGTGAAGATCATCAGGGACAGACTTCGCGTGGCGCTGGACAGACATCGGCACTGGGCCGATAGCCACCGGAGGCCCTTGGAGTTTGAGGTACATATTAGAGTAGGAATTAGATTTAGGTTTGTGTTCGTGTTTTATTAATCATGTTTGTTTATCATAATTAATTGAGACCTTGCTTGTGATTAGGTCAAAGACCAGGTTTTCTTGAGGATATCTCCGACTCGTGGTACGATACGTTTTGGTGGAGGTGGGAAGCTTAGCCCGCGCTTCATCGTCCCTTTCGTTATCAGCGGAAGAGTCGGTGACGTGGCATACAGGCTAGACTTGCCACCTGCACTTGTGGGGGTCCATAACGTATTCCATGTATCACGGTTGAGACGGTACGTGGCTGACCCTAGCCATGTGCTTGATCATTCGGAGATTAAGGTTGGGCCTTCTCTCAGCTATCCAGAGCAGCCAGTGGAGATCACTGGATCGACAGGAGAAGGTTCTGAGGAACCAGGTGATACCTTTGGTTCCCGTCGTATGGAGGCATCATTCTCCAGGAGAGTCTACCTGGGAGCGGAAGGATGAGATGCGCGAGCGATACCCATATCTTTTTGGACCGTGAGGTATACTTTCTATCCTTCTCATCAGTTGCATTTTGCCTTTCAATTTTGAGGTCGAAATTCTTTTAAGGAGGGTAGATTGGTCACTACCACATTTCTAATTTGAGGGTATTTTTGTCATTTTTGAATTATTTGAATTTAATATATTTTATTAGGAATTTTAAATGATTTAATTGAATGGGTTGATTTAAATACTAATTTAATTATTGCTATGTGATTTTGGTTAGCCTAACCTAGATTGGATCTAACCTAGATTAGTCATAACTAGTTTAGTTAGCCACTTTGAGAATTAGTTGGTCTGGTTAATGGTTTAAGTCAAGTTTAGTTAAGTTAAGTGATTTTGCTAAAGACAAGGAAAGAGCCCTTTGTTCTAGACCACCCATTAGCGTTGATTCATTCCTAGCCCTAGAATGTAATCTAAAAACCCTAACCCTAACTAAAGTGGCCAGCCAATACCCCCCGTGCCTATATAATGTCTCCATAGGGATTTGTGCCTCTTTTTTTATTAGTTTTTTATTTTCCTAAAGAATAGGTAAGCCTTTATTTATTTTCTTCATAGTTTAATCAATAGGACTCCATTTTTATAGAGATTTCTTCCATTGTGTTCTAATTAATGTTCTCTTGCTGATTATGGAGTCAAATATCAGATTTGCATCAATTTGGGGATTTTGGGTTGCTTTGAAGAACTCCTTGGAAGAGACTTGTTGTGTTGAAGAACACCATAGGTAAAATTCCTATCCACCCATTAAAACTAGGTTTTCTTTGCATAAATACCTAGCCCTAGGTGTCCTGGTCCTATAGGAATAGGGTTTGCCATTTTTCGTGTCCTGTACGTGTCCGTATCGGACACGTATCAGTTCTGTGCGCAGGTGTTCGACGAAATGCCACAAAGGATATTTCGTTCGAGATTTCAAATTGTGTTTGAATGGAAATTCGTGTTTTAGTGTCGCTTACATGTTTTTGATACACTGAGGCGATTTTGAGTCATGTTTGAGTCACACTGGACTCGTGGACACGTCTGCGCACGTGCGGACAGCAGTGTCCTGCTGCTCGTGGGTTCGTGTGGGCTATTTAGGACACGTGGGCGCGTGTCCTTTGACGTAGAGCTCGGGGCAGTGTCTGACACGACACTCCCTAAGTCTCATGTCACTTGGTTGCGTGTCGGGTGAGTGCGGACACGTCCATATGTCACTCGAGCTCGTGCAGTCTCGTGTGTGCGTGTACATTAGTTTGGACACATCCGTGTCTGGTTTCTGGACACGAAATTGAATGTATGACACAAACACATAGTTGTTATTAATTACCAACCAATATTATCTAGCCTTTACTACTATTTTAGTGTTTAAATTAGGAAAGCCCTACTCGACTGATACTGTGAGTATCAGTGAGTTTAGGTTCACTGTTAGAACACTGTTCTTCCCCTTTCTGTTAATTTCCTGATTAAGTAATGAGTCTTTATGTGCTAAATTATATCTTACATGTTATCTAGCCGATGATTGGTTGATTTTCACAGTAGAACACATTCACACTTTCCTGTCATGGTTTACACATTACCTGTCAATGTATCACTGATTTTCTATGTCAAATTACTTCACTGTTAGATTAGGAGCTGCTACTACATTCCTTCCTTAAACTGAGAATTCATGGTGTGATGTTGGTTAAGTTGTTGGTGGGTTTAGGTTTCGAATTTTCATTTGGACTATTGAACTGAAATCATGTATACACTGTCAATCCCTAAATTAATTTCCTGAGAATCCCATGTTTGTACTGTCACATTTGAATTAATGACACACACAGGTTTCCTGAGCACAAGCATACTGAGTACGATTCCCTTCATGTATAACACTGTTAATTAGAACTGAAATATGATTTCCTGAGAACCTAATCATGGCATTCTCACTATTTGTGATTTCTGAGGTTAATGGTAGTCTGTGAACTGAAATTGGGAATGAGAACTGAACTGTCATTCTTCCCATATGTTGAATGTTACTCACTGATTTTCTATGATTGATTCACTGTTTAGGAAGAAAACATGAACTGAATTGGGTTCCTGTCATTGTTTCCTGCCACTACTAACATGTTGTATAGGTGAACACACATTGATACATCACACACATACACTGTTTCTTAATTCCTGCACACTGTTAGCCTCACACATGTACTACTGTCATATAGTTTTCTTTTTCTAAAACCTGAGATGGGGGAATTGGGATGAACTATTTACATGAAAAATCTGAGAACTTATTTACCTACACCATACACACACATTCCTGAGTTCTCTTTCAAATCTGAGAACCATGAAGTCACACTATCACCAGCTCACATATATTCCTACACACAGGTTCACATTCACTGAACAGAGAACCACTTTGCCACTCATATCCTGTCACACACAGGTTCTAAAGTACACATATATGTCTTTCCCTCTAGCACACATACACATTTCATCATGTATACACACATTCCTCCTATCACACACACATATGTTAATTCATTAAACACACATTGCTCCTATATGTCCACTCCCACACATTTATGCATCCTATATATGTATATATATAAATATATAGATAATTCCTAATCTATGTGTAATGTGAAGCCATGTGGGATCTCTCTATATGTGTGATAGCTCATGTGCTAGGCACATGTCTATTTGTATATATGGATATACATATACATTCATATGTGATAGTGGTATATGTATATATGTGGTTTTGGGCCTATGTTGTGTCTGTTAGACTAGTGAGAGCTTGGTTAGGCTGTTTAGTCTTGGTTAGGCCTAGAATAGACTAGTTAAGCCTAGTTAGACTTGTTAGACCTAGTTTGACCATAGTTGACCTAGGTTTGACTTCTATGGTTGACCAGAGTTGATCAAGAGTTGACTTTGGCCTAGTTTGACCTAGATTCATGTAGAGTGCATTGTAGTGCTTCATTTTACCATTCTGGACTTGTTGTGACTTGTGCTATTCTAAATAGGAGCCGACACCACTCCTCGGACAGTACTTTTCAGTTGGACACTCAGATACCAGGCGAGTACATTCTCTGATCATTTCATATCCTACTTAGTATTATTTTTCTGCATTAAATTACTTTACTTGATACTGTCACGTTGGTCACACGGATTAGTACTATATAGATCCTTTCTTGAGATGTTATCCCCTCAGGGAGCATTGTATACTATATGTTCTGTGCGTTTCACTTATATAGCGTATCACTATGCTTCACGGTTCATTGATCACTTGTGACATGTACTCTCATAATCACAGAGTCTTCTTTGAACATCCCATTTATAGGCATTCCCACATCCACCATTTATGGGCTTACCATGTATCACCCCTTGTGTGCCTTTGCATGGAATCATAACATAACCTGGTTGGATCCTTGTGTATTAATTGGGGGTACGGGGGAGTAGAAGTAGACATGTGAATAATATCCAAGTAGTGTAATTCCCAGATCACTCTATAGTATAATTCCCAGAATCTCCTATGCCATTCACATGTTTATGTTTTACTCTGACTCACTAGCCACTGATAGTTCTCTATTACAGTATATATATTTCTATTACAGCTTTCTCTGTTTACATACTGTATTTTCTACAGTATCTATATCTTACTTTACTGCATGATTATATTTTCTAACCTGCTATGAACTGTTGAGATGTATTGTACTCGCTCCTGTCCTGACTGGACCTGTTGAAAATATTACAGAGGACGAGGAGGAGGCTGGTGTGGATACCTATTACGGTGCTACCTTAGATGAGTGCCTGGACCTGGACCAGCAGCAGGTCCCACTAGCTGTGGATGACACACCCTTAGATTAGGATATTTTCATTTACAGTATTTTATGGATGATTGTACTTATTGATACTTGGGATCTGGGATTACGTATTATCTTAGACACTTAGACTCTCTGTTTGTACTTGGGGATTTCCTTCCATTTTTACAGTTTTATTTATCTATCTGCTATTTTATCATATGTATTTCCTTGAGTTCTATATCATATCGTGCTTCTTCTTCCTTAGTTGCGATTGAGTTTACTTTTATCATGTCACCCCCACTCGGGGAGTATAAACTGTTTAGTAAATTATTGCTAGATGTTGTGACCTAGGACAGCGTTCTACCGCCGACACTGCGGCGTAGGCTGGACGTACCCATGTCTCGTGCCCTTACTCTAGGGTGCGGGTCGTGACAGTCCAGCCTACGCCGCAGTATCGACGGTAGAACGCTGTCCTAGGTCACAACATCTAACAATATAAATTCTAAGCATTTTATACTCCCCGAATGGGTGTGACATAGCAGAATGTAAACTCAATCACAACTAAGGAAGAAGAAGCACGATATGATATAGAACTCAAGGATATACAGGTGATCAGAAAGTCTAAGATAACATCTCAGAAAATATCCAGAATACATGTCTCAGCTACTGAATATGAAAGAATATATATAACCCAGATCTCAAGACAGAAATAAATCTAACTACTAGTCTCAATACAATATAAATAAGATAAAGCCTAACTAAGCTAGTCTAGGCAATGGGGGTAATGTCCTCAACCAGAGCTGGGTCATCCTAAGAGTCCAGCTCACAAGTGTCGTCTAGGGCTGTCCCGTAGAAGGTATCCACACAGGCCTCCTCCTCATCCTCTGTAATATTTTTAACAGGTCCAGTCAGGACAGGAGCGAGCACAATACATCTCAACAGTTCATAACAGGTTAGAAAATATAATCATGCAGTAAAGTAAGATACAAGTACTGAAGGAAATACAGTATGTAAATAGAGAGAGATCTGTAATAGAAATATCTACTATAAATAGAGATTAACAGTGGCTAGTGAGTCAGAGTACAATATAGACATGTAAATGACATAGGATGATTCTGATGAGACACTATGGAATGATTCTGATGAGATACTACTTGGGTATTATTCACATGTCTACTTCTACTCCCCCGTACCCCCAATCAATACACAAGGATCCAACCAGGTTATGTTATGATTCCATGCAAAGGCCCCCGAAGGGTGATACATGGATGTCCCATAAATGGGGATTCTAGAAAATCCAATAAATGGGATAAGGATTCAAGGAAGACTCTGTGATCATGAGAGTACATATCACAAGTGATCAATGAACCAATGAAGTATAGTGATATGCCATGTAAGTGAAACGCACAGAACATGAAGTACCCGATGCTCCCTGAAGGGATAACATCTCAAGAAGGGATCCATATAGTACGTACTAATCCGTGTGACCAACGTGACAGTATCAAGTAAAGTAATTTAAAGCAGAAAAATAATTCTAAGCAGGATATGAAATGATCAGAGAATGTACTCGCCTGGTATCTGAGTATCCGGATGAAATATACTGTCCGAGGAGAGGTGTCTGACTCCTAATCAGAACAGCACAAGTCACAACAAGTCTAAAATGATAACAAGATACAATTCAATGCATTCTATATGAATTTAGGTCAATCTACGCCAAAGTCAACTCTTGGTCAACCTTGGTCAACCAAGAAGTCAAACCTAGGTCAAACTAGGTCCAACAAGTCTAAACTAGGTCAAACAAGTCATTCTAGGTCTAACTAGTCCATACCAGTCTAAACAAGGCTAAAACTAGCCTATGCTAGCATACCAAGTCCATACAACCTATACAACACAAGGTCAAAACCAAACATCACACAACCTAGTTTGCATCTAGGCCTACACATGGAATCACATAGTAAATATATATATATACATATGGCTACCCATATGTACACCCCACATACATATATATATATATATATATATATTTTTATATATATATATATATATATATATATAATATATATATAATGGTACACCCTACATATATGTATCCACATATATACATAATACATTATATACATTATTAGATATACATACATATACATTACTCACACAATCATATATTACATACATATATATAGATATTCATATATAATATATACATACATGTGTATATAGAGAGAGGGGAGGCATGTGTGTGTGTGTGGGCATGAGAGTGTGGTGTGTGTGAGTGACAGTTGTGGGAAAATCAGTGTATAAAAGAATGTAACAGTGATGGAAGTAAAATAGTGTGTGTATGTGAAGGTGAACAGTGAGCAGTGAGAGACAATATGAGGGGGGTGTGTGTGAAAGCTTGTGTGTGTGAGAGGAGAGAGTGCAAATCAGTGTGTGACTGAAACAGTGAGTGCACAGTGTCATTAGGAAACAGTGAGTGCAAGAAAATATGTAATAGGCAGTGAGTGAAGTGTGTGTGTCTACTGCAGTTCAGTTTTTAGAAAATAGGAAGGGAACCCATAACAGTTCTCAGAAAATTAGGAAAGGAAACCAATTCATTTCAATTCAGAATTTTTATTCAAACTTCCAAGCCCATTTTGAAACCAATATCCAACCAAAATAACCCAAACTCGACACACAAGTAGATTTCATATAGGAGAACCATATTAGGGACTTAAACCAATAATTAACCTCAGTTAAATAGATCAAATTAACTGCCAAAGTTTGAATTGTAAAACTGGAAAAATACAGGAAAAGCATGTATCAGGAATTTAGGGAAAATAGAAAAATGCAAATCAAAAGCAAACTAAAATTCAAATTTAAGGGTTGGTAATTCTAATATTGGGTGTGTACATGTCATAGGAAGTGTCTCGTGTCCAACACATCGAGACACGACGTGTCCACAACAATAAAACCAAAACAGCACACTGGGCACTGCACAGCAGTGCACTGCCTCATACGTGTGTGCACGCGTGTCGTGTACACAACATAGACCAAACCAAGACACGTGTCCACAAACCTAGGTTCGCCACTTATAGGTCTACCCACGTGTCACCCTATTTTGGGTCGACGTGTCCCTGTGTCGTGTCAAACAGACCGTATCAGTGCACTAGAAACCCGACTGAACTGTCAGGGCACAAACAGTGCGATGGTGATTCCTCCCTCGACACGACACGAGAGGTCATGCCACATGGGGAGTGTCGTGTCAGACACTGCCCCAACGTGTCCACAAAATATCTCGTGTCCTCGTGCTGTGTCCAGTGAGGAATCTACCCCGAGTAGCAGGACACGCACGCTGCACGCACGCACGTGTGCACCCGCGTGTGCACGCGTGTCCAACCCGACACGATGCGACACAAAAACGATCCCAGTCCAAAAGAAATCGATAAACGAGACAAAAATACAATTTCCTATTCAAATACTTTTACAAAAACAGATCGAAATGCCCATTGGGACATTTCATCAAACACTATCACACTAGGACTGAGACGTGTCCATTTAGGACACAAAAAGGACACAAAATCCTACAGAAATCTAGGATTAGCTAGGGGACCCTTAGATCTAGGTCATCATGCAATAAAAACAACATCTAACAAAGAGGTTTAGGGATTTACCTAATGGTATCATAAGTCCTCAAAAAGCTTCCAAGAGGAGTGTCTCCTTGCTCCCCAAACTCCACCAAATTGCTATGAAACTGAGAAATAAATATACCAACATGAAGAAAACTAAATTTAAAACCTATTGCAATTTGTTTGAGGGAAAAAGGAGTTAATTTGGATTTTCTAAGAATTTATGAAGATGGAGACTCACCTCTTTCTAAAACTTGTTCTTTCCTAAAGAGGCTTAACCTAATGGCGGAGAATATTTATAAGGTGGGAATCCCTAGGCTAGGTGGCCGGCCAAGTGGATTAGGGTTAGGGTTGGCTAATGTCTAATGGGTTGGGCTTAGTCAAAAACAATGGTTCAAAATCACAAGTCATGACTTGTGACCAAAAGCTTTCTATTCTAATCTCTATTTCCTAATTGATTCTAATAACTAGAATATGGTTAACTTAAATTAACCTAGGGTCTCATAATCTAGCCAAGTCCAAACTCAACTAGGGTTAGCTTACCAAGTCAAAGCTAGTCAAAGTCAACATAGTCAACCTTCATTCAAACAATTCTAAAATAAATCCTAAAAATTCCCATAAATTCAAATAAATTCTAATAAATTCAAATAACCCCAAAAATGACAAAAATACCCTCAAACTAGAAATGTGGTAGTGACAGTCCCTGCCGTAGCCTATATATATCCTCTATTCTCTGGCTGCCAGATTACTGATCAGAAATCTGAAACTTTCTCTAAATTCGTGATTCACGTAAGGAGAGAAAGAGAGGGCTGCCAAGGAAAAAAAAAGGTTGGGAGATCGTAGCCCACACGACATCCAACTCGGAGAAGGAATACATGCAAAAGATCTTGGGGTCGTCTGCTCGAGATTGTCAGGAATTACTTGTCTTCTTTCCGCCGCAGGTATAATTCGTGAACCCTAGTTTTCGCCTATGAAGGGTTAGAACATGTATTAGATATGTTTAACTTTCTATCGATCAATACGCACACCAAAGGAAGTGTCCTAGGAATCCCCAGTTCCATCAATTGGTATCAGAGCCACTTTGGATCTACGTATTGATTGATACGTCCATTTTGTCCAATAAAACCTGCGCTGTGTAATAGTCGGTAGATGTAGATCTGTTCTAACTCGATTTTGCAGGCATCTTAGATCCAACTATTATGGTCCAATGCATGTTTTTGATTGTGTTGTTTAAACCACGAACATGTCGTGGATGTTGTTGTTGCTGTGGGTGTAATTAAAATCATGAGGGTTGATCGTGCTTATTATTTTAATTTTTCAATCTAGATTATGTGTGAACTCCTTCGGGAGGCATAGGATTGATGTAATTTTACTTATTTTTGATCAATCGTGATGGCGGTGGTGGCTGTTTCTGACGCCGGACGAGATGCTGGTTTTAAGCAGTCCAGAGGCAGACAGATGATTTTCGATATAGGTGCTGCCCCGAACCCCGCAACATGACCGGACAGGTCGAACCCCGAATAGATCTGCGCAGCGCCAGATTTTGGATTCGGATAGTTGAGGACGGAGCAACAAAGATGACCATAATAGTTGGATATTTTCTCTTAATTTTGTCATTTTGCTTTTTTTGATTATGCATGTTTATTATTGTGTGGTTGTTTTTTTTTGAAAAACCAAGCCTACATTAATAATGGACAACATGAACATAACATCAACTAGTAGAAAAACCCTCATTGTTAAATAACTAAGTGGGAGAGAATATTTATTTAGTATAAATCCTATGGTCTCCATTACTGGTTTGTAGGTGATGTAATTATACTTGCGTGTTGGCTTTAGTGCTTTCCTCCATATCGGATGAGTATAATTATGGATCACTAGTACAAACTTCCTTAGGGATAATTGTAGAAAGTTACCTAGTATGTGTTCACTTCTCCATTTGAAGGAACTCATTACAAGGTAATGGACTTAGTATTAAGTAATGGTATACACTTAGATACAAATAATGGTATCCTCCCCATCGGAGTCACTGCTATTATTTTTATGACCAGAGCAAGACCAGCATATTAGTTTTATTTGTCATAAAGTTATATTGACATGATAGTAAAGTTAATAAGAAAAACCAACTTGAACAAAGTTGAATTTGTATACGTCCATACTATCGTGACATGCTAAATTCATGGTATTAAAGGTGTTGGTGAATTTCTTATTATTGTTTTGAGGGAATCAATATTTAGTTAATTCAAAAAGTTTTTTTTGCCCTATATAATTTTATTTATGTGATTCTCAGAATTTCAAAAAATGGGTTTCTTTAGTCCACTTATAGTGATTCTTAAAGAAAACAAACTTACTGGACCTAATTATATTGACTGGAAACGTAATTTGGACATTGTTCTGACTGCTGAGGAGTACAAATATGTACTTGTTGAGGAATGCCCACCTAAGCCTGATGCTAACTCTGATGAAGAGGTCAAAAAGGCTTATAAGAAGTGGAAAAAGGCAGATGAGATGGCGCGGTGTTACATTCTGGCATCTATGTCAAATGTACTGCAACATCAGCATCAGGCCATGACCACTACTTATGACATGATGTAGAACCTCAAGGAACTCTTCGGATATCATAGTAGAGCAGCTAGGCAGTTTGCTATGAAATGTTTGATGAATATAAAAAATGGCTGAGGGTACACCAGTAAGGGATCATGTTCTCAAGATGATGGGTCATCTAAATGAGATGCAGATCCTTAGAGCTGAAATCGATGGGGAATCCCAGGTCGATATCATTCTCGGGACTCTACCTAAAAGTTTTGACAATTTCTGCCTTAATTACAATATGAACAAAAAGGTTGTATAGTTTGGCAGAACTTGCAAAAGAGCTACAGGATGCTGAATCTCTCTTTAGGCAGAGTGGTCATGTTTTTGTTTCTAAAGAGGCTTTTACTTCTAAGCCAAAAGGCGATAAGAAGAAGAATAACATTCAGAAATAGACAAACTCAGCAAAGAAGGGCATGGGACCTCAAGGCGCGGTGAAAAAGTCGAAAGGCAAATGTTTCAAGTACAAAGGGTCAGGACATTGGAAGACTGATTTTTCACTTCTCAAACAAGGGAACAAAGAAGGTATATCTCATTTCTAGTGGTTGAAACATGTTTAGCGGTGTTATCTACCGGCACCTGGTGTGTAGATACAGGAGCCACTAATCATGTCTGCAATATATTGCAGGGGCTTCAGGAAACCAAACAGCTCAGTGATGGAGAGATATGCTTGTTCATGGGTGATGCTACAAAAGTATCGGTCGTTGCATTAGGAGATGTTACTTTATCTTTTGGTAGAAATAAGTCTTTGACATTGAGAGATTGTCTTTATGCACCTTCACTTAGAAGGAATTTAGTTTCTGTTTCTATGTTAGTTAAGGATGGATATTCAGTTTATTTTAATGACAATATTGTTATTAGAAAGAATAAATATTTTATCTGTTCTGGTGCATTGGTTGATAATTTGTATGTCATTAATCCTATTTCGCCACAATGCAACTTATGGAAATGAATAATATGTTACCTAACTTAAATAAGAGAAAAGAACCTTCTTGTATGAACCAAACATATCTTTGGCACTTGCGATTGGGGCATATTAACCTAAGAAGGATTCAAAGACTGGTTGAAGATGGACCTTTGATTTCATTGGAAGTGGAGGTACTACCAGTCTGTGAATCCTGCTTGGAAGGTAAAACGACCAAAAGGCCTTTTACGACAAAGGGGTATAGGGCCAAAGATGTGTTGGAATTGGTTCATTATGATTTATGTGGATCCATGACTATCCAAGCTAGAGGCGGCTTTGAATATTTTGTCACATTTATTGACGATTATTCAAGGTATGGATACATTTATTTGATGTGCCGTAAGTCTGAGTGCTTTGAGAAATTCAAAGAGTACAAGGCTGAAACAGAGAAACGTCATAGAAAATGTATCAAGTCATTACGATCAGATCGTGGTGGCGAGTACCTCTTTGCAGAGTTTAGAAATTATTTATCAGAGGCTGGGATTTCATCCCAATTGACTGCACCTAGAACGCTCCAGCAGAATGGTGTAGCCGAAAGAAGGAATAGAACTCTTTTGGAGATGGTTAGATCAATGATGAGTTATTCGGATTTGCCTGATTCATTTTGGGGATATGCCTTAGAGACTGCAACTTATATTTTGAACTTTGTTTCTTCTAAGTCAGTACCTCTTACTCCCACACAGCTGTGGATTGGGCGTAAGCCTAGTCTGAAACATGTTCGTATTTGGGGTAGTCCAGCACATGTGCTGAATGGGAAAGCAGATAAGTTGGAATCTCGTATAGAAGTATGCTTGTTTGTAGGCTACCTAAGAGGAATGAAAGGAGGTTTATTTTATAGTCCTAAGGATCAGAAAGTCATTGTTAGCACCAATGCCCGATTCTTAGAGGAAGACTATGTGATGAACCATAAACCCACAAGTAGAGTTGTTCTAGAAGAACTGAGACGTGAGACACCAAGTACTTCAGTACCAACAGTACAAGAGGATGAACCACAAATAACTGCACAATGTGTCACAAATATTACACCATAACCGATAGTGCCTCGTCGTAGTGGGAGGGTTGTGGTACAACCTGATAGATATATGTTCTTGGGAGAGTCGTCAGACTTCGTCCCTGAGGAACAAGATTATGATCCCTGTAGCTACAATGAAGCACTCCAAGATAAAGATACAGAGTCTTGGCAAAAAGTAATGATATCTGAAATAGAATCTATGGATTCTAATTAGGTCTGGGAGCTTGTAGAACTACCCGTTGGTGTAAAAGCCATTGGATGCAAGTAGGTCTATAAGAGAAAAAGAGGATCAGACGGTAAGGTTGAAAACTTTAAAGCTCGGCTTGTAGCAAAAGGTTTTACTGAAAGAGAGGGTACCGATTATGAGGAAACCTTTTCTCCTGTAGCCATGCTTAAGTCTATCCGGATTCTTTTATCTATTGCAGCTCATCTCGATTATGAGATTTGGCAAATGGATGTTAAGACAGCTTTCCTTAATGAAAGTCTTGAGGAAGACATCTATATGAAGAAACCAGACGAGTTCATTGAAAAGGGCCAGGAGCATCTTGTCTGTAAGCTCAAGAAGTCCATTTATGGACTTAAGCAAGCTTCCAGATCTTGGAACATATGTTTTGATCAGGTGATAAAATCCTATGGATTTGATCAATGTCAGGATGAATCATGTGTATACAAAAAGTGTGACAGAAACATGGTGGTGTTCCTAGTACTTTATATGGATGACATCTTGCTAATTGGAAACAATGTGAAGGTGTTATCTGATGTAAGGGTATGGTTATCCAAACAGTTTGATATGAAGGACTTGGGAGAAGTAGGTAACATCCTTGGGATCAAAGTTCTACGAGATCGTAAAAAAAGGATGTTGGGCTTATCCCAAGCTTCCTATATCGATACTGTACAAACTCATTTTAGTATACAAAATTCTAAGAAAGGTTTCTTACCTTTTAGACATGGAATTGCTCTATCAAAGGAGCAGTATCCGAGGACACCTAAAGAGATAGAGAACATGAAGGCAGTTCCTTATGCTTCAGCTGTAGGAAGCTTAATGTATGCAATGCTATGTATGAGATCAGACATCTGCTTTGCCGTAGGCATGGTCAGCAGATATCAGTCTAACCTAGGACAAGAGCACTGGACTGCCGTAAAGCATATTTTGAAGTACCTGAAAAGGACTAAGAGTATATGCTAGTTTACCAGGCAGATAGTTTAGTTTCCTTGGGGTATACAGACTCAGATTTTCAGTCAGATAGGGATTCCAGGAAATCTACCTCAGGTTATGTGTTTACATTGGGAGGTGGAGCAATTGTGTGGAGGAGTATCAAGCAAAAATGTATTGCTGATTCCACTATGGAAGCCGAGTATGTGGCAGCCTCTGAGGCAGCCAAAGAAGCGGTTTGGCTCAAAAACTTTCTGTTGGACTTTGATGTGGTACCTAGTTTGTCTAAGTCTATTACACTTTATTATGATAATAGTGGTGCAGTTGCAAACTCGAAGGAACCACGAGCCCATAAAACAGTCAAACAGATTGAGCGCAAGTACCACCTGATACGAGATTTCATAAGGAAAGGAAAAGTTTCTGTGATCAAGATAGCATCAGCCGACAACCTAGCTGATCCCTTTACAAAGAGCTTACCAGCTAAGGCTTTTGACAGTCATGTTGAGGGAATGAGAGTCAGATGTGTAGCAGCATGGCTTTAAGTATAAGTGGGAGATTTGTAACAGTATACTGAAAAGCAATGCTTTGAGTATAAGTGGGAGATTGTTAGGGTTATATACTAAAAGCATCACTTTTGTAGTAACCTTATTCCTTAAATTTTGAATGAGAATCATATGGGCAAATGTTTGTATATTGTATTTGTTGCAAGTGTTAATGCAAATGTCTGATATTCTATATTGTAGATAATATGGTGTGTGGTGTCACACAGAAGATCATATTATCAGTTCCCTATGAAGTATATAAATAGTTCACAACCTAGATGGACTTGGACAATCTATTGGAAAGGTTGTAGTATAATCTGGTATTAGTCTATCTTGACTATAGGTTTACACTAGTACACTTTATGTGTATTGAACATGACCACTTGAGGTTGTTCTCTTTGTACTGACTACATAAGAGAACAAACACCTCTGTTATTATGGATGCTTGTGCTCTTAATTCGGATATAATAACGAACATGTATATGCAGTGTGCATTACTTTGACTCATAAAAGAGTGAGATTCATTATGGATCAACAACCTCTATGAATTGGGTAATAATATTGTATGTATGATGGGCTATTGATTATAAATGGAATTCATGTCCCGATACATCGGGTTGATGATGTCCCCTTAAGGAGCTCATAAGGATTGTCATGTAAACCCTGCAGGTGGATTATATCTGACATGACAAATAAAGTTGAGCGGTACTGCTTAAGGATAAAAGATGTCGAATTAATATAGTTGTCAGTAACTTAATTTGATCGACGGACATACGATATCTTAACATGGGGAGCCAAACGAGCATATAATAAAAGGAGCCCACAAATATAATTTGGGATTATGGAGGTAGTGCAACAATAGCTCATTAGTGGACCGAGCTATTGTTAATGGGCCTGGATTGTGTGTTCGGGCGAACACGGGATATCCAGATCCGTTAGGAGGCCTAACCCTAATTTCTCCTCATGGTCCCTGCCGTAGCCTATATATATCCTCTATTCTCTGGCCGCCAGATTACTGATCAGAAATCTGAAACTTTCTCTAAATTCGTGATTCACGTAAGGAGAGAATGAGAGGACTGCCAAGGAGAAGAAAAGGTTGGAAGATCGTCGCCCACACGACGTCCAACTCGAGGAAGAAATACGTACAGAAGATCTTGGGGTCATCCACTCGAGATTGCCAGGAATTACTTGTCTCCTTTCTGCCGCAGGTATAATTCGTGAACCCTAGTTTCCGCCTATGAAGGGTTAGAACATGTATTAGATTTGTTTAACTTTTTATCGATCAATACGCACACCAAAGGAAGGTTCCTGGGAATCTCCAGTTCTATCAGAAAGATCATCCACGACAACGGTCCGCAGTTCACAAGCCACGCCTTCTATCGGTTCTACGACAAACACCGGATTCAGAATGTTGCTTCAAAACCGTACAATCCGATAGCGAATGGGTTAGCAGAAGCATTCAACAAAACTATAATCAAGCTGCTCAAGAAGTTCGTATCTTCCAACAAATGCGACTGGAATGAAAAGCTTGGTGAATGCTTATAGGCGTACCGTACTACAGTCCGAACGGCCTCCGGGAACACACCATTCTTTCTGGTGTATGGAAGTGAGGCAGTTCTCCCACTGGAGACTCAAATCCCCTCACTCTGTGTCGCCCTCACCTATCGATTGACGACGGATGATAATTACCGTCATCGGCTACAAGAGTTGGAGGCCTTAGATGAGAAGCGCTTGCTAGCTCAACAGCGAATAGAGCTTTATCAAGCCCGCATCTTCAGAGCCTTCAACAAGAAGGTTAAACTCAGAACATTCCCAGTGGGCAATCTCGTTCTGGCATTTCGGAGGCCGATGGTTATGACTCACAAAACCGTCAGCAAATTCCAGCCAAAGTGGGAAGGCCCATTTGTCATCGAGGCTGTATTCTCCAATGGTGCTTACCGCCTTGCAAAACAAAACGGAGACTTGCTCATATTGCCCGTCAACGGCAAGTTTCTGAAGAAGTATTATGTCTAAACGACATCCTCCAAATCTACCGGACTGTTAAGTTATGTAACCTTAGGTACCGCTGAACTTACACTCTGGTCATCCCAAATGAATCTATATAGCATCTTCTGGGTAGTAAGTCATATATGATCATACCTCTGAACTTCCTTCCTAAAAGAGCATCTTCCCCATGATCTATTACCCGCACTTTTAGTGCATAAAAAGGGTAACAGATCCACAAATTTCCCGAAACAACCACGTCGATGTCACCTCTGAGTTGTTTTACTTCCATCAAAAACAAATCACCCCTCACGTAGAACTTCCACGTTCATATTACCTCTGAGTTGTTCTATGTACCCTTCATGGTGTCCACTCCTGCCATGTTCTCATTACCTCTGAGTAGCAAGACTCCATTGAAGAAACCCTCATATTCACCACGTCCTCATTACCTCTGAGTAAATATGTTGGTTTTCTTTTGACTTATTATCCGTACCCAAAATCAGGGTACGCCCAGGATAATAGGCCCACAAATTCCACAGTTGACCACAAATATCCACAGTTGACCACAAATGTCCGCAGTTGACCACAAATGTTGTACTAAGTTTTCTAGTACACGCGCCTCTTTTCTGACAATCTTATGCCACTGGAACCCAGTTATTCCACGGCATTCTTTCGCTCGACACCAAGAACTTCCATATCCACCTTACCGTGGAGTTGTTCTAGGTATCCGAATCAAACTTATTATTCATACCTAAAACTAAGGTATGCCAAGGGTAATAGGTCCACAGAAGAATCCTCCAGTGGAGCAAACACATAAATGCAGTACAAGCACGACAAATAAAGGATGATGCAAGCAAAGTCATTTATTTAAATCAAATCAAAAGTACTACATTCTTTGGGACTGCATCCCTGCCAAAAAAGATGAAAAAACATAAAAAGAGAAAGAAAAGAAAAAGCGGACTATGGTTCGGCGATACATAATTCTTTGAGACGGTCCCTCAGTACGGTCGTCGACCGCTCAAACCGCTGCTTGGCTCGGCGCTCGGCCTCCTGAGTAAACTGCTCCGCATCCTCCAGATGCGCGTGAGCCTACCAGCCATCCTCAAGCTTCTTCAGAGCACGCCCCATGACAGTAGAAGTTCGGGTGACTTTGTCGGCCTCCTGAACAATTACCTCCTTATCCATGCGGGAGGCCTCGAGCTCAGATTCCAAGAAAGCCAATTTCCTCTGGAGCTCGAGGATCTCCTCCTTCGTGTCGATTATCCCGCGAGATGCTGTCGTTTTTCGAGCAACACAATCCTCTCCCCGGCGGCTCAGCTGATCATACTGCAGAGAGAGATCGCGGAGGTCCTTCATTATAATCGGCTTGGACGCTTCTCATGCAGCCCTTACCTTCTCTATGGCAGTGATGAGGAAGGCCTGCTCCTGATCTATCGCTGAAGACAGATCAACTTGTCGCAGTACTTGAAACTTGGCCACAAGCTGATCCGTCTCTAGCAATTTGGGCTCTAGGAGCTCAACTAGCCCTGCCCTACCGGGGAGGGTTGTTGGGAGTTCAATTTGGCCACGGGCGCATTGACAGGCCAATACAAAAGAAGTCCCCCTCTCCATGGCGGCCTCAACCCCTCGCCTCAGGTGGCGGTAGAAACTGTCAACCACATCCTTTGATGATTCATCCAGGATTTCTGAAGAAGATGACGTCAAATGAAGAGTAGCTGGCAGAGTCGAAGAAGATGCACCGGAACTTGATGCCCCTGACACAAGGGAAACAAGTTTCGAGCAAAAAGACGCTTGAATAGCGGCTAATTCCATCTTCGCAGCCCGAAGGATCTGGAGACTCAACAGGGCGGAAAGGTCGATCTCCGGAGCCACATGAACAGATGAGGGTGCAGGGACCAGTTCTCCCTGCTTCGGCCATTCCGCCGCTTGCTCTCCTGAACTAGATCCAGCAGGAGGCCCCTCAATATAAGCTGGAGGAGGAGGAGGCATATTCTCTTCCACCAGATCCCCTCTGACGAACTCTCCTCCGATAATGTCCGTGGTTGGCAGTGAAGGTGCAGAACCTGTATGTCCGGAGCAACTATCAATCAGCTTAACCCGAAGGATGTGATGATAGAGCAAATAAACCTCCTCACTGGTCAAAATTTGACTTAGTTTACAAGAGGAGAGTTGATGGGGCTGAGGTTCGCTCTCAGCCACCGGAGTCTCTTCACCAGCAACATCCGACCTAAAGGCAGCTGGTTCATCTACCCCAGCCACCCCGGAAGAAGATACAACTAGGTCAGTGTCACCCGGTTGAAGTTCAGCGGCCTCGGGGACGGGTTCAACAGAGTCCACATCGCCCTGGGTTGGGACGTCAACAACTGAAGAAACCCCAGCCGTCGCTGGGAGAATCCCGGCGACAATAATCCTGGCACTCATATCTCTAACTAGAGTAGTTAGAGCCGGGTCGACCTCAGAAGCAGCATCCGGCTATGGAAAGTCCCCTTCTCCTGACGCCTACAGAGAAAAGAAAAATGATTAGGCCATAGTTCAGAAAAAAGAAGAGCTAAAGAAGAAGATGGTTGTAATTCAATTCACCTCCGAAATGGCGTCATCCTCGTCTCTCTCCTTAATGAGCAGTCCGCAAGGCTTAAACGCAGCCCATTTCACGGAGTAGGTTATGCCGCGATCAGCGGACTCACGCCTGTTTCGCTTGCATGAAGGACCAGGCACGACAGGCGGCTGATCCACCACCACATTTTCTGCGGGAGGAAGAGAGTTATCGGGGTCATACTCGTCATCCTCTTAGTCTGCGTTGGTAGACTCCGAGTTCGACGCAGCAACCGTGTTCTCCCTCTTCTTCCTCGTCTTAGACCCCTTGGGCTTCTCCTCCAAGCTAGTACGAACAATGAAGCTGGTACTTGGGTCAAAACCAACAGGAGGCTTGTTCGCCATGACATGGTATAGAGCCGCCAAATACGAGATCTCCCCTGACTCTCTAGCATCAGGAACTGAGAAGCTGGTACGGGTATGAACCGTGTTATAATAGTGCCAGGCTCTGATACCGTCAAGGACGCTACCTTCAAAACCCAGGCAAGAGCTGGGATTGTCCAAAAATAGCTGACTATACCCAAACTGTCGGGCAAACCTACTAGGAAAATAAGGCTCTAAGTAGACAGTATTGCTGTTACGGTATATCAGGTGGAAAGGACGAATGTTGTGCAGCCAAATGAGCATCTTGTCGGATAAGAAGTTGGGAGGCCCAATACCATCATGATGTACGGCCCTCACTTCCTCAGTTGTAAATTGAGGAACAGACAAAAAAAAAGTGTATCTGCCCACCCTCGCCAGTGCCATCCGACAGGTACGTATAGTCTCGCAATCCTAAGGCATACTGCGATACTGGAAGATAAAAGCATCCTCGGCAGATACACCATCTTCAGGGCCAGGCCTCATTAAAGACCGGTAATACATTAACAGCCACCCCATCAGATAATGATAGGGTAGCTCAATGCGTTCAAAGTCCTTCGTCGGGTCACGGGCGATAATCTTGGATGAGAAAGCGCAAAGGCCAGGATGTATGCTGTACACCATGGCCGAAAGAAGAGCTAGTCTGACCCCGAAGACCAGCTTCACAGCAGGGAGGATAAAGTTATGACTGATCCGCTCAATAGAACCATCCCCTCCTGAAACTATGCAATTCCGTAGCCACACCATCAGGAATCCGGCCAGAAGAGCCTTCTCGGACAACGGCTGAGTGTCTTGATAAAAATAAGCAAAATAGTCAGATTGACTCCCGAACCTGTCACCGGTGGTTCTTATCCTCTTGGCGGTTGACACATGGTCCTGCACCTCCTCCCGAGTTCG
Organism: Iris pallida; assembly: GCA_029216955.1. Classification (NCBI taxonomy): domain Eukaryota; kingdom Viridiplantae; phylum Streptophyta; class Magnoliopsida; order Asparagales; family Iridaceae; genus Iris; species Iris pallida. The sequence goes on from JANAVB010003198.1 coordinate 4,707,939, forward strand.
AAGACTTCGGGGAGAAACCCGGTCTGAAGCACCGAGTTTAAAAAGATAAGTGAGCCAGGCTTTTGTGTCAGGAAGGTTCCCTTCCGAGCTGTCGTTCTTTTTCTTCGACAGCTGCTGACACATGCTGTGATGACACAGCAATTTTCGGTAGACGACAACAAAGCCCGGAAACCTCTCCTCCAAATCTTCGAACTCTTCGTTCGTCGGGGTATACACCTCAAAGACTTCATCTTCCCAAGGCAGCTTGGAGACGTCATGTATCTCATGCAGAGCAAGCCCCATCTCCCCTACGGGTGTAAAGAAGGTCCCCGTACTGTAGTTGTAAATCTCCAGCAAAGCCATGAACAATTTCTTGTTTATGGGCAAGCCGTAGTTGGTGCCCCGAATAGCACGGTAGAGTCTAATCTCGCGCAGGACAGTCTCATATTTCTGTACGATCCACGTAGACAGGTTGGTCCATGAAGGGAGGGGGTGTATCCAACTCGGTAGCGACAACCGGCCAACGGGATAGGACCCCTTCCGAGCAAGCAGGTTCAGGAAAGTGTCAGCTTGAGAGAACTTGAAGTTGGGAACCTGTATATTCAAGAAACTGCCCGAGGCCAACCCCATCCCGTAGCGGCTGACCGGTACCCTGGCTGCGTACACTGACCGCAGGTTATTGTTATAGTAAATTTTGCCCACAAACATCCCGTTCCGAGTCGAAGTCAAGCAATCCTCCATCTTCCTGTCCATAGGCAACATGTTGAACCACGATAGTGGGAAGTGACGCTCCATCAGAGGAATATGGATCGCCATTCCATCAGAAGTAAAACTCCAACTCTCAGATATGTCCAGAACTTGGGAGTTCTTTACAGTTAAGGCATCCCCGAAGAGGAACGCAGGCTTCAAGTGTTTGCCCCCCAGCAGCCCTGAGTTTATCATCCCCGAGGTAAAGAAGAAGGACTGCTTTTTAATGTCTCCCAGCCTCTCCATAGGTTCGTCTTTTGGAAGCTGGTTCACCACATACTCGACTATGTGGTCAAACATATAGCCCACAGCAGATTGGATGTGACCCACCAAAGGTTCTTCCGCAGGATTGACTGGAAAATTCGCTGAAAAAAGGATAAAAGAAACAAGTTAGAAGATGGCCAGTGAGAACTGCTTAATGTTTCTGAGCTTATGCGGCTCTGATCAGGCGGGTCCTTATGTGGCTCAATTTAATGGGGCTTATGTGGCTCTGTTTAAAAGGGGCCTCATGCGGCCGAGTTCAGATGAGCTTATACGGCTCTGTTTAGCGGGGTCTCATGCGGCCAAGTTCAGATGAGCTTATGCGGCTCTGTTTAGCGGGGCCTCATGCGGCCGAGTTCAGATGAGTTTATGCGGCTCTGTTTAGCGGGGTCTCATGCGGCCGAGTTCAGATGAGCTTATGCGACTTTGTTTAGCGGGGTCTCATGCGGCCGAGTTCAGATGAGTTTAGGCGGCTCTGTTTAGCGGGGTCTCATGCGCCCAGTTCAAGTGAGCTTATGCGGCTCTACTTCGAGGGAGCTTATGCAGCCCAGTTTAAAAGCGCTTATGCGGCTCTGATTTGATGGGGTCTTATGCGGCATAGTTCGAGGGAGCTTATGCGGCCCTGTTCAAAGGAAGCTTATGCGGCACAGTTCGAGGGAGCTTATGCGGCACTGTTCAAGGGGAGCTTATGTGGCCCAGTTTGTAAAGTGCTTATGCGGCCACAAGACGACTCTCATGCGGCTCGAACATGGAGCATACCCCCATACGGCTCGGATATGAGATGTACGTATGGCACATGCAGCACAGTATACGAATTCGTCACAATGAACTTGAACAGTTCAATGAAGACAAAGAAGGCCCGCACATAAAATATGCGGCATAGCCATGATGGTTAGGGCTTTGAGTTCATACAATTTCTCCCAATATCCTTACCCTCAATGGCGGGGTAGACGTCGGGATGAACTGTGGGCGCCTCAGTCGACGAGACAGCCGCTCCTTTACCCTTCGCTGCGACGCTAGAGGAAGCTTTGGGAGCCGTTGCTGATCGGAGAAGGAAGAGAAGACGGCGACTAAAGGCAAAAAAACTTGAAGAGAAAAGAAAGTAAATAGTTTCTCTCTTCCAAAAGTACTCATATTTATAGGCTGACAAGGGGCGTGCGAATCGATAGACGCTTCGTATTACGCGCCGCCTAGAAGATAAGGCCGACTCTTAGATTTCTATCCCCTGCATGCAAAAGATTACTCGTAATCATTAAGACAAATCTAAATATTTAAAGCTGACTCTTGGGATCTGTTTGCCATTGATTATAAAAGAACAGAACAATTATATAGGAGGACTGGACTTTTACTTCACAGTACAAACTCGCCCGTACAAAGAAAGCCTAGGGACAAAAACCTAGGTACAACAATCTAAGTATGATTGTTTAGTTTTGATTCTGGGGTATGACGGTAGAGGCTCGGAAAAGCGACGGCCGTTCTGCCTTACTCCTTGGACGATCAGACGTAGCCTTGGCTCTGATGAAGAACTGCTCTCAAGATGGGAAGACTCTTCTATGCGCGCCTTTGTCTCTCTATGTGTCCAGCCGGATGGAGAGGATCTCTTTTGCAAGGGAATGACACCTTGCTATATTTTTTTGGTTTTAGATCCGGGGGTTTTTTTACAAGGGAATGGCACCTTGCTATTTATAGGATTGGGGTGTGATCATTAGGGTTTGTAATGATTGTCCCTTGAAAAGTCGGCGGCCAATCATCTGGGCCATTAATTGTGATTGTATTACATCAGGGCCATTGATTCTTGATTGCGCTAAATCTGTATGGTCAATTAATGCTGATTGTCATGAATCTTTGGAAGCTCGGATCTCCTGCCACATGTTTAATCCGTGTGATTGCAATAAATCTGCTTTGATTTGGGTAATTATGATGATTGCACTAAATTTGGTTGTTAGGATTTGTTGATAAATCTTGATTGATTTAATGCCACGTGTCTAACCATTATTACGGGGAAACTGATCTTCTGCCACGTGTCATAGCCGCGAGCCACAGCCGCATGAGGGTAGCTTCCTAGATTTTGAACCGCATGAAGGTAGCTTCCAATTGAGCCGCATAAGACTGGCCACGTGTGAAGGCTACATAGGCATAGCCTCTCAGTATTTGAGCCGTATGGAGATGATCCCCATGATCCGAGCCACATAAGAACAGCGGCCGCATGGGGTGACTTCTTAGGATTTTAGTCGCATGACGATGATCCCCATGATCCGAGTCGCATGAGAGCATCAGCCGCATGGGAGAGGGGTGGCAGCCGCATAGGGAGCTTTGGAGTTGGTGGATCGTGCCAGCTGCATAGGAGATTTTCTTCGTTTCCCGAGGAATACGCCGTCATGTCAGAGTTTATCATTTCAGCTTTTGATGTCAGAGTTATCACTTTATGTCAAAGCATTTAATGGGAGCAGTCACTTCATGGCCAGCTGTAGAGAAGAACTGTTTAGGGCCACGTGGCTCTTTTCTGGGTCGTATAGGGCTACCCGAGCCGCATGAGGCTTTAACGGACTTTGAACCGCATAAGTCATTAATGGATTCTGAAACCGCATAAGGATCCTTCTGTTGGAGCCGCATGGGCTTTTCTTTGTTCTTTCCATGCTTCTACAAGACCCCCTTCAAAATTTTCAATTTGCAAAATTGAAATACTTTTAATAAGAAGCATGGCTTTGTTCGTATAAGCTCTTCTGGCCGCATAGGCTTCCTGGCCGCATGGGCTTCCTAGCCGCATGACTTCCTAGCCGCATGGATTTCCTAACCGCATGGACTTCCTAGCCGCATGGGTTGTCTAGCCGCATGGACTGTCCGGTCGCATATGCTCTCTGCCACGTCTTTCCTGCCACGTGTGCAAATCTTTGCATTGATTGCCCTTGATTTGTTTTCAGTTTTAAAGCCACCTTTTGGGGTAGGATCCCAAGGGTTAGTTTTAATTATTAGATTGCCTCGATGCCCGAAGAGTCATTTCGTTCTTTTTATGATGCACGCGAATCGAAGCGTTCGCCGGTTCATGAGCCCCCCTCCTTCTGCCTATAAATAGGCGCATTTTAGGACGGAGAGAATTCTTTTACTTTCTCCTGTCTACTCTTCTTGTCCTGGATTTTTGCCTTCGTCTTCCTTCTTCGATCATCAGTCAGCCATGGCCCCCAAGTCTTCTACAGCCGCGGCGAAGGGAAAGGGAGTGGCTTCTTCGTCAGCCCCGGCGCCTGAAGTCCACCCCGACGTTCAACCCCCTATTGCTTGTAAGGATTTGGGCGGATCGTTTACTTTGAGACAAAGACATCTCTGTTGCATGCTTTATGCACAAGCCTTTAATGTGTTCCTCATTTTCGTCGAACTGTTCAATTTATATGGGCCACACGTACGTCCCATCTCTGAGCCGTATGGAGGCATACCCCATGTTCGAGCCGCATAGGAGTTGTCTAGTGGCCGCCTAGACGCTTCACAAACTGGACCGCATGATGACCCTTTGAACAGAGCTGCATAAGTCCCTCTGAATCGAGCCGCATAAAGCCCCCTCAAACAGGACCGCATAAGTTCGTCTTAACTGGGCCGCATGAGGCCTTGACTATCTTCTAACTTTGTTTCTTTTATCTTTGATTCTTGCAGCATCCCTGCCGAAGGCCGAGATCATTATGAAGGAAGAGCTGCTGCCTTCTCTCATCAAACAAGAGCCATCGCTCATTAAAGGGGAGGTGATGCCGAGAATAGAGGAGCAAAAGGAAGAGTCGACGCCGATTAAAGTTGCTGTGAAGGAGGAGACCCAGTCTGACAGCGGTAATTTTGGGAGTTCTGACCCTCCTGTTTCGGACGAAGATTTTGCTCAAGATCCTTCATATGGAAAATGGTTGAGGGATTGGTATATGCGCCCCCGCGACTAGGATTCGTAGGTTCCCATGAATGTCCATCTTTTGTCTTAGTATTTCTATCTGTCTTCAGCTATAGTTTGTGTTCCACTTCTTTTGGGTATCAATGTAACCTTTTTCTTTTTGTCTGAATGAAATAATGGAGGACTTTTCCGGCTAGCTCATGAGATGTAGTCATGTGAATGCAACTGATTTCGAGTGAACAGCATATGTTCGCTCTGTTCTTTGAGAGACTTTGTGGACTAATTATCCAAGGCGTATCCTGGTTCTGGATACGAATAATAAGACGAGAGAAGGAAGAACCAACATACTTACTCAGAGGTAATGAGGACGTGATAAATATGAGGGTTTTCCTCGATGGAGCCTTCCCACTCAGAGGTAATAAGGACATGGCAGGAGTGGGCTTCATGAAGGGGTACATAGAACGACTCAGAGGTAATGAGGACGTGGAAGTTCTATGTAAGGGGGTGATTTGTTTTTGGCGGAAGTGAAACAACTCAGAGGTAACATCGACGTGGTTGCTTTGGGAAATTTGTGGATCTGTTACCCTTTCTTGTGCACTGAAAGTGCGTCTAGTGGATCATGAGGAGGGAGCTCTTTTAGGAAGAAAGTTCAGAGGTATGATCATACATGACTTACTACCTAAAAGATGCGATATAAATTTATCTGGATTGACCGGAGTGTAAGTTCAGCGGTACCTGCGGGTACATAACTCGACAATCTATGGAATATGGAGTCAGAATGTAAGTTCAGCGGTACCAGAGGTTACATAACTCGTTATTCTGGAAGATTTGTAGTCGGGATGTGAGTTCAGTGGCACCAACGGGTACGTAACTCATCATTTTGGCAGATTTGTAGACGGGATATGAGTTCAGCAGTACGAGCGGGTTCATAACTCATTACTGTGGCAGATTTATAGTCGGGATGTGAGTTCAGCGATACCAGCGGGTACATAACTCAACACCCCGGCAGATGTTCTTTCAGACGTAATACTTCTTTAGGAACTTGCCGTTGATGGGCAACATGAGCAAGTCTCTATTTTGTTTTACGAGAAGGTAAGCTCTATTGGAGAATACGGCATCGATGATGAACGGGCCTTCCCACTTTAGCTGGAACTTGTCGGCGGTTTTGTGAGTCATAACCATCGGCCTCCGAACAGCCAGAACGAGGCCGTCCACTTGGAATGTTCTGATTTTAACCTTCTTGTTGAAGGCTCCGGAGATGCGTGCCTGGTACAGCTCGATTCATTGTTGAGCTAATAGGCGCTTCTCATCCAAGGCCTCAAACTCTTGCAGTCGGCGATGGTGATTATCATCTGTTGTCAACCGATAGGTGAGGGCGTCGCAGAGCAAGGGGATTTGAGTTTCCAATGGAAGAACTGCCTCACACCCATATACCAGAGAGAATGGTGTGTTCCCGGTAGCAGTCCGTACGGTAGTATGGTACGCCCATAAGCATTCGTCGAGCTTTTCATTCCAGTTGCGTTTGTTTGTTGACACGAACTTCTTGAGAAGCTTGATGATTATTTTGTTGAATGCTTCAGCTAGATCATTAGCCGCTGGGTTGTATGGTGTTGAAGCAATATTCTGGATTCGGTATTTGTCGTAAGACCGATAGAAGGCGTGGCTTACGAACTGCGGACCATTATCGTGGATGATCCTTCGGGGCAGTCCAAAACGATAGATGACGTAATGCTTGAGGAAGCTGATCACGTTTGAAGTCTTCACTTCTGCCAGCGGAATAGCCTCCGCCCATTTGGAGAAGTAATCTGTGATTGCGAGTATGAAATGATATCCTCGCGACGAAGGCGGAGTGATCGGACCAATGATGTCCATTCCCTATGTTTCGAACGGCCAGGATGCCAACATCGGATATAGAAACTCGAATGGCTGGTGGATAAGATCTGCGTGGACTTGACAGGCTTTGCATTTTCTTGTATAGTCTATCGCGTCTGCAACCATCGTGGGCCAATAATAGCCCATTCGTCGAAGACGATCCTGTACTTTCGGGCCAGGCTGATGGACCCCACAGATGCCATCATGAGCTTCACGCACGACTTCTTTGGCTTATGTATTTGACAGGCATCGAAGTAGTAATACATCGTATGATCACGGATATAGCATTTTCGTCTCTGTATCGTAGAAGAATCTGAGGGAACGTCTTCTGATAGAAGTGGCTTCCTTCGGATTCCCTGGCAGGATGTCGTAGACTACGAAGTCAATGAATGGTTGTCTCCAGTCTGGTGCTTCGTCGGCTGTCAGCGTGGAGTAACTCTCAATATTTTGAACATTATTCCTGGGACAGACCAACTCACGGCCTATGGTGTCAACTAGATGATGAGCATGATTCGGGACTGCTAAGGAAGCGGCAAGACCTGCTAGGGCATCGGCTTCAATATTTTGGTGCATGGGAACGTGCTCTATAAAGAACCCCTCCAGGGACGAGATGATGTCGATCGCTATTTGGTGATAGGGGATCATGTCTTCATGGCGAACCTCGTATGAACCTCGAATCTGATTGACGATTAGCTGTGAATCGCCGTATGCTTCAAGGTGCTCTACCCCTAGCTCTTTTACAAGTCGGAGGCCAATGACCAAAGCATTGTACTCGGCCATATTGTTTGAACAGGACTCTGTGAGGGAATAAGCTCGATTGATCACCAGCCCGGTGGGAGAAACCAGTACTACTCCGACTCTAGCGACGATGTTGCCCTTGGGCCCGGTTCTAGAAGCGCCGTCGAAGAACATCCGCCATATGGTATCATGGGAGGCCATATTTGAATTAGCTACCTCGTCTGGAATCTTTTCGTCTATTTTGGTTGACTCCGAACCTGGATGACCTGCTAAAAAGTCTGCCAGAGCTTGACCTTTAACAGCCTTTTGTGGGACGAAGATTATGTGGTAGGGGGACAGTAATATCGCCCAGGTAGCGAGGCGAGAGCTGAGTGCACCTGGCATAGTCATGAGGACCCTGAGGGGGTTGACTCTTGATATGACGTAGATGGTTTGTCCTGTGACGTAGTATCGCGTCTTCTGTATGGCGAAAACCAGAGCAAGGCACTCTTTCTCTACGGCAGTGTATCGACGTTCCGACCCCATCATCATTCGGTTGAGGTAATATATAGCTTGTTCGTGGCCTGCCTCGTTGTTTTGTGCTAGCAGAGCACCGAGAGAATGTTCTATCGCTCGTACATAGAGCAAGAATGGTCTTCCGGTAATCGGGGCTACCAGGACCGGAGGGTTCGTCAGGTATTCTTTGATATTGTCGAAGGCACGCTGGCATTCTTCATCCCATATGAATGAAACGCCCTTCCTCATGAGGTGGGTGAATGGCTGACATTGTTCGAAGAGGTTGGAGATAAACCTCCTGATGTAGGCTAGCCTCCCTTGAAGGCCTCGGAGTTCACAGAGATTTCTCGGGGGACCCATCTCCATGATTGCCTTCGTCTTCTCAGGGTCTACGTGGATACCCTGGAAGGTAATGATGAAATCCAAGAACTTTCTGCTGGATACGCCCAAGAAGGATTTTGTAGGATTCATTTTTAAATTGTGCGCTCACATCAGGTCGAACACTGTCCTCAGATCATGCAGATGATCTTCCTTAGAGCGGTTTTTGACGGCGATGTCGTCGACGTAGCACTCTACTGTCTTGCACAAGTGGTCTCTGAAGATGATGCTCATACCTCTTTGATAGGTGGCGGCAGCGTTTCTTAGACCGAAAGGCATAAGTGTGTAGCAGTATGTGCCAATTGGTGTTCGGAATGATGTATGTTTTTCGTCATCAGAGAACATCTTGATTTGGTTGTACCCCGAGAAACCATCCATGAATGACATACGCTCAAAGCCGCAGGTGTTATCGATCATGATGTCTGTGATAGGGAGAGGGAACTCATCTTTAGGACACGCCTCATTCAGATTGCAAAAGTCGATGTAGATTCGAATCTTTCCACTCTTCTTGAGGACTGGTAGTATGTTGGCGACCCAGTCAGGATGCTGTTCCTCACGGATGAAGCCGCTGGCTATCAATTTGTTTACTTCGGCTTCAATGGCATTTATGACGTCAGGACAGAATCGACGTTGTTGTTGCTTGACTGGTTTTACGTCCGGACGGATGTTGATTTTATGAAGTGCAATCTCGGGGTTCAGTCCTGGCATATCTTCGTAGCTCCAGGCGAACACGTCGATGTATTCTCTGACGAGTTGTAGTAGTGATTCTCGCTCTTCGTCTGTCAGATTCTTGCTGATGAAGATGGGCTTTAGAAAGGACTCATCACCGAGATCGACTTGTACAACCTCATCCTCAGTGGGAGGCTCTCTTTGTTCAAACCACTTCTTCCACTGCGCATCTAATTATTGTGCCCATGGCTCTAGCTCAAGAAGTTCGGGAATGTCTTCATCTTCTTTGTAGGCGTCGACAAATACCATATTGACGGACCAGACTTGCTTGAGCATGTCCCTATTTCTGACATCTGAATCGAAAGTGGGTAATCCAGTTGAGTGTGAATGGCAGCCGCATTCCTCGTCTGAGCTTTCAGGGGTTGTTGTAGGTGTGACATAACCTAGCCCACATCTGGTTTTGTTGTAGTAGTCTCGTGGTTTCCCAGCCGGGATCGGTGATTGTAATGGTAATCACCGTCCAGTGCCGTAGTTCAAGCCTGGTGTAGTTTCCAGATCATATCCTTGTTTTTGCATAAGGTACTTGGATTGGGAACTATACAGATAAAGGAGCAATCTTCCGGTGTCGGGTTCGAGATCAACTTCTTCTATCTTGAAGGGCTGTGGATCATTCTTCCGGCCGAAGATGATTGGGTGATCCTCTCCCTCGATTATACGGTAAGCGTCTTCCACTGGAGTAAGTTGGTTTGCGGTGTAGACATTTGTCACTTGTGTGTGTAGGTGAGTGCTTATACCGTGTTCCATAGCATACATTGTACAAAGCTTATTAAGCTCGAGATAATTCAAAGATAGCCCTTTATTGATGAAGTAAGGTATCTTTTCCAGTAGGATAACATCATCTGTGGATGGCACATCAATGTAAGCAGCCACATACTTGGCCAGCTCTGACTCTTCTTCAGCTACCCCCTGTGCAAATACAGACTGAAAGGATGACTTGGGCAACTTGATTATCAGGGGCTCCATAGGTGGAGCAGAACGTGGAGTTATTGGTGTACTAGCTACCCGCAGTTGGGTGCTTGGTACTGGGCTGGGAGTTGTTGGCTGGCTAGCAGTCCCTGACTTAGTGCTTGGTTGCCGATTCGCTCTGGGAAGACGAATTATCATCGGTTTGACAGAGGGATTGAGCTCCTCTGCTTGTTGCTGGCTAACTTTAGGCAGCCTGATTGTCAGTGGCTCTGTCATGGGTCTTGGCGCTTGGCCAGACCTTGGCAGTCGGATTATCATCTGTTCCTTCTGTGCAGAGAGGCTAATGCGTCCTTACGCAGAGTGGCTGTAAGGGGCACAGTTATGCCAGGTTTACGGGCTTGGAGGTGGATCGTCAGAGGTTCTTCTGATCCAGTTGTTGCCTCAGTTTGAGCTTGGGTATCTCCTTCGGCAAGATGCTTTTTTAACTTTTCGTACGAGCATGAATCTGAGTAGTAGGATTCGACCCCTTTAAAGGGATCGACGTCGGCAAATTCTGTCCTCACGAGGCCGTGCTTGTCGACGTACTTGAAGCACTGGTGCAGTGTGGAAGGCACGATCATGTTATCGTGTATCAAAGGATGTCCCAGGAGAATGTTGTAGGAAGTGTCCACATTTATGACATAACAGGTTACTTCCGACTGAAGGTCGCCGATTTGGCACTTTAAACAACTCTTCCAGATTGCGTAGCTCCTGCCCGAATTGAAACCACTGATGGCGGTACTTGTCGGCGTCAAGCGATGCATTGGGATGCGCAGATGGTGTAGCAAGCTATTCGGGATAATGCTTATGGAAGAACCGGGATCAATATGCATCAGATCCACCTTGATATCACCAATGTACCCAGTATAATACAGAGGGCGATCGTACAGGTTGGTCTTGATGAGCATATCTTACGGAGTGAAGACAATGTTCGGCATTGACCCTGTGCAAGTACCATCCTGGAGATCTGTATGCGGGCTTTCCCCAGTGAGATTAGACTGAGCTAAATATGCGTCAACATTCTGGAGTGCCTCGCTTAGTGCGACGCGAACATCCTTGGAGAGTCTCAGGAGTTCGTATAGCCATAATTTGGCCGGTGTGTTGGCCAATTACGCCAAGATGTCAAAGTTGTACGGCCTCTCTAGCCCATGAGACGACTACCTTCGGAGCGGTTTGTCGAAGCGAGTCTCCTTCGGCCTAGGCTTGTTGGTCGTCGAAGGCTGCAAAGATCCTGGAGCATCAGTAGCTGTCGGCTGATGGTCTTCAGCCGAGTTACCCGGTGGAGGTTGGGTTTGTGCGCCGGAGCGGATAACAACAGCGGTAGCTTCTTCGACCTCTGTCGAGATCGTACGACATGATTTAACTTTTCCATTCTTCTTCTTGCTTGTAGAGGGAGGTGCGGACTGAGTCACCTCAGGTACCAAGTTCGGATGAACCCACATGATCTCCCTTCGTGATGTAGTAAGGGGCACTAGACCAGCAGCTTGGTCTCGGGGAGGTAGAAGGTTAGAGACCTCCATCTTTGCTCTGGGGATGGGTACTACTCCATCTTGAGTCTTTGTCGGAGGGAAGTTGCCAAATTGTACTGACACCATTTTGGCCGCCACGGTCACCTCTTCGAAATCAATGGCCAGGGCCTTAGAATCGATGAGATGTTGGATGTATCGCTTCAGCTGGTAGCAGTCTTGTGTAGCATGGTGAACATAGCGATGGTAATGGCAGTACTTGGGACTCTCCATATCTGTAGGACGAGGCTCACGCCTGGGAGAAAGGAGCTGAATTCGTCCTCCTTGGATGAGCATGTCTAAGATGGGTTTAACATGGCCATCCTCGAAGGAGTAGGTCACTTAAGGCACTGCTTTTCTGCCGGCTTTGATTCGGGCTTTGGGGCTATGTCGGCCACCATAGCCTGTTTGCCCTTGTTGTCTCGGTTGCTGGAGGAATTACCACCGTTGTTGTTGTTGACGTTAGGGCATTTGCCCTTGTCTTCCCCTTCTGAGATGTGCAATCCCAGTTGGCGGGCTTTTTTTACCTTGTCTTCTGCGCTAGTGGCACTGATGATGAACGTCTTCCAATCCTTGAATTAACTTTTGCCCATCCAGAGGCTGATTGTGGGGAGCAGTCTCTTTTGGCAAATTTCAATCTAGGAGGAATCAGGGTTACCAGAAGGCAGCTTCATCGCGGTTTGGCAAAACCGCTCGATATAGTTTCTTGTCAGCTCATTTTCTCCCTGAACAACGTCCATGAGGGTGGACATTGTCACGTCTTGTCCTACTTCGTAGAACCTCTCCAAGAACATACGTTTGAAGCTGGTAAAGGAGTGGATGCAATTGTCCGACAAGTTGCGGTACCAGTCGAAGGCGACCCCTTCCAATGCTCCAATGAACAACCGCGTGAGGATGGCGTCGTCATGAGACAGATGGTCGGTTGTGACTTCAAAGTAGGTGATGTACCTGCTTGCAGATGTCTTCCCATCATTTGGATTGATGTGGAATGGTTTATATTTTGGTGGAATGGGAACATCTCTCCACGCAGCAGGATACGGTTGTCGTATCCTGAGGTCCTGGCAGGTTTCTCGGGCTTGGAACGTGGCCCGGAGTTCCTGGACCTCTTTTCTTGTCTTCCTGGCCTCGTCTACAGTGGTGGGAGCCGATATTTTGGGAGGATTATCACTCGGGTTTGGTGCAGCTGAGTTCGAGTCCGCATTGACCGTGGGACCCAAACTTATTTGGCCAGACGTCCTTCCTGGCAGAGTTGGAAGGGCCGCTTTGATCTCGTCCATGGACTTGACCAAAGCATGCAGTATGGCTTCCAGAGTGTCAATGCGTTGGCGATCACTAGGACCCACTTGGTTGTTGTCCGTCATGAATACCGTCCTTATATGATGAGAGATAGAAGGAACGGTAGAGGACGTGCCTTCTGAGTCATACCCTTGTACAGAGAAGTCGTCAGGGTATATGGGAATGTTCTCCTTTGGTTCGGACTCAGAAAGAATGGTACCCCCAGCTTCAGAGCTTGCCTCGTCTTGAGAATTATGGACGTCCTCGGGGATGTGGGGATCTGCTTCATCTGTTGGGTGAACCATTTCCCTCGGACTATCTTCTTGGAACACCGGGTTGTTATGGATATTTGGAGGAATGCTACCCCCGGCTCTAGTGTCTCCTATAGATGTGGATGAATCTCCCAGTATGGCAGATTTTGTATTTAAGCGGGTACCTTGGTAAACTCCTCCTGCAACGGTGGTAAACAACCGTTTAGAAGAAATTTTCTTGGTTACGCCGGTTGAAATTTTTGGGCTGGAGACATTTGTTTTCTTCCCTCTACCACTGCCAGGAATCTTCAGGGCAGAATTGCAAGAGGCGATGGGAAGCACCTCGTCTTCTGAGCTTGGGTGTTGCAGCCTTTGGAAGACGGACCGCCGGTCTTTTTGTACTGCTGCCTTGTTGCAGCAGCAGTTGACGATGACCTGGGTGCATTGATGTCTTTGACAGGATTCTCTGAACATCAAATCTTCGTCTCTTTCCTTGCGCTTGTGAAGAATCACGTTGCGCAAGTCACCTGCTTGGTGGGCATGGGAATCCTGAGCACATGAGTGTGTTGACCTCCTCCATGCTTCCTGATGTGGGGGTAGCGCGAGTACTTGCCCCTGATCCTTATTGGAAGATTCTTGATAACTATCCCGTTTGTTGGCCGCCAGGGGCTGGACACGGGTAGTTCTGTACAACTTTACATCAGGGGCCCGCGTAATAGTCAGTGGGATGCCCTGATAGTCAAAAGTTGGGACAGCCGACTGAGCTCGCCGAGCTCATGCTGCCCGAGACTTCTTCCTTCTAGCACCTGGGAGTGCATAGTAAGAAGAGTCTACGAAGACTGGCACATGAGAGCATCTGGGGTCAGGATCGCCTGATAGACGGTCGAAGACTGACCGTGAGCCACATGGAACAGATGGTATGCGGCTGGGATCAGTGGGCGTGCAGGCTGTCTGCATGCGGCTATTCTTTATGGTCGCATGATCCTTCTGTATACGGCTAGAAGTTGTGGCTGTACAGGCTGTCTGCATGCGGCTATCCTTTGTGGCCGCATGAACCTTCTGTATGCGGCCAGAAGTCATGGTCGTGCAGGCTGCCTACATGCGGCTGGAAGTTCTGGCCGCATGGGCTTTCTGTATGCGGCTGGAAGTCATGGCCGTACAGGCTGCCTGTATGCGGCTGGAAGTTCTGGCCGTGTGGACTTTCTGCATGCGGCTGACGTTTATGGCCGCATGAGTTTTCTCCATGCGGCTGGCAGTTGCGGCCGCATGAGCCTCCATGCGGCTGGCGCACTTATGCGGCTTGGACTGCATAGAGTTCCTCTTTGCCCCTGCAAGTCCAGCATCATAGTGTTTTCTTCTGCCGGACTTGGGGACAGCAGAGTCCTCTATGGTCTGAAGTGGGACAGCAAGTGAGACTTCTCCGCTGTCTCGGGCAATAGAGAGTACTTTTTCGAGAGCTTGGGGAGGAGCGAATGATTTGGATCTCCACTCCCTGCGGGCCTTCTTCGTGCGGGCTCGCCGCTGGACCGGGCCAGCACTCCCGTCGGAGAGCATTTCTTCAAACGCCTGTTGGTCGAACCGGGCGACCAACATTTGTTGAGTGGAGCCAAGTTTGGCTGCGTCTGATTGCTTCACCAACTCCTCAGCCGTGGAGAAGTTAGTCCCCAGCAGAGTCGCCATCGTGTTTGCCATTGATTATAAAAGAACAGAACAATTATATTGGAAGACTGGACTTTTACATCACAACACAAACTCGGTCGTACAAAGAAAGCCTAGGGACGAAAATCTAGGTACAGCAATCTAAGTACGATTATTTAGTTTTGATTCTGGGGGGTGACGGTAGAGGCTCGGGAAAGCGACGGCCGCTCAACCTTACTCCTTGGACGATCAGACATAGCCTTGGCTATGATGAAGAACTGCTCTCAAGATGGAAAGACTCTTCTGTGCGCGCCTTTGTCTCTCTATGTGTGCAGCCAGATGGAGAGGATCTCTTTTGTAAGGGAATGGCACCTTGCTATATTTTTTTCGGTTTTTGATCCGGGGGTTTTTTTACAAGGGAATGACACCTTGCTATTTATAGGATTGGGGTGTGATCATTAGGGTTTGCAATGATTGTCCCTTGAAAAGTCGATGGCCAATCATCTGGGCCATTAATTGTGATTGTATTACATCTGGGCCATTGATTCTTGATTGCGCCAAATCGTTATGGTCAATTAATGCTGATTGTCATGAATCTTTGGAAGCTCGAATCTTCTGCCACGTGTTTAATCCGTGTGATTGCAATAAATCTGCTTTGATTTGGGTAATTATGATGATTGCACTAAATCTGGTTGTTGGGATTTGTTGATAAATCTTGATTGATTTAATGCCACGTGTCTAACCATCATTACGGGGAAACTGATCTTCTGCCACGTGTCATAGCCGTGAGCCACAGCCGCATGAGGGTAGCTTCTTAGGTTTTGAACCGCATGAAGGTAGCTTCCAATTGAGCCGCATAAGATTGGCCATGTGTCAAAGCTGCATGGGCATGGCCTCTCAGTATTTGAGCCGCATGGAGATGATCCCCATGATCCGAGCCGCATGAGAACAGCGGCCGCATGGGGTGGCTTCTTAGGATTTGACTCGCATGACGATGGTCTCCACGATCCGAGCCGCATGAGAGCATCAGCCGCATGGGAGGGTGGCAACCGCATATGGAGCTTTGGAGTTGGTGGATCGTGCCAGCTGCATAGGAGATTTTCTTCGTTTCTCGAGGAATACGCCGTCATGTCAGAGTTCATCATTTCAGCTTTTGATGTCAGAGTTATCACTTTAGGTCAGAGCATTTAATGGGAGAAGTCACTTCATGGCCAGCTGTAGAGGAGAACTGTTTAGGGCCACGTGGCTCTTTTCTGGGCCGCATAGGGCTACCCGAGCCGCATGAGGCTTTAACGAACATTGAACCACATAAGTCATTAATGGATTCCGAAGCCGCATAAGGATCCTTCTGTTGGAGCCGCATGGGCTTTTCTCTGTTCTTTCTATGCTTCTACAGGATCCTATCCCAAAAGACGGCTTTAAATCAAAGTAAATCAAAGGCAATTAAATGAGATGCCTACGTGGCACGCGACCACTATGCGGCCAGAGCAGTCCATGCGGCCAGAGCAGCCCATGCGGCCAGAACTGTCCATGCGGCCAGAGCAGTCCATGCGTTCAGAATAGTCCATGCGGCCAAAACATCCTATGCGGCCAGAACAGTCCATGCGGCCAGAACATCCTATGCGGCCAGAGGAGTCTATCCGGTAAGAAGAAGTTATGCGGACATAGCCATGCTTCTTATTCAAAGTATTTTAATTTTACAAATTGAAAACTTTGAAGGGGGTCTTGTAGAAGCATGGAAAAGAACAGAAAAGTCCATGCGGCTCAAAACAGAGGGAGTCTCATGCGGCTTAAAAGTCCCTAAGAGCTTCATGCGGCTCAAAAAATCCTTTAGAGCTTCATGCGGCTCAAAAGTCCCTTAGAGCCTCATGCGGCTCAAAAGTCCCCTAGAAGCTTCATGCGGCTGGAAAGTCCCCGATAGCTCCATGCGGCTCGAAAAAAGGCACGTGGCCCTATACGGTTCAAAAATAGGCCTCTACAGCTGGCCATAACTGCTCTGTGCAGCTGGCTCATTAAATGCTCTGACGCAATGCGGCAACTCTGACACAAAAGATTGACAGCTCTGACATAAAGATAAAATCATGACTCTGACATAATGACGTGCCCCTAGAGAGACGAGAAAAATCTTTATGGCTGGCACAATCCACCAATTCCAAAGCTCCTTATGCGGATCGCTTCAAAGACTTCCATGCGGCTCAGTTATGGGGGCCACCCTTATGCGGTTCATATGGGGGCCACCCTCATGCGGCTCAGTTGGAGGCCATCCTTATGCGGTTCAGTTGGAGGCCACCCTTATGCGGTTCAGATGGGGTGTCACCCTTATGTGGTTCAGTTGGAGGCCACCCTTATGTGGTTCAGATGGGGGGCCACCCTTATGCGGCTGAGTTGGAGGCCATCCTTATGCGGTTCAGTTGGAGGCCACCCCTATGCGGCTCAGTTGGAGGCCATCCTTATGCGGTTCAGTTGGAGGCTACCCTTATACGGCTCAGTTGGAAGCCATCCTTATACGGCACGGTTGTGGGGCCACCCTCATGCGGCTCAGTTGTGAGGCCACCCTCATGCGGCTCAGTTGTGAGGCCATCCTCATGCGGCCCGGTTGTGAGGCCACCCTCATGCGGCTCAATTAGCAGACCACACTCATGCGGCTCTGCCAGGATGCCCCGTTCATGCGACTCGCAGCATAAATGACAGTTGGGACACGTGGCAGAAGATTGACTAAGACTTACCACTCGGATTTAGCAACCAACAAATCATAACGATGCAGATTTATTTCAATCATCATAATTGCCCAGATCGATTTCCAACAAACAACGCAGATTTGTTACAATCATCATAAACAGCCCAGATTGATTTCCAACAAACAAGATCAAGGCTAATCTTAACCAATCCCCAACTGCCCGCTTTTCAAGAAGCAATTACTGCACACCCTACTTATCACAAAGCCCTATAAATAGCAGGGGATTATTCCTTTACAAAGGACACAGAGTGATACGCACAGAGCCCGAGCAGAGAGACTAGCAACCCCCGGACACACAAAGAGCATTTCTTCGCCAGAGCATAAGCTACGTCCGATCGTCCAAGGAGTAAGGCAGAGTTGATAGCACTCTCCCGAGCCTCTATCGTCACCCCCAGAAAAACTAAACAATTGTACTTAGATTGTTTTTCCTAGGTTTTGTTCCTAGGCTCTCTTTTTACGAGCGAGTTTGTATTATGAAGTAAAAGTCCAGTCCTCCCATAAAACTGATCTGTTCTTTTATAATCAATGGCAAACAATCGACCTTCGGAGTTTCTATATCCCATGATCGCCTCTTGGCCATTTAAAGCATGGGACATGGACATAGTCGGACCAATTACCCCTCCGTCATCTACAGGGCATCTTTTCATCCTGGCGATTACTGACTGCTTCTCCAAATAGGCGGAAGCAGTGCCTCTGTCAGAGGTAAAAAGCTCAAAGGTGATTATCTTCTTCAAGCATCACATTATCTACCATTTTGGAGTATTCCGAAGGATCATCTACAACAACGGTCCCCAATTCATAAGCCATGCATTCAACAGATTCTATAAGACGAATCGTATCCAGAATGTGGCGTATACCGCCTACAACCTAGTGGCAAACTGATTGGCCGATGCCTTCAACAAAACAATCGTCCGAAGCCTTCAACAAAACAATCGTCAAAATACTCAAGAAAGTTGTGTCATCTAATAAACACGATTGCGATGAGAAGCTAGCCAAATGTTTGTTGGCCTACTGTACAACGGTCTGGACTCCAACGGGTATTACACCATTTTCCCTGGTGTATTGGAGCGAAGCAGTCCTTCCTCTTGAGATCCAGATTCCCTAGCTAAGAGTGGCTATTATAAACCAGTTGACAGATGAAGACAATCAATGTCGCCGGCTTCAGGAGCTATAGGCGCTTGACGAAAAACGTCTCTCGGCTCAACAGCGCATCGAGCTCTATTAGGCTCACATCTCCGAAGCTTTCAATAATAAAGTCAAACAAAGAACTTTCCAAGTGGGTGACCTTATCCTATCAGTCAGAAGGCCAATGGTGACGACTCAGAAAAAACCAGGGAAGTTCGAACCCAAATGGGAAGGCCCCTTCATCATAGAGATGGTGTACTCTAATGGTGCCTACCGACTTGCCAAACATAACGGAGACTTGTTTATGATGCATATCAATGGCAAGTTCCTAAAGAAATACTATATTAGAGGCTTATCAACATGTATTTCTACATCCCCAGTTTGTACTTACGAATCCGACAACCGGGTTCACCCCTCTCTTGATCATCATATGTCTCTGGAGCCTAGCTGCTCCAGGACATTCCCTTACTATCTCCCCATTAGAAAATATCCAAGTCCATATCACCTCTGAGTTGTTTTCCATATCCCTAAGGAGTCCTATCCTACCTCTAAGTTAGATAACTCCAAAAGAAAGTTTACCATGTCCGTGTTACCTCTGAGTAAACAATCTCAGTTAAAGCAACCTCTGTGTTGCTATACTCCATACATAGAACATCGATGTCCTTGTTACCTCTGAGTTGTTCCCTGTATTCCTACAGAGTTCGTTCTTACAATGTTCATACAACCTCTGAGTAAGAAAATTACCACAAAACCCACGATTATCATGACCACATTACCTCCGAGTAAACATGTTGGATAACCAAATTTCCATCATCATCTCAACTTATCATCTGTACCTAAAACAAAGGTGTGTTACAGATGTTAAGCCCACAAAATCCCACATAAGTTTATGACAAATGAACAAACAAAAGTTCTTTATTTGTTTCACAAAAAGAGAAAAAAATGACTACATAAGAGATAAAAAGAAAAAGCATAAGAAAAGAACGAAAGCTAAGGGTCGGCACACAGTTCGTCGATATGAAGCTTTAAAGCTTCTGCCCCAGGTTGGATATTCGCCAAAATACGGCATTCAGCCTCGCGGCGCATCTATTTTTCATCTTCGAAGTCGACGTCGCCCGCACGCTTGGCATCCAGCTCCTTCCTCTAGAACAAATTGGCCACATGTTGAGGAATTTCTGCCGCTTCATTTTTAAGTACGATATGTTCAGTTGTCACCCTTTTAGAATCTTCTAGTGCGATATGTTCAGTTGTCACCCGTTCAGAATCTTCCAGGAGTTGAGACTGCTGTACTTGGAGAAGGCAGATCTTATCATCAATCTCCGCCACGATGTCACCTAAGACCTTTCGAGATTGACCTGTTGTTCCATAGCAAATGCAAGTTCATGCTTTTTTGTTTCGGCATTGGCCAAACCTTATTCTAGGATGGCTAGCCTGCACAAGTAAGCTGACTCAGCCTCAGCAACTTCAACCGCCAGCCTATTCTGCTCTGCCTCTATCAGGGAGGAGGGATCATTCCACTGGATGATTTGGAGTTCAGTCAGACGGTGTTCAAGCTCGACAACCGATGCCTCCAATTGTTTAGCTATAGCATCATGACCCTGATGAGACCATTTTAAGGCAATCTGCGCTAGCGCTGTTGTTTTGGCCACTGTAAAAGTTTGGCCTTGCTCCAGCACAATAGATACCCCCTCCTTAAAATCTTGTAAACAACCTCGACAAGAAATTTAATATACTCGTCTACCTCGACTAATGCTTAAGGTGTCATGGAAGGAGCCGTGATACGACATTTTGGATCGACGGAACAGATGCCATCTCGTCCGTCGAACCTCCAGCCATTAAAGCTTCAGGATTTGATTCCCTCTCGCCCGTCGAACCTTCGACTACTGAAGCTTCAGGATTTAATTGAAGGGCTGGTAATATGACATTTTGGTTCGACGGTAGAACTTGGCAGTAATATGACATTTTGGCTCGGCGGAACAGCTGCCATCTTGCCCGTCGAACCTCCGGCTATTGAAGCTACAAAATTTGATTCCCTCTGAGGAGACCTCGATCCAGGTACCGTCGGATCTCAGCTTTTGTAGACCCGAGCTGACCATCAACGATTTCAGGGCCAGGGTTCACGGTAGTTAATGTCTTTAAAGGGGCTGTCACAGTTCCCTAAAAGACATATGCAGTACTGGGCTCTTCTGTAACAGGCCCCTTACCTCGATCAAGGCTTGCTCTGGAGGACGTACTAACGTCAAGACCTGCTGTGGCTGGCACAGAGGTTGGACCGGGCGGCAGAGTCGGCTCCTCCACTTTCCTTCATGTAGATGGAGCAGGCGTAGGGCTCGGAGTCAGGTCCGGTTCCTTCATTTCACTTTCTACCACTGGGGCAGGTGTAGGACTTCGAGGTAGGACCGGTTCCTCCATCCCTACTTCACCTCCTGTATGTAGGGCATGCATAGGACTTGGTAGCGAAACCTACTTCTTTATCTCGTTTTTTGCCTCCGAGGCAGGGGTAAGAATCGACATCAAAGTCGGCTCCTCCATATCATGCCCAAGGGCAAACTCTGTGTCGACCAGCCCTTCAGTCACCCTGAGATGGCAATCATCCCCACTCGCTAATTCTTCCTCAACTCCCGCAGCAGTAATGCCTGGGTCATCAGTTAAAAGATAAGAGTCTGAATCCTCCTCAGTCTCAACCTCGGGGCGAGCCTCCTTCTAAGGATGAGCAGCGGCTGCTTCACCCGCTACATCGATACCTGCAGCTGGTTCCTCTAAGCTTTGCGAGGCCCCACCTGATACGTATCTACAAACAAAATATGATCATTACTGCTGTCAAAATACGTAAATCATGTATAAATAGAATTACCTAGGACGCTCATAGAAGGTTGTTCAGCATTCGGTGATGCCAGCAGATTGCTGAAGTCGTCCTCCGCATAATTGAGAGAAGTGGGAGTATGGACCCGGACATCAACGTCTTGGTCCTCCTTACCTGAAGACTCCACAACGGGAGGGACACGCTCTTCAGGAGAGCTAGCGACTTCCTTCTCAATGGGTTCATCCAAGTCTCGCTTCGAAGACCTGGGTTTCTTCTTTTTTGTACCCTGCAGACAAAAGGAAACACAAGTAAGAGACGAAAGACCATTATATCTGTTGGAATTGATGGAAACTTATTTACTTTTTTGGAAGAAAGCTCCTTCAGTCTCTCCGCGGGAAGAGAGATTGTGGTCCCAGATTTGGAAGCCAGAACCTTCCTCTGCATTTTTGGTGCAGAAGACTCTGCTTCCGTCGGGGCGCACCTGTTTAATTGTCTACCTGTGGACTTCTCTGGATCTTCCTCTGCCCTGGCCACTGGAGCAGCTGCCAGTACTGGGGCATCCGACGGGTAATATGCCCAGGCTCTCATGATCACGGTATTTGACGCTTCAAGCTGGGTCCCGACGATAAAGCTCATCTCCCTATCATAGTTCGGAGACAGGGTGTTCGTCGAACAATAGAGCTTGACGGCAGAATACAGGATATGCGGCCTATGGTTTAGAAGTGAACCTATAAATTGCTCCCCTGAACAACCAGCATTGTAATACTACAAAGACCAGGCTCTATCCAAAAGGCTTCCGATATACCCTGAACAGGTACTAGGGTTGTCCAGCATCAGTTGATTGTAGCCGAATTGACGAGAAAAATGCTCGATAGATACAGCTCTAGGAAGCAGTAGTTCCTGTTTTAATACACCAGATGAGAAGGTCGAATGCATTGTAGCTAACATAGCCCCCTATTCGGAAGAGTTGAGGCATCTATGCATGTATCCTCCAACTCCTCGTCAGCCTCAAAGCTCAGAAACTTGGACCAACTTTAGAAATGTCCCACCCTTGGAGATGGGACAAAATCTTTCAACAAACGGGGATGCCAGTATGCAACCACTTCCTTTTGTGGTACCGGCGGATAAAGGCGTCTCGTGCAATACGCCCCTCCTCTATGCTAGGGCTCATCACATTGGGGTGATATAGTATCAACTACCCCATCAAATAGTGATACGGCAGCTCCACTCGGGGAAAATTCCTGCTTCTTTCTTTCATAGCCTAGACCTCCTCTACAAACTCTCGTAGACCCTGCTGGAGGTTGCACACTATCGTGGAGAGCAAGGCCAAACGACGGCCGAATATCAGCTTCACAGCAGGCATGATAAGGTTCCTGGTCACCCTCTCTATGGAGCCTGAACCTCCAGGGAGCACATAGTCCCGAAGCCATATCATTAGATAGGCAGCTTGCACAGCCTTCGAGGATATTTTATGCGTGCAATGCTATAAACAACTATATATGTTATCAGCTGGCCTCTTGTTTTCGTCCTCTCACGGATTCGTCTCGCCTAGTTCCTTCATTTGGGTGACGACTTTACCACGCATGGAACCTTGAGGAGTTGTGAAACGAACCTTCTTCGGATAGCTTTTGTCCTGACAAAGATATAATCCCTCCAAACAGTCACATGAGGGGATAATTTAGTCTTTTCCTTCCACTGATTTACATAATGGTGGCACAACAATTCCTTGTAGACCATCATCATTTGTGGGTTCTTTTCTTCCAAAGCGGAGAGCTCATCATTTGTTGGAAAATAATCTTCGTACGGCTCAGTCCCCCAAGGGAGTTTCGAAACTTCGAACATCTGGTGGAGCGCCAATCCCAGCTCTCCTATGGGCGTATAAAACATCTCGGTATGAGAATTGTATAGCTCCAGGAGGGCCAGGAGCATAGGTCAGTTTATCTCCAAGCCAGCTTGGGTAGCCCGTATGGCAGAATCCAAGCCATGTTCCTTGAGCTCGTCTTTGTACTTTGTCAGGATCCAAAGTGTTAGGTTGTCCCACTTAAGTGGTATTTGCTTTAGTGACATAGTAGCAATTTTATAAAAGTTTAGTTATATATATATATTATATATGTCCTTAATATTTTAATTAATATTTGATTTTGAAGTATGTCAAATGATTTCCTTCAAAACATCTTAGTCAACTTTTAGGTTTTTTGGGCTATATACATACTTGGGTATAAATATATTCATAATGGACAGACACAGCATTTTGTGTGTACACCCAGAGTTTGTTATTTACAAATTTTAGTATTTATAATTTAATAAAAATATAAGTTAATTATTTATACTATTCCCTAAATATGGCTTATATATATATATATATTTTATATATATATATATATATATATATATATATATATATATATATTTTATATATATATATATATATATATATATATATATATATATATATATATATATATATATATATATATATATATATATATATATATATATTTTATATATATATATATATATAAAATATATAAAATATATATTTATATATATATATACATATATATATATATATATATATATATATATATATATATATATATTTAACATCATATATATATATATTTATCATTATACATATAGATGTAGATGAACACACACACACACACACACACACACACACACACACACACACACAAACACATATATATTAATAGAATTCACAGAGTTACAACATCCATTGAAACATCGAGCACATAACAATCTTAGACAACAGGGAGTGCCTACAGGCAGAGTTGCAAACACACAAATAATAGAGGGAGTCGAAGGAACACACAGAACACGCATACAAGAACACCAGCAAAACTCATAGCTCTCTCATCAGTACTCCTCGCCCTCGTTGCCCTCCTCGCCCTCAGCAGATTCGTCCCCGACCTCCTCGTAGTCCTTCTCCAGCGCCGTAAGATCCTTGTGGGCCTCCGAGAACTCTCTTTCCTCCATGCCCTCGCCCACGTACCAGTGCACGAACGCGTGCTTCGCATACATGAGATCAAACTTATGGTCGATACGGGAGAACACCTCTGCGACACTGGTCGAGTCAGAGATCATGCACACGGCCCTCTACTCCTTGGCGAGGTCGCCTTCCGGGACGACGATCGGCGGCTGGTAGTTGATGTCGCACTTAAACATGGTCGGGCACTAGTCGACGAATTGGATGGTGCGCTTGGTCTTGATAGTGGCAATGGAGACGTTCACGTCCTTGGGCACCACGTCGTCGTAGTACATCAGGCAGCAGGCCATGTACTTACCATGGCGGGGGTCGCACTTGGCCATCATGAAGGAGGGCTCGAAGGCATTGTTGGTGATCTCGACGACGGAGAGCTGCTCGTGGTAGGCCTTCTCTAGGTTTTATACTAACTATATATATAGGTATATATATAAACATATATGTACACACACATAGTACCAGTAAAGCCCAGCCAAAGCAAATGAACCCCAGCCCAGCTAGACTGAGCACCCAACCAACACACAGCCCGACCACCCCCCATATGCCTACAGCCGACGATAAGTGTCGAAAGAAAGAAAGAAGGAGAAGAAACCCTAACCACAACCCTAGCCCAGTCTTCACAACCCTTGTGCAGCCACCTTGACGTCGGAGCGTCGCCAGGGGACCATCGGCCGGCCAGCCAGATAGCCGTGCACGCGAACATAACAAAAATAGGACAACAACAGCAACAAATACAGGATTTCACGACGTATTTTCTCGATCATTAATGATCGTTTTGTGCACCATCTTCATAGGTACGTACACAACATATATGACTTCAACTATCTTCAATTAGTTTAAAATCATATGCCCTAGGTTGCACGATACATTGACCCAAAGTCGAGCAAAAATTTTTCAAAAAATAGAACCGGACATTAGGCGAATACCCTAACTTGGAAGGCAATTTCTCGCCAATCCATAAACAGATTCAAAAATCTATTTTAATAGACTTGTAGACTACACATACAGGATTAGACCCTACATATATCAGTTTAAAAATCAGGAAAAACCATTTTTTAAAATAGTAAACTTTTAGGAAAATTTCATAATACGGTGGGCGCCCGACAAATCGGACGACGTGGTTGCGAACCGAAAGCATCGAAAAGTGTGCATCGACTTCATGGATGTGTGGGTTTTGACGAAATTCAAATTGGTTGCGTGTGTGCGATGAATTTGATACGTATTCGTCAAAATTTACCATATCAATCCCTTTGGAAACTAGTCAATTACTTCGTGTACGTTCGTCAACTCGAGACAAAACTTTTGCCAACAGGACCATATCACTTTTTTGGTCCTGTATTCTAAGTTTGGTCCAATTCTGAATAGGTCGACCGGAACGCTACTTAGGCAGGCCCGTGACCTGACTCAACGGGCAAATTTGTGCACGGTCCGTCAGAATCCAACTTTAGACATACGGTCAGGTTTGTATCCTCAAAAAAAATTTGTAGACATATTGTTTGATAACATTTGTGACCGTAGATGCTGGCACTCTTTTCGATGCAAAGTAGGTCCAACGACGGACATCGTTTTGACTCGAAATGACCATTTTACCCTTCTATCTAGAATTAGACTTATGGGTAGACTATTCTAGCTAATTTGACTATTCGAAACACGTTGGTAATATCTATTTCAGCATCCGGAGTCGTTTGCAGGTGTTGGAGTTTTGTGGTTCATTGGTTGACGAGTTGCTTATTTAGACGTGGT
Organism: Iris pallida; assembly: GCA_029216955.1. Taxonomy (NCBI): domain Eukaryota; kingdom Viridiplantae; phylum Streptophyta; class Magnoliopsida; order Asparagales; family Iridaceae; genus Iris; species Iris pallida. The sequence goes on from JANAVB010003198.1 coordinate 4,734,026, forward strand.
CGATTCTATACCAGGCAAGTATATCTTGCCGAACTTATACAGTATTTATGTGTTTTCTTTTCCTATTGTACTTCTTTCCATATGGATATATGCTTCTCATACTGTGATTGGTTTGTCATCGATTGCTTTACTTGTTTTCTAGATTTACGTGCACGTATAGGATATTATTCATTTTTTTGCTTGTCTATTGGTCTTCTTTGTGTTTATCGTATCTTGTGATAGAGTTGTCAATTCTATACCATATTACCTTGATTGACTGGACCTGATTCTGGTTTATTGGCTCGGACTTGACTTGAATATGACTTGACCTGACTTGACCATTCTCGGCTGGGAGTATCTTGCATTGTACTACAGTTGAGACATACTATAGATTGGGAGTATCTTTCATTGTACTACGGTCTATAGGATTTTACTTGACCCTTTTATTCCTTTAGGAGAAGAGATCGATACTAGGATTGGCTATTCTCAATTGGAAGTATCTTGTATTGTACTACAATCCAAACATACTATCGATCGAAAGTATCTTGCATTGTACTACAAGCTATAGGAGTTATTCGATTGATTGTTAGCCAAGTCTAGTATTACATTTCCATATGACTTCTCGTCTCTTAGATGTTCTTCTTGCATTGTTCTTATCCTCCATACATGTTATTTATTGTTATATTAGTAGGTATATTTTATGTATCTTGCTAGTCCCATGAGGACCTGATGATCTCCTCAGGTAGATGATTGCACAGGGTTAGTTAGCTGATCAGGATGGTGGTTGATTATGTTAGATTCAGGTATCTTCATGATTATATATTTATATTCGTTATAAATATTCTGCTTCTTAGCCTAGTTTTATAGACTCATATTATTTCTTTGGAGTCTAATCGAACATATATGCTAGTGGGCTGTAGACCATGAACATAATGTTCATTCTTGTTTTTATACTCTTCTTATGGATTGAGATATAGTTTTGCCTTGCCATGATTTGGCATATTACCATATTCTAGACAGCGTATACGTATTCGAGTTGGACTGGAGTCCGCTTGGTACGTAGCTGGCTTGTGTACGCACTTGTATCCCGAAAAGCGGGTGCGGGTCGTGACAAATTTTTTTGGTGGCCCATGAAGGTCAGAGCATATCGTATCGGTTACGTAACTGTACTGATACGAGCCTGTGAATATGATTAAACCCCTAGAAATCTCAATCCACACTGCCTTGAAAATTCTCTTAGAAATTTCTCTAACGTCGTTGTAACTTCATATTTGCTCTCGATTATCCTTCCTTGCCTTCTCGTACGATTGATTCTCGTCCCTTCCTATTTCGGGGTGACGAATGGTTGTGTTATCTAGAATTTATCAGAAATTCTTAAGTTATAATTTTTTTAGTTGATTTTTGAATTTGGATTATTTGATAGATAGGAGGGAATTAGAGATGCCATATGCCATAGAGATTTATTGGTAGTAATGTTTGCAACTAGTAGACAAATGTTACAAAATTTTATGACAACATGTGTTTTAGGGAGTAGTGTGATCGAAGGTGGGTAGATGTCCTCATAGGTATTTGACTATTTGGTGGCTTGGAATAAGGGTGGACCTCATGAGTATACTAGTGTTGGTTGACCATGATTACTATAATATAGACTTTGAGGTTTTGATTGAAGCTTAAATTCGAAGACGAATTTATTTTTAAGGTAGGTAGATTTGTAACCCCTCTTCCCAAAATTTTGAAATATATTTTATTTATTATTTATTTGAATTAAATAGGATTTTTTGGAATTTTATAATATTTTATTAAATATTTATTACGATAGATGGCCTTAGTTATGGTTGAGATTTGGAGTACAAGATGACTAGAAATCATGGCATGAATAGTGTCGTTATGTGTCTTGGCTAGTGTATTAGCTATAGTAGGGATGGACGAGCCATAGGTTGTAGGACCGTTGAGCACCTCTAGAGGGAGGTGAATAGAGTGAGTGCGAGAGCAGCAGAAAATAATCACCAATTAAAAAAATTAAAAGCAGATAAATATGGTAGTGAATAAAGAGACAGTAAATAAATGTAGCAAGAGAACAGAGAATCAAACTCAGTGGACACCGCGATATATACTGGTTTCCCTCTTGGAGGACTAATCCAGTCGCAGGTACTCTTGCCTGCTGTTAATCTACTATTCACAAGCTAATTGAGAGCTTGCAGTCTCTTTACAATACCGTGCTTGGTGACAAGTGCACGACCGACTTCAAAACACCGTGCTTGGTGACGAGCGCACGACCAGCTCCTAGAACAGAAATAATTTCTGAACTTGAACGACCTCTTTACAACTCTGAGAACCAAAGAACTCTAAATTGAATCGATATTACTGGCTTTGGCTAAGAGATGTATCGATGGAGTATGAAAGCTTTTTTGACCACTGAAGAAAATACTTTAGGAATAGATAAAGAGAAGAAATGATGAGTGATTTGAGAAGGAAATTTCTCTTCTATTTATAGGTATTTTTGAGAAATGACTCGGGCAGAGTTCAGATGCTAGGATTTCGCATACGAACGTTGGATGTAGATTTGGTAGGAACTGAATTTCAAATAACTTAGACCGAACTCGGGCCGAACTTGGACAGAACTCGGACCGAACTCGGTCAGAGTTCTGTAAGAGTTCTGCTTGGTCAGAACAGTAAGGAATGAACCAAATTTGCATAGGTTTTGGGCTTTTTGGAATTTTGGACTTTTGGGATAAGTAGGTAGGCTTATTTTTGTTTGTGGACTGTGAATAACCTAAGCCAGTAATACTCAGTCGACTTTATAATTTGAATTCTAGACTCAATAAAGGATAAAATATATAATAAACTGTAAAATGACTCAAACTGTTTCCAGTGCATAAAAGCTTCAGGATGATGATTTACATGCTTGGGGATGTTGTAGTGTGCTCTTTGATATTGATTTCACTTGACCTGAAATGTTAGCAGCAGTTTGTATATTTTGTGTATTGACTTAAGTTATTTGTTGATTTATCAAAATCGGGTGTGACCATTAGGAAATGGGCCAACAATCTCCCCATTTTGATAATTGACAAACTTTAGTATATACCAAAATATATCTAAAAAAGAATGGTTTGGTATTGTTCTCCCCCTTTGTCATGATCAAAATATTATGGCTCGTCCGTAATGTGTGAAGCCAACAATGTTCACCAGAAGACAAAGAAAAGACAGAAGAATATCCATATATAACAAATCACATGAAAGATTAAACTAGAAGTAGTAGTGAAATAACTGAATTCTGATAGCTGAATGAAACTAAAATGCAACTAACATAACCAGCATAAGTAATAACTTAACAGTTTACGACTATCAAACAAAGTCTAAAAGGCTAACTCATAAGTTTAGACTAGTACATCACCACACAAAAGAAATAAAAGCTACGTCGATCTTCATCTAGCATCGTCAACCAAAAAACACCAACTGAAGTCCCATATCACAGCGACGTATCATCACCTCCAGGAGCATCCGGTGGAAAGTAAGCTAGTAGGATCGAAATGAGTAAAGGTAGCATCATCATCGAACCTCGGACAAGTGAATCTGGGGTAATGGATCATCGAAACAGGATGAGTGGGATCATGAGATAGACTCCAGTGTATATCAGCATTGCTGTTCCACAACACCTGTGCTTGGGTGATGTGGCAAAACTCAGAGTCAATGTGACTCTGATGACGTTGAGTTGAAAGGGCAGCAAAGTCATCAAAGTGCTAATAAAAGCCTGAGTCGAAGCCAGGAGTAGGGGCTGGAGCAGCTGGAGCAGGAGCCTGAGGGTCATCATCATGAACTGGAGCAGCAGGTTCGTACCGGGTGGAGGAGGAGGGTTGGGATACAACCTAGCTCTACTAAGTTCAGTAGCAGGAGAAGAAAAAAGACAGATTTGAAGATCAATTTCAAATCTCCTGAAGATAGACGCCAAGTGCATTAGGTAACCAAGGTTATGCCTTGTACTTCTGCACTTGAGCATCCAGGCCATTACAGTCTTAGGGACGGAGAAAGGTACACCAAAGTGAATATGATACATCACAAATAATTCTATAAAGGTGATCTCGTTAGAAGATCCTATTTTTGAAAGTAAAGTGGACAAGATAAAGCGATGTAATTTATAGAAGTTTTGATACAAGTGTTTTGAATACACCCTACGTGGGACAGGACGAGGGTGACACATCAATGCTTTGAAGGAGTCAAGGATGGCACCTTCTGGAAACTCTACGTAGTTAATATCCACCAAAGCTTCACCAATATCAAGAACATGAAAATATTCACTGATGTCAGTGGCACTGAACTCAAGTTCTTGTCCAGCAACCCAAGAATAGAAATTGCTAATATCTTTTACTTGTAAGTATTTGCCATTAAATATCAAGCACAACAAAATTACAAATGAATTGAACTTGATTGCAAACTCGATTGTATAAGAGAAAGCCTAGAAAGAAATCCTAGAAAATAATCTAAGTACAATTATTTAGTTTTGATTCTTGAGGGTGACGATAGAGGCTCGGGAAAGTGTAGCAACTCTGCCTTACTCCTTGGACTATCTGATACGGTCCTTGCTCTTAAAAAAATTGCCCTTCATAGGTTGCCAGCCTTTTGTATGGATGTGGAACCCTGCTATTTATTGTGATAGATATCTTGAGCCGCATGGATAGACACGTGGCCACGTGGCTACAGCAGCACACAAAGACCCACTCCTTGGCTGCCAGTTGGTGACTTGTTGAGACTTTTTTGCGAAAAATCTGGGTGGTTAAGACTTGGTCAGTCTGCCACATTTCCCATCGCAAGATAGGATCAGTCTGCTTGAGTCATTTTGAGCCGCATAGGCCTTTTAGTGTTTGGCCATGCTGGACCGTATAAGACTCATACGGCAGTCTCCCTTAGTCCGCATGTAGCTTGGTGACTTTTGAGCCGCATAGGTTCTATATTCTGGGCTGCATAAAGCTCTTGCGGCTCAGATTGCAGTTAACCATGGCAGCATAAAGTACATAGATTGAGCCGCATAAGGTTCATGCGGCTCGGGTCATAGTCCTTTTGGCCGTATGACCATGTCCAGTCTAGTGACATGACATTTTGTCTGATCACGTCTTATCTTCTTTTTGTCAGAGTATCAGAGCTGTCAGAGCTGTCAGTTTTGCCAATTTTGACAGAGTTTGTCAACTTTATCAGAAGTGTTGATCAGCTTGGCCGTATAAGTAACTATTCTCTCTGCGGCTCAAAAATCATTCTGGTGAAGATGGGCCGCAGGGGGCATGCTGAGTGTGTCATGCGGCTCTTTTTTAGGTGGATCAATTTGTTCTAGAGTACTCATGCGGTCAGTTGTGATCTGCATGAACTCCATATTTTTCATGCTTCTACAAGATCCCTTCAAAGTTTTCAATTTGCAAATTTGGAATGCTTTGAATAAGAAGAATTGACATATGTCAAGCCACAGAAAATCTTTGAGTCATGAGAGACGTTGTACCGCAGGGACATTTTAAACTGCAGGTAGATCTTGTACCGAGGGAGATCTTGTGTCGTAGGGAGATCTTGTCTGCCAGTTGTCATTGCTATATTTAATGCCTTGATTTGGTTTTAGATTTGGGCTCTTTTTTCGAGATAAAGCTGATAGTTACTAAGGATAAAATCCCTAAACATCATCATTATCTTTAATGGATACGAGAATCGAAGCGGCACTGACGGTTATTAAGGATAAAAATCCCCAAGTGTCGTCATTATCTTTAATGTCACGATAACCGACGCGGCGTTCATCTGTTTCCACTTTGAAGAACTATAAAAACGGGCCACACGAAGAGAATTTTTTATTTCAACTTTTCCTCCTTCGTCTTCATTGTCCCTGTCATCCTTTCTGTCCCAGTTAGCCATGGCTCCAAAAGCTTCTAAGTCGATTGATGCTGCGACCAAAGGGAAGGGACTCGTCTATCCGTCGAGAGCTGTGAACTCTCCTTCCATTCATCCTGACGTGCAACCCCTTATCAAGGGTAAGGACGGTGGGAAGACGACGACTTTAATTTTGAATGGCCATATCGCATATTTTATGCGCTGGCCTGTCATGCATCGCCTTTGTGCGTCAGGCATAATCGATGCATACCCTATCTTATTGGACCGCATGTGTTTTGTATGATAGGGCCGCATGGGCCGAGCTGTATAAGCGTCACTGACCCTCATAGATGCCTCATACCTGAGCCACATGAGCGCTACATGGCTGAACCGCATGGATGCCTCGTGACCGAGCTTCATGTACATCTCATAACTGATCCGCATAAGTGCCTCATGGCTTAGCCGCATGAGAACGGCATAACAGAACCGCATAAGTGCTTTAAGACTGAGACACATACGTCTCATATTTTTAAGCGGCATGTGCATCCCTCATAACTAGGCCGCATAGGGTCTGTTTGGCTAGGCCGTATAGCTGAAAAGGAGACTATTCACTTTGTTTTTCTTTTTTTTCTTTTTGCACCATCCATACCGAAGGCTGAGATCATTGTGAAGGAGGTGATGTTGCCTCCCCTCATCAAACAAGAGTCACCGTTTGTTAAGGAGGAGGTGATACCAAAAGTTGTGGTAAAAGAAGAGCTGGCGATTATCGGGGAGGGAATTACTCCCAATATTGAAGTTGATGTGAAGGAGGAGCCCAAATCCGAGGGTAGCAGTACTTGAAGTTCTGACCCTCCTGCCCCCGTCGAAGACCTTAATCAAATAGATCCTCCGTATGAGAAATAGTTGAGGGAATGGTATATGCCCCAACACAACTAGGATCCGTGGGTTCCCATGCTGTTTTTGAAAAAATAAATGTCCGTATTTTGTCTTGCTATTTCTATCTGTCTTTAGCTGTAGTTTGTGTTTCGCTTCTTTTGGACATCAATGTAATCCTTTACTTCCTGTCCAGATGAAGAGATGAAAAACTTTTTGGTTTGCTCATGAGATGTAGTCCTGTGAATGTAACTGATTTTGAATAAACAGAATACATTCATCCCATTCTTTGTTTGTGGTATTTGTGGTGCTTGTACTAGAGGGCCTGATACAGCATTTGTGTTTGATACAGGACATCCCACTGGAGGACTTTTTGTGGACCTATTGCCCTTTTGTGCATCTGAAAATACGAGCAAATAGATTTGAATGATATTTTGTGAACCTACTACTCTTTGGTAAATTGATGGTGCGAGTAATAGATTAAGATAACTTCTGTGGACCTATTACCCTTTTGCGCACTGGCTGTGCTGGTAAATAGATTTGAAACAAAACCTAACAAAGGTAATATGGACATGATAGGTTTTGTGGTCTTAACACCATGTCTTTTATCTCGGGTTGGGTACATGTGCTATGTCAAGAGACTATCGATATCAAAGATAATATGGACGTGATACACGATAATCAAGAATAATTTTTTGGTGGACCTATTACTCTTCTGTGCACTGGTGGTACGAGTAATAGATTTCGAGACAAAACCAACAGAGGTAATATGGACGTGATAGGTTTTGTGGTCGTAACACCATGTTTTTTATCCCGGGTTGGGTACAGGTGTTAAGTCAAGAGACTATCGGTATCAGAGGTAATATGGACGTGATACACGATAATCGAGAATAATCTTTAGTAGACCTATTACTCTTCTGCGTACTGGTGGTGCAAGTAATAGATTTTGAGAGGAAACCCAACAGAGGTAATATGGACATAATAGATTTTGTGGTCTTAACAACATGTATTTTATCCCGGATTGGGTACTGGTGTTAAGTCGGGAGACTATCGGTATCATAGGTAATATGGACATGACACACGATAATCAAGAACAAGAAGTTTGCTCAGTGATAACGATAAGCTGGGCAAATTCCTGTATGATAAAGCATTAGAGTGGGAGTTCAGAGGTATCATCATACATGACTCGCCACTTAGGGAGATGCGATAGAGTGTGAGTTCAGAGGTACTTGGTGTACATAACTCGATAGTTTGGGAGATTTGATGGTTTGAAGGAGTACCATCATATCCTTGGACATAGTATTTCTTCAGGAATTTATCGTTTATGGGCATCATGAGCAAGTCTCCGTTCTGTTTTACGAGACGGTATGCGTCTTTGGAGAATACGGTCTCGATGATGTATGGACCCTCCCACTTGGGCTGAAATTTGTTGATGGTTTTATGAGTCATGATCATCGGTCTGCGAACGGCCAAGACAAGATCGCCTACTTGGAATGTCCTCTGCTTGACTTTCTTATTGAAGGCTCGAGAGATGCGTGCTTGATAGAGCTTGATGCTTTGTTGAGCTTGCTAACGTTTCTCGTCTAACACTTCCAATTCTTGTAGCCGTCGGCGGTAGTTATCGTCCGACGTAACCGGTAAGTAAGGGCTACACAAAGTGAGGGGATCTAAGTCTCCAATAGGAGAACTGCCTCGCTCCCGTAGCCTAGAGAGAACGGTATATTTCTGGTAGCCGTTCGACTCGTAGTATGGTACGCCCATAAGCATTTACCTAACTTTTCATTCCAGTCGTGCTTGTTTGTAGGCAAGAACTTCTTGAGAAGCTTGATTATGGTCTTGTTAAAAACTTCGGCCAGACCATTAGCTGATGGGTTGTATGCCGTTGAAGCCACATTCTGAATTCGGTTCTTGTCACAGAATCGATAGAAGGCATAGCTTACGAATTATGGACCATTGTCATGAATGATCCTCCTTGGCAGTCTAAAACGGTAAATGGCATAATGTTTTATGAAACTGATCACGTTTGATGTCTTTCCCACTGTCAATGGAACAGCTTTTGCGCATTTGGAGAAGTAGTCGGTGATTGCGAGAATAAACAGGTGCCCTTTGGATGACGGCAGGGTGATTGGGCCAATGATGTCCATTCTCCATGCTTCAAATGGCCAAGAGGCCACTGTTGGGTACATGAACTCAGATATCAGATGTATGAAATCTGTGTGGATCTAGCCAGCCTTGCACTTCTTTGCATAATCGAATGCGTCTGCTACCATCGTAGGCCAGTAGTAACCCATCCGAAGGAGACGGTCCTGCAACTTTGGACCCAGTTGGTGAGCCCCGCAAACGCCATCGTAAGCCTTGCGTAAGGCTTCTTTGGCTTCTGTATTTGACAGGCATCTTAATAGTAGTCTTTCTTAAGATCGTCGGTACAACATTTTTGTTTCCGTGTCATAAAAGAATCTGAGAGAACGCCTTTTGATTGAAGTTGCTTCTTTCATATTCTCTGGCAGGATTCTGTAGACTGCAAAGTCGATGAATGAGAGTCTCTAGTCTTACACATTATTGGTTATTTGGGCGGAGTAACTCGTATCCAATTGACTGTTATTTTTGGGACAGACCCGCTCATGGCCTATCACGTCGGCTAGATGATGAGCACAATTTGGATCCGCCAAGGAAGCGGCGAGGCCTACTAGGGCGTCGGCTTTAATATTCTAGAGCTTAGGAACATGTTCTATAATGAACCCCTCTAAGGTTGCTATGATGGCAATTGCTGTCTGATGATAAGGAAATAGGTCTGCGTTACGAACCTCGTAAGACCCTCAGATTTGATTGACGATCAACTGCGAGTCGCCATATGCTTCTAGGTATTCGACTCCCACCTCTTTTGCAAGTCGGCGCCCGATGACCAAAGCGTTATATTCGGCTACATTGTTTGAACAATGTTCTGTGAGAGAATATGCCCGATTGACTATAACCCAGAGGGAGAAATTAATACTACCCCGACTCCAGCGACGATATTACCTTACGGCCCTTTTCTTGAAGCACCATCGAAGAACATTTGCCAAACGTTATCATGTGAAGTCATGTTTGAGTCAACGAATTCATCTGGGATTATTTTTTATAGATTCTGGCTGTTTCTGAACCTGGATGGGCAGCTAGAAAGTCGGCCAAGGCTTGTACTTTGACCGCCTTCTGCGGAACAAAGGCCATGTCGTAGGGGGATAACAGTATCGCCCATGTGGCTAAACGAGAACTGAGTGCGCCTGGCTTGGTCATGAGAACCCTGAGGGGATTAACTCGTGAGACAACATGGATGGTCTTCCCTGACACATAGTATCGTATTTTCTGAATGGCGAACACCAAGACAAGGCAATCATTCTCTACTGTGGTGTACCTATGCTCCGGCCCCACCATCATACGACTGAGATAATGGATGGCTTGTTCGTGCCCCGCATCATTGTTCTGTGCTAGCAAGGCTCCGAGGGAGTGTTCCATTACTCATACATAGAGCATAAAAGGCTTTCCGATAACAGGGGCTACCATAACCGGCGGATTCGACATGTATTCCTTAATGTCATCAAAGGCACGTTGACATTCCTCATTCCATATGAAAGAGACGCTTTTCTTCATGAGTTGTGTAAAGGGTAGATATCGCCCTAAGAGGTTAGATATGAACCTCATGATATAGGCTAGTCTTCCCTGAAGACCATGGAGTTCACGGAGTTTCCTCGGTGGACTCATCTTCCGGATCTCCTTTGTCTTATCGGGGTCTATGTGAATGCCCCGAAAAGTAATGCCAAAGCCGAAGAACTTCCCGCTGGACACACCCAGGAAGAACTTGGTGGGATTCATCTTCAGATTGTGCGCTCGCATAAGGTCGAACACTGTTCCTAAATCGTGTAAGTGATCATCCTTGGAGCGGCTTTTGATGATGATGTCGTCAATGTAACACTCCACTGTCTTGTGCAAGTGATCTCTGAAGATGATGCTCATAGCTCGTTGATATGTAGCACCGGCGTTCTTCAGGCCGAAGGACATGACTGTGTAACAGTACACACCGATCGGTGTTCCGAATGACGTATGCTTCTTATCGTCAGAAGACATTTTGATTTGATTGTATCCTGAAAAGCCATCAATAAAGGACATGCGCTCGAAGCCATACGTATTATCGGTCATTATGTCGGTGATAGGAAGAGGGAATTCATCCTTAGGACATGTAGTATTCAAATTACGAAAATCGACACAGATTCGGATCTTTCCATTCTTCTTGACAATTGGTACTATATTAGCTATCCAGTCTGGGTATTGTTCCTCACGGATGAAACTACTAGCTATAAGCTCATTTATTTCTGCTTCAATAGAGTTTATGATGTCTGGACGGAATCGTCGTTGCTGTTGTTTGACTGGTTTTGCGTCCTGATGAATATTGAGCTTATGAAGTGCGATCTCGGGGTTTAGCCCTGGCATGTCTTTATAGCTCATGGCGAAAATGTCGATGTACTCTCTAACGAGTTGCAACAAGGATTCCCGCTCGCCGTCCGTCAGGCTTTTACTGACGAAGATTAGCTTTGGAGAGGATTCATCACCGAGGTTAACTTGCATGACCTCATCTTTAGTAGGAGGGTCACGTAGTTCAAAGCGCTTCTCCCATTGTGTATCCAGTTGTTGGACCCATGGCTCCAATTCAGAGGTTCAGGTAGATCTTCGTCTTCCTCTTCAATGCCAGCGGATGCCATGTTGACAGATAATGTCTGCCTAAACATATCTCCAATGCTGTCATGAAAATCATATGTAAGTGATTCGGATGAGTGAGAATACAACTCGCATTTCTCATCGGAGCTCTCGGGCGTTGTTGCTAGTGTAACATAGTCGAGGCCGCATTTGGACTTGCTGTAATAATCCCGAGGTTTCCCAGACGGAGTTGACAGTTGCAGAGGTGATCGCCGACCGTTGCCACAATTCAGACCTGGGGTAGCCTCCATGTCGTACTTCTGCTTTTGCATGAAGTACTTGGCCTGAGGACTATACAGGTAGAGCGGTATTATTCCAGTATCGGGTTCGAGATCAAACTCTTGAGGCATGAAGGGTTGAGGACCTTCTTTTCGGCCAAAGATGATCGTGTGATCCCCTTCTCTTCTGCCTGGGACTAGGAAGTAGGCATCTTTAATGGAAGCAAGTCGGTTTGCGGTATGGACAGTTGTCACCAGTATCTGCAGGTTAATGTCCCGACCGAGTCCCACCGTATACATCAGATTAAGTTTATTACACTCAGGATAGTTCAATGGCAGCCTCTTATTGATAAAATAAGGAATTTTGTCCACAGGGATTACATCATCAAGAGAGGGCCTATCCACTTTTGCAATAAGATACTTCGCAATTTCTGCATCCTTTTCATCTACCCACTGCGTGATCGGAGGTGGGGAAGCTGTCCTGGGCAACTTGACCACCAAGGGTTCTACTTGTGGCATTGGTTTGTCTTAGGGTCTTGAATCGACACTTGGTTGTCGGCTCGTCTTGGGAAGACAGATGACCATCGGCTCGACAGAAGACTTCTTGTCTTTTGAATGCTTTTGACTGGATCTTGGCAATCGGATCACCATCAGCTCCGCAGAGGGCCTTGCATCTTCCGGTCGCCTTTGATTGGATTTTGACTATCGTGTAGGACCGATTGTAGGAACGAGTTGTAAAGCGCAATACTCTAGAGGGGGTGAATAGAGTAGGCAGCGAAAATTAACTATTTAAAAATGTTAGTAACAAGATCACAGATAATATATCACAGATATGTAAATAAAAAGTTGAGAGTAGAGAGCAAACGCAAACACAAGGATGTATACTGGTTTCTCTCTTGTGAGGACTAGTCCAGTCGGATGAACTCTAGCTTCCAGTTGAATCCACTATGGAAAATCACCACAAGTTTTCATCCGAAGTTCTTGCAACTTCTACAACGCGAGCTTTGATCCGAAGTACTCGACCAACTTCAACTGTAAAGAGTCTTTCTTCAATCAAGCCTCTGATTACAACCACTCTGAAACTTCTAAACCATACCGTACTGGCAAATCGACTAGAGGATTGTAACTGGCTTGGGATTTGAAAATGAATAGCTCAGAATACTTTGGAAGAAGTAGTAGGTTTATAGAGAAGAGATATGAAAGTGAATGAGTGTGTTGAAATGATCGAAATCCTTCTCTATTTATAGTTTTTCCAAAGGCAGAATTCTGACAGAATTCGGGCAGAATTCGGGCAGAACTCTATGAGAAAATCTCGTTGGGATCCGTAACTGCAGGAAGACCAAGTTCAAAAAGCAACGTTCACTAACCGAACTCTGGCCGAACTCTGGCCGAATTCGGGCCGAACTCTGGCCGAGTTCTGTTGGAGTTCTGTCAGGGTTTTTGCAAATTAGTTTTGGGCTTTTTGAAAAGTCAAACAGTTAGGAAGTAGCTTGGGCTTTTGTAAGTGGGCTTGTTTTCAAAATGAAAGGGTATTTTGAAAACATTTCTTGGGTAGCCTATTTGACAGTACGATACAGTTTACATCGTATTCCTAGACTCAATAAATATGAAAAATACATTGATAAAATAGGAGAACCAAGAGCCCTTTGATGACGCCTTTCTTCAAATATTTGAGTAGACTTGAAGACGCCTTTTTCACTTGACGGCGGTCGTCCAAAGATAAACAGATCTGAAAATCTGAATACCTTTGGCCCATCAATAATTCTTCGGATAGGTCGTTAGGCGGTTCAGAGAAATCTTCTTGTATAACGCCGTCTTTGGTCCATCAATAATTCTTCATTGCATATGTCCTAGTTTGATCATGCTTACAGCATGTCTACAAATACATGTTAGAACAACAAAGCAGTATGATGCATTATGATACAAACATAGAAATATGATATAGAACATTTAGGACAATGCTAAGTTTAAGTAGCAACATGATAGTGATTACATGAATATTAGTGACATCATTATGTTAAACTTAATTGATTAGCCATATTCAAAAACATGATATAATCATTGGGCTAACAATCTTCTCCTTTTTGATTATGGCAAATCCTTTAAGTTTAATATATATACAATAGATGCATGTATCACTAATAAACACATAATACTATAATATTGTGTGCTAACTTAAACTTATTTTTTCCCCTTTGACATGATCAAAAATAAGCTCCCCCGTAATTAGAGCTAAAATGAACTCAAACATAAGTAAAGGAGGAGAGCAAAAATAATCATGATCAAGGATTAGGAGAACAGTGTAACGACAAGTTTAGAAAATTTCATAACATGCATAACTAAAGAATAAAAACTTGTCAAAACACAACATAGTTGGTTGAACTTTAATAAAGAACACTGCAATCAAGCAATACATAGTTTACCAACTAGAAATCCAAAAATGAAAAAAAAAATCTATCAATATAGTAGGAATCAATCATTGGTCATAAATAAATCATATGGAATAGAAATTCGCAGATCTAGTATATATAAAAGAATCAAAAATATAATGAAACTTTTAACAATGATCACAAAAGAATATGATTCATAATTTGCCCATACAAATTAGTGAATCAATTCCATAAAGAGTATAATCATCGAAAAGAAATTAAAATAAGTATACTAGATTCTATCAAAATCTATACCAAAGTTCATGCATTTGAATTCAATTACCTTAGCATGATATATGAATATCCATTAGATAAACATGAAGGTAATGAAGACAAAATACTTGAGAAGGAAAAATTCAGTCGACTTGAATGCTCCCCCGCAAAGTATGATCAGTCTAAATATAGATAATCATGAACTTTGAGATAAAATTTCAATAAGAAATGCCAAATCAGTTTAAAATCAAAAGAATTATCAATAAATTAAATTAATTTTGGCAGGATAATTTTTAGAAACTCGAATGAGAGAAGTAAAAACAAATAATAACAATTATATATTCTCTCATCTAATACAAATCTAAATATCATGAACAACTCAACAAGATATGTTAGGTAAAAAAATAAGCCCATGATGAACTAGCTATACCACATATTAAGGGCATAAAATAATTGAAACAATTAATTTGCTTCCCCTTAAAATATGAGTATATAGTTCAAAGATAATTTATATGCATAAAATAGATAAAAGAAATAATCACAAGATCTAAGGGATATCCAAGATATGCATCTTTTCTTTCCTTTGATCAAATGCATATAAAATTCCAAACTCAAAACAAATATCATCTTTAGGCAAATAAAAGAAATATCCAATGAATAAATGCTTAAAGATGAACAAACAAAATATATCTCCAAAATATATATATAAAAGAAATATTTTAAGACATTTAAAAGATTTTGAAAACTGTCTTTAATAATAACATTTGAGTACCGGACAGATTCAATAAATCAAAAAGTCTTTTCAAAAATGTGGATTTTATTACGAAAAATTGTCTTAATAAATGTTCGAATGCGTCCATTTAGTCCTTAGACTGAAAGCTGGAGATTCGAATCATGGAAACAATAAAAGAATCCATAAATCATAAATAAATCCATTTGAACAAATAAAACTAGATAAATGTCCAACGAAAAGTTTATTCTAGATATATGGCATGTCAAGGGGATAATTAATTTAAAACAATTAACTGCTCCACCTTTACATGGCTGTATCCAAAAATAATAATATTGACAAAATTTTAAAATAAAATTCAGAGACATATTTTCAAAAGTAGAAAATTAATCCAAAAATATTAGGTCTTCTTATCAAAGTTTATTTCTTCCCTTTTGAAGCCTTAGTACGGTGTTCACCTGACAACCGGAGGCTTAAAGAAAAGAAACGCTTTGAGAGAGGAAATTCAATATGCTTGACTTCTCCCCGCAAAGAATTACTGTTGTAGACAGTAAGTGACTTGGATAAGAAGATAATAATATAAAGCACAAAATCATGAATATTATGAATATTACACAAGCTAAAGATGAAATCCCAATACCATAATATTCAATGAGTAGTCACGAATACGAAAAACAATCATCTTTAGACAAAAAAAGAAATATCCATTAAATGAACATTTAAAAATAAAACAATCAAAGGATATTTCAAATTAGTATGATGAATAATCGTATAAGTCAAAAGATGACATAAATTGATCTATGCTATAGAATACAAGATAGATCAACATATGCTACCTTTTGTGAAAATATAAAGAAAGAATATTATTCATCAAATCTAAAATTCAAAATCCATCAGATAATAATTGCAATTAGATCTCAATAAATCTTTAGTTTAAAAAGCGTCGATCAATCTTAGGTTAGCTGTAGAGGTACTGTCCCAGCTAACGGAGGTTCACCGGGGAACACTTAAGTACCGCTTTGCTTCGACCGTAGTCGTGGTGACAGACAGACCTTTTGTAGGCTTGTACCCAAAATAAATCTCTTCTTTAATAACCGAGGATTTAAAAAGAATTAGTGCAATATGAAATAAATTATATTCTATGGACTTAAAAATCTTAGAATAATGTAGCATACTGTATAAGATGTATCAATTATATTTATCCATATGTGCTACAAAATCATTGGGTAACAATAAAATATAAAACATTTGTAAATCAAAATGTAGAACCTGGATACGTTGATGTATTCTGGAAACTCGAGGACCGTGTTCAGTACTTTGGATCCAGAACTAGACGATAGTTGCAAGTACACCTTAATAAATCTTAAGTCTATAAATTAGTGATCACTTCGGGTTAGCTGTAGGGGCCGGTTTCCAGCTAGCGGTAGTCCGAAGACTAGTGCACCGTGTCGCTTCAGGCTATTTATACCTGTATGACAAAAGGACCCTTTCGACGTGTTCCCAAAATGATTTCTACTCTTTAAGAACTTAGAATCAAAGGAATATATACAGTATTATCGAACATCGTTGAAATCCAAAATCCTTAAATATAAAGGAATTAAATACCCAAATAATGGTTTATCAAAGATCAAGATAAAAGAAATATCATGTATCCAAAATGTCAACCAAAAAGCCAAGAAAAAGAAAACATCATTAAAAGCGGCTTTGAGGAAGAAGCTAATAAAAAGAAGTACATGAATTTGTCCAAAGAAATCAATAGCTGAAGTATGAGATAAGTACAAGTTTAAAACTACTTTTCAAAATAATATAATATAGAACTTGAACTTAACTCATATATCCCCATAAAGATATTTATACAAAATATAAGAAACATGAGCAATATATAAAAATAAATTATTCATGCATCCTTAATAAAAAAAAATCACAAGATCAAAAACATGCATAAATATGCTTTATCGGATAAAGATGTAATTGATTCATAAGAAGGTAATCAAAATAAAATATGAGAATCAATAGTGAATACATTATGCAAGCACAAGGTTAACATAAAAGTATATATATATACTTTTCAAGTAAATAGAAGACTTGTGCCAAACATACATACTCACAAAATACTGATCAAAGTAAATACGACATGTTAAAGACAAATCGGTAAGAAGTGACCATTAAAAAAAATATTAAATACAGAGAGTCAAAAGCATATTAACAAAAAAAATTAAGCTCCTATACATGCTTCAAGAATAAAGATTAAGAGTAAATAGCATACATAGACAAATGTGTCACACTAGTAGAAAGTGAGTAAAAGACTATTTAGTGTAAACTAAATATTTTAGCTAAACAGCTAGTCATGCTAGGATTATGTCTCACATTGATTCAAACAATAAACAATTAAAAGACATCAATGAAAGATAATAGTAAGAAATCAATAAGAACATGCTAGATATTAAAAACTATTTAGGAAGCATGTTACCGAAGTGGTTCTAGTGACCACACTTCTGTTGGTGCAATTGCATGGAAGATGACCTTTGTAGCTTTGCAATCACCAACATGTTCCATGGTTCTATTTGATATGAGAAGCTTCACCTGCAATATTAGGTGAAGACTTTGTTATCCAATACTTGGATCCACATTTGTTAGCTTTGGGAACCCATTTGCACAAGTTCATATCAACAAGTTTTCTAATCTGACAACTATTTGAAACGTGTCCATTCAAACCACAATAATGACAAAAAGTATTAATAGTGCTATGTACAGCTGTATGAGAATGTGCAGTAGTGTGATATAATCTTCGTGGATACTTGTAATAGAAAGCATGGTTGTGTGAAACTTTAGCTTCGCTTGCTTCATTTCTAAAAGATCTGACGTGTGTGACATTGTGATGTGCTAAGTGTCCTGTGTTAGACTGAGTCGTAGGTTGCACTACCTGCTTTCCCAGTCTAATCTCTAACTTTTTAGAGTTAGCACAGATCTCATCATATTTAGCATTAACAGCATCAATTCTACATGAAGCAATAGAATACTTCTTCTTTTCTGATTCTAGTTCCTCCTTAAGTTTAGCATTTTCTTGAGTGCTTTTCTCAATGCAATCAAGTGCCTTATGCAATCTAAACTTCAGTGTGGAAATCTCAGTTGAATTATCAGAAGTAGAAGTATTTCTAGCATCATTCAATAAGCAAGTTAGCTTTTCAATCTCACGCTTATAGGATAGAATATCCATTCTAGCTTGCTTATATTTATCGAATACTTTCTTGTGTTCTTCTAACAGATCACTGAAAGCATCAGATAAATCATCATAAGAAAATTCACTCTCTCCAGAAAAAGAATTATTTTGTACCTCGTTAGATAATGCCATTGAGCATAAATTTGCAGCTTGATAAGGTCTCTCTTCTTCTTCAGAATTTGTTGCTTCGCTTTCACACCATATGCTCGTACTAATGTGCTTGTGAGATGATGATCATCCTTCATTTAATTGTTCGTAGTGACTCTCCTTTCTAGTAGTAGTACAATCTTCTTGGATGTGGTCTATCTTCTTGTAGTTGTCACATACAAGCTCTTCTTCGTATAAGGGATTGTGTTGTACCTTAAATCCCAATTTCGTCATATACATATTTGTATCTTTAAGAAGACTATCCTTCTCTCTGGAGTTCCTAGCTTTGCTTTCATACCTGCACTCATAAGTAGCTTCAAGAACTTTCCAAATTTTATGAGATGTTGTGCAAGTATTAATAAGATTGAATACATTTGTGTCTACAGCACAATAAAAGATATGCATAGCTTTTGCATCAAGGCTAGCTAACTTCTTCTCTTCCTCCGTGTAACTATAATAAGGCTTGTTGATTATAGAGGACGTGAGAATAGAAGTGATAGTAGGCTTCTTGTAGCCATTGACAACAATTGACCATAAGTCAAAATCTAGAGACTTCAGATAGAAGCTCATCCGTGTTTTCCAGTATGTGTAATTTGTACCATCAAATAGTGGGAGTCTATTTGAGGATTGCTCTTCAGTTGTGAAGTACATACTTGCCATATGTGATACTGTGATCTATGTAACAGCAGTTATATAATAACAATATTACCTCGCTTTACCTGTATAACCCGCTCTGATAATGAGGATCTGCTCCAAGGATGTTAAGCCAAATAATAGAGTCCTTACTAGGATACCAATTAAAGGAGGTATTGGTACAAGCAATAATACCTCTATAAGGAGCACCTGCAATAATATCTCTAGAAGGAGCACCGGCTCTGATACCAATTGTAGGAGCAATTGGGATCAGAATATATTACCTCTAGTTGCAGAACCTGCTCTGATACCAATTAGAGGAGCAATTGGTATGAGCAGTAATATCTATATACCAAGCACCCGCTCTCTAGTTCTAGCACTGGCTCTGATACCAATTGTTGGACCGATTGTAGGAACGAGTTATAAAGCGCAATACTCTAGAGGGGAGTGAATAGAGTAGGCAGCGGAAATTAACTATTTAAAAATGTTAGTAACAAGATCACAGATAATATATCACAGATTTGTAAATAAAAAGTAGAGAGTAGAGAGCAAACGCAAACACAAGGATGTATACTGGTTTCCCTCTTGTGAGGACTCGTCCAGTCGGAAGAACTCTAGCTTCCAGTTGAATCCACTATGGAAAATTACTACAAGTTTTTATCCAAAGTTCTTGCAACTTCTACAATGCGAGCTTTGTTCCGAAGTACTCGACCAACTTCAATTGTGAAGAGTCTTTCTTCAATCAAGCCTCTGATTACAACCACTCTGAAACTTCTAGACCGTACCGCACTGGCAAATCGACTAGAGGATTGTAACTGGCTTGGGTGTAAAACCCCTAAATTTTTACTATTATTTTTTTAATTAAATTTAGTACCGATTTAAATTTTTGTATTGTACGTCGCGTAGTCGTATTATACGTCGTGCATGAATTTTATTTTTTGAAATTGCTCGACGAGTGCGATTATGTGCGAGCATACATATTTTTGAAAATATTATTTTTCTATTTTTGTAGTTTCAAAATAATATACACAATAATTATTTTGTTATCGTTCCAAAAATTTCCAAGTTTGTTATTTTGTTTATAAAGCCTTACATTTTTCACAATTATTAATAATAAATAATATTTTTATTTGTATGCTAGAAAAGCATAATTATAAGAACATCATTTGTACCTACATACATATTTAGTAATTATTTATTAGTTTATTTTAAATAATAATATAATTTTTGAAATTAATATTATTAGTATTTTTGGAAAGCATATTTTTTATTTATTGTGGAGATTTAAATATTTATTTGAATTTATGTATTTATTTAAATAGTTAATATTGAAATTTGATTTATTGATTTGATTTTAAACTAAGGGAATTAAATTAGATTTAATTGGATTTGGATTTAGATTTGATTGATTTAATTTAATAGATTGATTTGTCTAATTTGGATTTAAACAATCCTAATCATTATCTAATTGGGAATTCCCACATCCTATAAATAGGCAGGTACTCCTCCAATATTTTTATCATCCATATTATTGCTCCACAAATATTTCGCCATGAAGTGCGTGCACCGTGTCCGTGTTCCACCATCCACAATCTTATTCCATATATTTTATAAGTACATTATTTTCTTCTTCGTGTCGGACACATCCCCCGACACCAACAAATTCCTAATCTCAGCCCTAGCCTAGTCTTTGTCGCTTTTGTCTCCCGCCATACCCGACCTCGGACCCCGGCCTTCGTCGACCACAACCATCACCCACCAAGTCCGACTCCTCCCTGACTACCCGACTTCCTGCCATAGCCACCCCCGTCTCCACCGTCATCACCATCGACACCACCACCATCTCGTCCACCACGGGCCGTCTGTACCAGCCACCCTGACCAACTTTGGTCGACACCACCGCCACCAGAAATCCCATCACCCACGCCACCAGAGAGAAATATATAAATAAATTAAACGACCACCACCACTCACCTGCCGTCGACCCCGACCCGGCGAGTAGACTGCGTCCTCCACCGAGCGCTTCCCGTGCTCATCCCCCGCCGCCCGGAGCAGCACGACTCCACCCAACCGCCCAGCCGTCCTTCCGATCATAGCCGTCCCTTCCATCCGCCGGACGCCGCCTCCGTCCCGCCGTGTCCAGCACCGACCAAACGACTCCCAAACCCTAGCCTCCGTGTCGATCGCCCCAAGCCGCCGCGCCGGAGCTCTCGCCACCCACGCGCGCGAAACCCTGCTCCTCAGTCGACCGGACCCACTGACCTATCGCCCCTCTTGGCGATTCGCCACCGCCGCGGTCGAGCCCCCTCTCATCCGAACTCTCCGCCGAGTCCTTCCTCCCTCTTCCGTCGGAAACCTCCATCGAAACCCACATCCTCCGCCGCCGGCCTAGCCCTATCCTTCTCCGCCTCCGAGCCTCGCCGCCCTACGCCGGAGCATGCGCCGCCGGCGAGCTCCCAATCTCCCTCTCTCTCCATCGATCGCTCTCTTCATCCTCTCTCCCTCTTTCCATGTCTTTTTTTTGGTTGGTTTCTTCACCTGATGGTTGGAGAACTACTGGTGTGTTATTTCATTCTTTTGGTGTTGTTATATTATTATAATTATTATTATTATTATTCACTTTTTTTAACACTGAGTTTCACTATTTTTAACAGTTATTATTAATATTATTATTATTATTATTATTATGTTTTTCTTTGTTTTTTTGTTTTGTATTTTTTGTATGTTTATTATTTTTTTGATTTATTTTGTTGGCACAGAGTGTTCTTCTTGTTGTCTTTTCTTGGTTCTCAGTACAAGATTGGACTCCCTGGTATTTTGATATGGAAAGGGAACATGCAATGTTATGTTTATCTTATTTTACTAAAATATCAATATGTATATATAGTATGATATCTACTATAGTACTAAATACAATATTTTATCATTATACCATTATTACTATTATTATTAAATAACTATAGTTTCAGACTATTTGGTAATGAAATATTGTACTAGGCCTTGCCCTATATTTATTTTCAAGGCCGAATTTCGAAGTCTAAAATATATAATTATATTATTTTTATGTTATTAAATATGGTTGTAATATTTAATACTAGCAAATTATAGTTTTGCTATAAAAAATGATTTTTATACTTTTCAAGTATTTATCTAAAAACTAATATTAACTAATATTTATATCGTTTTCAAATATTATAAATAGTTTTCTAAATCTTATTATTATTTTCTTTTGAATCTCCTCCTGCTCATAACCAATCCCATTATTCATATTCCCTCGCCAATTCAAGCCTACTTTATGTCCACCCTAACTAATTTGACCCTTCTGAACCCAATGGAACTGTCCGTGCCACCATCAGAGGTCACCATGCATAGTTGTTACACCGAAGTCGCAGTTTGTGCCACCTTGATCATCGCAGCACACCAAGCGTACTACCAGGCAAGACACCTTGCCATTTGTTGTTTATTTATTTTAGCTCATATTTTATGTATTATTTTTTTCTTTATGCAAAATAAACTGTGATACATGGCATAACCTGTTAGAACTTACTGTTCATTTATATTTCCTGCTGTGTATTATTTTCTTACAAATTAAACCGAGATTTAAGGGACCACCATGTGTGTTGCATTCATTGGCCTTGACACGTGGTAACAAGAAGTTGTGTGTCGCATGTAGAATACGGAAGTGCGTAATTGGCCGACCATCAGTACATACAAGCCGTGAGATAGGAATAACCGCTAATAGAGGTTGCATGCTAGTTTGACTTAGCGGTTATAGTGGTTTGTGTTGTGGATACAACACAGTAGGCATTGGGCGGGGAGGACAATTCCTTAGCATATGGGCTTCGATGTACTTCCCTTGTGACCTGGATTCTCCGCTGGAGATACGGGGTTGATGACCCATGATTACTGACGGCCACTGACGATTCTGCGGAACGTCATGCTCTTACTGATGGGGCCTCTGGTGCCCAAGGGAGGACTATGCCGATCTTATTAGCCAGGGCCCATGCGTAGGAAGGATTGTTCTTAACTATATTTCACTTAGAACGGTAGGCTACCTTTATCCATTAGGTACGAGTACTTTTGGTTTGGGTACTTGTATCTGACCGTGGCTTAGAACAATAACTTGTTGCAGATTAGTTCGTCATATCTTGTCCTTGTTTGGTTGTAGGTGTGACTTACTACTTCGATGAGAAGGTATTGAACCTTGTTGGGATCCGGACACCATATTGGATTCATGGCATAGAAAGATACGTCACCGTGAATTAGTTTACCATCTTCTGTCCTTGTTTGGTTGGGGGGATGGTACGCTCATTCAGTAGGTGCGTATTGGACCATGTTATAAATTCAATTGACTAATTTATTTGAGCAATATTTATTCAGTTTATATGGCATGATATTATGTGTCGTGTTACGTCCCTCTGAGGACCTGGTTATCTCCCCAGGTGTGTGCTATTGTCTTTCGCAGATGCTTTAGCTCTAGCCGTGTTCATTGCTATTTCTCGAGGATGATTGCACTTGGATCGTCTTCGCTTCGCTCGCCAAAGTCATTTTATTTTCTATGTATTTTTTCTTTACTTGTTGGTAGTGGATTTGTCTTCGCCCAACATATTGTATCAAGACAAATTTATAGTTGAATATATGATATCTTTTATTCTTGTGGACGAGATTAGTTATGGTTCTACTATATTTTACAGCTTATGTATTTATACGAGGCTTCCATATATTGGAGTATACTTTGTATGAATACAGCTGGCATTTCTACGTTCCTAGTCCTACGTATTTTGGGACTGGGGCGTTATATGTTTTTGTGGTGGCCCACGCAGGTCAAGATAAATTGTTTGGTTACTTTACCGTACCAAGCAAGCCTGCGAATAGGATTAGAAGTCTAGGATCTCATCCACATTCTTGACCACTTTCTTCTATCTACTGTTTGACTCATCGATTGCATCTTGCTTGCTTCCTTCCATCCCTATTCTTATCTTCCCTTCGTGCTTGCTAGAGATTGACCCTACTAGTTAGATGTCCCAAAACACCATTAGTTTAATTCTTTAAGTTGGGTAGACTACCTTATGACCTAGCAACCCATTTGACCTAGTGACCTATATTAGCAAGCTTATTTAGATCCTAGAATCTAAAGGACCTAATCCGTCTAGCCCACCAAGGACTTGAACAAGAAGGCTATAGGACAATTGTATGACTTAGAATCATTCTACCTTCTTTTAATCTAAATCTCTCGTGCCTATGTTTTTACCGCTTTGACTAATGTTGCAACTATAATCTAGTTTTGCAAACTCACCCATTTATCGAGTTTGTTCATGACTTATGCTATTGAGCGGCCGCTCACTAACGTATTGTCTACTCAGAACCGGTATATAATGGTCTGATCAACCAAGTGCACTTTGGTTCGCTTTTATCTATCGTTCAACGTGGATGGAAACATAGCTAAACTTGTCCTTTGGAGTTCCATCCACGACTGCCTTGAAAAATTCTTTTTGAAATTATTCGATCGTCCTTGAATCAAGTATTCGTATTCGATAACACCTCATTCGAACTCTATATTGCTTTCGCCTTCACCTATTTTAAGAGGGCAAAGGCGTTATACTAAAACTTCCTCTAAGCCTTCATCTCGATTATGACCAAACCATATTGTTCTTCTACGATCTAGATCGCGATTTCTTTCGACATTATTTTGTGAAAACATTGTCATCATTGGATCCCCATTGATACCCCCTTGTGTCCTCTCACCCCCTACCAATTCTTAATTTCGAGGACGAAATTCTTTTAAGTTGGGTAGGATGTAAAACCCCTAAATTTCTACTATTATTTTTTTAATTTAAATTTAGTACCGAATTAAATTTTTGTATTGTACGTCGCGTAGTGTTATTATACGTCGTGCATGAATTTTATTTTTCGAAATTGCTCGACGAGTGCGATTATGTACGAGCGTACATATTTTTGAAAATATTATTTTTCTATTTTTGTAGTTTCAAAATAATATACATAATAATTATTTTGTTATCGTTCCAAAAATTTCTAAATTTGTTATTTTGTTTATAAAGCCTTACACTTTCACAATTATTAATAATAAATAATATTTTTATTTGTATGCTAGAAAAGCATAATTATAAGAACATCATTTGTACCTACATACATATTTAGTAATTATTTATTAGTTTATTTTAAATAATAATATAATTTTTGAAATTAATATTATTAGCATTTTTGGAAAGCATTTTTTTTTATTGTGAAAATTTATATATTGATTTAAATTTATGTATTTATTTAAATAGTTAATATTGAAATTTGATTTATTGATTTGATTTTAAACTAAGGAAATTAAATTAGATTTAATTGGATTTGGATTTAGATTTGATTGATTTAATTTAATAGATTGATTTATCTAATTTGGGTTTAAACAATCCTAATCATTATCTAATTGGGAATTCCCACATCCTATAAATAGGCAGGTACTCCTCCAATATTTTTATCATCCACATTATTCCTCCACAAATATTTCTCCATGAAGTGCGTACACCGTGTCCGTGTTCCACCATCCACAATCTTATTCCATATATTTTACAAGAACATTATTTTCTTCTTCGTGTCGGACACATCCCCCGACACCAACAAATTCCTAATCTCAGCCCTAGCCTAGTCTTTGTCGCTTTTGTCTCCCACCGTACCCGACCTCGGACCCCGGCCTTCGTCGACCACAACCCTCACCAACCAAGTCTGACTCCTCCCTGACTACCCGACTTCCTGCCATAGCCACCCCCGTCTCCACAATCATCACCATCGACACCACCACCATCTCGTCCACCACGGGCCGTCTGTACCAGCCACCCCGACCAACTTTGGTCGACACCACCGCCACCAGAAATCCCATCACCCACACCACCAGAGAGAAATATATAAATAAATTAAACGACCACCACCACTCACCTGCCGTCGACCCCGACCCGGCGAGTAGTCCGTGTCCTCCGTCGAGCGCTCCCCGTGCTCATCCTCCGCCGCCCGGAGCAGCGCGACTCCACCTAACCGCCCAGCCGTCCTTCCAATTATAGCCGTCCCTTCCATCCGCCGGACGCCGCCTCCGTCTCACCGTGTCCAGCCTCGACCAAAAGACTCCCAAACCCTAGCCTCCGCGTCGATCGCCCCAAGCTGCCGCGCCGGAGCCCTCGCCACCCACGCGCGCGAAACCCTGCTCCTCAGCCGACCGGACCTACTGACCCATCGCCGCTCCTGGCGATTCGCCACCGCCACGGCCGAGCCCCCTCTCATTCGAACTCTCAGCCGAGTCCTTCCTCCCTCTTCCGCCGGAAACCGCCATCGAAATCCACATCCTCCGCCGTCGGCCTAGCCCTAAACTCCTCCGCCGCCGGCCTAGCCCTAGACTCCTCCGCCTGCGAGCCTCGCCGCCCTACGCCGGAGCATGCGCCGCCGACGAGCTCCCAATCTCCCTCTCTCCCCATCGATCGCTCTCTTCATCCTCTCTCCCTCTTTCCAAGTCTTTTTTTTGGTTGATTTCTTCACCTGATGGTTGGAGAACCACTGGTGTGTTATTTCATTCTTTTGGTATTGTTATATTATTATTATTATTATTATTATTATTATTCACTATTTTTTAACACTGAGTTTCACTGTTTTTAACAGTTATTATTAATATTATTATTGTTTTTATTATTATTATTATTATTATTATTATTATTATGTTTTTCTTTGTTTTTTTTTGTTTTGTATTTTTTGTATGTTTATTATTTCTTTGATTTATTTTGTTGGCACAGAGTGTTCTTCTTGTTGTCTTTTCTTGGTTCTTAGTACAAGATTGGACTCCCCGGTATTTTGATAGGGAAAGGGAACATGCAATGTTATGTTTATCTTATTTTACTAAAATATCAATATGTATATATAGTATGATATCTACTATAGTACTAAATACAATATTTTATCATTATACCATTATTACTATTATTATTAAATAACTATAGTTCCAGACTATTTGGTAATGAAATATTGTACTAGGCCTTGCCCTATATTTATTTTCAAGGCCGAATTTCGAAGTCTAAAATATATAATTATATTATTTTTATGTTATTAAATATGTTTGTAATATTTAATACTAGCAAATTATAGTTTTGCTATAAAAAAATGATTTTTATACTTTTCAAGTATTTATCTAGAAACTAATATTAACTAATAAATATATCGTTTTCAAATATTATACATAGTTTTCTAAATCTTATTATTATTTTCTTTTGAATCTCCTCCTGCCCATAACCAATCCCATTATTCACATTCCCTCGCCAATTCAAGCCTACTTTATGTCCACCCTAACTAATTTGACCCTTCTATACCCAATGGAACTGTCCGTGCCACCATCAGAGGTCACCATGCATAGTTGTTACACCGAAGTCGCAGTTTGTGCCACCTTGATCATCGTAGCACACTAGGCGCACTACCAGGCAAGACACCTTGCCATTTGTTGTTTATTTATTTTAGCTCATATTTCATGCATTATTTATTTTCTTTATGTAAAATAAACTGTGATACATGGCATAACCTGTTAGAATTTACTGTTCATTTATATTTTCTGCTGTGTATTATTTTCTTACGAATTAAACCTAGATTTAAGGGACCACCATGTGTGTTGCATTCATTGGCCTTGACACGTGGTAACAAGAAGTTGTGTGTCGCATGTAGAACACGAAAGTGCGTGATTGGCTGGCCACCAGTACGTACAAGCCGTGAGATAGGAATAACCGCTAATAGAGGTTGCATGCTAGTTTGACTTAGCGGTTATAGTGGTTTGTGTTGTGGATACAACACAGTAGGCATTGGGCGGGGAGGACAATTCCTTAGCGTATGGGCTTCGATGCACTTCCCTTGTGACCCGGATTCTCCGCTGGAGATACGGGGTTGATGACCCATGATTACTGACGGCCACTGACGATTCTGTGGAACGTCATGCTCTTACTGATGGGACCTCTGGTGCCCAAGGGGGGACTATGCCGATCCTGTTAGCCAGGGCCCATGCGTAGGAAGGATTGTTCTTAACTACATTTCACTTAGAACGGTAGGCTACCTTTATCCGTTAGGTACGAGTACTTTTGGTTTGGGTACTTGTATCTGACCGTGGCTTGGAATAATAACTTGTCGCGGATTAGTTCGTCACATCTTGTCCTTGTTTGTTTGTAGGTGTGACTTACTACTTTGATGAGAAGGTATTGAACCTTGTTGGGGTCCGGATACCATATTGGATTCATGGCATAGAAAGATACGTCACCGTGAATTAGTTTACCATCTCCTGTCCTTGTTTGGTTGGGGGGATGGTACGCTCGTTCAGTAGATGCGTATTGGACCATGTTATAAATTCAATTGACTTATTTATTTGAGCAATATTTATTCAGTTTATATGGCATGATATTATGTGTCTTGTTACGTCCCTCTGAGGACCTGGTTATCTCCCCAGGTGTGTGCTGTTGTCTTTCGCAGGTGCTTTAGCTCTAGCCGTGTTCATTGCTATTTCTCGAGGATGATTGCACTTGGATCGTCTTCGCTTCGCTCGCCAAAGTTATTTCATTTTCCATGTATTTTTCCTTTACTTGTTGGTAGTAGATTTTCTCCGTCCAACATATTGTATCAAGACAAATTCATAGTTGAATATATGATATCTTTTATTCTTGTGGATAAGATTAGTTATGGTTCTACTGCATTTTATAGCTTATGTATTTATACGAGGCTTCCATATATTGGAGTATACTTCGTATGAATACAGCTGGCATGTCTACGTTCCTAGTCCTACGTATTTTGGGACTGGGGCGTTACATTGGGATTTGAAAATGAATAGCTCAGAATACTTTGGAAGAAGTAGTAGGCTTATATAGAAGAGATATGAAAGTGAATGAGTGTGTTGAAATGATCGAAATCCTTCTCTATTTATAGTTTTTCCAAAGGCAGAATTCTGACAGAATTCGGGCAGAATTCGGGCAGAACTCTATGAGAAAATCTCGTTGGGATCCGTAACTGCAGGAAGACCAAGTTCAAAAAGCAACGTTTACTAACCGAACTCTGGCCGAACTCTGGCCGAATTTTGGTCGAACTCTGGACGAGTTCTGTTGGAGTTCTGTCAGGGTTTTTGCAAATTAGTTTTGGGCTTTTTGAAAAGTCAAACAGTTAGGAAGTAGCTTGGACTTTTGTAAGTGGGCTTGTTTTCAAAATGAAAGGGTATTTTAAAAACGTTTCTTGGGTAGCCTATTTGCCAGTACGATGTAGTTTACATCGTATTCCTAGACTCAATAAATATGAAAAATACATTGATAAAATAGGAGAACCAAGAGCCCTTTGAAGACGACTTTCTTCAAATATTTGAGCAGACTTGAAGACGCCTTTTTCACTTGACGGCGGTCGTCCAAAGATAAACAGATCTGGAAATCTGAATACCTTTGGCCCATCAATTATTCTTCGGATAGGTCGTTAGGCGGTTCAGAGAAATCTTCTTGTATAACACCGTCTTTGGCCCATCAATAATTCTTCATTGCATATGTCCTGGTTTGATCATGTTTGATCATGCTTACAACATGTCTACAAATACATGTTAGAACAACAAAGCAGTATGATGCATTATGATACAAACATAGAAATATGATATAGAACATTTAGGACAATGCTAAGTTTAAGTAGCAACATGATAGTGATTACATGAATATTAGTGACGTCATTATGTTAAACTTAATTGATTAGCCATATTCAAAAACATGATATAATCATTGGGCTAACATATCGGATCACCGTCGGCCCTATGACGGGCTTTGGTTCTTGGCTGGACCTTGGGAGTCGGATGACGATCGGTTCCGACTACGCAGTTGGGGCGGGAGAACTGGGCACCTCTTTATGCAAAGATGCGACAAGGGGTACGGCTTTGCCCGATTTACGGGCCTGGAGATGAATTCTCAAGGGTTCCTCTGGCCCTGTGATGACCTCTAGTTCGTCAATTATGTGCTTCTTGGACTCTTCGTATAGACAGGCCCCCGAAGAGTAATAAGACTCAACCTCATTGAAGGGATCGATGTCGACGAATTCAGTCTTTATGATGCTGTGCTTACTGATATACTTGAAGCACTAGTGGAGTGTGGATGGCACGATCATGTAGTCATGTATCCACGGACGCCAAAGGAGGATATTGTAGGACGTATCTACATCTATGACGTAGCAGGTAACCTCTGTCCCCAGGTCGCCGATCTAACATTTCAATCGGATACTTTCTAAGGGATAGCTCATTCCCGAGTTAAAACCGCTAATGGCAGTGTTGGTCGTCGCTAGCCGGTGCATAGGGATGTCGAAGACTTGAAGCAAGCTTTTTGGGATAATGCTTATCGACGAGCTAGGATCGATGTGCATCCGATCCACCTTGATGTCACCTATGTATCCAGTGTAGTACAAGGGGCGATCATGCATGTTGGTCTTGATCAGCATGTCATGTGGGGTGAATACGATGTTAGGCATTGCATCCATACAGTTGCTGCCCTGGAGATCTGTAGACGAGTCTTCCCCTATAGGTTTGACCTGGGCTAAGTAAGCGTCAGCATTCTGGAGCGCTTCGCTCAATACAACACGAAGATCTTTGGAGAGCCTTAGGAGCTCGTATAATGACAACTTTGTCGGCGTATTAGCCAATTGTGCTAATATGTCAAAGTTCTACGGTTTCTCTAGCCCTTGAGGTACACCTTTACGGAGAGGCCTGTCGAAGCGGGTTTCTTTCGGCTTGGCCCTGTCCACCGGTGGAGGCTGAGATGGCCCCAAAGCATCCGTGGCCGACAGCGTTGCTGGCTGATGGTCTTCAACTGAACTACACAGGGTGGGCTGGACTTGTGCCCCAGACAGGGTAATAACAGCCACCACTTCCTCAGTTTCGGTTGAAATTGTGTGGCAGGATATGGACTTCCTGTCCTTCTTCTTCATGGCTGGAGATGACGCCGCCTAAGTAACTTTGGGCACCAAGTCTGGGTGTACCCACATGACCTCTCCTCAAGACGTGGTAAGAGGTACCAAGCCATTCGTCTGGTCCCGAACGGGGGAAAGATTAGTAACCTCCATCGTTGCCCGGGGGATAGGTTTTATTCCGTCTTGAGTACTTGTTGGAGGAAAGTCGCCGAACTGAATTGACACCATGTTCGCCGCCACGGTAACCTCTTCAAAGTCTAGCGACAGAGCTTTGGAGTCGATAAGATTATGGATGTACCACTTTAATTGAAAGCAGTTATGAGTGGCATAAAGAATATAGCGATGGAAACGGCAGTATTTTGGGTCCTCCATCTCTGCCGCTCGAGGCTCACGCCTTGGTGGAGGGAGTTGGATCCTGTTCCCTTGTAAGAGCATGTCGAAGATAGGCTTGACATAGCTATCTTCGAATAAGTAATTTACTTTGGGCCACTGAGCTTCTGCCTGCTTTTGTTCAGGCTTCTTGGTCGCACCGGCGACTATAGCCTGTTTGCCTTTATTGTCCTGGTTATTGGATGTGCCGTCAGTGTTGTTGTTATTGGAGGTGGTACCAGGACATTTGCTTTTGAACTCTCCATCCGGGATGTGTAATCCCAGCTGGCGAGCCTTCTTTAAATTCGTCTCCGTATTGTTGGCGCTTATAATGAAGGTCGTCTAATCCCTGAACTGATCTTCACCCACCTAGAGGCTGATTGCGGGGAGCAACTTCTTCTGGCAGATTTCAATTAAGGAGCTTTTGGGATTACCTTGGGATAATCTCAGTACAGTTTGGCGGAACCGCTCGATATAGTTCCTTGTCAGCTTCCTCTCCCCCTGAACGATGTCCATGAGGGATGACATTGTCACATCATGTCCTATTTCGTAGAATCTTTCCTAGAGCATGTGCTTGAAACCATCAAAAGAATGGATGCAGTTGTCCGGAAGGTTGTGATACCAGTCGAACGCGATCCCCTCCAATGCTTCGATGAATAATCGTATGAGGATGGCATCACTATGCGACAAGTGGTCGGTTGTGACCTCAAAATAAGTCATGTACCGACTAGCAGAGGGCTTCCCGTCATATGAATCGATATGAAACGACTTGTACCGTGGTGGAAAAGGCACATCTCTCCATACAACGGGATACGACTGTTGTATTCTCAGGTCCCGAGAGGAGTCTCGGGCATTGAACATTGCTCGAAGCTCCTGGACTTCCCTCCTTGCTTTCCTAGCTTTATCTGCAGCTGGAGGAGCGGATGCTCCTAGAGGATTGTCACCCAAATGAGGAGCGGTTGTGTTGGAGTCCGCATTGACTACGGGTCCCAAGCTTGTTTGTCCAGGCATCCTTGCTGGTTGAGTCAGCAAGGCAGCTTTGATTTCGTCTACTGACTTGACCAAGGACAGGAGCATGGCTTCAAGTACTTCTAGACGTTGTCGGTCAGTAGGCGATTCATGATCATCGTCGGCCATAAAGACTGTCCTCATGTGGGTAGAGGTGGAAGGGATCGTAGCAGAGGTGCTCTCTGTGTCGTACCCTCGTATCGAAAAATCGTCGAAGAATGTCAGATTGTCTTCCTCCTCGGACTCGGAAGGGGTGTTACCCCCTGTGCAGGAAGCCGCATCATCTTGGCGAGGGCGGTCATCCTCAGGGA
Source organism: Iris pallida (assembly GCA_029216955.1). NCBI lineage: Eukaryota > Viridiplantae > Streptophyta > Magnoliopsida > Asparagales > Iridaceae > Iris > Iris pallida. Next base: position 4,766,665 of record JANAVB010003198.1, read on the forward strand.
CGTCCACGTATGTTGCGAATTTCAGTGGATCGCTACCCCATGTGTATGCCCTTGCAATACCGAGTTGTCGCATACTTTGAGGGGACTGCTACCCCCAGCCTCATCTACCCCCAGGGAGGTCAAGGATGCACCCCCAGGTGTTAGAAGCTTCTTTTTGGATCGAGCGTCTAGGTAGACACCCCCTGTGGTTGACGGTGGAAGTCCTCCAGACGAGAGTTTCCTTGCAATGCTGGCGGAGATTGCCGGGCTGGAAGAGCCTGTCTTATTCCCTCCATTGCCGGAAAGAACCTTCCGGGTTGTGTCACGACCCGCACCCTTTAGTAAGGGCACGAGACGTGGGTACATCCAGACTACGCCGCAGTGTCGGTGGTAGAACGCTGTCCTAGGTCAACATATAACAATATAAAGGTACCTGTACAGTATATACTCTCCTAATGGAGGTGACATTGTAAATACAGTCTCAATCACAACTAAGGTAGAACAGGATAAAGATAGATAGATAATATCCAGACAAGAAGAAAACACAGAGATACAATCCAGAATTCTAAGTATCTAAATAAGTACATATCCCTAAATATCTCAGAATCCATATACAGTAATCCATGAAAAGTAAAGACATCCTAATCTAAGGGAGTGTCATCCACTGCTAGTGGGTCCTACTGCTGGTCCAAGTCCAAGCACGCATCTAGGGTCGCATCGTAATACGTAGGGCAGAACGCCTCAGCCTCGTCCTCTGTAATATTTCAATAGGTCTAGTCAGGACAGGAGCGAGCACAGTACATCTCAACAAATCATAGCAGGTCAGGATATATAATCATGCTAGAAAGTAAGATACAAGAAATTGAAAGAATAACATGATAAAAAGGAAGACTGTAAATAAATAGATACAGTATATAGAGAACTATCAGTGACTAGTGATTCAGAGCACAAGACGGTTATGTAAACGGCACGATGTTGTACACGAGTAATCTACTGGATTGATTACATAACCACTTCTACTCCCCCGCCCCAATCAATACACAAGGATCTAGCCAAGTTATGTTATTATACACGAAAAATGGTCGTACACGAAGATCATGTGAATGCATGAATATACACGATTTCACACGATTTGTACACGAATGTCACAAATACAATGAGTACACGATGTTCACAATAAAGTACACGAACACGAATACCCGATGTATCCGCTAAGGGGATAACATCGCACGACAAGATCCATATAGTACTAATCCGTATTTCCAACGTGTCAGCATCATGTAAAGTAATCTAAAGCAGGAAATATACTCCTCATGCAGGATATGAAATGATCCGAGAATGTACTCGCCTGTATCCTGAGTATCTAAAGAATATCTACTGTCCGAGGAGTGGTGTCTGTCTCCTAGAGAACAGTACAAGTCACTATGAGTCTAAAATGATAATAAGATGCAAGTCAATGCATTCTACATGAATCTAGGGTAATCTAGGCCAAAGTCAACTCTTGGTCAACTCTGGTCAACCCTAGAAGTCAAACTAGGTCAACTAAGTCAAACCTAAGTCAAACAAGTCTATAGTAGTCTAATTAATCTATTCTAGGTCTAACAAGGCTATACAAGTCCAATCTAGACTCTATGCTGACATTCAAGCCACCCATAGGCTAAGAGTCCTAGTCTAGGCTATTAGGCAATACCATGCCTAAAACCAAACCATATCACATATACACATGTCAATTCATATATCTAATATAATACACATATTGATATATTTATATAATATAACATAGTAACATACATTAGCATATAGGCTACCTATATGTATACCACACATACAAGAATAGGGAAGGGCATATGTGATCATGTGTTCAAGTGTGTGTGTGTGTGTGTGTCATGAGAGTGTATGTTCAAGTGTCAAAGGAGTGTGAGATAGACATGTGTGTGTGTTAGTGAGACATTAGAAAACAGTGAGTACAAAACAGTCTATAATATCCTGAATCAGTGATATATAATAGGAAAGAAAATCAGTTCTCAGCTATGGGGATAACATGTGACAGTATATTGAAACAATTATCAGTTGAAAGTTTACCAATGTAACAGTTGACAGTCCCATATATATATAACTCAATTTTAGTTAAAGGAAGAATGACCAATACTCAATAAGGAAGGGAATCAATTCAGGATATTAAAGATTGAAATAAAACATTCAATTACAGTTCATTAAGGAAAGAATAAATCTCAGGTTTTAGGAAATGAAATAACAGTGGCATGGCAGGGGATAACATGGGATAGGAAACAGTGAGTGAGTGAAGGCTTGAACCTGTGTGTGGGAAAACAGGAATCATTCTCAGGTTATAAGCAATATCAGTGAATACAAAACAATGAATAGGAATCCTGGAACAACAGTTCCTACATAACTCAATTCACCATTCAACCCAATTCGAATCACATGAAATCAAGACAATACAATGTATGGGAATTCAACTCAGGTTATCAAGAAGTAATCATTTAATTACAGTTCAAGATATAGAACTGAAACTCAATCAATGTATCAGCTATTACATTCGAAAACCAACACAATGTCAAAATCTCATTCTCAACCCAAAAGCCTAATTCGAATTGTAACATTGCATTAACATGAACTAACAATTTTGTGGGAGTATTTGACAGTTGAAAACATTACTTTAAAACAGGATTAAAAATAGGAATTAACATATGAAAAACTGAACACACCATGTATCAGTCCCTGTGTATCAGTCGAATGACATTTAACCCAAATTTGAATCCAATTCCCACATCAAAACCTATTCTAATATGTAAACTCGATTAACAGAGATTATTAAACATATATAGGATCTAAATTAGCAAATTAAATCACAATTTAAATCATTAAAATCTGAATTAAAATAGTGAATCAAAATAATAGGCTGTACACGCACAACGCACACCCCGTGCACATGCGATACCGTGTCCGACACGACACAAGAGGTCGTATAACTCTAGGAATCTCGTGTCAGTGGTTTCCCCAACTCGTGTGTCTAATATCACGTGTCCACGTGTCGTGTCCAAGGAGGATTTGCCCCCGAGTAGCAGGGCAAATCTGTGCGGCTGGAACGTGCGTGTTCGTGTGTCAAAACCGACACGACACGGCACGAATATTGACTCAGTCGAGGGGGAAACCATAAAGCACATGAATATGCAGAATTTCATTCAAAAACATTCCAAAAATCGAATCGAAATGCCCTTTGGGGCATTTCATCAAACACATTCATGCAAGGACTGATACGTGTCCGATACGGACACGTAATGGACACAAAACCTAGGGATAGCTATATCTACAGTTAGGGTAGACCTAGGGCTTCCTAAATATGCAATAATAACAGCAATTTATGGAAGGGATTCAAAATTTACCTAGGGTTTGCAATGGCTCAAAAAGCCCCAATGTGAGTGGATCCTCAAGCTACCAAAACTCCTTCAAATTGTCCACACTCTAAAATTTCTCAACACAAACAGCAAGTAGAAGGAATTTAGAACCTTTTGCAATTGGTTTGGATAAAAAAGGAATTAAATTGGATTTTCTAGGAATTATTGAAGTTGGGAATTTACCTCTTTTTCCAACTTGAGAACTTTCTAAAGGAGGCTAGCCCTAACTTTGAGGAGGCATTAAATAGATGGAGGGAAAGCCCTAAGTGGCCGGCCAAGTGGGGATTGGGCTAGGGTTAGGGTTCCACTAGTGGTCTATGGGCCTCTATGGGCCTAAGTCATAAGTCATGACTTGTGAAACCACAAGCCATTAATCCAATCTCTATTCTAATTCCTATATCCAAATTGGTTCTAATGACTAGGATATGATTAGCTTAAATCAAACTAGGGTTTCATAATCTAACCAAGTAGTCATGGCTAGGGTTAGCTTCTAGGTTAGTCTCCAAAGTCAACACTAGTCAAAGTCTAGAATAGTCACTAATTAAAAATTACCAAAAATTACTTAAAATTCCAATAATTATAATTAATACTAAATAATTCCAAATAATTCCAAAATTTAAAAAATGACCAAAATACCCTCAAACTAGAAATGTGGTAGTGACAAATCTACCCCCTAAAATAATTTCGTCCTCGAAATTAAAAGGCGAAACTAAACTGCTGAGAAGGATAGAAAAGTATACCTCAAGGTCCAAAAAGATAGGGGTATCGCTCGTGCATCTCATCCTCCCGCTCCCAGGTCGACTCTTCTGGAGAATGATGCCTCCATGCGATACAAACCAAGGGTATCACCTGGTTTCTCAGCACCTTCTCCTGTCGATCCAGTATCTCCACTGGCTGCTCTGGATAGCTGAGAGAAGGTCCAACCTTGATCTCCGAATGGTCGAGTACATGACTAGGGTCAGCCATGTACCGTCTCAACTGTGATACGTGGAATACGTTGTGAACTCCCACTAGTGCAGGTGGCAAGTCTAGCCTATAAGTAACATCACATACCCTCCCGCTGATCACGAAAGGTCCGATGAAGCGCGGGCTAAGCTTCTCACCTCTACCAAAACGTATCGTACCACGAGTCGGAGATATCCGCAGAAAAACCATGTCTCTAACCTAATCACAAGCAAGGTCTCAAGTTACTAAAAATCAAATACGATCAATCAAAAAAAAAAAATACAACCTACTTCTAATCCTATATCTAAATCTGTACCTCAAACTCCAACGGCCTTCGGTGGCTATCGGCCCAGTACCGATGTTTGTCCTGCGCAACGCGAAGTCTATCCCTGATGAGCTTCACCTTCTCGGCTGCGTCAACAACCATCTCTTGTCCCAGTAAAGCTCGCTCTCCAACATCATCCCAAGATAAGGGTTAACGATACCTACGCCCGTACAGAGCCTCAAAAGGTGACATCTCAATGCTGGCCTGATAACTGTTGTTGTAAGCAAACTCCACCAAATATAGATGATCCTCCCAGGAACCTCCAAAATCTAGGACGCACGTCCGCAGCATATCCTCAAGTGTCTGAATAGTCCTCTCTGACTGTCCGTCCGTCTGGTTGTGGTATACAGTACTAAACTTGAGCTGAGTGCCCAAACTAGTCTGCAGACTCCTCCAGAAATGGAAAGTAAAGCGACTATCCCGATCTGAGATAATACTGACGAGAACTCCGTGAATCCTGACTATCTGCCGCATGTACAACTTCGCAAGCCTCTCCGTAGACGTACCCACCTTGAATGGCAAGAAGTGGGCCGATTTGGTCAACCTGTCAACGATGACCCAAATCGCGTCTTTTCCTCCTGGTGTACGCGGCAACCCAGATACGAAATCCATGGTGATATGTTCCCACTTCCACTCTGGAATGGGCAACGGCTGCAATAATCCTCTAGGCCTCTGTCTCTCTACTTTGACCTGCTGACAGACCAAGCATCTAGCTACGAAGCTAGCTACCTCCCGCTTCATCCCGTACTACCAGACATGCTCTTGCAGATCCCTGTACATCTTGTTGGCACCAGGATGTATAGGGTACTGTGATCTATGAGCCTCCTGTATGATCTGCTCCCTAAGCTCCCCGCTAGGCACACATAACCTGGAACCGTACCTTAAGGCACCATCCTCTGCAAGAGAAAACTCACCAACCACCAACCCTGTACGAACCTGCTCTCGGATACACCGCAGAGCCACATCCTCGAATTGCGTTGCCTTGATCATCTCCATCAAGTCCGACTGTATTTGAAGGCCCCACAACTGCATCTGCACTCCGGACACGATTACCTCAATCCCAAGGCTCTCCAAGTCTACAAGCAAGTGCCGGTCCATAGTCAAACACATGGCTGTCGGATACCTACTCAAGGCATCGGCAACCACGTTGGCCTTCCCCGAATTATACTGAAGTGAGATGTCAAAGTCCTTCATCAACTCTAGCTACCTGCGCTGCCTCATGTTGAGCTCTTTCTGTGTAAACACAAACTTTAAGCTTTTGTGATATGTGAAAATCTCCACCCTCTCTCCATACAGATAGTGCTTCCACAACTTCAGAGCAAAAATCATTGCTGCCAACTCCAGGTCATGGGCAGGGTAGTTCTTCTCATGGGAACGTAATTGCCTGAAAGCATAGGCAATCACCTTCCCATGCTACTGTAAGACACAACCCAGCCCCTTTCCTGAAGCGTCACTATAAATAGTGAATCCACCTGATCCTGAAGGTAATATCAGAATCGGAGCTGTCATAAGTCGCTTCTTCAACTCATCAAAAGCTGCCTGACACTCCTCTGACCAAACATACTCAGTATCCTTCCGGGTCAACCGAGTCAACGGCTCTGCAACCCGGGAGAAATCCTGCACAAATCTCCTATAATATCCTGCCAGCCCCAGGAAACTCCTGATCTCTGCCACTGAAGTCGGCGCTACCCAAGCCTCAACTGCTGTGATCTTCTTCGGGTCCACTAAGATACCATCTCCAGTCACCACATGACCCAAGAAGTCAACCCTGTCTAGGAAGAACTCGCACTTCGAGAGTTTGCCATACAATTTCTCCCTCTTGAGTATCTCCAGAACCACTCTCAAGTGCTCCTCGTGCTCTTCCTATGTCTTGGAATACACCAGGATATCATCAACGAATACCACCACGAACTTGTCCAAGTACTGGTGGAACACCTTGTTCATTAGGTTCATAAACACTGCTGGTGCATTGGTCAGCCCAAACGGCATAACCAAAAACTCAAACTGCCCGTACCACGTCCTGAAAGCGCTCTTGGGAATATCCTCCCTCTTCACCTTCACCTGGTGATAACCTGATCTCAAATCAATCTTGGAGAACACCCGAGCTCCTCTCAACTGATCAAAGAGATCATCGATCCGCGGCAGTGGGTATCTGTTCTTGATCGTCAGGTTGTTAAGTGCTCTGTAGTCGATACACATCTGTACCGACCCATCCTTCTTGTGTACGAAGAGTACCGGTGCACCCCAAGGTGAAGAACTCGATCGGATGAAGCCCTTGTCCTGCAGCTCATCCACCTGCTTCTTCAGCTCTACCAACTCGCTGTTGTTCACTCGATAGACATGCTGAGAAATCGGTTCCGTACCGGGAACCAAGTCTATCGAGAACTCTACATCCCTGTCCGATGGAAGCCCTGGCAACTCCTCTGGAAATACGTCCATAAACTCTGCGATCAAGGGATGTGAAGCCACCTGCTCCTCAACTGAAGCTCCAAAGAAGACGCCACTGTCCGGCTCTGCCTGCCGCCGGGTATACTCAAACTCTGGCTGTCCTGGCGCCCCAAACAAAACTCTATCCCCTCGACAATCAATACGGGCGTGATGTCTACTCAGCCAGTCCATACCTAATACAATATCGTAGTTCGGTAATGGCAAGACGAGCAAACTCACCCCCAACTCTCGGCCTTCCAACATAACGCTTCGCCCTCTACACACATCACTCACGAGGATGACCACACCCCCGGTCGTGATCTTACTGGTCCTAGACAATGGGTCAGAAACCAGACTGTGTCTAATAGCATACGATACTGACATAAAGCTGTAGGAAGCCCCGGAATCAAAGAGTACAAAAGCTGGAGTGGAGTCGAGAAGAACCGAACCTGCTATCAACTCTCCGATGGCCTCTGCATCCTCGGCCGCCATGGAGAAAGCTCGCCCCTGCTGTCCACCCCGTGCCTGCTGCTGGTGCTGGTGAAACCTCTGTTGCTGGGTCTGCAGTGGCCCCTTCAGCTGTCCTGGGGGAACCTTGGCTGCTCCAACTCCTCCTAGTACCGGACGCATCGACGCCACTGGACAATCTCGCATCTGGTGGTCCGCTGACCCACACATCAAGCATCTGCCAAGTCTCTTTCTGCACTCGTCCTACTTGTGCCCAGGCTTCTTGCAGAAAGTACAACTGATAGCCTGCTGCCTAGGTGCCTGCTGCCCTCTCTGCTGCTGATGCTGCACCTGCTGAAGAGGTGCCCTGTCCTGCTGCTGATACTGCTGAACTGGCCTCTACGGCTGCTGATGCTGGAAGTGAGACCTCTTGGCCTGCCCCTGACTGCTGCTACCACCCTGGAAGTCACGACCCCTCTTCTGCTTTAACCCTAGGTCGTCATCCGCCGCCATAGCCCCAAAAAATATCTCAGCAAAAGTAGCATTCCGGTCGCTCTTAGTCAGCGACCGAACCTCTCTAATCAAGCCTCGGCGAAACTTCCTCGCATTCGTCTTCTCGGTCAAGTCATCTATAAATCGGGCCAATCTACAAAACTTCCCAGCATACTCAGCTACCATCTGGTTCCCCTGAACCAGACCCTAGAACTGTGCCTTGATACCTTCCAAGGCTACATCAGGAAAGAACTGCTCCTTAAACAGCTCCTTGAACTGGGCCCAAGTCTGGCCCTCAACTCCTACCCTGGGATCTGTCTGATACCACGCACGGGCTAAGTCCTGCATCTGACTGCCCGTCGCCTCGATCTGGAGTTGAGCTGGTATCTCCGCCAGCCTGAATATCTCCTCGATATGCTCTATCCAGTCGTCTGCATAATGGATGCCCTGTGCCGAAGAACTCTCTGGGATGCATCTTCTTGAAAGTCCTATATGTCCTTCTCCCTCCGACGGGGCTGCTGCTGGGCCCCCGGAGCAGTAACCAACTCTACAGTAGTGCGAACCAGCTGGTGTGCCTCGTCGATCCCCTGACGGAAATCGGCAGTCTTCCTCTGCTATTGCTGCTGGTGGGACTCCAGAATCCTCTCCACGAAGGAGAAGATATGTGCAGCATCTACCATCCCCGCAGGCGGAGGCTGCTGCGGTGGAAGGATCTCAGGAATCACAATGCTCGGCCTCCTGACTGGTGGAGGTGCTCCTCCAAAAGCTGCAGAAACACCGACTCCTGAGGGCTGCACTGGCCCTGTGGCACCGGGAGCTGGCTGTTGCTGAGGTCGAGAGGTGCTAGACCCCTCTCCAGCGTCTCCCAGTCCAGGGTGATACAATCTCGTCTCAACCATCCTGGAGACACAGATCAAACAAGAAACAATTACTGAGAATGAGTCGAATATATTAAAGGAGGACAGTTTAAATTTCTAAGGAAGACAATAAGCAGCAAAATAGATATACGGAATCTGATACGAAGTTTTTCTAGTGTGATTGAGTACCTTCAAAAAAAATACTAATTCCTACTGCAGGCTGCAGCGATATTCTAGTTCGAATACCACTACATTTCCAACCTAGACCTGCATGGGCCACCACTAAAAACGTGTTACGATCCGCACCCTAGAGTAAGGGTACGAGACGTGGGTACGTCCAGCCTACGCCGCAGTGTCGGCGGTAGAACGCTATCCTAGGTCAACATCTAACAATATAAAGGTACCTGTACAGTATATACTCTCCGAATGGAGGTGACATAGCAAATACAGTCTCAATCACAACTAAGGTAGAACAGGATAAAGATAGATAGATAATATCCAGAAAAGGAGAAAACACAGAGATACAATCCAGAATTCTAAGTGTCTAAATAAGTACATATCCCAAAATATCTCAGAATCCATATACAGTAATCCATGAAAAGTAAAGACATCCTAATCTAAGGAAGTGTCATCTACTGCTAGTGGGTCCTGCTGCTGGTCCAAGTCCAAGCACTCATCTAGGGTCGCACCGTAATACGTAGGGCAGAACGCCTCAGCCTAGTCCTCTGTAATATTTCAACAGGTCTAGTCAGGACAGGAGCGAGCACAGTACATCTCAACAAATCATAGCAGGTCAGGATATATAATCATGCTAGAGAGTAAGATACAAGAAACTGAAAGAATAACATGATAAAAAGGAAGACTGTAAAAACAAATAGATACAGTATATATAGAACTATCAGTGACTAGTGATTCAGAGCACAAGACGGTTATATAAACGGTACGATGTTGTACACGAGTAATCTACAGAGGTTGTACACGAGTAATCTACTGGATTGATTACATAACTACTTCTACTCCCCCGCCCCAATCAATACACAAGGATCTAGCTAAGTTATGTTATTATACACGAAGAATGGTCGTACACGAAGATAATGTGAATACATGAATATACACGATTTCACACGATTTGTACACGAATGTCACGAATACAAGGAGTACACGATGTTCACGATAAAGTACACGAACACGAATACCTAATGTATCCGCTAAGGGGATAACATCGCACGACAAGATCCATGTAGTACTAATCTGTGTTTCCAATGTGTCAGCATCATGTAAAGTAATCTAAAGCAGGAAATATACTCCTAATGCAGGATATGAAATGATCAGAGAATGTACTCGCCTATATCCTGAGTATCTGAAGAATATCTACTGTCCGAGGAGTGGTGTCTGTCTCCTATAGAACAGTACAAGTCACTATGAGTCTAAAATGATAATAAGATGCAAGTCAATGCATTCTACATGAATCTAGGTCAATCTAGGCCAAAGTCAACTCTTGGTCAACTTTGGTCAACTCTGGTCAACCCTAGAAGTCAAACTAGGTCAACTAAGTCAAACCTAAGTCAAACAAGTCTATATTAGTCTAACTAGTCTATTCTAGGTCTAACAAGGCTATACAAGTCCAATCTAGACTCTATGCTGACATTCAAGCCACCCATAGGCTAAGAGTCCTAGTCTAGGCTATTAGGCAATACCATGCCTAAAACCAAACCATATCACATATACACATGTCAATTCATATATCTAATATAATACACATATTGATATATTTATATAATATAACATAGTAACATACATTAGCATATAGGCTACCTATATGTATACCACACATACAAGAATAGGGAAGGGCATATGTGATCATGTGTTCAAGTGTGTGTGTGTGTGTGTCATGAGAGTGTATGTTCAAATGTCAAAGGAGTGTGAGATAGACATGTGTGTGTGTTAGTGAGACATTAGAAAACAGTGAGTACAAAATAGTGTATAATATCCTGAATCAGTGATATATAATAGGAAAGAAAATCAGTTCTCAGCTATGGGGATAACATGTGACAGTATATTGAAACAATTATCAGTTGAAAGTTTACCAATGTAACAGTTGACAGTCCCATATATATATAACTTAATTTCAGTTAAAGGAAGAATGACCAATACTCAATAAGGAAGGGAATCAATTCAGGATATTAAAGATTGAAATAAAATATTCAATTACAGTTCATTATTGAAAGAATAAATCTCAGGTTTTAGGAAATGAAATAACAGTGGCATGGCAGGGGATAACATGGGATAGGAAACAGTGAGTGAGTGAAGGCTTGAACCTGTGTGTGGGAAAACAGGAATCATTCTCAGGTTATAGGCAATATCAGTGAATACAAAACAGTAAATAGGAATCCTGGAACAACAGTTCCTACATAACTCAATTCACCATTCAACCCAATTCGAATCACATGAAAACAAGACAATACAATGTATGGGAATTCAACTCAGGTTATCAGGAAGAAATCATTCAATTACAGTTCAAGATATAGAACTGAAACTCAATCAATGTATCAGCTATTACATTCGAAAACCAACACAATGTCAAAATCTCATTCTCAACCCAAAAGCCTAATTCGAATTGTAACATTGCATTAACATGAACTAACAATTTTATGGGAGTAATTGACAGCTAAAAACATTACTTTAAAACAGGACTAAAAATAGGAATTAACATGTAAAAAACTGAACACACCATGTATCAGTCCCTATGTATCAGTCGAATAACATTTAACCCAAATTTGAATCCAATTCCCACATCAAAACCTATTCTAATATGTAAACTCGATTAACAGAGATTATTAAACATATATAGGATCTAAATTAGCAAATTAAATCACAATTTAAATCATTAAAATCTGAATTAAAATAGTGAATCAAAACAATAGGCTGTATACGCACAGTGCACACCCCGTGCACATGCGATACCGTGTCCGACACGACATGAGAGGTCGTGTAACTCTGGAAACCTCATGTCAGTGGTTGCCCCAACTCGTGTGTCCAATATCACGTGTCCACGTGTCGTGTCTAAGGAAGATTTGCCCCCGAGTAGCAGGGCAAATCTGTACGGCTGGAACGCGCGTGTTCGTATGTCCAAACCGACACGACACGGCACGAATATTGACTCTGTTGTAACGCCCCAAAAATAGAATACTGGAGAGCGGGGGCATACATTGCCAGCTACGTATATTGAAGTGCAACCCACCTCGCTATATGTTCACGGCTGTCTAGATACATAAGGGTTTAACTACAATCCATCAGTCTCCTATGGTCATGAACAAACCTAGTGTCTCAATCACCAACAAGTAGTAGCAGTCACAAGATATTAGAACATCAAATATACAATAGTAAGGCGTCCCATACATTACATATTGGATGATCATGAAGCTAGTCGTACAAAATGTTAAGACTAGCAAGAGTTTAGTCATACATGATCAACCCTAGGATTTGTCGATCATGTTATAGCCCGTAGGCAGACAATAAATAAGGTGCAACCGAGCTAACACATGCTCGTCGGCTAAACGCCTCAAAAGAATAATTTACAATGAAGTGGGAGAAAAAAAGAAATCCATTCGTTGCCAGGGTTACGCCTGGTGGCCACCATCTGGCTGGAAGGTAGGTAGAACCTCTGGAGCTGCTACGATATCTGTCCACACAAAACCAGCTGGGTCAGACCCCAGAAAGAGTAAGTGCCACAAAGGAGGCTTCACTTAGGAACTAAAACAAACATATCACAATAGAGTATTAAAGAGAAATAATAAATAAAGAAATGATAATAATAGAGATAACAACAGTAAACTGAGTACGAAAAAACCATTCAAGTAGCCAGGTCACAACCCTTAAACCAAACAAGGACCGGGGTTGCAGTCCTTCACCTGAATAGAAACCCGTCTCAAATACTATTGGTAAGTAAAACATGATTAGTCTTGGCATCGGGTAAAATAAAACAATAAACGAAGAGAGGATAAGGAACTGCTCCGGAAGCCAGGTTACAACTCTTAAACCAAACAAGGACCGGAGTTGTAACCCTTCGCCTGAACAGAACCTTGCCCCTGATCTTTACTGTGAAGGCTGGTATAAATAATCATGTTATTGGAGTAAAGTAAAACAAGACGAATATGGCTTGGAGAGCAATAAGACAATAAACGAAGAGAGGACACAGAACTGCTCCGGGAGCCAGGTTACAACTCTTAAACCAAACAAGGACCGGGGTTGTAACCCTTCGCCTGAAAAGAACTGGACCCCTGATCTTTATTGTTAAGATAATCACACATAATCAGGACGATATATGATAAGATAACCATAGAACTATTCAGATAGCCAAGTTACAACCCTTAAACCAAACAAGGACCGGGGTTGTAACCCTTCATCTGAACAGAACTTGGTATCTTAACATTTATCGATACAAGAAATCAGGTCATGATACAATCTTGTACAGGATCATGACAACTAGACAGGGCTGGACTCCATCCAATCAATCACGGCCAAGCAATGAGTACGGCTTGATACATTAACTAACTAGGGTTATCACAGGCCTAGTTACTAGCAAGATGCAATAAGATTATCCCAACAGCCACAAGCCCTGCAGACCATCCAATTATCCAGGTCGAATGTCTGTTTATTAATGGTGCACCACATGACTGTGTGCTAGAAATGTGCCCTACTCGTCGGTAGGCTACAAGTCCACTTAATGCGCCTAGATAACGGGATTGCCTGTAGCTGGGAATCTTTTCATGTCTACTGAATTATTCTAGTTTATTAGCCTTAGTCAATTTTAGTAGGTATCCCTAACCGTGGTACTCAGGGATCCCTATCCTAGACATGATGCAAGACAGTACCGGTTTATATGTATAAACACAATCGTCCACGGTGTCCAGGTCAATCATTCTTGTCAGGTCGTGTCATGTTATGTTAGCCGTCGCAACAGCAATTCGAGATGATCATGTCAGGTATACTTCTCATACTATGCCATGTTCAATTATCATTTCCAAATATATTAAATAATTCATGATTTTCAAGTTCATGACAAAAGGTAAAGGTGTACGCCATAGGAACTCAAGTTTCTACGCGCGTACTACCGATTACGCTAGTGAAACTTTATGCGTGAGCTTTACGCTAGCAAGCTCTACGCGAGCAAGGGAGCATACAGCTGAGATTTACGCTAGCCAGGCTTTACGCTAGCGAGATTGTACGCGCGTAAAATTTTACGCGCGAGAACTCTCGAGCAGATTTTACCCGAGTAAAACTTTACGCGAGGAAAAACTCGGGCAACTTTACGCTCGTGAAAGTCTGCTCGAGCCAGGGATTTTACGCGAGCGGGAGAGTCCCGAGCGTAAAAATCGAACAGCTCAGCGTAAAACGAAGTACGCTGGCACGCGATACGTGTGCGTAAAAAGGGAACTACGCAAACACGTTAAGACATGAGCGTAAAAGCTGAATACTACGCTGGCACGCAATGCGTGTGCGTAAAAAGGAACTACGCTAACACGTTAAGACGTGAGCGTAAAAGCTGAATACTACACTGGCACGCAATGTGTGTGCGTAAAAAGGGACTACGCTAACACGTTAAGACGTGAGCGTAAAAGCTGAATACTATGCTGGCACGCAATGTATGTGCATAAAACTATATCTTCTCCATATGGTCATTACAACCATGGGTAAAAAGCTCAGGAACTCCATTTCGGCCAGGACTTGGTGAAATCCGGCCATCCCAAAACCAAACTTGCATAAAATTATGAGGCCTACTGTAAGGAGCTCTTAGTTTTCGAAAATAAGCTATTTTAGTAGATCAAAACCAAAAAGATCGAAAATACTAGAAACTTAGATCTACGCATAACGAGTCATAGAATTTGAAAACACTAAATACTAAAGAGGCTTAAGATCTTGAGAAGAAGAAAATAGAACAACAAAAATGTGAGTTCCTTAGTGAAGCAAGTTACACTTGCCTAGCTCTCTTTCTGGTAGGTGAGGAAGTATTGGTGGAGAAGAAGAAGAAGTAAATGAAGAAGAGTAATTAAGAGAGAGAGAGTTGGACGGCTAATAAAGGAAGGAGTGGGGTGGTAGGTGGGAGTTGGTTCGGTCCACTTGGTTCATGATGAACCAAATAAGCAAACCCAAGCCTAGTCGAACCAATCCCAAGGTGAACCAAACAATGAAAATGCCAAATAAACCAAGCAGGGAGACATACAATACGAGTCAAAATACGTACACGTATATCCAGATACGTAATACGAACCACAGACATTACATCAGTCGAGGGGGAAACCATAAAGCACATGAACATGCAGAATTTCATTCAAAAACATTCCAGAAATCGAATCGAAATGTCTTTTGGGACATTTCATCAAACACATTCATGCAAGGACTGATACGTGTCCGATACGGACACGTATTGGACACGAAACCTAAGGATAGCAATACCTACAGTTAGGGTAGACCTAGGGCTTCCTAAATATGCAATAATAATAGTAATTTATGGAAGGGATTCGAAATTTACCTAGGGTTTGTAATGGCTCAAAAAGCCCCAATATGAGTGGATCCTCAAGCTACCAAAACTCCTTCAAATTTTCCACACTCTGAAATTTCTCAACACAAACAGGAAGTAGAAGGAATTTAGAACCTATTGCAATTGGTTTGGATGAAAAAAGAATTAAATTAGATTTTCTAGGAATTATTGAAGTTGGAGATTTACCTCTTTTTTTAACTTGTGAACTTTCTAAAGGAGGCTAGCCCTATCTTTGAGGAGGCATTAAATAGATGGGGAGAAAGCCCTAAGTGGCCGACCAAGTGGGGATTGGGTAGGGTTAGGGTTCCACTAGTGGTCTATGGGCCTAAGTCATAAGTCATGACTTGTGAAACCACACGCCATTAATCCAATCTCTATTCTAATTCCTATCAAATTGGTTCTAATGACTAGGATATGACTAACTTAAATCAAACTAGGGTTTCATAATCTAACCAAGTAGTCATGGCTAGGGTTAGCTTCTAGGTTAGTCTCCAAAGTCAACACTAGTCAAAGTCTAGAATAGTCACTAATTAAAATTTACCAAAAATTACTTAAAATTCCAATAATTATAATTAATACTAAATAATTCCAAATAATTCCAAAATTTAAAAAATGACCAAAATATCCTCAAGCTGGAAATGTGGTAGTGACAGGTTGAATTACAGGAGGCGAAAGGAAATTCCTCGTCTTCCGGGATTTGCACATGTTTCTCCAGTTGTTGTTGGAAAGGTGTTTGGTGCTGCAGTCGTTGGAAAACAGACTGCCTATCTTCAGGTGCTGCCGACTTATCGCAGCAGCAGTTGATGATGACTTGGGTACAACGACGTCCCGAGAGGGGCTCATCGCACGCCAAGGTTGCTTCCTTCTCCTTGCGTTTGTGAGTAATCACCTCTCGCAAGTCGATAGCGGATTGATCTACCTTTACATCCCATTTGTGGACTCGGGTATCCCGAGCACACGGGTGCGTAGGTGTTATATTTGCTCCCTGATCCGAGGCAACTAAAAGCATTTGCTCTCGATCGTTGGAGGGAGACTTTTGAGACCCATCCTGTCCGTTAGCCCTGGGGGACTAGACGCGGGTGGTTCTGTACAACTTTCTATAAAGAGACCGTATAACAGTTAACGGTGTCCGACGGTCAGCAACTTGGACAGTTAACTGGGCTTATTGGGCCCGCACTGCACTAGACTTCTTTGACTTAGCACCCGCAGACGCATAGTAAAAAGAGTCCAGATTGATACATCCCATATTCTCAATAGGCCGTATGGAGTCGGGCCCGCATGAGAGATGGTCAAACACAGAGCTTCTGACAGGGCCGCATGAGACACTCTGCCTATGGCCAGAATTGGCTGCCGCATGGGCCATCTGCCTGCGGCCAGAGTTGGCTGCTTCATGGGCGACCTGTCTGCGGCCAGAGTTGGCTGTCGCATGGGCCATCTATCTACGGCCAGGGTCATCTATCGCACGGGCGATCTGTCTATGGCCAGAGTCGACTGTCGCATGGGCCTTCTGCCTGCGGCCAGAGTCAGCTGCCGCATGAGTCATCTGCCCATCTCTCTTATGCGACCTCTTCCTCGTCTGTATGAATTTCCCTCGTGCCTCCAAAAACTCAGCATCGTAGTATTTTTCTTTACTGGATTTGGGGACAGTAGGGTTATCTGCGGTCGAAAGCAAGGCCGTAGGAGAGTCTTGATCACCGTCTTGGGCCGCAGAAGGAGCTTCTTCGAGAACCTGGTCGGGGGCAACAGTTTTGTGCTTCGCCATGCTGTAGGCTCTTTTTGGGTTGGCATACTTCTGCGATGGGCTGGCGCTCCATTCAGAGAGAATTTCTTCGAATGCTTGTTGGTCAAATCGAACCACGAGCATTTGCTGCATGGAGCCGAGCTTGAACACGTCAGATTGCGTCACCAACTTCTCATCAGACGAGAAGGATATCCCCATCATAGTCGTCTTCGTGTTTTCCATTAAATATCGAGCACGACAAAATTACAAATGAATTGAACTTGATTGCAAAAACTTGCTTGTACAAGAAAAAGCCACGAAATAAATCCTAGGAAACAATCTAAGTATAATTGTTTAGTTTTGATTCTGGGGGATAATGATAGAGGCTCGAGAAAGTGTAGCAACTCTGCCTTACTCCTTGGACTATCTGACACGGTCCTTGCTCTTGAAGCAATTGCCCTTCGTAGGTTGCCAGCCTTTTGCATAGGTGTGGTACCCTGCTATTTATAGTGATAGATATCTTGAGCCGCATGGTTGGTCGCGTGGCCACGTGGCTACAGCAGCACACAAAGACCCACTCCTTGGCCGCCAGCTGGTAACTTGTTGAGATTTTGTTGCAGCATATCTTGGTGGTTGAGATTTGGTTAGCCTGTCATGTGTCCCATCACAAGATAGGATCAATCTACTTGAGTCATTTTGAGCCGCATAGGCCTTTCAGGGTTCGGCCATGTTGTGCCGCATAAGACTCATGCGGTAGTCTCCCTTAGTTTACATGTAGCTTGGAGACTTTTAAGCTGCATAGGTTCTATATTCTGGGCTGCATAAAGCTCATGCGGCTCAGATTGTAGTTACCCTTGGCCGCATGAAGCACATAGATTGAGCCGCATAAGGTTCATGTGGCTCGGGTTGTAGTCCTTTTAGCCACATGGCCATGTCCAGACTGGTGACATGATATTTTGTTTGATCACATCTTATCTTCTTTTTGTCAGAGTGTCAGAGTTGTCAGAGCTGTCAGTTTTGCCAATTTTGACAGAGTTTGTCAGCTTTATCAGAAGGGTTGATCAGCTTGGCCGTATAAGTAACTATTCTCTCTGCGGCTTAAAAATTAGTCTAGTAAAGATGGGCCACAGGGGCATGCTGAGTGTGTCATACGGCTCTTCTTTATGCGGATCAATTTGTTCCAGAGTACTCATGCGGTCAGTTGTGATCCGCATGAACCCCATATTTTCTATGCTTTTATATCAAGTTGCAGTAAAATATCCTAACGGCATTATCATAAATATTATCAGAAATTTCAAAGAAGTCCCGAATTCCAAGTTGGTTAAATATAGGAGCATATTCAAAAAAAATTGTAAAATTCACACAAGCTCCATTACAGATTTTACGACCAAAGAAGGAAGTAAACCAAAGATCGAAAAATTCCTGGTCAGGGAATAGACCGGAGTCATAGTCGTCATTGTCAGAAGGACGAGCTGGACTAAAAACATTGGTTGGGACATAGTCAGAAGAAGATGATCCTACTTAGGAGGTATCAATCCTTCTCTTTTGGGCTTTGGGTGCTATAGAAAGCAAAGAGAGAGGATATATGATTACTTTTGTATGAAGGAAGAAGAAGATGAAAAAGATGAAGAGGATCACTTCAAAACTCCACAAAACTTGAAGAGGAGGAGGAAGAGAACCTTCACTTAGGGTTTTAGAGAGGATATTCGGTGGAAAGATGAGAATAGAAGTAGGAATAGTGGGGTTTATAAGGACTAGGGCCGACTATTCTGTTCTAAAAATCCGTACGGTTACCATTCGAACTCGGTCCGAGTTCTGCCCGAGTTCGGTTGCTTGTATTTCCAATGTCATTAATGTTGTATAATTGACAAACATCAATGTATAACATGCACACTTTTTCATTTAATAATTTATGTTACTTTGTGTTAGCTGTAGGGACCGGATCCCCGCTAGTGTTAGTCCGAAGACTAGTATACCGTGTCGCTTCAGCCTATTTACGCCTGTATGACAGAAAAATCCTTTCGACTTGTACCTAAAATAACGTCTATTATTCAAGGTCAAAGTTTTGAGTTATAAATTAATTTACTAATCATACTATATTATGAATCTGAAAATTCAAGTATGCCGAGCTCTCGACGCAGATTGTTAAAGCGGTCTTCAGCTAATGGTTTTATGAAAATGGCTGCTAGTTGATGATCCGTGTCAACAAATTCTAAGCAAATATCCCCGTGTTGTTGGTGATCATGTAAAAAGTGATGACGAATCTCTATGTAATTTGTGCGTGAATGACATATAGGATTTTTAGTCAGGTTAATAGTGCTAGTATTGTCACAATAAATAGAAATCTTAGTGTAGTATAGATTGTAGTCTTCCAAGATTTGTTTCATCCATAAAATTTGAGCCCAACATCATCCTACGACGATATATTCAGCCTCAGTAGTTGATAATGTAACAGAATTTTGTTTCTGATAAACCATTAGACTAAAGCTTTTCCTAGAAAATGACATGTATCGCTGGTACTTTTATGGTCTACTTTGCATCCTACAAAATCTACATCCGAGTAACCTATCAGGTTAAAGGATTTGGTTTTAGAATACCATAAGCCGACTATTGAAGTTCCCTTAAGGTATCAGAATATACGCTTAACTGCACATAAGTGTGATTCCTTAGGATTTGTCTGATATCATACACAAATGCAGACACTAAACATAATATCAGGGCGACTAGCAGTTAAATACAATAAACTACCAATTATACCTCGATACTTACGTTGGTCGACAGGTTTATCACTTTTATCAGTGTCAAGCTTTGTTGATGTAGCCATTGGAGTTCTGATTGGTTTTATATTGTCGAAGTTGTACTTTTTCAGTATGTCCTTTGTATATTTAGCTTGATTGATGAATGTTGCTTTTGAGTGTTGTTTGATCTGAAGTCCTAGGAAGAATTTCAGCTCTCCCATCATACTCATCTCAAATTCACTCTGCATATACTTAGCAAACTCTTGGCAAAGTTTTTTATTAGTAGATCCGAATATGATGACATCAACATATATTTGCACAAGAAGAATATCATCATCTAAAGACTTGATAAATAAAGTAGTATCAACTCTTCCTTTTGAAAAACTATTTTCGAGTAAGAAGCACTTAGGCATTTATACCAAGCACGAGGTGCCCGTTTGAGTCCATAAAGTGCTTTCTTAAGTTTGAAGACGTGATCAGGTTTTTAAAAATCTTCAAAATCAGGGGGTTGTTTCGCAAAAAACATCTTCTTTCAAAAATCTGTTTAAAAATGCACTTTTTACATCCATTTGAAATAATTTAAAATCATTAAAACATGCATATGCACAAAACATGCGGATAGCTTCTAGTCTAGCAATAGGAGCATATATCTCGTCATAATCAATATCTTCTTCTTTATTATAACCTTGTGCCACAAGACGTGCTTTGTTGCATAGAACTTGTCCATCTTCACTTAAGTTATTTCGGAACACCCATTTAGTACCAATTATCGATTGAACAATAGGTTTAGGAACGAGTTCCCAAACTGGTTTCTCTCAAATTGATTTTGTTCCTCTTCCATGGCATCAATACAAAAAAGATCAATAAAAGCATTTGCTGCATTCTTAGGTTCTACTTGTGAAATGAATGCTATATTAGCTACTATTTCAGTATCTCTATATAAAGAGTGTGTACTTACACCTTTTGATATATCACCTATAATGAGCATCTCTGGATGATCTGGCAAGAACTTCAATGATTCAAATCTATGAGTCAGATCTTCCATAGGACTTTTATTTGTTCTAGATTGTACATTTTCATCATCACTGTCGCTAGATCTGTGACTATTGAGCTCATCAAAAATGACGTTAATGGATTCTTCAACAATCATAGATCTTTTATTGAAAACTCTATATCCTTACTCTTAGCAGCATATTCGAGAAATATCCCTTTATCTGCTTTAGAGTCGAACTTTTCCAAGTTGTCCTTGGTGTTCAGGATAAAATAGCGACATCCAAAAAACTTTAAAATATGAAATATTTAGAATTCTTCCAAACCAAAGTTATAAGGTGTTTTCTTCGAAATAGGTCGAATTAGCACCCTATTTAAAACATGACAGGTTGTACTTACAGCTTCTGCCCGAAAGTATTTAGGAAGATTGTGCTGACTCAGCATGACTCTTGGCATCTCGCTTAGTGTACGATTCTTCCACTCTATAACACCATTCTGTTGAGGAGTTCTAGGACAGAAAAACTCGTGGTAATATCTACTATCATTATAAAACTTTTTGAAATCAGTATTTACGAATTTGTCACCATAATCACTTCGGATACGAGTAATCATGAAACCTTTTTTGTTTTGTACCTTTTTATAAAATATCTGAAATTCAAAAATTGTATCATTTTTGTTTGATAAAATGTAAACCCAAGTAAAGTGAGAGAAATCATCAATAATAACAAAGGCGTAGAGCTTATCGCCAAGACTAGCGACTCTATTTGGACCAAATAAATCTATATGTATCAACTGTAAAGTTCTAGAAGTACTTACAGCGTTGATGGAATTAAATGTCGACCTATGTGCTTTATTCTTTTCACAGTCGACACATACCATATCTCTCTTGAATGATATCTCAGGGAGTCCTTTTACCAACTTTTTAGTGCTTAGCCATGAGATAGTATCCATATTAGCATATCCTAGCCTCTTATGCCACAACCAGCTTTCATCTAAGTTTGCTACTAGGCATCTTTCTGCATTATTAGTACTCTCTAGAAAGAAAACATAATTATTGTCTTCTCTAATCCCTTCATATACAGGATTACCAGATGATATATCAAATATTGTACATTTATCTTTTATAAAATTAATGCCATAACCATTATCTGCCAAGTGACTTATGCTCAGTAGGTTATGTTTCAATTCCGTAACTAGATAAACATATTTTATTACAGGATAAGGAGATATACCAACAATGCCATTTCCAATGATATCACCTCTCAGGTTGTTTCCGAAGAAGACATATCCTTCTTTCTTCATCGATAGCGGGACGAACAAAGATGCATCACCAGTCATGTGCCACGAACATCCGCTATCGAGGATCCACTTACTTTTAGCATGAGAGGGTTGAGGGTCCACCTACAAAATAAGTAGATGAATCCTCTGGTACCCATTTACTGAAGGGTGCATGTTGATTAGTCTTAGGTTTCCAAATCAGTATGTGATTATCAACAAGCTTTCTTGCTAGACAATATTATGATATGTGCCCATGAGTACCACAGTACGTGCTAGTAAGTTTTGAAAACATGTTCGTTGATTTTGTGTTGACATGCATACGTGGTTTCTTTGAAAACCTATATGTGAAAGCATGGTGATATTAGTGTTTCTTACGTGCTTTCTATGTTTTAGTCCTCTTAGGTGTATGCTTAGCAATATGACTAATTTTAGCCTGTGTCACAGGTATAGCCTGTTTGCCTAACTTGATTTCTAACTTTTTAGAAACCACATAAGACTCTTCATATTTAGCGGTCATATCAATGAGCACTACAACAAAAAACCCTTTTAATGACGGCTAAAAAGCGTCATTAATGACGTACCATGACGCTTTTTTTTCCACAGCAACCGTCATGAAAACGGGTGTTATAAATATTTTTTAAAAGCGTCATAAAATAACCGTCATGAATATGATGAGTTTCTGCTACACTTATTTTCAGCATAGTTTGAAAGCGTTATGAATAGATAATCTGTATAGACTCAATTCAGCACATTTATAATGCTCAATTCTGCACATTTATATATTACTTTCCAAAAAAATTATAGATCAATGCTCAATGTTGCTCAATTCAATTTCAAAACATTTATTTTGAACCATATTCACAAGAAAACATCTAAATGTTATAGAGTACCATTTAATCCATTTACAAATATATACATAACATATATCACCATCTTCATTACATTTTTTCAAAATAAGACATCCAAATACATATATTTACAACTACTACTAGTAAGTAGACCCTCAAAACTATTAGTACATTGGCTTCAACTTTGAGCACATCAAAACTGTCGGCATCACGTAGCAAAACCCTAAAAATGTCTCCCTCCATCATACACTTTGTGTTAAAGAAGTAGCCAAGTGATAAGTAGGTCTAGTACTGCATCACCAAGAAATTCAAGCCTCTGGTTTTGAAAAAATAAAGAAAAAGAAGTCAAATGCATGATTATAAATATGAAAAGTAATTTTGAGTGTCAAACAAAAAATGATAAATATATCAGTATCTAGTATCAACTAGAAAAAACTTCTAAACTTGCTTACTTGGTAGCAGTAGCTAGTTCCAATTTCAGAAGCATGAGTTATTGCCTCCAATAAAAGGCGTTTAATAGCAAACTCATAGCGTAATTTCTTTTCCAGAATTTCCATGTCATCAGATCTGGGAACACAACTCCAAAATGACATAGAGGTGGTCATTGCTTTCCCAACCATTTCAGACTCAAGTTCAGTATCAATGCCTAACCATTTCAATACAACAAGAGCAGCAGTTAATCCGCCACCAACATAATATGCCCCAATTAGAGCCGCTACGCAATCAGATATTGTCTTAGATTACTATACCAAAAGAATGTTGTTTTGAAGCATAAAGGTGCACAAAATGAACTAGTTTGAAGCTAAACCAATCATAACAAAATAATTTATTTTATAAATAGATAGAAATATGTATTTCATATAGAAAAGTATATTAAAACAAACCCGAGAATAATTGCAAACAGAGCAGACACCTGGAATAATTCAAGAATGCCATAGCAAGACTGCACTACAAAAAGAATAAATGTCAAAATTCTTATATTTACTCTCCCTTCAACCAAATCCTGTGTTCCAATATTAACCAAATCCTGAATCATATTCACAAAGAAATGAGACACAGAAATTGAACCTAGAGCAAGAACTGTTTGTAATATAAGAAACATAGAAACTAAAGTATCACAGGACTAGTATTATACAGAATCTAGCCATTAGATAATAACCATATGTGTCTTAGTTAAGTGGTCCAGTTGGGAATGTCTCACCATTCTTAAGTAAACCATCCAAGTTGACATACTCTTGGAAAACCAGTCATTTCAAACCATCTCTTGGTTGTGGTTTAAATCGACTGAATGCATTCTGATGCACACTCGTGCATAGTTAGTATAGACTGTATAGTAAGCCACTTTAAAGAAAAACAAGAAATTTGCATCAAATTTGTATCGACTCTTATGTCTAAATATTCACTTTTGTCAATCAACATGACAAAAAATCAATGACACAGACAATAGATAGGAAATAAATAGCACTAAAATTGTCTTCTGTCCAAGCTGTTGGACGGTTCTTAACTTCTTACTCTGATCAGTTGGCTTTATACTAAACCATCTGATTAGGTTGAAGAACAATTTTAGACCCAATTTGGGTTTGAGCCCATCAGATCCAAGCCAACGAAGCTAATCATTAAACAAAAAACTGTTTCTAAACCAGTTGCGCCTTGCCCAAACTCCAAGTTAGGAAATTTTTGTTTATGTTTTAAGCTAAAAAAATTATCGTAAAGTGCACTTGAAATAGTGACCTGTATACTGCCTTTCTACAATCTTTGAGTTGCTCATAATGAAATCTTGTAATGTAAAAATGACAAGGAAACACTGCCGACTGGTATAAAAAAGTGAATAGTTATTCAGGGATGGAACCTGAATCTGCCCCTCAGCACTTTGGCAGTTAATCTCCCCACCAAGAAACAAGGCCCATTATCATGAACATGCTTCATGGGAACAAAAGAAAATTGCAATGTGTACACAACTAATGGCAGAATCAGTACTAAACGTAACGAGTTTCAGTATTTTACCAAACAAATGATCCTCCACGCTTTCCTGCGGCATGTACTCGTAAACCAGGAGCCTCTCGTCCCCCTCGGCGCAGTACCCGTACAGATTTACGAGGTTGGGATGGCGCAGCATGATCAGCATCAGGGTCTCCACCAGGAACTCCTTGCTCCCCTGGACCCCTTTCATGTTCAAATGCTTGACCGCCACGACCTGGAAATGGACGATTTTACAATCGAAAATCGAAATGAATCGCTCGAACAAATTTCGAACAGGATCGGATCGTAATTTGCCTGTCCCGACTGGAGTTGGCCCTTGTAAACCCTCCCGAACCCGTCCTCGTCGATCAGATTGGCCTCCTTGAAGTTCATGGTGGCGACCGCCAGGTCGCGAAAGGAGAAGCTCTAGGCGCAGTTATTGGTTTCACAGTGGGCAGACAGCGACGGCTTCCTCCTCTGCTCTACCCCCCACACACAAAAAAAAGCCCATAAATTTCAACAGAAGTCGAAAAAAGAAAAAAGATGTAAACTTTAGGGCAAAATGAGTACCGAAAGACGAAATGCACCGCACGATGGAGCTGTCCTCGATCCGGTTGCTCCCGATCTCCTTCCGTCGGGGCCGGAAGAAGGAGAAGCAACCCATGGCTCCTTCCGAGCTCCGCCGAAAACCCTAGCTCTCTCGAAACCGGAAGAAGGAGAAGCAACCCATGGATCAGAAACCCTAACCTAACTCTTGAGGAAATTGGGGGAGAAGAGGTTTGGAGAGATGCTGCTCCTTAGAAAATGGATGAGAAATAAATTTTCTCTCTCCCATTTAGCTTTTATACAGTGAAAAAAAATTACAAGTTTGCCACCGCTCTAAAGTATTAATGACGGTTTGTTTTATAAACGTTATAAAAAGTCCAAAATTAGTCCAAACCGTCATAGAAAAAAGGTATTTTTCAACTTGATAACGCTTATGTATCAGCCGTCATTAAAACTCCCTATCGAGCGTCATTAAAAGGGTTTTTTGTTGTAGTGGAGTCTTTGCTCTGTGACTAAGTGCTTCTTCTTCTCTATGTCATATAACTCTTATATCATGATATAGTCTTTTTCTTTCTTTTCAATTTTGAGGATAGCCTCATGATAGTCTACTTTAAGATTGGCTATCTCATCCATGTTACCAGTAGTACATGTCTCTCTAATATCTTCAATGATATTTGACAGTCTAACTACTTCGGTTGTGCATAACTTGACCTCTTTTCGAGATTGTTTATACTTGTCAAGCACATTTCTGTGTTCTTTAAGAAATTCGCTGAAGGTATTTTCTAGCTCATCGAAAGTAAAATTATCATATAGAGTATTTGAGGATACCTTATCAAAAGCCATAAGACAGACATTTATAGTGCTGCAGGGTCTATCTTTTTCTTCTTCTAATTCACTAGCATCACTTTTATGCCAGATACTTGTATTTGCATACTTTCGACCAGTTGTTTTCTTCGGCTTGATCTTGATCTATCATATGGACTGTTTTTCTTTAGAGTTGGGCAGTCCTTCTTCATATGTCCTGACTTCTTGCATCCAAAGTAGATTCTTTCTTCTTTATTGCTTTTATGGACATCTTTCTTCTTTCTGTTTGATTTCTCAAACTTTAAGAATTTTTTGAAATTTTTCACTAGCAGGGCTTGTTCATCACCACTGGATGAGTCTTCATCAGAATCTTTGTATGTTGATCTTCTGGCTTGAGCTTTGAAGGCGATAGATTTTTTTTAGGATTGCTTCTTCAAACTCTTGTAGGTCTAGCTCATGGGTCATATTAGCTTGCCCATAAGTGTTTCCAGAGTCATTGTGGTGAGATCGTTTCCTTCAATGATTGCAGTTAGCTTTGGGTTCTAGTTCCTGGTTAGAGCTCGTAGCACTTTTCTGATCTTCTCGTGATTACTGTAATCCTTACAAAGAGATTGCAAAGGATTGGTAGTGTCACTCATGTTTTCCGTTATACGTATTTTTAGTATATTTGTACGAATTTCTGACGTTTGTCAAGTGACCCGTAGTTAGACTTGTCTTGCTTAGCCTGATCCTGGTTTAATCTTGCCTTAGTTTATTTTGGTTCATCTTGGTTCGGCTTGGCTTGGATGGGTTTTGTGTGGTTTGAGATGAGAGGGGTTGATATATAAGTCAACTCTCCTATCTCTCTCTTTATTAATTTTATTTTTTTCATTCATCTTCTCCATTACTCCTCTCTATCCACCATAGAAACCATAGGCAAGTGTAACTTGCTTCATGATGGATCTCAAGATTTATCATTCTATTCTCTTCTTCGTTTGATTCTAAGCCTTATTAGAACTTAGAGTTTTTAGTTTTCATGGATAGATTTGTGTAGACCTATGTTTATAACTTTTCTCGATTTTTCTTTGTTTTGACCTCTTGAACGTCATTATTTTCGAGATCTAATGGTCCTATGTTGTAGAAAATTTGTTTCTACCCAATTTAGACCCTTGAAAGTCCCGATTTTGACTTATTTTGAGAGATTTATGGTCTTTCTAGTCCATGGTTCTCATGAACATTTGGAGGCCGGTTGGAGAAGATAAGCAGTGCATGCTGATGCATGCTGGCACATACATGATGGGACATGCATGATGGCACATGTTGTCTTGGCGCATACTGCGGATGGTGTCTTTTGGCCCATGGCGCATGCTGTCCTAACGCATGTTATCCCTGGCATATGCTGTCCTGGCGCATGCTGTAGATTTTGCATTTTGGCCCATGCCGTATGCTGTCCTGGCACATGCTGTCCCTGGCATATGCTATCCTGGCGCATGCTGTAGATGGTGCATTTTGGCCCATGGCGTATGCTATCATGGCGCATGCTGTCCCTAGCACATGCTGTCCTGGCGTATGCTGTGGATGGTACATTTTGGCCTATGGCGTATGCTGTCCCTTGTATATGCTGTCCTGGCGTATGTTGTGGATGGTGCCTTTTGGCCCATGGCGCATGCTGTCCTGGCGCATGTTGTCTTGGCGCATGCTCCCCCTGGCGTATGCTGTCCCTGGTGTATGCTGTCCTGGCGTATGCTGTCCAGGCGCATGCTGTCCCTGGCGCATGCTGTCCTGGCGCATGCTATCCCTGGCGCATACAGTTCCTGGCACCCCTTTTGACCCCTTGTGCCATTTCTTTCCATAATAATTCTTGTTACCTTTATCCATACTTGTCCCCTTGGTCCTTAGTACAATGTTATGATCTTTGCTTGTATCCTTTTTTTTGACTTATCCTGTGACGACCCGACTTAATAACTTGTTGAGCATAGTAAGTCTTCAACTTGATAAGATATGACTGGACATGACATGAACACGACATGATAACTCTTGATAGTGACCCGTCGTGGTGCACTCTAGACAAGCAACTTGACATGATAATTCTTGATAGTGGTCCATCGTGACGCACTCTTGACATGATAAGTATACTTGGCATGTAATCTTGAATGCTGTTGCGACGACTATCTTGATATGCTAAGTAATAACTCATCTTGACATCGTTGGTGATTGTTTTTGAATGTGCTTGTATAAGCTACCAGTCTCGTCTCGCATCATGTTTAGGACTTGCATCCCTGGTTACCACAATCAGGGATTCATGCGGAATCTGACTAGGTTAATTACTAGATTGATCAAAGTAGCTCATATAGAGAGATGTTTCCAGTTACAGGCGATCCCGTTATTCCGGCCACACCCGATGGACTTGTAGCCTACTAGGCTTGTGATAACCCTAGTTAGTTAAAGTATCAAGCCGTACTCTTTGCTTGGCCATAAATGTTGAATGGAGTCCAATCCTGTCTAGCCTTGTCTAGATCCAATACATGGCTATCTCAGGACATGCTTGCTTACGCTTTACTTGTAGCAATAAATGGCTAGAGACCCGGTTTTGTTCAGGCAAAGGGTTACAACCCCGGTCCTTGTTTGGTTTAAGGATTGTAACCTGGCTTCCGAATTAGTTCCTCATCCTCTCGTCATTTATTGCCTTATTTACATTTAATGTCTTCTTGTTATTATTCGTGTTTATGTTCTGACATGCTGGTTTTAGTTCTTAAGTGAAGCCTCCCTTGTGGCACTTGCTTTTTCTGGTGTCTGATCCATCTGGTTTTGTATGGCCAGATTTCGGAGCAGCACCCGAGGATCTCCTAGCCTTCCAGCCAGATGGTGAACTCTAGAAGAAATCTTGGCAACGAGTGGGTTTTTATTTTGCTCTCCCGCTCTATTATAAAATTATTCTTTTGAGGCGTTTAGCCGCCGAGCAAGTGTTAGCTCGTGTTAAATAGTTATATTTCTTGTCTGTCTAATGGCTGTAACATGATTGATAAATACTAGGGTTGATCATGTATGACTGAAACTCTTGCTAGTCCTCGTATTTTGTACGACTAGCTTCATGATCATCTGTATATGAAATGTATGGGATGCCATACTATTGAATATCTGATGGTCTAACATCTTGTAACTATTATTACTTGCTTAAGATTGAGACACTAGTCTTGTTCTTGACCATAAGAGACTGATGGCTTATAGATAAACCCGCATACATCTAGACAGCCGTAATCGTATATCGAGGTGGATTACACTTCTATATACGTAGCTGGCTGTGTCTGTTCCCGCTCTCCAGTATTCTGGTTCTGGGGCGTGACATGGTTTAAGTGGTGGCCTATGCAGGTCTTGTAAATCAAGATGTGTGAGAATTTTACCGAATAGATGTCTCAATCAGCACTCGCCTTTGATCTCTACTCACGGCTTCTAAATCTCCTGAAATCTTGAACTGATAACATGTTTAAAATCCTTGATCTATCTTGGTCTTTTCTTATTGTTCCTCATATCATTGCTTCAGTGGCATTGTTCCTACCGATCAGTCGGGAGGAGCTCAACCAGCACCCTAGCCGCAACAAGAAGACCAAGCCCAGTACTCGGGAGCAGCATCCCGAGCCATGCACTCTGATGACCCAGAGCCCTCAGTTCAGCCAGTCCAGCCTGTAGAGCCCGATAACAGGGACTTGATTGGACTTATCAGGGAATTGCTTGCATCACAGGATCATCGAGGTGATGCCCTACACTAGACAGTACAGACAGCCATAGGCAGAGTTGGTTATCAAGGTAACAGTGCAGCCAACAATTTCAAGCGCCTAAACCCTCCCTTCTTTGATGGCAGCGGGGACGCGATTGCAGCTGATGCCTGGCTCCAGGACATCGAGATTATCTTGGAAGCAGCCAAGACTCCAGAGGAAGAGAAGGTGGCTGTAGTGCGCCTACAGTTATTGGACTTAGCTCGTACCTGGTGGGCAATGTTTGTAAAACTCCTAAATTTCTACTATATTTTTTATCGATTTTGGTACTAATTTAAAAATTTTGTATTGTACGTCGCGTAGTCATATTGTACGTCGCGCACGAAATTTTATTTTCGTAATTACTCGACGAGTACGAATATGTGGGAGCGTACATATTTTTAGAAAAAATATTTTTTCTTATTTTATAGTTTCAAAATAATATATGTAATATTTAATTTAGCTATCAAAATTTCCTATAATATATGATTTTATTTATGAAAAGCCTTTTATCTAGAATAAATAATATTCTTAGTGCATATATATATTTCATAAATATTTTGCAAGTTTATTTTAAGTAAAAATGTAATTTTTGAGATTTATTAATATTAATATTTTATTATTCAAAAAGATATTTAAAAATATTAATTTAATTTTTGAAATTTTTATTATTAGTATTTTTGGGAAATATATTTCGAAATTATTGTGGAGATTTAAATCTTGATTTGAATTTATGGATTTATTTAAATAGTTAATATTTGAAATTTGATTTATTCCATTTGATTTTGAACTAAAAATTAATTGGATTTAATTGGATTTGGATTTGGATTTGTTTTGATTGATTTTAAATTAAATAGATTGAATTATCTAATTTGGGTTTTAAAACTATTCTAATCCTATCCAATTGGGAATTCCCACATCCTATAAATAGGCAGGTACTCCTCCATTATTTTTTTTCTCTCCATAAATTCCTTCACAAAATTTCCACAAAGTGTACGTACCTCGTGTCGGTGTTCCAACCATCCTCGTGTCAGTCGTGACGGCCTCGGGTCCGACCCCGGGTGTCTATCCAATAGGTTATTCTTCTTACATATACAAATATCAATTCTCGTCCAACCACCATGGACACAAATCCAGTATTCCTCTGCCGTGTCCAACACCCCGGACACGACAACCACCAAAACCTGCGCCACCGTGCCCGACTCTACCAAACCGAAATCGGACCATCGTTCTTCCAAACTCGTCGCGATGTCACCATCCCGACTTCAACCAGCCCCAAAACCCCAATTCTATCTATCTGCTTCCGACCCCTCCTCACTGTCGAACCTTCTCGCGATGACCCCTTCTCCGGCCCGACACTTGCCAGTGGCCACCATACATCGCCACCTCCTTCCGGCATCTTCTCACCATTTCCACCACATTGACCCCGACCCTTTTTTCCACAGCCGAGAACCACAACACTGCCCCCGGCCAATGCCACCAAAACCATCGCTACCAGCCCCGCCCTCGGTCCTCCGACTATCTCCTCCTCCTTGCCCGACTCCCCGACCCAGCCTTCTCACATCAACCGATAAAACAAACAAACACAACCCGCCACCATCACTACCAGCAAGCTCCCCAAAAAGAAATAAGAGGACAAGAAAACCCCCCCAACTCACCTGCCACCGCTGAGCTGCGCAGCGCTGTCGCGCGCTCTAGAACCTCGCGGCGAGCACCTCACTACGTCGTGGCCCCGCTGTGAGCATCTTCGCCCGTGCTGCCGAGCTCCTCGCCTCCGTCGCGGAACCTCACGGCGAAACCCTCGTGCCGCCGCCATCCTCCATAGGTGGTCGCACTGCCCGATGAGTCGCCGCTTTCCAGCGCTTTACCGCGATCCGCCACCGAACTTCTGCCACCGGAAACCCCCTTTTCTTCCGCGTCTATACCTCTCGCCGCCGACCCGGAGCTGCCCCTCCGTCGAGATCGCGCCGACCCAGCGCCTCTCTTCCCGCCTTCCTCCGCCGCCTGGCACCACCAACCCACCGACCGGAACCACCAATCCACCGGTCGAAACCCTTTCCGACCGTCGCCCCACCAACACCGCTCGCCTCCGTCCCTGTCCACCGAGACCGCCCCTCTCCTTCTTCCTCAGCTCGCCTCCGCCTCCGCGAACAACCCCCGACCGCCGCACCGCTGCGTGCGCCGCTCCGATCTCCTTCCTTCTTCCTCTCCCGACGCCTCCTTCTCCTTCACCACTCCCGACCGTCCCCCGAGCTCCCCTCCCTCCGGCTCTTCCCTCTTCCGACCGTAGCTCCGCCCGACGCCGAACTCTCTCCGCCACCATCCGCCTCCCGATCCCCTTCCTTTCTCTCACTCCCTCCTTTCCGCTCTCCTGATTTCTCTCTAGCCCTCCTCTTTCTCTCTCTCGAAAAAACCCCTCTTCACTGCCTCCCATTTCTCTTTCTAAAACTTTCCATTATTGCTTTTTCTCTGTTTGCTCACAGAAGAAGGGAATAGCCACCGTTTCGAGAAACTTTGTACTTACTGTAGTAGTATTATAGGTATTTTTGTATATTATTATATTTTATAATAGTATATATATAAATATATTTAGTGCTGTTAGTATGTATTAGTAATAATATCATTGATATTATTATTAAGTAGTATTTTATTATCAATAGTTTATGTAATGTTGATATTTATTATTGATGAAATATATGATGAAGATATATATATATATATATATATATATATATATTTTTTTTTTATTTTATATATATATATATATATATATATATATATATATATATATATATATATATATATAAAATATATATATATAGATTTACAAGGTATTTATCTAAGTTTATATAATATAGTTTTCTAGTATTATAAATATTTATTAAAATAGTTATAAATACTTATCTATACCAAATCTCTTTGATGATCAAGTCTTGTTCGTGGCTAAAACAAATATTCTCTATCTTCTTACAAATTCGAACTTCCCTATATCGTCCCTAACCAATTTGATGATTCCGGACTCAATGACATGGCTCGTCCCATAATTTAGGATCATCTTACATAGTTTTGTCATCTACTACTATTCTGTGCCAATTGGATCAAATCATAAGTCAACTACAAACAACTGAAGGGCCATTGGACAAATTGGAACTTGTCGGAGTATCGTACCACACCAGACGTACTATCAGGCAAGACACCTTGCCATTTGTTGTTTAATTATTTTAGCTCATATTTCATGCATTTTCATTTTTTTCTTTATGCAAAATAAACTGTGATACATGGCATAACCTGTTAGAATTTACTGTTCAGTTTCTTGTTATGTATTATTTCCTTACACATTAAACTTAGAGTTAAGGGACCACCCTTTTTGTGTTGCATTCATAGGCCTTGACACATTTATACCACGTTGTTGTGTGTCACATATAGGACTCGGACATGCGTGATTGGCTGGCCACCAGTACGTATAAGCCGTGCGTTAGGAAATAACTGCTAATAGAATTGCATGCTAGAAGACTTAGCAGTTATGAGTTGGCATTGGGCGGAAAGAACATGACTGGAAGTTGACTACCACCCTATCTATCGTAGACTCGCTCGCTACTGAGGAACGATAGGTAGACTATATGCTATAGACTTGCTCGGTACTGAGGAATAGTATATGGTGTTGTGACTTGCTACTGAGGTACTGCATTGGTATTGACCGGGTAGTCATACGACCATGAACTGTTCTTAAAGCTGCATCCACCTAGATTTGGTTAGGCGCCCTTATCCGTTAGGTATGAGTACCTTTTGTAACACCCAGTTTTCTGAAATTGGGGTATTTTTGAAAATTTATTATTTTTATTATTTATTAATGGTATTTTAGTCATGATATGATTTTTGGTGATTTTTAGTTATTTAAAACTATTCTCTAAGTCACGACTTATGACTTTGTGATTTTACTAGTATAACCATAGTGTAAACCCTAGAGATTTCATAACCTAGAGACTAACCATGATCATGTGAGCCTAGCCATAGGTTTAGAATATCAAGTTCAGGCTTTTTAGCCTAAAGGGTATTTTGGTAATTTTCTAGGATTTTATTTGGAATTATTGGATTTATGTGTTTTTATTATTATTTAATTACTGATTAGTGTCATGTTAGTGCCTAACCTAGTTTAGCACTAATCTAGAGGTTAGCTACTAATCTAGAGGTTTGAGGATAGCTATTAGTCTTTGATTAAAGTAGGATAAATATCTAGATATTTATACATGTGATATTTTGCTTGAATCACTCAAAATATCAACCCTTTGGCATGAAAGTCTTTGCCTTCACCTTGAAGGAAAGCCTAGGACACCCTCCCTTGCCATGGCCGGCCATGGGATACCCCCCTAGCCCTACACCTTCCTATATAACCCATTGTATTCATTCATGATCATTTTTACATGAATTTTAATCCTACAAAATTCTATTTTCTTCAAACCTCCACAACTTGATCATTTTTTATCCAAATCACCTCTAGTCTTTTGCATTGGGGCCCTACAACATCAAGGGTGCTAAGGGAGGCTTGCAATCCAGAATTTATGAGCTTTGGGCATCACCAAGTGGAAGGAAACACACCCCCTCTTTATTGATTTTCCATTGGAATTGCACAAATAGGTAAATGCCCTCAAACCTAGTTAATACTCTGTTTTTTCTTCATAAATGCATGCATATAGGTCTACCCTAACTGTGGGTCAAGTTTGGTGAAATTTAGTGTTGGTTTGGTGTCCGTATTGGACACGTATCCTAGACTATTAACCCTTGTTTGATAAAATGCCACAAAGGATTAAACTTTGTTATAATGTAGAACTAATTACATTTTCTTATAGCCCTAGACTAGTATAATTTATACCTACTTGACTGGACACGACACGGTGTCATTTTCGTGTCGAAAATCGATACGAACCCACTGCCAGGACACCGTACTGAGGCATACAGCCTCCTCTGCTACTCGACACCTAGTGCGAACACTGTAGGACACGTGGACACGTGAAAATTGACACAGAGGAGGGGGCAACCTCTGACATGCCCCCCCACGAGTTTGAGACACGTTTGTGTCGTATCGAGAACGCACGAACACGTGCACTGGTCGTGCACTGTCAGCACACACGCGCGCGGGGGCCAACTTCGCCCGTGTCGTATCGCGTGGACACGACACTTGGGCACCTCGTGGTGACACGAGTGTGTAGCCCATCATATGGCGAACACATGGACACGAGCACGTGGTGTCGTGTCCTGTATTGTGAACACGAGACACTTGACCGCGTGCACGACGCGGTCTGAACACGCGTATCAGTCGTGTTTTTTACGACTGATACGGACTTCGTATCATGTCCTGGAGCAACATGGACACGGTGCAGGGTGTTGGACACGTACCCTACCCCTAGGCGCACCTTCGTGCACGAGCACGAGACACGTGTGCGTATGTGTCGTGTCCTAGGGTGAGTTGCACACGTGCACGACACTGTGGTTGTGTGTGTGTATCAGTGTTTACCCGTTTCGGGTTTGTGAGTCGTGGATACGTCAAATTGTGTCGTGGTGTCGTGTCAGGCCCCCTAGACACTAGAGGACACTTAGGGCAACACTTACCAACCGTTGGTTGGACACCTTAGTTAGGTTTTGGACACGAAATCGGGTTTACCCTTTTTCGAGTACACAGTCCATTTTCCAGAGTTTGGGATATTTTCCCAGTTTTTAGAAATGAATTTCGATTTGATTTTTGTTATGTTTTATACATGTATTTGTATATTTCAGTGTTGTATACATATGTATATGTATATATGTGTGTGTATGTGAGATTTGAGGGTGTATACATGTGTGTATATGTGTATATACATATATGTATATATATAGGTGTGTGTGTGTGTATTGTGTGTGTGAGTGGGGGACTGATTTCTGTTTCCAGAAATCTGGAACACCCCCCCTCCTGTCCAGTTCTCTTGTTCACTCTCTTACATCTCTCCCTCTATTGATCTCTCTCTCTCTCTCTATATATATATATATATATATGTAGGTTGTATATATATATATATAGGTTATGTAGATATATATATATATATATATATATATATATATATATATATATATATATATATATATATATATATATATATATTGATATATATAGTTGAGTGTATATATGGGGTATATATATATATATATATATATATATATATATATATATATATTGTGTGTATATGTGGGTACTATATATATAATTGGGTATTATATATATATGTGGTACTATATAGTTGAATATATATATGTATAGATATGGGTAGGTTCATATTTTATATAGATATGGATACCTATATAAGGTATCCTAGATACATTGGCCTATGGCCTATGGTCTATGGTTAGTAGGTTTAGACTTGACCAATAGGTCTAGTAGACCTAGTTTAACTAGCAAGTTGACCCTTGTTGACCATTGTTGACCAAAGTCAACTATAGGTCAACCATGACCTAATTGACTTAGAAATGACTTGGATGAACATAGAAGGACTAGTTGACTAAAGTTTGACTAAACCCTAACTTGTTGATTAAGTTTGACCACTTGGTTATATAGATAGCCCTATGTAGATTAAGATATGTATGGGGTTAAGTGGAATAATTAGGAGTTGTGTCGTGGATTGAGTTAGTCTTATGGAGTATTGACTTAGATAATTGACCACTGGCCTAATTACCTTGTTGACTAGTCTTTGTTTGACCAAAACCTTAGTTAGTCTAAGTTTGACCTAGACTTGACCTAGATTGATCATGTTGACTAGTATTTGACTAGTCTGACCATTGTTGACCAAAACCCTATATAACTAAACTAGTTTGACTAGAATGTTGACCAAGAGTTGACTTTTGACCAGATTGACCTAGAATCATGTAGTATGCATTGTATACTTTATTTTTACCATTGTGGATACATTGTGCCTTGTATTGCTCTGATTAGGAGCCATACATCTCTCCTCAGGCAGTATATCCTCTTTAGACATTCAGTTATCAGGCGAGTACATTCTCTGACCGTTTCAAACTTGCCAGGATTTATATTCTTGCTCTAGATTACTTACTTGATGCAGACACGATTGTTATCACGGATTGGTACTATATGGACCTTTTCATGAGATGTTATCCCCCTCGGGAGCATCAGATACAGCATGTTTGTGTATTTCATGAATCATCATATATCTCTATGCTTCCATAGATTCACGAATCGCTTCTGACTCATATGCTCTCATGTTCACAGAACCTCTCATGAATCACCCATTTATGGGCTTATCACGAATCTTAACATAACTTGAATAGATCCTTGTTTTATTGATTGGGGATGGGGGAGTGGAAATAGTCATATGGATATTACCCCAGTAGTTGTAGTCATGAATCACTCCTAGCTGTAGTCATGAATCTCCTATGCCATTCACATGTCTATATTTTACTCTGACTCACTAGTCACTGCTAGTTCTCTATTATAGTAGATATTTCATTACAGTTATCTCTTTTGCTACATGTATCTTCCTTCAGCGTTTTTCGTATTTTACTCTATTGCATGCTTTATATTTCCTATCATACTATGTACTGCGTGAGATGTATTGTGCTCGTTCCTGTCCTGACTGGACCTGTTGAAAATATTACAGAGGATGAGGATGAGGCCCTGGTGTCTACCTATTATGGAGCAGGACTAGATGATACTTATGTTGTGGACCCTCAGCAGGATCCACCTGCAGCTGAGGATGTTGCCCCAGTAGTCTAGGCTAGTTTAGCTAGTCAGTCTTTTTCATATTATCATTTTGTCTCACATTCTGAGTTGTATTTTGAGATGTTGAGATGTATAGACTCTTAGACTTATATTGTATTTTGGGTTGACGTTCTGGATGTTATGTTATCCTAGACACTTGGACTTATTTCATCTATGCTACTGTTCTCTTTGAGTTACTGTCTATCTATCTATCTTTCATTTTTCTACCCTAGATGTGATTGAGATTGTTTTCTGTTATGTCACCTCCATTCGGAGAGTATATACTGTACAAGTACCTTTATATTGTTAGATGATTGACCTAGGACAACATTCTACCGCCGACACTGCGGCGTAGGCTGGACGTACCCACTTCTCGTGCCCTTACTCTAGGGTGCGGGTCGTAACACGTTTTTAGTGGTGGCCCATACAGGTCGAGTTTATGTAGTGGTATTCGAACTAGAGTATCACTATAGCCTGTGATAGAATTGAGAGATAGGCTTAGAGAGAGTGGATACTCAATCACAATTAGGAAATTTCCATGGGTTTGAATCTACTGACTTTTGTTCAAATCTGTATAATCTATTTCATATTGTCCTTCTTGATACTATCATCTTTGTACCGTTATTGACTTCCTTGTTGATCTGTCTTCAGGATAGGGGAGACACGATCACAGCGTCTCGATCCAGGTGACACTACTGAGAGGTCTGCCACCTCTCGTCCAGCTCACCAGGACCCGGGGACCACAGCTCCCCTTACTCCAGCTCATGTGGGAGCTTCTGCCGCATTTGGGGGTGCACCTCTACTTATTCGAGGGACCATCCCAGCTACCCCAGATATGCCTTCCTCGCAGTTTCGTCAGCCACAGTTTCAGCAGCACCAGCAGCAGTTCCAGCCGCCGATGCCATCTGGATTAGTGGATGTTGCACAGATGTTTTCATACTTCCAGCATTTCCTAGAGACGCAGCAGGCCCAGCAGCAGCGTCAGACAGCGGAGTTTACCAGGGGTATAGATGAGGCCCATCAGCTGGCTAGAGCAACGGTAGAGAGGTTGGCTGTCCAGCCACATGTAGGATTGGGACAGCCACGACAGTAGAGGATTTTGGGCATTCAGGAGTTCAAGAAGATGAACCCCAGGGACTTCTTGGGGACAGAGGGGATTCTTTATGCTGATGACTGGATTGAGCACATTGAGGAGATTTTTCGACTGGCGGAGATACCAGCCGGACTACAGATAGAGGCAGCAGCCAGCCAGATACGGGATCTTGCCCGTACCTGGTATCAGACGGACCCGTGAGTAGGCACTCCAGGGCAGACATGGGGAGCTTTCAAGGAGCTCTTCAAGGAAAAGTTTTTCCCGAATCAGGCAGTCGGTGCCTTGGAGACCCAGTTCGAGAACCTGGTTCAGGGGAACCAGACTGTAGAGGAGTATTCCGGTGAGTTTTACCGGTTGAGCAGATTTGTAGAGGGCCTTAGCGAGACAGCGAAGGCGAGGAGGTTCAGGAAGGGCTTGGTCAAGGAGGTCAAGTCCTTGACCAAGAGTGACATGAATGCCACTTTTGAGGAGATTCTGGCAGGAGCGATGGCAGCTGAGGATGATCTTGAGCTGAAGCTTAAGAGGGGCCGTGATACACAGGGAGCAGGCAGCAGTGGAGGTCAGGCCAAGAGGCCTTACTATCAGCATCAGCAGAGGCAGCCACAGCAGTATCAGCAGCCGAGGGTAGCAACAGCAGGCCCCGAGACAGCAGACTACCAGTTGTCCCTACTGTAAGAAACCGGGACATGGATGGAGAGAGTACAGAAAGAGGTTGGGCTGGTACCTACTATGTGGGGCAGCAGACCACCAGCTGAGGGAGTGTTCCCAGTACACAGGCAGAGTAGCACTGGGAGCAGCACCAGGAGCAGGAGCCAAGGCTCCGGTAGGACAGCAGCAGAGGGGATCGTTACAGCCACAGCAGCTGAGATTTATACAGTTTCAGCAACAGGCTGGAAGAGGTCAGCAGGGGCGAGCCTACGCCATGACAGTTGAGGATGCTCAGGTAGTTGGCGATGTGCTTGCAGGTTCTGTTCTTCTAAATTCCATTCCCACCTTGTTTTATTATATTTATCTTGAAATCCAATTCCATCTGCTCCTACCTGTTTCTTTATTAGTGATAAGTTTTGACCTGTTAGTTCTTTTGATTTTGTCGATTGTTTGTTTATTCTTCATCTCTTACTTAGGAGTAGAAGTAGGAGTAGCTTTAGCTATTAATATAATTCTTGAATAACTTCTTTTGTTAAGAATTTTTTTTTCTCCCTTAAATGAATTAATTTATGTGTTATGCCTTTTGACTTAGAATTGATAGAGTAGCTCTGACCATAGAATGGTAACCCTTTTAGCCTGTGATTTATTATTTCCTTATCTTCCAGTCTATACCCATGACCAGGACTGTCCCACTTAACCTGCCCTTATAATACTATTCATCACGATTTTTGGTTTAATTTAGGCCATGGACCTTTCCCACTCTAAATTATGATCATCGTAGGCATATTACCGTGACTTTTAAATTAGGAGCACAAGACTAGTTGTTTTCTCAAAACTAATTTCACATACATGACCTAGACATGACACTCTATACCCATGACCTTAGTGTCCCACTCAGGCATACCATCGTGTACTTCATTTGCTTAGTACGATTTTCCTGACCCGAGGCTCCATCCTGATTTACCCCATGGAGTTACTTTTGATTTCGATTTGAATTAAGGACACCTTATGACCTAAAACTGCCAGCCAATTTTGGACATGACCCAGTATAGTCTACCACCCATATTTACTGGTTGACCTTGTATGTTGCTAGGTAGTAGCTTCGAACCTGATTGTTGGAGGTTCGACCTAGGAGGAGTACGACCATATAAATTTCGAGGACGAAATTATTTTAAGGAGGGTAGACTTGTAACACCCAATTTTTTGAAATTGGGGTATTTTTGAAAATTTATTATGTTTATTATTTATTAATGGTATTTTAGTCATGATATGATTTTTGGTAATTTTTAGTTATTTAAAACTATTCTCTAAGTCACGACTTATGACTTTGTGACTTTACTAGTATAACCCTAGTGTAAACCCTAGAGATTTTATAACCTAGAGACTAACCATAATCATGTGAGCCTAGCCATAGGTTTAGAATATCAAGTTAGGGCTTTTTAGCCTAAAGGGTATTTTGGTAATTTTCTAGGATTTATTTGGAATTATTGGATTTATGTGTTTTTATTATTATTTAATTATTGATTAGTGTCATGTTAGTCCCTAACCTAGTTTAGCACTAATCTAGAGGTTAGCTACTAATCTAGAGGCTTGAGGATAGATATTAGTCTTTGATTAAAGTAGGATAAATATCTAGATATTTATACATGTGATATTTTGCTTGAATCACTCAAAATATCAACCCTTTGGCATGAAAGTCTTTGCCTTCACCTTGAAGGAAAGCCTAGGACACCGCCCCTTGCCATGGCCGGCCATGGGGTACCCCCTATCCCTACACCTTCCTATATAACCCATTGTATTCATTCATGATCATTTTTACATGAATTTTAATCCTACAAAATTCTATTTTCTTCAAACCTCCACAACTTGATCATTTTTGATCCAAATCACCTCTAGTCTTTTGCATTGGGACCCTACAACATCAAGGGTGCTAAGGGAGGCTAGCAATCCAGAATTTATGATCTTTGGGCATCACCAAGTGGAAGGAAACACACCCCCTCTTTATTGATTTTCTATTAGAATTGCACAAATAGGTAAATGCCCTCAAACCTAGTTAATACTCTATTTTTTCTTGATAAATGCATGCATATAGGTCTACCCTAACTGTGGGTCAAGTTTGGTGAAATTTAGGGTTGGTTTGGTGTCCGTATCGGACACGTATCCTAGACTATTAACCCTTGTTTGATGAAATGCCACAAAGGATTAAACTTTGTTATATTGTAGAATTAATTACATTTTCTTATAGCCCTAGACTAGTATAATTTATACCTACTTGACTGAACACGACACGGTGTCATTTTTGTGTCGAAAATCGATACGAACCCACTGCCAGGACACCGCACTGAGGCATACAGCCTCCCCTGCTACTCGACACCTAGTGCGGACACTGTAGGACACGTGGACACGTGAAAATTGACACAAAGGAGGGGGCAACCTCTGACATGCCCCCCTCGAGTTTGAGAAACGTTTGTGTCTTATCGAGAACGCACGGACACGTGCACTGGTCGTGCACTGTCAGCACACACGCACGCGGGAGCCAACTTCGTACGTGTCGTGTCGCGTGGATACGACACTTGGGCACCTCGTGGTGACACGAGTGTGTAGTCCATCATGTGGCGAACACATGGACACGAGCACGTGGTGTGTCGTGTCCTGTGTCGTGAACACGAGACACTTGACCGCGTGTACGACGCGGTCTGGACATGCATATCAGTCGTGTTTTTCACGACTGATACGGACTTCGTATCGTGTCCTGGAGCAACGTGGACACAGTGCAGGGTGTTGGACACGTACCCTACCCCTAGGTGCACCTTCGTGCACGAGCACGAGACACGTGTACGTATGTGTCGTGTCCTAGGGTGAGTTGCACACGTGCACGACACTGTGGTTGTGTGTGTGTATCAGTATTTACCCGTTTCGGGTTTGTGAGTCGTGGACACGTCAAATTGTGTCGTGGTGTCGTGTCAGGACCCCTAGACACTAGAGGACACTTGGGGCAATACTTACCAACCGTTGGTTGGACACCTTAGTTAGGTTTTGGACACGAAATCGGGTTTACCCTTTTTTGAGTACACAGTCCATTTTCCAGAGTTTGGGATATTTTCCCAGTTTTTAGAAATGAATTTCGATTTGATTTTTGTTATGTTTTTACATGTATTTGTATATTTCAATGTTGTATACATATGTATATGTATATATGTGTGTGTATGTGAGATTTGAGGGTGTATACATGTGTGTATATGTGTATATACATATATGTATATATAGGTGTGTGTGTGTGGGGGACTGATTTCTGTTTCCAGAAATCTGGAACACCCCCCTCCTGTCCAGTTCTCTTGTTCACTCTCTTACATCTCTCCCTCTATTGATCTCTCTCTCTCTATATATATATGTAGGTTGTATATATATATAGGTTATGTAGATATATAT
Organism: Iris pallida; assembly: GCA_029216955.1. Lineage (NCBI taxonomy): Eukaryota > Viridiplantae > Streptophyta > Magnoliopsida > Asparagales > Iridaceae > Iris > Iris pallida. The sequence continues at coordinate 4,809,619 of JANAVB010003198.1, forward strand.
ATATATATATTGATATATATAGTTGAGTGTATATATGGGGTATATATATATATATTGTGTATATATGTGGGTAATATATATATAATTGGGTATTATATATATATGTGGTACTATATAGTTGAATATATATATATATATATATATATATATATATATATATGTATAGATATGGGTAGGTTCATATTTTATATAGATATGGATACCTATATAAGGTATCCTAGATACATGGGCCTATGGCCTATGGTCTATGGTTAGTAGGTTTAGACATGACCAATAGGTCTAGTAGACCTAGTTTAACTAGCAAGTTGACCCTTGTTGACCATTGTTGACCAAAGTCAACTATAGGTCAACCATGTCCTAATTGACTTAGAAATAACTTGGATGAACATAGAAGGACTAGTTGACTAAAGTTTGACTAAACCATAACTTGTTGATTAAGTTTGACCACTTGGGTTATATAGATAGCCCTATGTAGATTAAGATATGTATGGGGTTAAGTGGAATAATTAGGAGTTGTGTCATGGGTTGAGTTAGTCTTATGGAGTATTGACTTAGATAATTGACCACTGACCTAATTACCTTGTTGACTAGTCTTTGTTTGACCAAAACCTTAGTTAGTCTAAGTTTGACCTAGACTTGACCTAGATTGATCATGTTGACTAGTATTTGACTAGTCTGACCATTGTTGACCAAAACCCTTGATAACTAGACTAGTTTGACTAGAATATTGACCAATAGTTGACTTTTGACCAGATTGACCTAGAATCATGTAGTATGCATTGTATACTTTATTTTTACCATTTTGGATACATTGTGACTTGTATTGCTCTGATTAGGAGCCATACATCTCTCCTCAGGCAGTATATCCTCTTCAGACATTCAGTTATCAGGCGAGTATATTCTCTGACCGTTTTATACTTGCCAGGATTTATATTCTTGCTCTAGATTACTTACTTGATGCTGACACGATTGTTATCACGGATTGGTACTATATGGATCTTTTTATGAGATGTTATCCCCCTCGGGAGCATCAGATACAGCATGTTTGTGCGTTTCATGAATCATCATGTATCTCTATGCTTCTATAGATTCACGAATCGCTTGTGACTCATGTACTCTTATGTTCACAGAGCCTCTCATGAATCACCTATTTATGGGCTTATCACGAATCTTAACATAACTTGAATAGATCCTTGTGTATTGATTGGGGATGGAGGAGTGGAAATAGTCATGTGGATATTACCCCAGTAGCTGTAGTCATGAATCACTCCTAGCTGTAGTCATGAATCTCCTATGCCATTCACATGTCTATATTTTACTCTGACTCACTAGTCACTGCTAGTTCTCTATTATAGTAGATATTTCATTACAGTTATCTCTTTTGCTACATTTATCTTCCTTCAGCGTTTCCCGTATTTTACTCTATTGCATGCTTTATATTTTCTATCATACTATGCACTGCGTGAGATGTATTGTGCTCGTTCCTGTCCTGACTGGACCTTTTGAAAATATTACAGAGGATGAGGATGAGGCCCTGGTGTCTACCTATTATGGAGCAGGACTAGATGATACTTATGTTGTGGACCCTCAGCAGGATCCACCTGCAGCTGAGGATGTTGCCCCAGTAGTCTAGGCTAGTTTAGCTAGTCAGTCTTTTTCATTTTATCATTTTGTCTCACATTCTGAGTTGTATTTTGAGATGTTGAGATGTATAGACTCTTAGACTTATATTGTATTTTGGGTTGACGTTCTGGATGTTATGTTATCCTAGACACTTGGACTTATTTCATCTATGCTACTGTTATCTTTGAGTTACTGTCTATCTATCTATCTTTCATTTTTCTACCCTAGATGTGATTGAGATTGTTTTCTGTTATGTCACCTCCATTTGGAGAGTATATACTGTACAGGTACCTTTATATTGTTAGATGATTGACCTAGGACAGCGTTCTACCGTCGACACTGCGGCGTAGGCTGGACGTACCCACTTCTCGTGCCCTTACTCTAGGGTGCGGGTCGTGACACCTTTGGTTTGGGTACTTATATCTGACCGTGGCTTGGAACAATAACTTGTCGCGGATTAGTTTGTCACATCTTGTCCTTGTTTGGTTGTAGGTGTAACTTACTAATTCGATGAGAAGGTATTGAACCTTGTTGGGGTCCGGATACCATATTGGATTAATAGCATGGAAAGATACATTACCGTAAATTAGTTTACCATCTCCTGTCCTTGTTTGGTTGGGGGGATGGTACGCTAGTTCAATAGGTGTGTATTGGACCATATTATAATTTAATTGACTTATTTATTGAGCAATATTTATTTAGTTTATATGGCATGATATTATGTCTTGTTACGTTCCTCTAAGGACCTGGTTATCTTTCCAGGTGTGTGTCATTGTCTTTCGCATGTGTTCTAGCTCTAGCTGTGTACATCGCTATTTCTTCGAGGATGATTGCATTTGGATCGTCTTCGCTTCGCTCGCCAAACTCTTTTTTTGTTATGTATTTCTTTTCATAGTTGGTAGTGGATTTGTCTCCGCCCAACTACATGTACCAAATGATAATTTCATAGTTGATTATATGAGATCTTTTATTCATTTATTTTTGTGTGGATGAGATTAGTTATGGTTCTACTGCATTTTACAGCTTATGTATTCGTACAAGGTTTCTATATATTGGAGTATACTTCGTATGAATACAGCTGACATGTCTGCGTTCCTAGTCCTACGTATTTTGGGACTGGGGTGTTACACTTTTTTGTGGTGGCCCATACAGGTCAAGATAAATTGTTTGGTTACTTTACCGTACCAAGCAAGCCTGCGAATAGGATTAGAAGTCTAGGATCTCATCCACCTACTTGACCCCTTTCCTCGATTCCTTATTCGAATTACCGTTCGACTCATCAATCGCATCTTGCTTGATTCCTTCTATCATTATCCTTATCTTCCCTTCGTGCTTGCTAGAGAGTAACCCTAGTAGTTAGATGTCCCAAAACACCCTTAGCTTAATTCTTTAAGTTGGGTAGAATACCCCACACACCCTTGACCATTAAGGGAATACAAATGGTATTATCTATACCATAGAGACTAGAGGAAGTAACCCATTTGGTCAACCAAGCCTTGGTCAATAAAACCGTAGAATAATGGTATAGGAATAAACAAGACCTAGATCCTTATGACTCTTAGACTATTCATATTTGTTTTTATTCATCTATTATCGTGCCTATATTTTACTATCTAGACTAATGATGCTAATGTAGCCTAGTTTTTGTAAGCTTAGCCTTTTACCAAGCTTGTTCGTGACATATATGTTAATGGAGGTACCCCACTAACATATTGTCTATCAGAACCGGTGCATGATGGTCTGATCAACCAAGTGCACTTTGGTTCGCTTTTATCTATCGTTCTACGTGGATGGCAACATAGCTAAACTTGTCCTCTACAGTCTCATCCGCGATTGCCTTCGCAACTCCTTTTGAATTTTTTTTTGGTCGTCCTTGAATCACGTATTCGTATTCGATAAACGCCTCCTTCGAACTCTATATTGCTTCGCCCTCACCTATTTTAGTAGGACGAAAGCGTCATACTAGAACTTCCTCTAACCTTCCCATTGGCTATGACCATTCTCATTCGATGTTGCTATATCTTCATCCCAAGCTACTCGGCCCTAACAAGACCCTCTAATCGCTTAATTTAAGTGAATCTATTTCGTTCTCTTAATCGTGACCCTCATTCATTACCCGTGACCATACCGTATTATTTTTCTATGATCTAGATCGTGAATTCTTACGGCATGATTTGTTATCGATTGTTTTCCATCGATACCCCCTTGTGTCTTCTCACCTCCCCTACAAATTCTTGATTTCAAGGAAAAAATTCTTTTAAGTTGGTTAGGATGTAAAACTCCTAAATTTCTACTATATTTTTTTATCGATTTTGGTACTGATTTAAAATTTTTTGTATTGTACGTCGCGTAGTCGTAGTGTACATCGCGCACGAAATTTTATTTTTATAATTACTCGACGAGTGCGAATATGTACGAGCGTACATATTTTTAGAAAAACATTTTTTCTTATTTTATAGTTTCAAAATAATATATATAATATTTAATTTAGCTATCAAAATTTCCTATAATATATGATTTTATTTATGAAAAGCCTTTATCTAGAATAAATAATATTCTTAGTGCATACATATATTTCATAAATATTTTGCTAGTTTATTTTAAATAAAAATATAATTTTTGAGATTTATTAATATTAATATTTTATTATTCAAAAAGAAATTTAAAAATATTAATGTAATTTTTGAAATTTTTATTATTAGTATTTTTGGGAAATATATTTCAGAATTATTGTGGAGATTTAAATCTTGATTTGAATTTATGGATTTATTTAAATAGTTAATATTTAAAATTTGATTTATCCCGTTTGATTTTGAACTAAAAATTAATTGGATTTGATTTGATTGATTTTAAATTAAATAGATTGAATTATCTAATTTGGGTTTTAAAACTATTCTAATCCTATCCAATTGGGAATTTCTACATCCTATAAATAGGCAGGTACTCCTCCATTATTTTTTTCTCTCCACAAATTCCTCCACAAAATTTTCACAAAGTTTACGTGCCTCGTGTCGGTGTTCCAACCATCCTCGTGTCAGCCGTGACGGCCTCGGGTCCGACCCCGGGTGTCTATCCAATAGGTTATTCTTTTTACATATACAAATATCAACTCTCGTCCAACCACCCTGGACACAAATCTAGTATTCCTCCGCCGTGTCCGACACCCCGGACACGACAACCACCAAAACCGGCGCCACCGCTCCCGACTCTACCAAACCGAAACCAGACAATCGTTCCCCCAAACTCGTCGCGATGTCACCATCCCGACTTCAACCAGCCCCAAAACCCCAATTCTATCAATCTGCTCCCGGCCCCTCCTCACTGTCGAACCTCCTCGCGATGACCCCTTCTCCGGCCCGACACTTGCTAGTGGCCACCATACATCGCCACCTCCTTCCGGTATCTTCTCACCATTGCCACCACATTGACCCCGACCCTTTTTTCCACAGCCGAGAACCACAACACTGCCCCCGGCCAATACCACCAAAACCATCGCTACCAGCCCCGCCCTCGGTCCTCCGACTATCTCCTCCTCCTTACCCGACTCCACGACCCAGCCTCCTCACATCAACCGACAAAACAAACAAATATAACCCGCCACCATCACCACCAGCAAGCTCCCCAAAAAGAAATAAGAGGACAAGAAAACCCCCCCAACTCACCTGCCACAGCTGAGCTGCGCAGCGCCGCCGCGTGATCTAGAACCTCACGGCGAGTACCTCACTACGTCGTGGCCCCGCTGTGAGCATCTTCGTCGGTGCTGCCGAGCTCCCCACCTCCGTCGTAAAACCTCACGGCGAAACCCCCGCGTCGCCGCCAACCTCCGTAGGTGGTCGCGCTGCCCGATGAGTCGCCGCTTCCCCGCGCTTTGCCGCGATCTGCCACCGAACTTCCGCCACCGGAAACCCCCTTTTCTCTCGCGCCTAAGCCTCTCGCCGCCGACCCGAAGCTGCCCCTCCGCCGAGATCGCGCTGACCCAGCGCCTCTCTTCCCGCCTTCCTCCGCCGCCTGGCACCACCAACCCACCGACCGGAACCACCAATCCACCGGTCGAAACCCTTTCCGACCGCCGCCCCACCAACACCGCTCGCCTCCGCCCCTGTCCGCCGAGACTGCCCCTCTCCTTCTTCCTCAGCTCGCCTCTGCCTCCGCGGACAACTCTCGACCGTCGCACCGCTGCGTGCGCCGCTCCGATCTCCTTCCTCCTTTCTCTCCCGACGCCTCCTTCTCCTTCACCACTCCCGACCGTCCCCCGAGCTCCCCTCCCTCCGGCTCTTCCCTCTTTCGACCGTAGCTCCTCCCGACGCCGAACTCTCTCCGCCACCATCCGCCTTCCGATCCCCTTCCTTTCTCTCACTCCCTACATTTCGCTCTCCTGGTTTCTCTCTGGCCCTCCTCTTTCTCTCTCTCGGAAAAACCCCTCTTCACTGCCTCCCATTTCTCTTTCTAAAACTTTCCATTATTGCTTTTTCTCTGTTTGCTCACTGAAGAAGGGAATATATAAATATATTTAGTGCTGTTAGTATGTATTAGTAATAATATCATTGATATTATTATTAAGTAGTATTTTATTATCAATAGTTTATGTAATGTTGATATTTATTATTGATGAAATATATGATGAAGTATTTTAAATATATATATATATAGTTTTGAGCTTTACCTACATGTATTTTTAAACCGGGTCTAGAAGCACGAAAATATTTTATTATATTAATTTTGTAGTATTTTGATTATGGTTTTTGGCATAAAATAATTTTCTGGATTTACAAGGTATTTATCTAAGTTTATAAAATATAGTTTTCTAGTATTATAAATATTTCTTAAAATTGTTATAAATACTTATCTATACCAAATCTCTTTGATTATCAAGTCTTGTTCGTGGCTAAAACAAATATTCTCTATCTTCTTGCAAATTGGAACATCCCTATATCGTCCCTAACCAATTTGATGATTCCGGACTCAATGACATGGCCCGTCCCATAATTTGGGATCATCTTACATAGTTTTGTCATCTACTACTATTCTGTGCCAATTGGATCAAATCATAAGTCAACTACAAACCAACTGAAGGGCCATTGGACAAACTGGAACTTGTCGGAGTATCGCACCACACCAGGTGTACTATCAGGCAAGACACCTTGCCATTTGTTGTTTAATTATTTTAGCTCATATTTCATGCATGTTCATTATTTTCTTTATGCAAAATAAACTATGATATATGGCATAACCTGTTAGAATTTACTGTTCAGTTTCTTGCTATGTATTATTTTCTTACACATTAAACTTAGAGTTAAGGGACCACCCTTTGTGTGTTGCATTCATTGGCCTTGACACGTTTATACCACGTTGTTGTATATCACATATAGGACTCGGACATACGTGATTGGCTGGCCACCAGTACGTATAAGCCGTGCGTTAGCAAATAACTGCTAATAGAATTGCATGCTAGAAGACTTAGCAGTTATGAGTTGGCATTGGGCGGGAAGAACATGACTGGAAGTTGACTACCACCCTATCTATCGTAGACTCGCTCGCTACTGAGGAACGATAGGTAGACTATATGCTATAGACTCGCTCGGTACTGAGGAATAGTATATGGTGTTGTGACTCGCTACTGAGGTACTACATTGCTATTGACCGGGTAGTCATACGACCATGAACTGTTCTTAAAGCAGCATCCACCTAGATTTGGTTAGGCGCCCTTATCCGTTAGGTATGAGTACCTTTGGTTTGGGTACTTATATCTGACAGTGGCTTGGAACAATAACTTGTCGCGGATTAGTTTGTCACATCTTGTCCTTGTTTTGTTGTAGGTGTGACTTACTAATTCGATGAGAAGGTATTGAACCTTGTTGGGGTTCGGATACCATATTGGATTAATAGCATGGAAAGATACGTCACCGTAAATTAGTTTACCATCTCCTGTCCTTCTTTGGTTGGGGGGATGGTACGCTAGTTCAATAGATGTGTATTGGACCATGTTATAATTCAATTGACTTATTTATTGAGCAATATTTATTCAGTTTATATGGCATGATATTATGTGTCTTGTTACATCCCTCTGAGGACCTGGTTATCTCTCCAGGTGTGTGTCATTGTCTTGTTACGTCCCTCTTGTTACGTCCCTCTGAGGACCTGGTTATCTCGCCGTGTGCATCGCTATTTCTTCGAGGATGATTGCATTTGGATCGACTTCGCTTCGCTCGCCAAAATCTTTTTTTGTTATGTATTTCTTTTCATAGTTGGTAGTGGATTTGTCTCTGCCCAACTAAATGTACCAAATGACAATTTCATAGTTGATTATATGAGATCTTCTATTTATTTATTTTTGTGTGGATGAGATTAGTTATGGTTCTACTGCATTTTACAGCTTATGTATTCGTACGAGGTTTCCATATATTGGAGTGTACTTCATATGAATACAGCTGGCATGTCTACGTTCCAAGTCCTACGTATTTTGGGACTGGGGCGTTACAATGTTAGCAGTTGGATTGGCGATGCCTGTCCCATGGGCGACATTCAGTGACAAGTTTTAGATCAAGTATTTTGATGCAGTGGGTCGATATGATCTGCAGACAAAATTCACCAATTTGAAGCAGATGAGCAGGACGGTCGATGGATATACGGTCGTGTTTTTAAGACTGAGTCGGTTTGCTCCTACCTTGGTGGCAACCGAGTTGGATCGAGCACAGCGGTTTCAGTAGGGACTCCACCTAGAAATTATTCAAGCTGTGGAGCAGTTTGAGCATCAGACTTTTAATGTTGTCTTGAGGGCAGCTAGGAGGCACGAGTATACCTTACAGAGGATCATGGACCAAACCGGAAGCAGGAAGAGGTCCCATGGGCAGATGAGTCTGTCCTCAGCACCAGCCCCGGCGGCTAGGGCTTTGTCAATTGGAGTTCTCCGAAGGATGAATTCAGTTACGTCGGTTCAACATTCAATACCAATGTACCCTCAGCAACAGAAGCGGAGGCAGTCTTCCGAAATGGACTGCACTCATAATAGGAAGCCACGACACGTTGTTTCAGAATGTCGTAGAGCACATCGATTGTGCTTGGCTTGTGGGGTACCAGACCACATGATAGGATCCTACCCGAATAGAGCCAGTTCATCATCGTCGAACCTAACTAGTCTATCGATTAGGGGACCAGCCCCAGCACCAGTGCAGCAGCAGCAGCAGTACCGGCCTCCGAGGCCACTGTCGCCTCAGGCACAAGCCTTCCAGCAAAAGACCCCAACAGTATGCCCAGACCCAAGCTCAAATTCAGAACCACTATAGGTGTTTCCAGCAGAGGGGACCAGCACCCAGAGGGCAAGGTCAGGCTATGGTTCTGACCGTAGAGGAAGAGTTAGCTTCAGGTGAGGTAGTGGCAGGTACCATTCCTGTCAACTCTTTTCCAGCATCAGTATTATTTGATTCGGGTGCATCGTATTCATTTATGTCTGCACGATTTACAACACGAGTAGGACTAAAACCCGAGTCGTTATCAGTAAGGCTCAATATACTTACTGGTAACGGTCGCGTGGGAGTAGATAGCGTCTTTTTCTCGTGTAGAATCGTAGTTAGCAGTAGAGAGCTTTCCGCTAGGTTGATAGAATTTTCGATGGCCGATTATGATGTGGTACTAGGAATAGATTGGTTGATGTATCAATACGCAAGAATAGACTGCCATATTGGCATATTATTTTTGGTATTCCAGGCAAAGTAGAGTTTTTATTCTCTTCAGGCGAGGTAGAACCTTCTTTACTAGTCTTGCGGATGGCAGTAGCTGTAGCAGTTCAGTTTCCCAGAGTAGTAGAAGAGTTTCCTGATGTATTTCCCGAAGAGCTTCCAAGCATGCCCCTAGAGAGAGAGATAAAGTTTACCATCGATTTGCTTCCAGGGATGGCACCAGTGTCAGAGGGAGTCTACAGGATAGCACCTTCAGAATTGGAGATCTTGTACAAGATGATTGAAAAACTCAGAACCAAGGGATTCATTCGTGATAGTGGATCACCTTGTGGAGCCCCGATACTTTTTATAAAAAAAGGATGGTACATCAAGATTATGTGTTGATTATCGTACCTTAAACTCTGTAACAATCAAGAATAGATATCCCTAACTAAGGATAGATGACTTTTTGATCAGCTCAGGGGAGCGACAATATTCTTGAAGATTGACTTGCGATCAGGGTACCATCAGATCAGAGTTAGAGAGCAAGTCATCCATAAGACCATATTCAGATCAAGATATGGGCATTGGGCGTTCCTTGTTATGCCATTTGGAGCGACCAATGCACCAGTCGTATTCATGGACCTCATGAATCGTATCTTAATGCCTTATTTGGAACAGTTTGTGATAGTGTTTATAGACGATATCTTAGTCTATAGCAAGAGTAAAGCGGAGCATGAGCAACATCTCAGAGTAGTCCTTCAGATTCTCAGAGAGCACCGGTTGTATGCAAAGTTCAGTAAGTACGAGTTTTGGCTTGACCGTATATCGTACTTGTGTCACATCATCACCAGAGATGGAGTGGAAGTGGACTCCCAGAAGATAGTGGCTATAGAGTGATGGCTAGTATCCAGTACAGTCGTCGCGCTTTGTAGTTTCCTTGGATTGGCCGACTATTACCAGCGATTTATTTCAGACTTTGCTCGAATTTCAGCACCTATGACTCATTTGACCCGCAAGGATGTGCATTTTGCTTGGAAAACAGAGTGTTAGAGTTCATTTGAGATGTTGAACCAGAGAATGATGACATCCCTCATTCTCACTCTTTCAGATGGGACTAGAGGATTTTTGGTTTATTGTGATGCTTCCGGCAGAGGATTGGGATGCGTCTTGATGCAGCATGGTAAGGTAGTCGCTTATGCGTCACGCCAGCTTCGTGACCATGAGAGGAATTATTTATATAGAGTTAGCAGTAGTAGTTTTTGCATTGAAGCTTTGGAGGCATTATTTATATGGAGATCGAGTGGAGATCTTCACCGACCACAAGAGTCTGAAGTATGTATTTACCCAGACGGATCTCAATATGCGTCAGCGAAGATGGCTAGAGCTACTGGTGGATTATGACATCAACCTACAATATCATTCCGGGAAGGCCAACATAGTTGCAGATGCGTTGAGTATGAGAGCCAAAGTTTATTTTCTAACAGCGCAACTAGAATTATTTGTCGATCTTCAGAAGAAGGAGATTGAGGTAGTTCTCCCCACTAATGTGGCACTGATAGCCGGCATATAAATACAGTCCAGTATAGTAGAAAGGATCAAGGTAGCTCAAGCAGTAGATTTTAAGCTTCAACGGCTCAGAGTAGAGTGTGAAGCAGGATGAAGACCAGAGTTACGTATTTACGAAGATGGTACTTTCCGACATGGGAGGTATCTTTGTGCACCCAGTAGTGATATCAGACATAAGATTATGACAGAGGCTCATAATTCACAGTATTCTATTCATCCCGGTGGCACAAAGATGTACCGAGACATCCGTCAACATTTCTGATAGAATGGCATAAAGAGGGAGATAGCTTGGTTTGTCTCTCGATGTTTAGTTTGCCAATAAATTAAGGCTGAACATCAGAGACCAGCCGAACTTCTTCAACCTTTATCGATTTCGGAGTGGAAGTGGAAGCATATCACCATGGATTTTGTACCTGGGTTACCTAGATATCCAGCTGGGAGAGATGTTATATGGGTTATCGTCGATCGTCTCACGAAGGTAGCTCATTTTCTCTCATTCAGAGTTGGTCAATCGATGGAGCAGCTAGCAGAGATGTAGCTCAGGCAGATTGTCAGATTGTATGGAGTGCCCGTCATTATCATATCAGACAGAGATTTGAGATTCACATCGCACTTTTGGCGGAGTCTTCAGAAGAATTTGGGGACTCGTCTCAAGTTCAGTTCAACTTATCATCCGTAGATAAATGGTCAGTCGGAACACATGATTCAGACTCTTGAAGATATGTTACGATCTTGTACGTTGGACTTCGGTGGTTTGTAGGAAGATCACCTGCCCCTTGTAGAGTTCCCCTATAATAAAAGTTTCCAAGCTAGCATCCAGATGGCACCCTTCGAGGCACTATATGGCAGGAAGTGCAGATCTCCTTTAGCCTGGGATGATTTGGGCGAGAGACAGATGCTTGGTCTAGAGATGGTTATACAGACTATCGAGGTGGTCAGGCAAGTCAGAGATCACCTCCGAGTTATGCAAGATCGCCAGCATCATTGGGCCGATTCTCATCGGCGTCCTCTGGAGTTTTCTATCGACGACCACGTATTCCTTAGGATCTCGCCTACCCGTGGCGTCATTCGTTTTGGCGTACGAAGAAAGCTTAGTCCTCGGTATATAGGGCCGTTCGATATTCTTGAGCGAGTAATTGATGTGTCCCATCGTCTCGCTTTTCTACTGTCGTTATGTGAGGTACATGATGTCTTCCATATATCCCAATTGCGACGGTATATCCCGAATCCGAGTCATGTCCTTGATCATTTGGAATTGGTTGTTGGTACCAACCTTTCGTATGAGGAAAGACCCGTATCTATATTGAACTGGAGAGAGAAGATACACAAGAACAAGACTATTAAGTTAGTCCGTGTTGCTTGGGGTCATCACGCTTTGGGTGAGTCAACGTGGGAAAGTAAGGATCATATCCGATCACGATATCCATACTTGTTTGACTCATAAGGTATAATATTTTCCTTATTCCTTATGCTTTTAATTCCTTGCTTGTATGAATGATTGCTTAATAGACTGCTAGTTATTATAGATTGCTAGTGACTAGTATAGCTTGTCCCGACACCTCTAGCCTCTTAATTAAATTCCGAGGATAGAATTCTTTTAAGATGGGTAGAGTTGTCACTCCTATTTTCTGTTATACGTATTTTCAGTATACGTGTACGGATTTCTGACATTTGTCAGGTGACCCGTAGTTAGACTTGTCTTGCTTAGCCTGATCCTGGTTTAATCTTGCCTTGGTTTATTTTGGTTCATCTTGGTTCGACTTGGCTTGGTTTGGTTTTTTGTGGTTTGAGATGAGAGGGGTTGATATATTAGTCAACTCTCCTCTCTCTCTCTCTCTTCATTACTTTCATTTATTTCATTCATCTTCTCCATTACTCCTCTCCACCCACCACAAAAACCCTAGGCAAGTGCAACTTGCTTCATGATGGACCTCAAGATTTATTATTTTATTTTCTTTTTTACTTGATTATAAGCCTCTTTAGAACTTGGAGTTTTTAGTTTTTCTGGATAGATTTGTGTAGATCTAAGTTTGTAACTTTTCTCAATTTTTTTTAGTTTTGACCTCTTGAACTTCATTCTTTTCGAGATCAAATGGTCCTATGTTGTAGAAAATTTGTTTCTACCCAATTTAGACCCTTGAAACTCCAAAATTTGGCTTCTTTTGAGAGATTTATGGCCTTTCTAGTCCATGGGTTCTCATGAACATTTGGAGGCTAGTTGGAGAAAATGAGCAGTGCATGCTGATGCATGTTGGCACATGTTGTCCTGACGCTTGCTGTGGATGGTGCCTTTTGGCCCATGGCACATGCTGTCCTGGCGTATGCTGTCCCTTGCATATGCTGTCCTGGCGCATATTGTGGATGGTGCCTTTTGGCCCATGGCGCAAGCTGTCCCTGGCACATACTGTCCTAGCACATGCTGTGGATGGTGCCTTTTGGCCCATAACGCATGCTGTCATGGCACATGCTGTCCCTGACACATACTGTCCTAGCACATGCTGTAGATGGTGCCTTTTGGCCCATGGCGTATGCTGTCCTGGTTCATGCTGTCGCTTGCACATGCTGTCCTGGTACATGCTATGGATGGTGCTTTTTGGCCCTTGGCACATGCTGTCTTGGCTAATGCTGTCCCTGGCGTATGCTATCTTGGCACATGCATTCTGGCGTATGCTGTCCTCGCACATGCTGTCCTGGCGCATGCAGCCTCTGGCGTATGCCGTCCCTGGCTCATGCTGTCCTGGCATGCTGTCCCTGGCACCCATTTTGAACCCTTGCGCCATTTCTTGCCCTGATAATTCTTTTTACATTTACCCATGCTTGTCCCCTTGGTCCTTAGTGTAATGTTGTGATCTTTGCTTGTACCCTTTTTTTTGACTTGCCCTGTGACGACCCGACTTAATAACTTGTTGAGCATAATAAATATGACTGGACTTGACATGAACACGACATGATAACTCTTGATAGTGACCTGTCGTGGTGCACACTTGACATGCAACTTGACATGATAATTCTTGATAGTGGTCCGTCGTGATGCACTCTTGACATGATTAGTAAACCTGACATGTAATCTTGAATGATGTTCCGACGGCTATCTTGACATGCTGAGTAATAACTCATCTTGACACCGTAGGTGATTAATCTTGAATATGCTTGTATAAGCTACCAGTCCCGTCTCGCATCATGTTTTGGACTTGCATCCCTGGCTTCCACGGTCAGGGATTCATGCTGAATCTGACTAGGTTAATTACTAGATTGATCAAAGTAGCTCATATAGAGAGATATTTCAAGTTATAGACGATCCCGTTATCCCGACCACACCTGATGGACTTGTAGCCTACCGACGAGTAGGACACATTTCCAGGCCACATTTCCAATCCTGTCTAGTCTTGTCTAGATTCAGTACATGGCTATCTCAGGACATGTTTGCTTACGCTTTACTCTTAGCGATAAATGGCTAGAGACCTGATTCTGTTCAGGCGAAGGGTTACAACCCCGTTCCTTGTTTGGTTTAAGGATTGTAACCTCGCTTCTACAATAGTTCCTCGTCCTCTCGTCATTTGTTGCCTTATTTACATTTCATGTCTTCTTGTTATTATTCTTGTTTATGTTCTGACATGCTGGTTTTAGTTCTTAAGTGAAGCCGTCCTTGTGGCACTTACTCTTTCTGGGGTCTGACCCAGCTGGTTTTGTATGGCCAGATTTTGGAGCAGCACCCGAGGATCTCCCAGCCTTCCAGCCAGATGGTGAACACTAGAAGAAACCCTGGCAATGAGTGGATTTTTATTTCGCTCTCCCGCTCTATTGTAAAATTATTCTTTTGAGGCGTTTAGCCGCCAAGCAAGTGTTAGCTCATGTTGAATACTTATATTTCTTGTCTGCCTAAGGGCTGTAACATGATTGACAAATCCTATGGTTGATCACGTATGACTGAAACTCTTGCCAGTCCTCGCATTTTGTACGACTAGCTTCATGATCATCTGTATATGAAATGTATGGGACGCCTTACTATTGAATATCTGATGGTCTAACATCTTGTAACTATTATTACTAGCTTGAGATTGAGACACTAGACTTGTTCTTGACCATAAGAGACTGATGGCTTGATGATAAACCCTCATACATCTAGACAGCCGTGACCGTATATCGAGGTAGATTACACTTCTATATACGTAGCTGGCTGTGTCTGTCCCCCGCTCTCCAGTATTCTGGTTTTGGAGCATGACAAGTAATATCAAGGAAACGAGTGAATATCTGTGTAATTGATTCATCGGATTTCATTTTGAAAGATTCATATTCCTGTCTAAGTCTGCTGATTTTGGATTCCTTCACTTGGAAAGTACCTTCATGAGTTACCTCAAGAAGTTTCCAAATCACATGAGACGTCTTACAGGTTAAAACTCGATTGAACTCTGTCTTGTCAATTGTACAGAATAGTGCGTTAATGGCACGTGCATCTAGACTAGCCTTTGCTTTTTCTGCCTCTGTGTATTTATTATGAGGCTTGTCTGTAAGTACACCATCGACTAATGTAGGTGTCGATTTCTTATAACCGTCAACAAATATAGACCAAAGATCAAAGTCAAGAGACTTTAAGAAGAATGTCATTCGTGTTTTCCAGTAAGTATAGTTTGTTCCATCAAATAGTGGGGGTCTATTTGTGGATTGCCCTTCACCATTGAATATTGATTTCACGACTGCCATATATACTCTCTAAGGTTGTTATATTAGAATATAACCTGCTCTGATACCAATTGTAGGACTGTTGAGCACCTCTAGAGGGGGGTGAATAGAGTGAGTGCGAGTACAGTGGAAAATAATCACCAATTAAAAATTAAAAGCAAACAACTATGGCAGTGAATAAAGAGACAACAAATAAATGTAGCAAGAGATCAGAGAATCAAACTCAGTGGACACCATGATATATACTGGTTTCCCTCTTGGCGGACTAATCCAGTCGTAAGTACTCTTGCCGGCTGTTAATCCACTATTCACAAGCTAATTGAGAGCTTACAGTCTCTTTACAACACCGTGCTTGGTGACAAGTACACGACCGACTTCACAACACTGTGCTTGGGGACGAGCGCACGACCAGCTTCTAGAACAAAAATGATTTTTGAACTTGAACGACCTCTTTACAACTATGAGAACCAAAGAACTCTAAATCGAATCGATATTACTGGCTTTGGCTAAGAGATGTATAGGTGGAGTATGAAAGCTTTTTAGAACACTGAAGAAAATACTTTAGGAATAGATAAAGAGAAGAAATGATGAGTGATTTGAGAAGGAAATTTCTCTTCTATTTATTGGTATTTTTGAGAAACGAACTCGGACAGAGTTCGGATGCTAGGATTTCGCATACGAACGTTGGATGTAGATTTGGTTGGAACTGAATTTCAAATAACCTAGACCGAACTCGGACCAAACTCATACCGAACTCGGTCAGAGTTCTGTTAGAGTTCTGCTTGGTCAGAACAGTAAGAAATGAACCAAATTTGCATTGGTTTTGGGCTTTTTGGAATTATGGTCTTTTGGGATAAGTAGGTAGGCTTATTTTTGTTTATGGACTGTGAATAACCTAAGCCAGTAATACTCAGTTGATTTTATAATTTGAATTCTAGACTCAATAAAGGATAAAATACATAATAAACTGTAAAATAACTCAGACTATTTCCAGTGCATAAAAGCTTCGGGATGATGATTTACATGCTTGCAGATGTTGTAGTATGCTCTTTGATATTGATTTCACTTGACCTGAAATGTTAGCAGCAGTTTGTACATTTTGTGTATTGACTAAAGTCATTTGTTGATTTACCAAAATCGGGTGTGACCATTAGGAAATGGGCCAACATAGGTGGGTTCTAACTAGAAAACCTGGCCAAGTTGCGACTTAACCCCCATAGACTAGTAATTAAGTATTATTAAGAATATTGAGTTTTAAGAAACCCGGTTAGGCCATTTTAGCCTGGACTAGACCCGAACCCAAACTCAAGCCACGTATTCTTATAGTGCGGACAAAGACGCCCGTATGGATATATATTAAGTGGTATTTGTTTTAGTGACATAGTAGCAATTTTATAAAAGTCTGGTTATACATATATTATATATATGTCCTTAATATTTTAAATAATATTTGATTTTGAAGTATGTCAAATGATTTCCTTAAAAACATCTTAGTCGACTTTTAGGATTTTTAGGCTATATATATACTTGGGTATAAATATATTCATAATAGACAGACACAGTATTTTGTGTGTACATCCAGAGTTTGTTATTTACAAATTTTAGTATTTATAATTTAATAAAAATATAAGTTAATCATTTGTTTATATTATTCTCTAAATATGGCTTTTATATATTTATATATATATATATATATATATATATATATATATATATATATATATATATATATATATATATATATATATATATATATATATATATATATATATATATATATATTTTTATTTTTTTATTTTTTTTATATATATATAAAAATATATATATATATATATATAAAATATATATATATATATATATATATATATATATATATATATATATATATATATATATATATAACCACTACTTTATTGAGGAAAAAAGTAGTGCTGGGTACTACCCACACACAGACACACACACACACACACACACACACACACACACACACACACACATATATATATATATATATATATATATATATATATATATATATATATCAAAAACCACTACTTTATTGAGGAAAAAAGTAAAGCTGGGTACTACCCACACACACACACACACACATATATTTATATATATATATATATATATATATATATATATATATATATATATATATATATATATATATATATATATATATATATATATATATATATATATATCAAAAACTACTACTTTATTGAGGAAAAAAGTAGAGCTGGGTACTACTCACACACACACACACACATATATATATATATATATATATATATATAAATATAAAAATATAAAAATATAGATATTATAGGTTTTATACTAACTATATATATAGGTATACATATAAATATATATATGTACACACACACACACACACACACAATACAAGCAAAGCCCGGCCAAACCAAATGAACCCCAGCCCTTCTAGACCGAGCCCCCTACCCACACACAGCCCGACCAACCCCCATATGCCTACAGCCGACTTTATGTGTCGAGAGAAAGAAAGAAGCAGAAGAAACCCTAACCACAACCCTAGCCCAGCCTTCCACAACCCTTGGGCGGCCACCTTGACGTCGGAGCGTCGCCAGGGGACCGTCGGACGGCCATCCAGAGAACCACGCACGCGAACAGAACAAAAACAGGACAACAACAAACACAGGATTTCACGACGTGTTTTCTCGATCATTCAGTGATCGTTTTGCGTGCTATCTTCGCATGTACGTACACAACATATACAACTTTAGTTTAAAATCATATGTCTTAGGTTGCACGATACATCGACCCAAAGTCGAGAAAAAACTATTCAAAAACAGAACAACACATTAGGCGAATACCCTAACTTGGAAGGCGATTTCTCGCCAATCCATAAATGTTTGCCATTGATTGTAAAAGTACAGAATAATTTTATAGGAGGACTGAACTTAGACTCACAATACAAACTCGCTCGCACAAAGAAAGCCTAGGAATGAAAACCTAGGTACAGCAGTCTAAGTACGATTGTTTATTTTTTATTCTAGGGAGGGGTGACGATAGAGGCTCAGGAAAGCGACGACAGCTCTGCCTTACTCCTTGGGCGATCGGACGTAGCCTTAGCTCCGGTAAAGAAATGCCCTCGGGATGTGTGGAAAGACTCTTCTGTGCGTGCCTTTGTCTCTCTGTGTGTCCAGCCGGGTGGAGAGGATCTCTTTTGCAAGGGAATGGCACCTCGCTATATTTTTTCGATCGGATCCTTTTGCAAGGGAATGGCACCTTGCTATTTATAGGAGTGGGGTGTGATCATTAAGGTTTGCAATGATTGCCCCTTGAAAAGTCGACGGCCAATAATCTGGACCATTAATCTTGATTGCATCACATCTGGGCAGTTGATTTTAGATTGTACCAAATCCGTATGGGCAATTAATGTTGATTGCCATGAATCTTTATATTTTGTCATGACAGGCTCGGATCTCCCGCCACGTGTTCAATCTTCTTAATTGCAATGAATCTGATTTGACTCGGGTAATTAAGATGATTGTAATGAATCTGGGCTGTTATGATTTGTTAGCAGCCATAACTCTGAGAGGATAAGACCGCCACGTGTCTCCACTGTCATGAGGACCGCCACGTGTCTCCACTGTCGTGAGTGGGATGTTCTGACAGAGCCGCATGAGTGCGGTCTCTAAGTAAAATGCATACGGGTGGCCCCCACGATCCTAGCCGCATGAAGGTAGCAGCCGCATGAGGGTGGCAGCCGCATGAAGGAGGCAGCCGCATAAAGGTGGTAGCCGCATGAAGGAGGCAGCCGCATGAAGGTGGCAGCCGCTTGAAGGAGGCAGCCGCATGAAAGAAGCAGCCGCATGAAGGAGGCAGTCGCATGAAGGAACCAGCCATATGAAGCGGGCAGCCACATGGGTGTAGCAGCCGCATGAAGGGGGCAGCCGCATGAAGGAAGAGCCGCATGAAGCGGGCAGCCGTATAGGGGTAGCAACCGCATGAAGTAGGCAACCGCATGAAGATGGCAGCCACATAGGGGTGCTTGGGACATGACGGATCCTGCCAGTTATAAAAGATTTTCTTCTTTTTCTAAGGAGCACTGTCACGACCCGCACCCTAGAGTAAGGGCACGAGACGTGGGTACGTCCAGTCTACGCCGTAGTGTCGGTGGTAGAACGCTTTCCTAGGTCACAACATCTAACAGTTAAAGGTAATACACAGTTATACTCCCCGAATGGGGGTGACATAACAGAATATATCTCAATCACAACTAAGATAGAACAGGAATGAGATAGAAAGATAAAGGTAGATAATATCCAGGAATGTAACATCACAGAGATACAAATCCAGAATTCTAAGTGACTAAAATAAATACATATCTCAGAAATATTCCAGAATCTAAATACAGTGATCCAGAAAGTAAAGACAACCCTAATCTAGAGAAATATCATCAACTGCTAGCAGGTCCAAGTCACTAGTGATGTCTAATGCTGCACCAAAGGGGATAGACACCAGAGCCTCATCATTCACTGTAAAATTTTCAACAGGTCCAGTCAGGACAGGAGCGAGTACAGTACATCTCAACAAAATCATAACCGGTTAGAAAATATAAACATGCTAGAGAGTAAGATACAGGATCTGAAGAAATAATTTGATAAAAAGAGAAAGACTGTAAGTAAATAGCTACAATATATATAGAACTAACAATGCTAGTGATTCAGAGCACAAGATGGTTATGTAGACGGCACGATGTTATACACGAGTAATCTACAGAGGTTGTATACGAGTAATCTACTGGGTTGAATACATAACCACTTCTACTCCCCCGCCGCAATCAATACACAAGCATCTAGTTAAGTTATGTTATTGCACACGAAGTATAGTCGCACACGAGATCATGTGAATACATGAGTATACACGATTTCACACGATTTGTACACGAATATCATGAATGCAAGGAGTACACGATGCTCACGATAAAGTACACGAACACGAATACCCGATGTATCTGCTAAGGGGATAACATCGCACAACAAGAATCCATATAGTACTAATCCGTGTTTCCAACGTGTCAGCATCATGTAAAGTAATCTAAAGCAGGAAATATAATCCTAAACAAGATATGAAATGATCAGAGAATGTACTCGTCTGTATCCTGAGAATCTGGAGAATATATACTGTCCGAGGAGTAGTGTCTGGCTCCTATTAGAATAGCACAAATCACAACAAGTCCAGAATAGAAATGAAATGCACTACAACGTATTCTACATGAATCTAGGTCAATCAAGACCACTTGGTCAACTCTGGTCAACCCTAGAAGTCAAACTAGGTCAACCAAGTCAAACCTAAGTCAAACTAGTCTACCTAGGTCTAGCAAGTTATTCTAAGTTCTAACAAGTCTACTCTAGGTCTAACAAACCATTCTAGGTCCTAACAAGGCTAAACAGTCTATTCTAGACTCCATACTAGGCATATCATGCCATAGGCTAGAAGACTAGGCCATGGGCCAATAGGCTATACCATGGGCTAATCAACCATATCCATATCTATATCTAACCAAACACATATATACATATATACCATACATTATATCATATGGTATCACATACACTATATATATCTAATATATATATAATAGTACACACACTCATACATATATAGAAACTTGTATCTATATCTATATCTCAAACATATAGGTAAATATGAAATAGTGAAAAGGGAAACACAAGAGTATAATGTGCAAGTGGATGTGTGTGTAATATACTAGGCATGTGTGTGTGAAGTATCACAAGAGTGTGTGTCATGTTCCATATGCAACTAGAAATAACAGGGAACAAATCCTGAAAACAGTGAGAATGTGGGTGTGTGTGTTCAGATATTAAAACAGTGTATACATGTGTAAGTATAGAGTGCATTGTGTGTGTAAGAGAGTGAGACATGTGAGTGACTGTTCAGCAATTGAGAACAGTGGCAGTGTTCCAATCCTAGAAAAATCAGTGAGAGACAACCAAGACTCAAAGCCAACTCAGATACAATTGAAACAGTGAGCATACCACATCTCAGATATTCAAATTTCAGGTTTCCAAAAATTGGAAACACAAACCACACTCAGGTTAAAACAGTCTATCAAACAGGATTACACATTCTCAGGTTTTTAAGAAAAGAATCATTCAAAACTCAGGTTCATTTAATCCTCAGAATCTGACAGTTAAGAAGGGAAATGAAATCAGTTTTCAAAGTAAATAATATGGTTTTTAAAACTATTCTCAGGTTTACAGAATTCTCATACTATCTCAAAATACAGAACTCAGTAATCAAATACAAAAGGAAAATCAATGTACAGTCTAAACAATATAAACCAACATCTATAACTCAATTTTCTGACAAATGAAAAGAAAGGAAATCAATGGAAAATCTGGAATCTCATGTTCAGTCAAATCAAAAGGAAAGCAATCAATTCAAGTAATGAACCATCTCATTCTCAGGTTATTTGATCAGTTAAAATGACAGTTCAAATAGGAAAACTGGAACTCAGATTTTGAAGGAAACAATCAGTTAAATGTAATCTTTACAGACAACTAAAGCATGGTTAAGCATTCATTTGTTAACAGTCACTCAATTTCAATTTTCAGTTAAAGAAGGAAATCACCAATTCATATTAATTCTTATTTAAACTAAAGTCCAACATCAATGCAACCAGGTGCCAACTTCCTTTCTTAGGTTGTAAGAAAACTGGAAAAACATGGGAAAGCAATTAGACAACGAATCCTATCAGTTACAACGGGGCAAGTCTCAGGTTATACAGTGTAATGTAAGAGAAACCAATTCCCAGATTCAAACAATGAACATAAACAGGAACCCAATCCCATATTCAAAATCTCCATCTCACAACCAAAAGCCTATAATCGAATGTAAAATCTTAGCTAATATGAAATGAAATATGTGGGGATCCAATTTAGTGAAAAACATAACTTCATACAGGGAATAAAAGGGGTTTGAAAAACTGGGATTACATGTATCAATGCATGTATCAGGAATTGCAGTTCAAACCAAAAATCGAGCCAATACTCCACATTAAACCATTCCTAATGTGCAACCCTAATATAACATAGTTTAGGTAACATATTTAGGATCTAAACAATCATTAAAACACAATTTAAAAACATTAAAAATGATTAAACACAAGAATACTATCTCAGAACACACACGCACACAGTGTATCCCCGTGTACACGGAAATGCGTGTCCGACACGACACGAGAGCTCGTGAAATTTTATGAGCCTCATGTCAGTCATGGACACAACGTGTGTGTTGAGTTTCGTGGGTCGAGACGCTGTATGCAACGAGCTGTTCCGCCCGAGTAGCAGGGGATGCTCCTGCCCACGCGCGCGTGTGCACGACCGCGTGTCCACGCACTCGTGTCGACCCGACCTGACACGAAAATGTGCTCAGTGTCCAAGAAATGCATAAGCGAGACTAAAATGGATTTTTCCATTCAAACACAATCACAAATATCGAACGAAATGCCCTTTGAGGCATTTCGTCGAACACTATCCTAACCACACTGGTACGTGTCTGATACGGACACGAAATGGGTCCAAATTCTAGGGTTAGCCTATCCTACTGTTAGGTTAGGGCTAGGGCATTCCTAAAATGCAAACAAACAGAAATTTCATGGATTAGAATGGGTTTTACCTATTGATGAACAAAGCTCTCAAAAAACCCAATAAAAATGACTCCTCAAGCCACCACAAATTCTCCAAATTGTGTTCTACCTACAAATACTCATCAATAACAGCAAGAATACTAATATTAGGTCCTATTGCAATTTGTTTGGAGGAATTTGGAGTTAAAAAGGATTTTTTAAGAATTTACAAAGATGGGGACTCACCTCTTCCAAATGGCAATGTTTCCTAAAGAGGCAACCCTAATTTCAAGAGGATATAAATAGGAAAGGGGGACACTAGTTGGCTGGCCAGATTTTTAGGGTTAGGGTTTGGTTCAAGGGGTGTGGGCCTATGGGCCATTAAGCCTTTAAGTCATAAAATGACTTGTGATTTCACAAGCCATTCCTTAATCAATCTAAATCCTATTTTCCCAAAATAATTTCTAATGGTTTAATTAACACTAACTTAAGTCAACCTAGGTTTCCATATCCTAATCACATAGTCATGACCTAGGTTAGCCACTAGGTTAGTCTCCAAAGTCAACATAAGTCAAGTCAACTAAAACACCAAAATCAATTATACTAAAAATCTCTAAAAATCACATTAATTCGAATAAATCTAAATAATACATAATAATTCCAAATAATTCTCAAAATTTTAAAAAATGACCAAAATACCCTCATTTGGAAAACTGGGTGTTACAATCCTACCCACCTTAGAAAAATTTTGTCCTCGAAATTAAGATGATCGTACCCCTTCTAGGTCAAACCCCCCCTCCCACAATCAAAGTCTCAGAAATCTATTTAAATCATTCAGTTGGAAAGTGTAACCTATGGGGTCATGACATATAATATCAGTCTGGGGTCTCATCTAGTTACACCAACATGCTACAGTACTAGGCAATCACAAGGTATCAAAATATACAAGCAAGGGATGCATCAAATATTCTCAAAAAGGGATACTAAGGTTAGGTCAAAACTCACCTCCAGCTAGGTCTGAGAACTAGAACTCCCTCCTGAAAGCAGGGCCCTGGTTGGGGCAGATCTATCAGGACAGTGCTGCATCCAGTGTGCAGCTGACCCACAGATTAGGCACAATCCTAGTCTCTTTCTACATAAGTTCTACTTGTGCCCAGGCTTCCTACAGTAGGTACAGATAGGCTCTAGCTCAGCTGGCCTCTGCTGGACAGGAGACTAGGCTGGGTATGATGATATAGGCTGGATATATGGGTACTCATCAAGCTCTGGGTAGGACTGGGTACTGCTCCTCGCCCTCTTGGAGCTAGGCTCTCTTCCTAGAAGCACAGAGTCCCGCAGACATAGCAACCTTTGGTACTGCTCCCTCATGGCCTCATCATGAACTCTCTGTGACTCCAACATCCTTTCTTAGAAATATTCAAACACCTGAGCTGCGTCAAGTAACAAACCTTCGGGTAGTGTAGTATAGGGTACCATCTCAAGGGGTAGGGAAAGGCTCTCAGTCTCAGGCAAATCTACAGCTCTCTCCTGAACGACAGGAGATGAAGGAAGACTCTCTGGCGAGGCTACCACCATCTCCTCAATGACCGAAGGTGCCACCACCCCCTGATCAGATAGAGGGATCACTACCTCCTGAACAATAGGAGGTAGAAACACACTCTCAGTAGCTGCAGCTGCTCTCAGGCGACGGGCTCGGGTCATGGGTGCCATACTGGGAAGGATAAAAAAAGAAAACAACAATTATCAAGGCTGTATGGCAGTCTACCATTCTATCTGAAAACTGATAATTATCAAGAAAAATAAAATAAGATAACTACTAATCATCTATAAAGGGGTACTATTTAAGAAAAATCAAAACCAAAAGTTTAAGGAAGTAAAGTCAATAGCATTGAATCTAATCACAATCTAATATATATAGAAGAGAGAGTGTTAGAGGGAAAAGCTAACATTATGTAAAGGTTATGTGGTTAGTGTAAAATATACATGAAAGTGTATAGGAGGATTTGAGTCTCAACTGTAGCTATCAAGTTATACTATTCATGGAATATTGGTTAAGCAGTCTACAAGGCACAAGCTATTTACTCATAACATGCATGGCTAACCATGTATATATGTATATCTATATGTATAGAGAGGTAAAGATTTAATTATGCATCTACATACATTATAACATATTTACAGAACTATATATATATCTATATAGCTATATCAACATAACATAGAGATAAAAGGTTAGGTTTTCATGGCAGTTG
This sequence comes from Iris pallida, assembly GCA_029216955.1. Taxonomy (NCBI): domain Eukaryota; kingdom Viridiplantae; phylum Streptophyta; class Magnoliopsida; order Asparagales; family Iridaceae; genus Iris; species Iris pallida. The sequence goes on from JANAVB010003198.1 coordinate 4,835,040, forward strand.
TGTACATTAGTATAGAGTGTCATGTGTACATGGGTTAAGACTTGAAATGAAGGGTTCATCATTCAGCTAGCTCAACATTACATATTAGATCTGAAATTGAACTACGCATTTGAAAGCAATAAAAATGTTATCATGTATTCAGTTTTCAAAATTTTGGAGAAATTCGAACACAAAAAAAAATCAACTCAATGTGTACCCTAACCACAACTTAACATGTAAGAGTACGAACCTAACATTATATACCTGCACACAACCATTTATACGGCTCAAAAGTTTACAATTTGAACTAAACACTTAGAATCCAAGGTTAAGGGTTTACTATGCACACAGTCTCAGATTTGACAATTTCAAACACAAACTCAACCAATTTTTTTAAGAAATAAAACCCTGTATATAACATACATGTGTAGCGATGCAAGCAAAACTAATAACATGAAATTTAAATTTAATTTACGAAATTAATCTGGAAAATGGAGAACTAGTCACTGATACTGTACTATATTAGCATATTGGGGTTTTGAGAAATTAACATCAATCATATTAACATGCATTTAGATAGATTGGTAATCAAGTGTAGCATGCATACGTGTCAGGCAAACATCTGTGTCCACTATATATATATATTAGGGTAATACAAGAATTAATGGCAAGAAGAAAATAATGATAAAATCTGTTCTGCCTATCTGTTTAAGAGAAGGAACCATTTTGAAACCAGGGTTACAATATCAAATCTAAGTCAAAGTCTAGCAAAATCATCGATTCATTGTATTAGGAAGAAATTTATAGCAAAAGTTACACAAGGTTCATAATAATAGCTAAGCTACTCCTACTCATACTCCTACTCCTAAGTTAAATGATGATGGAAACAATTTATAATAACTGGAATGAAGATAGAGACGATATATTTAAGAACCTTTCCAAGATACAATCTGATAATCATATGCGTCTGTCCAAAATCATGATACTCAGAATCCTCGCCACACTAGTAAGTAAGGCTACGATAAACGATAGAGTCCATAACAGGGGCATGCACCTCTATAATCATGTCGTCTGGAATTCTCGCTATGCCGACTAGTATAGCTACGAGAAACTCTAAATCTCATAACCAAGATACGTACATCCGAAGTCGGCCTCTATGTTTCCGCCACGCCAGCTAATATAGCTGCGATAAACTCTAGGTTCCATAACCAAGTAGACGTTTATTATCCCCATTATTCCGTCAACATATGTTATCAGAAGGTACCGTAACTCATGCCATAAAATTCATCTCGATAGAAAAATCAAAATCAACAACGATTCATCAAAATCAAATTCAATAATCAAGGAGTGAGAGCGAACAAAACAAGGGAAAGGATTTCAAATTGAAGTTTAAATAAGATTCTCAAGGGTCATCCCAGGAATCTCTCAAGGAATCCTAACTGTGATTGAGTACCCTCAAAAGCATATCCTAATCCTACTGCAGGCTGTAGTGATACTCTACTTCGAATACCACTACATAACTCGACCTGCATGGGCCACCACTAAAAACGTGTCACGACCCGCACCCTAGAGTAAGGGCACGAGACGTGGGTACGTCCAGCCTACGCCGCAGTGTCGGCGGTAGAACGCTGTCCTAGGTCACAACATCTAACAGTTAAAGGTAATACACAGTTATACTCCCCGAATGGGGGTGACATAACAGAATATATCTCAATCACAACTAAGATAGAACAGGAATGAGATAGAAAGATAAAGGTAGATAATATCCAGGAATGTAACATCACAGAGATACAAATCCAGAATTCTAAGTGACTAAAATAAATACATATCTCAGAAATATCCCAGAATCTAAATACAGTGATCAAGAAAGTAAAGACAACCCTAATCTAGAGAAATATCATCAACTACTAGCAGGTCCAAGTCACTAGTGATGTCTAGTGCTACACCAAGAGGGATAGACACCAGAGCCTCATCATTCACTATAAAATTTTCAACAGGTCCAGTCAGGACAGGAGCGAGTACAGTATATCTCAACAAAATCATAACCGGTTAGGAAATATAAACATGCTAGAGAGTAAGATACAGGATCTGAAGAAATAATATGATAAAAAGAGAGAGACTGTAAGTAAATAGCTACAATATATATAGAACTAACAGTGCTAGTGATTCAGAGCACAAGATGGTTATGTAGACGGCACGATGTTATACATGAGTAATCTACAAAGGTTGTACATGAGTAATCTACTGGGTTGAATACATAACCACTTCTACTCCCCCGCCGTAATCAATACACAAGGATCTAGTTAAGTTATGTTATTGCACACGAAGTATAGTCGCACACGAGATCATGTGAATACATGAGTATACACGATTTCACACGATTTGTACACGAATATCACGAATACAAGGAGTACACGATGCTCACGATAAAGTACACGAACACGAATACCCGATGTATCTGCTAAGGGGATAACATCGCACAACAAGATCCATATAGTACTTATCCGTGTTTCCAACGAGTCAGCATCATATAAAGTAATCTAAAGCTGGAAATATAATCTTAAACAAGATATGAAATGATCAGAGAATGTACTCGCCTGTATCATGAGAATCTGGAGAATATATACTGTCCGAGGAGTGGTGTCTGGCTCCTATTAGAACAACACAAATCACAACAAGTCCAGAATAGAAATGAAATGCACTATAATGTGTTCTACATGAATCTAGGTCAATCTAGACCAAAGACAACTCTTGGTCAACTCTGGTCAACCCTAGAAGTCAAACTAGGTCAACCAAGTCAAACCTAAGTCAAACTAGTCTAACTAGGTCTAGCAAGTTATTCTAAGTTCTAATAAGTCTACTCTAGGTCTAACAAACCATTCTAGGTCATAACAAGGCTAAACAGTCTATTCTAGACTCCATACTAGGCATATCATGCCATAGGCTAGAAGACTAGGCCATGGGCCAATAGGCTATACCATGGGCTAATCAACCATATCCATATCTATATCTAACCAAACACATATATACATATATACCATACATTATATCATATGGTATCACATACACTATATATATCTAATATATATATATAATAGTACACACACTCATATATATATATAGAAACTTGTATCTATATCTATATCTCAAACATATAGGTAAATAGAAAATAGTGAAAAGGGAAACACAAGAGTATAATATGTAAGTGGATGTGTGTGTAATATACTAGGCATGTGTGTGTGAAGTATCACAAGAGTGTGTGTCATGTTCCATATGCAACTGGAAATAACAGGGAACAAATCCTGAAAACAGTGAGAATATGGGTGTGTGTGTTCAGATATTAAAACAGTGTATACATGTGTAAGTGTAGAGTGCATTGTGTGTGTAAGAGAGTGAGACATGTGAGTGACTATTTAGCAATTGTGAACAGTGGCAGTGTCCCAATCCTAGAAAAGTCAGTGAGAGACAACCAAGACTCAAAGCCAACTCAGATACAATTAAAACAGTGAGCATACCACATCTCAGATATTCAAATTTCAGGTTTCCAAAAATTGGAAACACAAACCACACTCGGGTTAAAACAGTCTATCAAACAGGATTACACATTCTCAGGTTTTTAAGAAAAGAATCATTCAAAACTCAGGTACATTTAATCCTCAGAATCTGACAGTTAAGAAGGGAAATGAAATCAGTTTTCAAAGTAAACAATATGGTTTTTAAAACCATTCTCAGGTTTACAGAATTCTCATACTATCTCAAAATACAGAACTCAGTAATCAAATACAAAAAGGAAATCAATGTACAGTCTAAACAATATAAACCAACATCTATAACTCAGTTTTCTGACAAATGAAAAGAAAGGAAATCAATAGAAAATCTAGAATCTCATGTTCAGTCAAATCAAAAGGAAAGCAATCAATCCAAGTAATGAACCATCTCATTCTCAGGTTATTTGATCAGTTAAAATGACAGTTCAAATAGGAAAACTGGAACTCAGGTTTTGAAGGGAACAATTAGTTAAATGTAATCTTCACAGACAACTAAAGCATGGTTAAGCATTCATTTGTTAACAGTCACTCAATTTCAGTTTTTAGTTAAAGAAGGAAATCACCAATTCATATTAATTCTTATTTAAACTAAAGTCCAACAACAATGCAACCAGGTGCCAACTTCCTTTCTTAGGTTGTAAGAAAACTGGAAAAACATAGGAAAGCAATTAGACAATGAATCCTATCAGTTACAAAGGGGCAAGTCTCAGGTTATACAGTGTAATGTAAGAGAAACCAATTTCCAGATTCAAACAGTGAACATAAACAGGAACACAATCCCATATTCAAAATCTCCATCTCACAACCAAAAGCCTATAATCGAATGTAAAAGCATAGCTAATATGAAATGAAACATGTGGGGATCCAATTTAGTGAAAAACATAACTTCATACAGGGAATAAAAGGGGTTTGAAAAACTGGGATTACATGTATCAATGCATGTATCAGGAATTGCAGTTCAAACCAAAAATTGAGCCAATACTCCACATTAAACCATTCCTAATGTGCAACCCTAATGTAACAGAGTTTAGGTAACATATTTAGGATCTAAACAATCATTAAAACATAATTTAAAAACATTAAAAATGATTAAACACAAGAATACTATCTCAGAATACACACGCACATAGTGTATCCCCGTGCACACGGAAATGCATGTCCGACACGACACGAGAGCTCGTGAAATTTTACGAGCCTCGTGTCAGTCATGGACACAACGTGTGTGTTGAGTTTCATGGGTCAAGACGCTGTATGCAATGAGCAGTTCTGCCCGAGTAACAGGGGATGCTCCTGTCCGCGCGCGCATGTGCACGACCGCGTGTCCATGCGCTCGTGTCGACCCGACCTGGTACGTGTCCGATACGGACACGAAATGGGTCCAAATTCTAGGGCTAGCCTATCCTACTGTTAGGTTAGGGCTAGGGCATTCCTAAAATGCAAACAAACAGAAATTTCATGGATTAGAATGGGTTTTACCTATTGATGAACAAAGCTCTCAAAAAACCCAATAAAAATGACTCCTCAAGCCACCACAAATTCTCCAAATTGTGTTCTTCCTGCAAATACTCATCAATAACAGCAAGAATACTAATATTAGGTCCTATTGCAATTTTTTTGGAGGAATTTGGAGTTAAAAAGGATTTTCTAAGAATTTACAAAGATGGGGACTCACCACTTCCAAATGGCAATGTTTCCTAAAGAGGCAACCCTAATTTCAAGAGGATATAAATAGGGAAGGGGGACACTAGTTGGCTGGCCAGATTTTTAGGGTTAGGGTTTGGTTCAAGGGGTGTGGGCCTATGGGCCATTAAGCCTTTAAGTCAAAAAAGGACTTGTGATTTCACAAGCCATTCCTTAATCAATCTAAATCCTATTTTCCCAAAATAATTTCTAATGGTTTAATTAACACTAACTTAAGTTAACCTAGGTTTCCATATCCTAATCACATAGTCATGACCTAGGTTAGCCACTAGGTTAGTCTCCAAAGTCAACATAAGTCAAGTCAACTAAAACACCAAAATCAATTATACTAAAAATCTCTAAAAATCACATTAATTCCAATAAATCTAAATAATACATAATAATTCTAAATAATTTTCAAAATTTTAAAAAATGACCAAAATACCCTCATTTGGAAAACTGGGTGTTACAAGCACGCCATCATCATTTCAGCTTTATGTCAAAGCTGTCATTCATTATGTCAGAGCTGTCATTCATTGCGTCAGAGCTGTCATCAGAGCAATTAATTTGGAGGTTGCTTTATGGCTAGCTGTAGAAGTGGATAACGTATGGCCACGTGTCTTTGCCTGAGCCGCATGGAGCTGTTGGGGAGTTCTGAGCCGCATAAAGTTCTGAAGGATTCCTGAGCCGCATGAGGCTCCATCTGTTTGGAGCCGCATGGGCTTTTCTTGTCCTTTTCCATGCTTCTACACGACCCCCTTCAAAGTTTTCAATTTGCAAAATTGAAATACTTTGAATAAGAAGCATGGCTATGTTCATATAAGCTCTTCTGGCCGCATAGGATGTTCTGGCCGCATGGACTTCCTAGCCGTATGGACTGCCTAGCCGCATGGACTGTCTAGCCGCATGGACTGTCTGGCCGCATAGATTGTCTGGCCGCATAGGCTCTCTGTCATGTCTTCCTGCCACGTATGCATCTCATTTATTGCCCATGATTTGCTTTGGATTTAAAGTCGCCTTTTGGGGCAGGATCCCAAGGGTCGGTTCGGATTTGCCTCGATGACTGAAGAGTCGGTTTTGCAGCACGCGGATCGAAGCGTCCCCCCTCTCCTTCTGCCTATAAATAGGAGCGTTCTTGGATATAGAGACTTCTTTACTTTTTTCTGTCTTCAACTCTTTTTGCCGTAAGTTGCTGTCTTCGTCTTCCTTCTTCGCTCATCAGTCAACAATGGCCCCCAAGTCTTCTACAGCCGCGGTGAAGGGTAAGAGAGTGGCTTCTTCGTCAGCCACGGCGCCTGAAGTTCATCCCGACATTTACCCTACCATTGCTGGTAAGGGTTTGGGCGGATTGTATACTTCGAAACCCTAACAAAGACGGATTTGTTGTATGTATTATGCACAAGCCTTTAATACGTCCCTCATTTTCATCGAACTGTTCAAATTGTATGGGTCGCATGTATATCCCATGTTCGAGCCGCATGGGGGTATACCTCATGTCCGAGATGCATAAGAATTGTCTAGTGGCCGCATAAACACTTCACAAACTGAACCGTATAATGACCCTTCGGACAGAGCCGCATAAGTCCCTCTGAATCGAACCGTATGAAGCCCCCTCAAACAGGACCGCATAAGTTCGTCTGGACTGGGCCGCATGAGGCTGTGCTAAACTGAGCCGTATAAGCTCCTCTGATTTGAGCCGTATAACACTCCGCTAAGTAGAACCGCATAAGCCCACGCTAAACAGAGCCGCATAAGCTTACGCTAATTAGTGCCGCTTAAGTTCATGTCCGAACAGGGCCGCATGAGCTCTTTTAAAACAGAACCGCATAAGCTCGTCTCTAAATAGAGCCGCATAAGCTCGTCTTTAAACAGAGCTGCATAAGCTCGTCTTTAAACAGAGCCGCATAAACTTATGTGGACTGGGCCGTATAAGCCAAAACACTCGGTGGTTTTGTTTTAGCCATCCTTTAACTTGTTTCTTTTATCCTTCTGCAGTGAATCTGCCAGTTAATGCTACTGGAGAACCTCTGATGGGGCGCGCCCAAACTGCTGTGGGCTATAGGTATGATCACATAGTCAAGTATGTGATGAACCAGCTTCCAAAAGAGCCTTCAGAGAGGCTGAATGCTATCAAGAAGCAGCCCTTTTACTTTCTTTATGCCATGATGAACTCGGGGCAATTGGAGGGAAAATACCTGAAGCCGGCATTCCTCTTTGGGGATGCTTTATCTATAAAGAACACCCGAGTGCTAGATATATCCGAGAGCTGGGACTTTATTCTTGATGGGGTGGAGATCCATATCCATCCGATAGAGCATCATTTTCCTCTGTCATGGTTCAACATGTTACCACTTGACAGAAAGATGGTGGACTCCTTGACTCCAAGCAAGTCGGGGATGTTCGTGGGAAACATCCATTACAACAGGAATTTGGGGTCAGCGTATGCAGAAAGGGAAACGGTCAGTCGGTATGTGATGGGACTTGCTTTGGGTACCTTCATAAACGTATTGGGTCCCAATTTCACGTTCTCTCAAGCTGATACCTTCTTGAACCAGGTTACTCGGAAAGGGTCTTATCCCGTCGGCCGGTTGGCGTTGGTGAACTGGATAAATCCTATCCCTGCGTGGGCCAACTTGACCACGTGGATTCTGTAGAAGTACGGAGCTTTCTTGCGTGAGATCGACCTCTACCACGCCATTTGGGGCACCTATCATGGTCTACCCATAAATAAGCCGTTGTTCATGGCTATCCTGGAGATGTACAACCGGAGGACGGGGACCTTCTTCACGCCCGGAGGGGAGCTGGGACTTGCTCTCCATGAGATGTACATTATTTCCAAGCTGCCCTAGGGGGAAGACGTCTTTGAAGTGTACACCCTACGAGCGAAGAGTTCGAGGATTTGGATCGGCAGTTCCCGGGGTTTGTTGCCGTGTATCGAAAATTGTTATGTCACTACAGTACTTGTCACCAGGCGGCTATCAAGAAGGATGGTAGCTCGGAAGGGAGCATTCCCCATACCACGACCTGGGTCTCATACCTTTTCACACTAGGCACTTCAGGCCGGGTTTCTTCCCAAGATCCTCAAACCCAGGAGGAGGTACAAAACCTGGTAGCGACTGCCAAGAGATAGAGGTCAACGGGCGACACATTTGGGAGTAAAACTGACTCCTTTAGTTATTTTTATCATGGTACTCAGCGACTGTCGGAGAAGGCTCTCCTTGCAGGATTTCTGATGGTGTGGCTACGGAACTGCGTAGTCTCAGGAGGGGCGAACTCCATTGAGAGGATTAGTCGCCACTTTATCCTCCCTGCCGTAAAGCTAGTTTTTGGGGTCAGACTGGCCCTTCTTCCGACCATGGTGTGCAGCATACACCACGGCCATCGAGCCTTTTCATCCAAGGTCATCGCCCGTGATACGGCGATGGATTTTGAGCGCGTAGAGCTGCCATACCATTATTTAATAGGGTGGCTGTTAATGCACTTCCGGTCTTTGATGAGGCTGGAGCAGAAGACGGCGTTACGGCTGATGACGCTTTCATTTTTCGATTCCACCATCAGCCTTGGGAATACAGCACCATGCCAGCCTGTCGGAGGGCACTAGCGAGAGTGGACGGATACGACTTTTTTGTGTTTGTTCCTCGTTTAACCATTAAAGAAGTAAGGGGCGTTCATATTGATGGTACCGAACCTCCTCTCCTCTTGCCCGAAAAATGCTCCTTTGGCTGCATAATATCTGTCCAGCGCACCTAGTATATCGTAACCGCAACAACGTTTACCTGGAGCCCTACTTGCCCAGCAGGTTCTCCCGCCAGTTCGGATATAGCCAGCTGTTCTTCGACAGTCCCAACTTTTGCCTGGGCTTTGAAGGTAGTGTCTTAGATGGTATCAGGGCATGGCACTATTATGACACGATTCATACCTGAACCACCTTTTCGGTTCTTGAAGGTGATGCGCCAGGGAAGATTTTGTATATGGCGGCCCTATACCATGTTACGGCGAGCAAGCCTTCCGTTAATTTTGACCCGAGTACCAGCATTATTTTGGGTACTGGCTTGACGGAGAAGCCCAAGGGGTCTAAAACAAGAAAAAGGAAGGCGAACATCGTTCCCGTACCTGACTCGGAGTCCACCACTGTGGACGAAGAGAATGACGAGCATGATGCAGATAACTCTTCTCCTCTTGTGGAAGATGTTGGGGCGGATCAGTCGCCTGTTGCGCCAGATGAGATGGTGGCGGATCAGCCGCCCGTTGCGCCTGATGAGATGGTGGCGGATCAGCCACCTGTTGCATCTGGCCCCTCACGAAAATATAGTAGACAAATCTCTCCTGTTGGCGGTATTCCTTACTCCCGAAAACGGGCTACGATCAGACATCACAAGCTAACTATAAAGGAGAGAAGCGAGGACGTCGACCCCGCTTCGGAGGCAAATCGAGTTACTACCATCTTTATTCAGTTCTTCCTTTCTCCTGAACTTTGATCTTAATCATTTTCTTTTTCTCTTGTAGGCGTCAGAAGAAGAGGAATCTCGAGAACCGGCTACTATTTCTGAAGTCAATCCGGTCCTGAACACTTTGAATAATGACATGTATGCCGAGATTATTTCTGTCGGGGCTCTCTCAGCGGTGGCTGAGGGATCTCACGTTGCTGAGGTCTCGACCCAAGACGACGGGGGCTCCGATGAACCTGTCCTCGAAACTGCTGAATTTTATCAAGGTGACGCTGATCCAATCGTATCTCCTTCTGGGGCGGCTGGGGCAGAAGAGCCAGCTTAATTCAGCTTGGAGGTTACTGGTGAGGGGACTATGGCGGCTGTGAGCGAGGCTCAGCCTCTACAACCCTTCCTGGTAAGATAAGCCAAATTTTGACTAGTGAGGAGGCCCATTCGCTCTATCATCACATCCTTCGGGTTATGCTGATTGATGGTTGATCGGGACATACAGGTCCTGCCTCTTCACTGCCAATGACGGATATTGTCAGGGAAGGCTCTACCAGTGGGGATCTGGCGTGAGGGAGTGTACCCCCTCATTTCTTGACTTATATTGAGGGGCCTCCCGCTGGCTCGAGTTCGGGAGATCGGACGGTGACGCAACCGGGACAGGGAGCAATGGTCCATGCGTCCTTCTCTACTCATGTCGCTTCGGAGGTCGACCTCTCTGCCTTGCCGAGTATCCAGGTTCTTCGGGCTGCGGAGGAGGAGTTAGCTGCTATCCAAGCATCTTTTTGCTCGAAATTTGCTTTCCTGGTGGCAGGGGTGGCAAGTTCTGGTGCGTCTCCTTCGACACTACCAGCTACGCTCCCTCTGACGCTGTCCTCTACGAAAGTTCTGGATGAGGCGTCACAGGATGTAGTTGACAGTTTCTACCGCCACTTGAAGAGAGGGGTCGAAGCTGCTGTAGAGCGAGGGACCACCTTTGCCTTGGCCCGACATTGCGTCCGGGGCCAGATTGATATTCTTAAAACCCTCCCTGGTGGGGCAGGGATAGCTGCGCTTCTGGAGCCCAAATTGTTAGAGGCTGATCAGCTCGTGGCCCAGTTTCAAGTGCTGAGGCAAGCTGATCTGTCTACAGAAATAGATTAGGAGCAGGGCTTCCTTACCACTGTCCTGGAGACGGTGAGGGCTACACAAGATAAGTCCAAGCCGGTTATAATGAAGGACCTCCGTGACCTATCTCTTCAATATGATCGACTGAGCCACAGGAGTGAAGATTGCATGGCTCGGGAAGCGGCCGCCTCTCGCGGAGTAATTGATACAAGGGAGCAGATTTTTGAACTCCAGAGGAAGCTAGCCTTCTTGGAGTCTGAGCTTGAAGCTTCCCGTACGGACAAAGAGCTGATCGTTCAGGAGGCCGACAAGGTCTCCCGAGCTTCTGCTAGTCTGGAGCGTGCTTTGAAGAAGCTCGAGGATGGCTGGCGGGCTCTTGCGCACCTAGAAGACGCGGAGCAGTTGGCTCAGGAGGCCGAGCGTAGGTCCAAACAGGGGTTCGAGCGGTCGATTGTGTTGCTGAGAGACCGTCTCATGGAGTTATGTATCGCTGAACCATAGTCGGCTTTTTTTCTTCTTTCATTTTCGTTCTTTTCCTTTCTTGAGGGGGTGTGGTCCCCAGAACATGTAGTACTTTTGCCTTTCAAATAAAAGAGTATGCTTTATTCTACCCTTCATTTGTACTGCTTATTTATTTCTAGTGTTGTGGTATTGGCCCTACTGGGGGACTGTTTGTGGACTTGTTACCCTGGGTATACCTTGGTTTTAGGTACATATAACAAGTTGATGGGGATACTTGGAACAATTCCACAGTAAGGTGGCTATGGACGTTCCTGGTATCGGAAGAAAGAATGCCATAGTGCAGCTGGGCCCCCGGGGCATGATAAGAAATGAGGGGCATGTACTAGGAAACCTAATACAGCATTTGTGATCAACAGTGGACATTTGTGGTCAACATAGGACATTTGTGGGCCTATTATCCTTGGCGTACCCTGGGTTTTTTTTTGGTACGGATAATAAGTCGAGAGAGAACCAACATACTTACTCAGAGGTAATAAGGACGTGGTAAATATGAGGGTTTCTTCGATGGAGCCTTCCCACTCAGAGGTAATGAGGATATGGCAGGAGTGGGCTCCATAAAGGGTACATAGAACAACTCAGAGGTAATGAGGACGTGGAAGTTCTATGTGAGGGGCGGTTTGTTTTTGATGGAAGGGAAACAACTCAGAGGTAACATCGACTTGGTTATTTCGGAGAATTTGTGGATCTGTTACCCTTTTTGTGCACTGAAAGTACGGGTATTGGATCATAAGGAGGGAGCTCTTTTAGGAAGAAAGTTCAGAGATATAATCATACATGACTTACTATCTAAAAGACGCGATATAGATTCATCTGTAGTGACCAGAGTGTAAATTCAGTGGTACCTACGCGTACATAACTCGACAATCTGGAGATTTGGGATCAGTATTTAAGTTCAGCGGTACCTGCGGGTACATAACTCGATAATCTGGAGATTCGGGATCAAAATATAAGTTCAGTGGTACCTGCGGGTATGTAACTTGACAATCTAGAGATCTAGAGTCGAAATGTGAGTTCAGCGGTACCAGAGGGTACGTAACTCATCACTTTGGCAGATTTGTAGTCTGGGTGTGAGTTTAGCGGTACCACAGGGCACATAACTTATCTCTTTTGAGGATGTCGTTTTAGACATAGTACTTCTTTAGGAACTTGTCGTTGATAGGCAACATGAGCAAGTCTCAATTTTGTTTTGCGAAGCGGTAAGATCCATTATAGAATACTGCGTCAATGATGAACGGGCCTTCCCACTTTGGCTAGAATTTGCCTGCGGTTTTATGAGTCATAACTATCGGCCTCCGAACTGCCAGAACAAGATTGTCCACTTGGAATGTTCTGATTTTAACCTTTTTGTTGAAGGCTCCGGAGATACGTGCTAGGTACAGCTCGATTTGCTGTTGAGCTAACAGGCGCTTCTCATCTAGGTCCTCCAACTCTTGTAGTCGACGATGGTGATTACCATCTGTTGTCAATCGGTAGGTGAGGGCGACACGGAGTGAGGGGATTTAAGTCTCCAGTGGGAGAATTGCCTCACTTTCGTATACCAGAGAGAATGGTGTGTTCCCGGTGGCAGTCCATAGTGTAGTACGGTACGCCCATAAGCATTCGCCGAGCTTTTCATTTCAGTCACGTTTGTTTGATGACACGAACTTCTTGAGAAGCTTGATGATTGTTTTATTGAACGCTTCAGCCAGACCGTTATCCGCTGGGTTGTACGGTATCAAAGCAATATTCTGGATTCAGTGTTCGTCGTAAAACCGATAGAAAGCGTGGCTTGCGAACTGCAGACCATTATCGTGGATGATCCTTCGGGGCAGTCCAAAGTGATAGATGACGTAATGCTTGAGGAAGCTGATCACGTTTGAAGTCTTCACTTCTGTCAGCGGAACATCCTCCACCCATTTGGAGAAGTAATCTGTGATTACGAGTATAAAGCGATGTCCTCTGGACGAGGGTAGAGTGATCAGACCAATGATGTCCATTCCCCATGCTTCGAATGGCCAAGATGCTACCGTCGGATGTAGAAACTCGGAAGGCTGGTGGATGAAATCTGCGTGGACTTGACAGGCTTTGCATTTTCGTGCATAGTCTGTTGCATCTGTAACCATCGTGGGCCAGTAATAGCCCATTCGGCGAAGGTGATCTTGTAGTTTCGGGCCAGGCTGATGGGCCCCACAGATGCCATCATGATCTTCACGCACGGCTTCTTTGGCTTCTGTATTTGACAGACATCGGAGCAGTAATCCATCGTATGATCGCCGATATAGCATTTTCGTCTATGTATCGTAGAAGAATCTGAGGGAACGTCTTCTGATAGAAGTGGCTTCCTTCGAATTCTCTGGCAGGATGTTGTAGGCTATGAAGTTAATAAATGGTTGTCTCCAGTCTTGTACTTTGTCAACTGTCAGCGCAGAGTAACTCTCAACACATTGAACATTATTCCTGGGACAGACCAACTCACGGCCTATGATGTAAACCAGATGATGAGCATGATTCGGAACTGCTAAGGAAGCGACAAGGCCTGCTAGGGCATCGGCTTCAATATTATGGAGCCTGGGAACATGTTCTATGAAGACCCCTTCTGAGGACGAGATGATGTTAATCGCTATTTAGTGATAGGGGATCATGTCTTCTTGTCGAACCTCGTATGAACCCCGAATCTGATTGATGATTAACTGTGAATTGCCGTATGCTTCAAGGTGCTCTACCCGCAGCTCTTTTGCAAGTCGGAGGCCAATGACCAAATCATTGTACTCGACCACGTTGTTTGAACAGGGCTCCGTAAGGGAATAAGCTCGATTGATCACCAACCCGGTGGGAGAAATTAGTACTACTCCGACTCCAGCGACGATGTTGCCCTTGGGCACAGTTCTAGAAGCGCCGTCGAAGAACATTCACCATATGGTGTCATGGAAGGCCATATTTGAATTAGCGACCTCGTCTAGAATCTTTTCGTCTATTTTGGTTGACTCCGAACCTGGATGAGCAGCTAAAAAGTCTGCCAGAGCTTGACCTTTAACAGCCTTTTGCGGGACGAAGATCATGTGGTAGGGAGACAGTAATATCGCCCAAGTAGTGAGGCGAGAGCTGAGTGCACCTGGTTTAGTCATGAGGACCCTGAGGGGGTTGACTCTTGATATAACATAGATGGTTTGTCCCGTGACGTAGTGTCGCATCTTCTGAATGGCAAAAACCAGAGCAAGGCACTCTTTCTCTACGATAGTGTATCGATGCTCCGGCCCTATCATTATTCGACTGAGATAATATAGAGCTTGCTCATGGCCTGCCTCGTTGTTTTGTGCTAGCAGAGCACCGAGAGAATGTTCCATCGCTCGTACATAGAGCAGGAATGGTCTTCCAGCAACCGGGGCTACCAGTACTGGAGGGTTCGTCAGATATTCTTTGATGCTGTCGAAGGCGTGCTGGCATTCTTCATCCCATATGAATGAAACGCCCTTCTTCATGAGGTGGGTGAATGGCTGATATCGTCTGGAGAGGTTGGAGATAAACCTTCTGATGTAGGCTAGCCTTCCTTGAAGGCCTCGGAGTTCACGAAGATTTTTCGGGGGACCCATCTCCATGATTTCCTTCGTCTTCTCAGGGTCTACGTGGATACCCTGGGAGGTAATGATGAAACCCAAGAACTTCTCGCTGGATACGCCCACGAAGGATTTTGTGGGATTTATTTTCAAATTGTGCGCTCGTATCAGGTCGAACACTGTCCTCAGATCATGTTGATGATCTTCCTTAGAATGGCTTTTGATGGCGATGTCATCGACGTAGCATTCTATTGTCTTGCGCAAGTGGTCTCTAAAGATGACGCTCATAGCTCTTTGATAGGTGGCGCCAGCGTTCTTTAAATCGAAAGGCATGACTGTGTAGCAGTGTCACTCCCCGTTCCCAGAATAAGTATTTTATATGTGTACTTCTTGAATGTATTTATTCAATATTTATTATGTATTTGTTCTGTATTTAAATTCTTCAATTTTGCGCTTATTAATTTTTCCTGTATTTTATTTTTCTGCTTTATCTTGGCTCTTGGTTCATTTCGGTTCATGGTAAACCAACTTGGTGTGGTTTGGTTCAACATGGAAGGGAATGGATGGCTTGGATTTGGTGGAGAGAATGAATGGTGGAGATCCACTTGACCTTGATATAAAACTTCTTCTTTCATTCTCTTTCTTCATTCATTCACATTTACTCCTCCACCAAAACCCTAATCCACTTGTGAGAGGCAAGTACATCTTGCACACCATGAGGGATTTTATGCATCCCTATTTATTTTTAGTCCATGTTGTTCATCTTCTCTTCCTCTACAAGTTTAGGTCTTGAAGTTCTTGGTTTCCATGGATGGTCGGGTGTAGATCTAAGTTTTAAGTTTTAGTTTTCATATGAATTTTAGGGTTTTGATCTATCAAACATTGTTGTTTTCGAAAATAAGTGGTTCCATGTTGTAGAGAATTTAATTCTACTAAAGTTTAGTTTTTGAAAAGTTAGATTTCGATTTATTTTGTGGAAGTTATGGCCAAAAGTATTTTTGTACGTTTCTATATTCATCTGCAGCATGAGGAGCATGTCGCAGTAGGCGCATATGATGTCACGAATGAGCCCCATGAGGCGCATGTCGCAGTAGGCGCATATGGTGTCGCAGTTGAGCCGCATGAGGCGCATGTCGCAGTAGGCGCATATGATGTCGCGAATGAGCCGCATGAGGCGTATGTCGCCGTAGGCCCATATGGTGTCGCAGTTGAGCCGCATGAGGCGCATGTCGCAGTAGGCGCATTTGATGCCGCGAATGAGCCGCATGAGGCGCATGTCGCAGGAGGCGCATATAATGTCGCGAATGAGCCGCATGAGGTGCATGTCGCAGTAGGCGCATATGGTGTCGCAGTTGAGCCGCATGAGGCACATGTCGCAGTAGGCGCATATGATGTCACGAATGAGCCGCATGAGGCGCATGTCGCAGTAGACGTATATGATATCGCGAATGAGCCGCATGAGGCGCATGTCGCAGTAGGCGCATTTGGTGTCGCAGTTGAGCCGCATGAGGCGCATGTCGCAGTAGGCGCATATGGTGTCACAGTTGAGCCGCATATGGTATCGTAGTTGGGCCGCAGATGCCGCATGAGCCGCATGTCGCAGTTAGTCCGCATGCATGTCGCAGAATAGGCCGCATAATGCCTATTTTGGTTGTTTCTGACTGTTATATGTCCTAATTGACGAAATTGTGGCTAGAATTTCTTCCAACTCCCAACATGAAATTTGTAGATCTTTTTCTTGGCTTCAAGAATATGTTATCAACTATTTTATACTAGTTATGGACTCGACCATGCTTAATACTAATTTGACTTTTATGCCTCGTCACGAATTGACCCCGACTGTTACTTGACTAATAATTGATCATGTGTTCCTAGTTGGAACTAAGAGACTGGCTAGTCGTCTTATTAAATTGAATGAATGAGACACGTTCATATTAACTATGAACTATTATAATCGATTGGCCGATCCCGAATATTGACATACAGGCACACATGCGGGCTTCAATTTATTTATTTATTTTTCTACCAAAGCAGCATGTGTACTTGATGGTCAAGGCATGATTATTTCGTGGTTAGTTTTGATTGTTGCAATACGCTATGTAAGACCTACAACCTAACCGCACAGGTATCGTTGTAGAGTTGGGCATATCGTACTTGTACGGAAGTACTCATTTGAATGACCATAATCCATGGCATGGGATTTCACTCAACGTAGAGACTATTAAGTTAAATAAAATAATGATTGCATGGAGAGAATGGATTCCCGAGTTCTTACATGGCAGCCCTCTTGGGACTAGTAGTGCCCAACAGGCCGGTTGGTCCCCACAGATACTGCAAATCTGCCATACGGGCAGGGAGCGGTATCTGGTTATATTATCTATTGTATATTGTATATTGATGACGGGCGTTCCGCTGGGACTCGTCTAATCCATTATTGGCGTAATTGATTGACTAGGTAAACTAGCCTTGCTTGTACATAGTAAGAACTGAGGAATCCTTTATTGTATAATTCTAGGATAACTTGGAACTTACAGTAGCAAGCCGTAGTAGTTGTATGGCCATTTAAATTGATTTGTTTGTGTACTGTACCTACTCTGTTACCTAACTGAGATGATCAGAATGTCAGGGCATGACGGGCCAACTTCTGTCCTTATTTGGTTGGAAGGTTGGTTCGAAGTGTCGAGATGTTATGTGAATCCCCGTGGCAAGCAGAGATCTACTTATCATATTCTCTTATTACTGGTTTTAATTCCTCATATCGTGCTTCCTTGTGGTACTTGCTATTGGAGGTCTAACCTCTCTGGTTTTGCATGACCAGATTTAGAGCCGGTCCCCGAGGACTCAGCTTACTTCCACCTCCAAGATGGTCAATACTAGAGGGATGATCGTAGGAGGACTCGAGTGGGTTCCTTACTTCCCCGCTCGTTTTGTTATTTACTTAATACCTTATCGTTTGGCACCGACATGTTAGTCGGATTGTCTTGTACTTACTTTTACATAATTGTAATTAAGTCAGACTGCAGCTGATAACAATTGTGTTCACTTTGTTATATCATCTGACTATGTTTTGTAAAGCCAGATATCAAAAACATTTTGACTGAGCGTTTGGGACGCCTTACTGCTTTATCTTACATGTTCTCTATTTTTGTTTCTTATTTGAATGATTGAGATAATAGATGTGAAATAACCATAGTGAGACTTTTATGTAGTATGCACCCCATCGTCTTTTAGACAGCATTGATCGTATTATACGGTATTCATCTACCCGTAATACGTAGCTGGCTGAGTCATTCCCCCGCTCTCCAGTATTCTGGTTCTGGGGCGTGACTAGGTTTTAGTGGTGGCCCATGCAGGTCTGATTTCAGAATTGTGGGATGTTTTAATTTATAGGATGTCTCAATCACACGTGTTCCCCCTTGATCTCATGATTCGTTACTCTCGACTCTAGCTTGACATTCCGGTATCCTTTGACTTTATTGATCTTTCTTGTCCGATCGTTTGATTGTTCTTTTGTCCATTTTCTTAGGGACACTTCGTCCGCATCTGCCAGGACTGGACAACAACAACAAGAGCAACACGGACAACCTGACCATATTGGTCAGCAACAAGGGCCGGTACTAACTCAAGAGACTATCCAAGAAAAAGTAATAGTGGAAGCAGCAGCTGGATCACAGTATCCGGAGGTTCCACCATCACCAACAGTTCCACCTACCCCTACGGAAATGGACACACCGGCTCTTCTGGAGATCATGAGAGGGATGATGGCTACTCAGCAACATCAGATGTTAGCCCAGCAGCGCATACACGCTCAGTTGCAAGAGCAGAATGTATTATCCAACCAAGGATTGCAGACGGCTTTGGAAAGAGGGGCGAGGACAGATTCAGGAGCATCAGCCAGGTTTTGCAAGTTTAACCCCCGCCATTTCGAAGGAACGGAGGATGCCATCTCAGCAGATGTATGGCTTAAGGATATTGAGGCTATTCTGACAGCAGCTAAGGTGCCGGCAGAAGAACGTGTGGATCAAGTGAAGTTGTTACTTCAGAATCTCGCACGTGATTGGTGGGAATCAGAGGAAGTGGGCATCAGACATCCTGTTGCTTGGGACGATTTTATTGCAAGATTCAAGACGAAGTACTATAGGGTTGTGGCGCAGTTTGAGCTACAACAGAAGTTTATCAACCTCAAGCAGGCCGGCAAGACGATAGATGCCTATGCAGCGGACTTCTGCAGATTGAGCAGGTTTGCCCCAAAGATGGAAGCAACAGAGAGCCAGAGGGCTATGAGGTTCCAGCATGGGTTTCACCTTGAGCTCTTGCAATTGATAGAGGGGCACAATTACCAGACCTTTGATGAAGTATTGACGGCAACCCGAAGGCATGAGATCATTATTCAGAGGATCACGGCGAGGACTGGAGGTCAGAAAAGATATCACAGTCAGACTGAAGGAGGAGGGAGAGCAGCACCCCGAACAACAACACCATTCCTTGGCATTCGCATTCACGATGTAGCAATGCGATGGCCAGCACCACCACCCAGGTAGCAGCAGCAACAGAAGAAGAATCAGCAACCCCCAGCGGGCTGCACTTATTGTGGAAAGATGGGGCACACTAGAGATGTATGTCGGGCATTGAACGGATTGTGTTTGATATGTGGAAATCCAGATCATCGGGTTATCACATATCCCAGGAATTCGAGGTCAGGAGGACCAGTGCAACAGTTTCCTGCTCTGCCAGCACCAGGGACAGAACAGTATCGAGGACCCGCAGTGGCAGTGAGACTATTGGCCCAGCGTCCGTTAATGCCACAGGCTCAGATCTTTCGGCAGCAGGGACCGTCGATGCAGCAACACCAGCATAGACCACTCCAGCATTATCAAGGCAGGGGCCAGCAGCAACACCAGGCTAGGCCACAACATGGGAACCAACAAGGAGGTCGAGAGCAGGCATTCACTCTGTCCTTAGAGAAGGCATTAGCATCGGGAGATGTTGTGGCAGGTAACATTCTCGTCGCCTCATATCCTGCAGTAGCATTATTTGATTCAGGAGCATCACACTCATTTATATCTGCACAATTTGCGATACCGCTAGGAATAGAGTTTGAGGCATTGCCAGGGAGGTTGAGTATACTCACTGGCAATGGGATCGTAGGAGTTAGTAGAGTTATTCTAGCGTGTAGCGTTGTAGTTTACGGGCATTCCTTACCCGCCCGGTTGATAGAATTTCCTGTTGGAAATTTCGACGTTATCTTAGGCATGGACTGGCTCAAAGACAGTCATGCGACGATAGATTGTCATAGAGGGAGTGTATCTTTTGATATTCCAGGCATGAAGAGATTCACCTTAGTCAGATCAGAGGCAACTCAACAAGAGCAGGGAGTAATAACGGCAATGGAAGAAGTTCAAGTTCCGAAGGTAGTTGAAGAATTTCTAGACGTATTTCCCGAAGAACTTCCAGGGCTACCGCCAGTAAGAGATATTGAGTTCAGTATAGAATTGGCACCTGGAACTAAACCGATATCAGATCGAGTTTACAGAATGGTGGATTCAGAGCAGGCCAAGGTATATCAGCACATAGAGGAACTGAAGGAGAAGAAGTTCATCCAAGCTAGTATATCACCTTGGGCAGCACCAGTGGTACTTGTGGGAAAGAAGGATGGGTCATCCAGATTGTGTATTGATTACAGGAAGCTTAACGCGGCGACAGTAAAGAACAAATACCCACTACCCAGGATCGACGACTTGTTTGATCAGTTGAGCAAAGCTAGAGTTTTCTCCAAGATAGATCTTCGTTCATGGTATCATCAAGTGAGGGTTTGGAAGGAGGATATTCCTAAGACAGCATTCAGGTCGAAGTATGGGCATTATGAATTCTTAGTAATGCCGTTTGGTTTAACCAATGCTCCAGCAATATTTATGGATTTGATGAACCGCATCTTTATGCCATACTTAGATCAGTTTGTCGTTGTATTTTTTGACGATATTCTCGTATATTCTGCCAGTGAAGAGGAGCATGAAGACCACCTCAGGAAAGTGTTACAGGTTCTGAGAGAGAACCAGTTGTATGCCAAGCTCAGCAAGTATGAGTTTTGGTCGGATCACATTTCATTTTTGGGTCATATCATATCAGGAGCTGGAGTAGCAGTGGATCCCAAGAAGGTAGAAGCAGTAGAGAGTTGGCCAGTACCCAAGACCGTAGCTGATGTGCAGAGTTTCTTGGGATTGGCAGGATATTACAGAAGGTTCGTATCAGACTTTGCAAGGCATTCAGCACCTATGACCCGCTTGACACGGAAGGATGTACCATTCGTCTGGTCGGCAGAATGCCAGGCATCATTTGAGAATCTGAAGCAGAAGTTGATATCAGCGCCTATTCTTACATTACCAGTTGGACCCGGAGGTTTTACAGTATATTGTGATACGTCAGAAAAAGGACTTGGGTGCGTCCTAATACAACATGGGAAGGTGATAGCATACGCATCTAGGCAACTTCGAGACCACACGAAGAATTACCCAACTCATGACTTGGAGTTGGCGGCAGTAGTATTTGCTTTGAAGCTATGGAGGCATTACTTATATGGTGATCGAGTAGACATGTACACAGATCATAAAAGTCTGATGTACATCTTTACTCAGAAGGAGCTGAACATGAGACAGAGAAGATGGTTGGAGTTGATCAAGGATTATGACGTGGAGCTTCAGTATCATCCAGGCAAGGCTAATGTGGTAGCAGACGCTCTTAGCAGGAGAGGCGGCACATTTATGTTGACAAGGCAGAAGCACATCTTAGAAGACCTTCAGGAGATGGGCATCGAAGTATTACTTCCTAGTGATGTAGGAGTTCTAACAAGTTTACAAGTTCAATCCGACTTGGTAGACAGGATCAAGGTAGCTCAGAAACAGGACCCAAGGATTCAGAAGCTTAGAGCAGAATGTGAGTCAGGACTCAGAAAGGAGATGCAAGTTCATGAAGATGGTACGCTTAGGTTTGGATCACGCCTATGTGTGCCTAGTGGAGATATCAGACAGGAGGTTATGACAAAAGCTCACAGTTCTCAATATTCTATACACCCTGGAGGGACCAAGATGTACCAAGATATGAAGCAGCACTTCTAGTGGAACGGGATGAAGAGGGAGATAGCTAGATTTGTTTCCCGTTGCTTGGTATGTCAGTAAGTGAAGGCAGAACAGCAGAGGCCATCTGGGTTATTGCAACCACTTTCTATCCCGGAATGGAAGTGGGAACACATCACAATGGACTTTGTGACCGGTTTACCGAGATCACTAGGTGGTAAAGATGCTATTTGGGTGATAGTAGATCGGCTTACAAAGGTGGCATACTTTCTTCCTTTCAGAGTAGGGCAATCTACGAAAAAGTTGGCAGAGTTGTATATGCAGCAGATAGTCAGGCAGCATGGAGTCCCCGTCAGCATTGTGTCAGACCGAGATACCCGCTTTATATCACATTTCTGGAAGAGCTTACATCATAGTCTGGGTACCAAGTTAAGATTTAGCACGGCTTACCATCCCCAGACAGACGGGCAATCAGAAAGAACAATTCAGACCCTAGAAGATATGTTGCGAGCTTGCACCCTAAATTTTGGAGGATCTTGGGAGAGCCACCTGCACTTAGTTGAGTTTTCTTATAACAACAGTTATCAAGCTAGTATCCAGATGACGACATTTGAAGCACTATATGGTAAGAAGTGTAGGTCGCCACTAGCATGGGATGATATCGGGGAGAGGAAGATGTTAGGCCCGAAAATGATTGTTCAGACAGTTGAATTGGTTAAGGAAATTAGAGAGCGACTTCGAGTTGCGCAGGATCGGCATCGTCATTGGGCGGACCAGCATCGTAGGCTGCTAGAGTTTTTTGTTGGGGACCACGTGTTCTTGCGGATCTCACCT
The DNA here is from genome assembly GCA_029216955.1 of Iris pallida. Lineage (NCBI taxonomy): Eukaryota > Viridiplantae > Streptophyta > Magnoliopsida > Asparagales > Iridaceae > Iris > Iris pallida. The sequence goes on from JANAVB010003198.1 coordinate 4,857,749, forward strand.
ACCCGTGGGGTCATTAGATTTGGCGTTCGCGGAAAGTTGAGTCCACGATACGTAGGACCATTTGTTATCCTTGATAGGGTAGGCGATGTTGCTTATCGTCTGTCCTTTCCACCTTCGTTACGAGAGGTGCATGACGTGTTTCATGTATCTCAGCTGTGAAGGTATGTATCGGACCCCAGCCATATCCTTGATCATTCTGAGTTAGTTGTTGGTACCAACTTGTCTTATGAGGAGCAGCCGGTGTCCAATGTGGATCGAAGAGAGAAGATACTCAAGAACCAAATAATTAGCCTTGTCCGGGTTGCTTGGGGTCATCACTCATTATAAGAGTCAACGTGGGAACGTGGGGATGATATCCGATCATGGTATCCGTACCTGTTTGACTCACAAGGTATATCTCTCTTTATATACCTTGATTGTCTTAACTCCTCATGCTTGTCACCTTATAGGTAGAATTGCTTGGTGTCGTCGATAGTTAAACATACATATATTACTTGCTATTTGACATTGTAGAATAGCTACTTACTCAAATTACTTGTACTTAGATTAGTCTAGCTCTGACATTTCTGTCCCGCTTGGATCTGAAATTCCGAGGACGAAATTTTTCTAAGGAGGGTAGATATGTCACTCCCCGTTCCCAGAATAAGTATTTTATACGTATACTTCTTGAATATATTTATTCAATATTTATCATGTATTTGTTCTGTATTTAAATTCTTCAATTTTGCGCTTATTAATTTTTCCTGTATTTTATTTTTCTGCTTTATCTTGGCTCTTGGTTCATTTCGGTTCATGGTAAACCAACTTGGTGTGGTTTGGTTCAACATGGAAGGGAATGGATGGCTTGGATTTGGTGGAGAGAATGAATGGTGGAGATCCACTTGACCTTGATATAAAACTTCTTCTTTCATTCTCTTTCTTCATTCATTCACATTTACTCCTCCACCAAAACCCTAACCCACTTGTGAGAGGCAAGTACATCTTGCACACCATGAGGGATTTCATGCATCCCTATTTATTTTTAGTCCATGTTGTTCATCTTCTCTTCCTCTACAAGTTTAGGTCTTGAAGTTCTTGATTTCCATGGATGGTTGGGTGTAGATCTAAGTTTTATGTTTTGGTTTTCATACGAATTTTAGGGTTTTAATCTATCAAACATTGTTGTTTTCGAAAATAAGTGGTTCCATGTTGTAGAGAATTTAATTCTACTAAAGTTTGGTTTTTGAAAAGTTAGATTTCGATTTATTTTGTGGAAGTTATGGCCAAAAGTATTTTTGTTCGTTTCTATATTCATCTGCAGCATGAGGAGCATGTCGCAGTAGGCACATATGATGTCGCGAATGAGCCGCATGAGGTGCATGTCGCAGTAGGCGCATATGGTGACGCAGTTGAGCCGCATGAGGCGCATGTCGCAGTAGGCGCATATGATGCCGCGAATGAGCCGCATGAGGCGCATGTCGCAGTAGGCGCATATGGTGTCGCAGATGAGCCGCATGAGGCGCATGTCGCAGTAGGCGCATATGATGTCGCGAATGAGCCGCATGAGGCGCATATCGCAGTAGGCGCATATGATGTCGCGAATGAGCCGTATGAGGCGCATATGGTGTCGCAGTTGAGCCGCATGAGGCGCATGTCGCAGTAGGCGCATATGATGCCGCGAATGAGCCGCATGAAGCGCATGTCGCAGTAGGCGCATATAATGTCGCGAATGAGCCGCATAAGGCGCTTGTCGCAGTAGGCGCATATGGTGTCGCAGTTGAGCCGCATGAGGCGCATGTCGCAGTAGGCGCATATGGTGTCGCAGTTGAGCCGCATATGGTATCGCAGTTGGGCCGCATATAACGCATGAGCTGCATGTCGTAGTTAGTCCGCATGCATGTCGCAGAATAGGCCGCATAATGCCTATTTTGGTTGTTTCTGACTGTTATATGTCCTAATTGACGAAATTGTGGCTAGAATTTCTTCCAACTCCCAACATGAAATTTGTAGATCTTTTCTTTGGCTTCAAGAATATGTTACCAACTATTTTATACTAGTTATGGACTCGACCATGCTTAATACTAATTTGACTTTTATGTCTCGTCACAAATTGACCCCGACTGTTACTTGACTAATAATTGATCATTCGTTCCTAGTTGGAACTAAGAGACAGGCTAGTCGTCTTATTAAATTGAATGAATGAGACACGTTCATATTAACTATGAACTATTATAATCGATTGGCCGATCCCGAATATTGACATACAGGCACACATGCAGGCTTCAATTTATTTATTTATTTTTCTACCAAAGCAGCATGTGTACTTGATGGTCAAGGCATGATTATTCCGTGGTTAGTTTTGATTGTTGTATTACGCTATGTAAGACCTACAGCCTAACCACACGGGTATCGTTGTAGAGTTGGGCATATCGTACTTGTACGGAAGTACTCATTTGAATGACCATGATCCACGGCATGGGATTTCACTCAACGTAGAGACTATTAAGTTAAATAAAATAATGATTACATGGAGAGAATGGATTCCCGAGTTCTTACATGGCAGCCCTCTTGGGACTAGTAGTGCCCGACAGGCCGGTTGGTCCCCACAGATACTACAAATCTGCCACACTGGCAGGAAGCGGTATCTGGTTATATTATCTATTATATATTATATATTGATGATGGGCGTCCCGCTGGGACTCGTCTAATTCATGATTGGCGTAATTGATTGACTGGGTAAACTAGCCTTGCTTGTACATAGTAAGAACTGAGGAATCCTTTACTATATAATTCCAGGATAACTTGGAACTCACAGTAGCAAGCCGTAGTAGTTGCATGGCCGTTTAAATTGATTTGTTTGTGTACTGTACCTACTCTGTTACCTAACTGAGATGATCAGAATGTCAGGGTATGACGGGCCAACTTCTGTCCTTGTTTGGTTGGGAGGTTGGTTCGAAGTGTCGTGATGTTATGTGAATTCCCGTGGCAAGCAGAGATCTACTTATCATATTCTCTTATTACTGGTTTTAATTCCTCATATCGTGCTTCCTTGTGGTACTTACTATTGCAGGTCTAACCTCTCTGGTTTTGTATGACCAGATTTAGAGCCGGTCCCCGAGGACTCAGCTTACTTCCACCTCTAAGATGGTCAATACTAGAGGGATGATCGCAGAAGGACTCGAGTGGGTTCCTTACTTCCCCGCTCGTTTTGTTATTTACTTAATACCTTGCCGTTTGGCACCGACATGTTAGTCGGATTATCTTGTACTTACTTTTACATAATTGTAATTAAGTCAGACTGCAGCTGATAACAATTGTGTACACTTCGCTACATCATCTGGCTATGTTTTGTAAAGCCAGATATCAAGAACATTTTGACTGAGCGTTTGGGACGCCTTACTGCTTTATCTTACATGTTCTCTATTTCTGTTTCTTATTTGAATGATTGAGACAATAGATGTGAAATGACCATAGTGAGACTTTCATGTAGTATGCACCCCCTCGTCTTTTAGACAGCATTGATCGTATTATACGGTATTCATCTACCCGTAATACGTAGCTGGCTGAGTCATTCCTCCGCTCTCCAGTATTCTGGTTCTGGGGTGTGACAAGCAGTATGTGCCAATTGGTGTTCGAAATGATGTATGCTTTTCGTCATCAGGGAATATCTTGATTTGATTGTACCCTAAGAAGCCATTCATGAATGACATACACTCAAATTCGCAGGTGTTGTCAATCATGATGTCTGTATTAGGGAGCGGGAACTCATCCTTAGGACACGCCTCATTCAGATTGCGAAAGTCGATGCAGATTCGAATCTTTCCACTTTTCTTGAGGATTGGTACTATATTGGCGACCCAGTCTAGATGCTGTTCCTCACGGATGAATCCGTTGGCTATCAGTTTGTTGACCTCAGCTTCAATGGCATTCATGACGTCGGGACGGAACCGTCGTTGCTATTGCTTGACCGGTTTTGCGTCCGGAGGGATGTTGAACTTGTGAAGTGCAACCTCGGGGTTCAGTCCTGGCATATCTTCATAGCTCCAGGTTAACACGTTGATGTATTCTCTGACGAGTTGTAGTAGTGATTCTCGCTCTTCGTCTGTTAGATTTTTGCTGACGAAGATGGGCTTTGGAGAGGACTCATCACCGAGATCGACTTGTACAACCTCATCCTCGGTGGGAGGCTCTCTTTGTTCGAACCACTTTTCCTACTTTGCATCTAGTTGTTGTGCCCACGGCTCTAACTCAAGAAGTTCGGGAATGTCTTCATCTTCTTCGTAGGCGTCGGCAAATGCCATATTGACGGACCAGACTTGCCTGAGCATGTCCCCGATGCTGACATCTGAATCGGAAGTGGGTGATCCGGTTGAGTGTGAATGCCAGTCGCATTCCTCGTCTGATCTTTCAGGGATTGTTGCCGGTGTAACATAGCCTAGCCCACATCTGGTTTTGTTGTAATAGTCTCGTGGTTTACCAGCCGGTACCGACAATTGTAAGGGTAACCGCCGTCTAGTACCGTAGTTTAAGCATGGTGTAGTTTCCAGATCATACCCTTATTTTTGTATGAGATACTTGGATTGGGAACTATACAGATAAAAGGGCAATCTTCCGATGTCGGGTTCGAGATCAACTTCTTCTACACTAAAGGGTTGTGGGTCATTCTTACGGCCGAAGATGATTAGATGATCCTCTCCCTCGATTATGCGGTAAGCGTCATCCACTGGAGTAAGTTGGTTTGCGGTGTAGACATTTGTTACCTGTGTGTGCAGGTGAGTGCCTATGCCGTGTTCCATAGCATACATTTTACAAAGCTTATTAAGCTCGAGATAATTCACAGATAGCCTTTTATTGATGAAGTAAGGTATCTTTTCCAGTGGGATTACATCATCTGCAGATGGCACATCAGTGTAAGCAGCCACATACATGGCCAGTTCTGACTCTTTTTCAGCTACCCCCTGTGTAAATAAAGACTGAGAGGATGACTTGGGCAGCTTAATCATCAGGGGCTCCATGGGTGGAGCAGAACGTGGAGTCGTTGGCGTACTAGCCACCCCCAGTTTTGTGCTCAGTGCTGAGTGGGGAGTTGTTGTCTGGCTAGCAGTCCCAGACTTAGTGCTCGGCTGCCGATTCATTCTAGGAAGACGAATCGTCATCGGCTTGACAGAGGGATTGAGCTCCTCTGTTTGTTGCTGGCTAACTTTAGGTAGCCTGATTGTCAGTGGCTCTGTCATGGGTCTTGACGCTTGGCCAGACCTTGGCAGTCGGATTATCATATGTTCCTCCTGTGTAGAGAGGCTGATTGCCTCCTTACGCAGAGTGGCTGTAAGGGGCACAGTTATGCCAGGTTTGCGGTCTTGGAGGTGGATCGTCAGAGGTTCTTCTGATCCAGTTGCTGCCTCAGTTTGAGCTTGAGTATCTCCTTCGGCGAGGTGCTTTTTTGACTTCTCCTACAAGCATGAATCTGCGTAGTAGGATTCGACCCCTTTAAAGGGATCGATGTCGGCAAATTCCATCCTCACGAAGCCATGCTTGTCGACGTACTTGAAACACTGGTACTGTGTGGAAGGCACGATCATGTAATCGTGTATCCAAGGACGCCCCAGAAGAATGTGGTAGGAAGTGTCCGCATCTATGACATAACAGGTCACTTCTGACTGAAGGTCGCCGATTTGGCACTTCGAGCGAATCTTTCCAATTGGATAGCTCCTGCCTGAATTGAAACCGCTGATGGCTGTGCTTGTTGGCGTCAGGCGATGCATCGGGATGCGCAGATGGTGTAGTAGGCTCTTCGGGATGATGTTTATGGAAGAACCTGTTGGCCCATTCCATGGTCACATCCGATTTCGATAATCAACATGTACTTAAGTCAATACACAAAATATACAAACTGCTGCTAATTATTTCAGGATATACAACGGACGTTGTACTGCATCAACGAAGCATCAACTTCATCAAATCTGAAGATGACTCAATTTATATTTTATTCTGTATTTTACATTTTATTGAGTCTAGGATTTATTTTGTAAAATCAGTTTTGGTAATACTGGCTTAGGTTATCTCCGTCCACATTCTAAAAAGCCTACCCATTACCACTCATATATCATTTTACAAAATATTCCAAAATATCTTTGAAAACATTGTTTTTGATAAAATATTTCGAAAATCTCCTAACAGAACTCATAACCGAGTTCGGCCCGAGTTCGGACCGAACTCTGTCTGAGTTCGGTCAGTTTGTATTCAAACTTATGTTGCCTCCAAATCTGCGAGCAACGTCTCTTTACGAGATATCTGCATCCGAACTCTGCCCGAACTCTGTCCGAATTTGGTTCCAGAAAACACCTATAAATCGAGAAGAACTTTTCATTTCAAATCATTCAATTTACTCTTCACCTTCTTTTCTCTACTATTCAAGTGTTTTTAAACGATCTAAGATTTTCAAATCATACCTATACACCTCTTAGCCAAAAGCCAGTACTATCAGAGTTGATTTAGAGTCTTTTTGTACTCCAAGAGTTGTAAAGAGGTCGTTCCAAGTTCAGCAACTTTTCCTGTTGTGGAGCTGGTCGTGCGCTCGTCACCAAGCACGATGTTGTGAAGTCGGTCGTGCACTTGTCACCAAGCACGGTGTTGTAAGTGACTGCAAGCTCTCAGTTAAAGCTTGTGCCTTAGTGGATTAACATCGAGCAAGAGTACTCGAGACTGGATTAGTCCTCTGAGAGGGATACCAGTATATATCGCTGTGTCGCTGAGTTTGAATTCTCTATCTCTTGCTGCATTATATTTACTGTCTCTTACTTTACTGTCATAGTTTAAAGTTTTAATTGGTGATTATTTTTCGCTACACACACACACTCTATTCACCCCCCTCTAGAGGTGCTCAACGGTCCTACAATTGGTATCAGAGCAGGTTATATTTTTATATAACAAACCTCAGAGAGTATATATATGGCAGCCGTGAAATCAATATTCAACGGTGAAGGGCAATCCACAAATAGACCTCCCCTATTTGATGGAACAAATTATACCTATTGGAAAACACGAATGACTTTCTTTCTAAAGTCTCTTGACTTTGATCTTTGGTCTATAGTCATTGATGGTTATAAGAAACCAGCACCCACAGTGGTTGAAGGCCAGCTTGTAGATAAGCCTCATGACAAATACACTGAAGCTGAAAAAGCTAAGGCTAGTCTAGATGCTCGTGCCATCAACACACTATTCTGTGCAATTGACAAAACGGAGTTCAACAGAGTTTCAACCTGTAAGGCATCTCACGAAATTTGGAAACTTCTTGAGGTAACTCATGAAGGTACTTCCCAAGTGAAGGAATCCAAAATTAGTAGACTGACACAGGAATATGAATCTTTTAAGATGAAATCCGGTGAGTCAATTACACAGATGTTTACTCGTTTCCTTGATATAACTAATCCTTTGCAATCTCTTGGTAAGGATTACAGCAATCATGAGAAGATCAGAAAAGTGCTGCGGGCTCTAACAAAGAACTGGAATCCAAAAGCCACAGCAATTATTGAAGGAAACGATCTCACCACTATGTCCTTGGAAACACTGATGGGCAAGCTCATGACCCATGAACTTGATTTGTAAGAGTTTGAGGAAGCAACACCAAAGGAAAAATCTATTGCCTTCAAAGCTCAAGTAAGAAAATCAACATACAATGACTCCGATGAAGAATCATCAAGTGGTGATGAACAAGCCCTACTTGTGAAGAACTTCAGGAAATACCTAAAGTTTACAAGCAGAAAAAAGAAAGATATCCAAGAAAGAAATGAAGATGAAACCATATGCTTTGGATGCAAGAAGTCAGGGCACATGAAGAAGGACTGTCCAACCACCAAGAAAAGCAGTCCATATGACAGATCAAGATCAAGCAGAAAAGCAACAACCGGTCGAAAGTATACCAACACAAGTATCTGGCATGAAAGTGATGCCAGTGATACAGAAGAAGAGGATAGACCCTACGGCAATACAAATGTCTGTCTTATGGCATTTGATAAGGTATCTTCAAACCCTCTATATGATGATTTTACTTTCGATGATTTAGAAAATGCCTTTAGCGATTTACTTGAAGAACACAAAAATGTGCTTGACAAGTATAAGCAATCTCGAAAAGAGATTAAGGTATACACAACCGAGTTGGCTAGACTGTCTAATCTTCTTCAAGATATTAAAGAGACGTCTACTACCGGTAACACGGAAGAGATAGCCAAGCTCAAAGTAGACTATCATGAGGCTATCCTCAAAATTGAAAAGAAAAAAAGAGACTATGTCAAGATACAAGAACTATATGACATAGAGAAGAAGAAGCACCTAGTAACAGAACAAAGACTCTCAAATATGACTACTAGATATGAAGAGTCTATTACGATTTCTAAAAAGTTAGAAATCAAGTTAGGCAAACAGGCAATACCTGTGACACAGCCTAAATTTAGTCATAATGCTAAGCATACACCTAAGAGGACTAAAAATAAGAAAGCACAGAAGAAACACGAATATCATCATGCTTTCACTTATAGGTTCTCCAAACCAAACAAGCATGTAAACACAGTTTCAACCACATCTGGTTCTAAACTGACTTGCACTTATTGTGGCACGCACGGACACATATCACAGTATTGTTTTGCAAGAAAGCTTGTTGACAATCACACTTTAATCTGGAGATCTAAAGCTAATCAGAATGGACCCTTCTGAAAATGGGTACCAAAGGATTCATCTACTTGTCTTGTAGGTGGACCCTCAACCCTCTCATGCTAGAAGCAAATGGATCCTCGATAGCGGATGTTCGCGACACATGACTGGTGATGCATCTTTGTTTGCTACGCTATCGATGAAGAAAGAAGGATATGTCTCCTTCGAAAATAATTTGAGAGGTGATATAATTGGTAAAGGTACTGTAGGTATTTCTCCCTATCCAGTAATAAAGGATGTTTGTCTAGTAACTGAATTGAAACATAACCTATTAAGCATAAGTCATTTGGCAGATAATAGTTATGGTATCAATTTTGTGAAAGATAAATGTACCATATATGATATGTCATCTGGTGATCCCATATATAAAGGGATTAGAGAAGACAATATTTATGTTTTCTTTCTGGAGAATACTAATAATGCAGGAAGATGCCTAGTAGCCAATCAAGATGAAAGCTGGCTATGGAACATGAGACTAGGACATGCAAACATGGATACTATCTCACGACTAAGTACAAAAAAGTTGGTAAGAGGACTCCCTGAGATTCCATTCAAGAGAGATATGGTATGTGCTGACTGTGAAAAGAACAAAGCACATAGGTCTACTTTTAAATCCATCAACGCTGTAAGTACTTCTAGACCTTTGCAGTTAATTCACATAGATTTATTTGGTCCTAGTAGAGTCGCTAGTCTTGGCGGTAAGCTCTACGCTTTTGCTCTTGTTGATGATTTCTCTCGTTTTACTTGGGTTTATTTCTTATCAAACAAAAGTGATACAATTTTTGAATTTCAGATATTTTGCAAAAAGGTACAAAACGAAAAAGGCTTCATGATTACTCGTATCCGAAGTGATCATGGTGGCGAATTCGAAAATTCTAATTTCAAAAAGTTTTATGATGATAGTGGATATTACCACGAATTTTTTTGTCCTAGAACTCCCCAATAGAATGGTGTTATGGAGCGAAAGAATCGTACTCTAAGCGAAATGGCTAGAGTCATACTGAATCAGTATAATCTTCCTAAATATTTTTGGGCAGAAGCTGTTAGTACAGCCTGTCATGTTTTGAATAGGGTGTTAATTCGACCAATCTCGAAGAAAACACCATATGAGCATTGGTTTGGAAGAATTCTAAACATTTCTTACTTTAAAGTTTTTGGATGTCGTTGTTTTATCCTGAACACCAAGGATAACTTGGGAAAGTTCGACTCCAAAGCAGATGATGGGATATTTCTCGGATATGCTGCTAAGAGTAAGGGATATAGGATTTTCAATAAAAGATCTATGATTGTTGAAGAAACTATTAATGTTACTTTTGATGAGCTAAATAGTCACAGATCTAGCGACAGTGATGATGAAGATACTCATACAAGGACTGAGAAGAGTTCTGCAAAAGATCTGACCCAAGATGCAAGGACTGAGAAGAGTATTGTAAAAGATCTGACCAAAAAGTTTGAATCATTTAAATTCATGCCAGATCATCCAGAAACACTCATCATAGGTGATGTATCTAAAGGTGTAAGTACACGTTCATCTCTTAAAGATTCTGATATAGCAGCAAATGTAGCATTCATTTCTCAAATAGAACCTAAGAATGTAGATGATGCTTTTACTGATGAGTTTTGGATTCATGCCATGCAAGAGGAACTAAATCAATTTGAGAGAAACCAAGTTTGGGAACTCGTTCCTAAACCTATTGGTCAATCGATAATTGGTACCAAATGGGTGTTCCGAAATAAACTCAGTGAAGATGGACAAGTTCTACGCAACAAAGCACGTCTAGTGGCACAAGGTTATAATCAAGAAGAAGGAATTAATTTTGATGAGACCTATGCTCCTGTTGCTAGACTAGAAGCCATCCGTATGTTTTGTGTATTTATATGTTTTAATGATTTTAAATTATTTTAAATGGACGTGAAAAGCGCATTTTTAAATGGATTTTTAAAAGAGGAAGTTTTTGTGAAACAACCCCCTGGTTTTGAAGATTTTCAAAAACCTGATCACGTCTTCAAGCTTAAGAAAGCCTTTTATGGACTCAAACAAGCACCTCGTGCTTGGTATGAACGCCTAAGTGCCTTCTTACTTGATAATGGATTTTCAAAAGGAAAGGTTGATACTACTTTGTTTATAAAATCCTTGAATGATGATATCCTCCTTGTGCAAATTTATGTAGATGACATAATATTCGGTTCTACTAACGAAAAACTTTGTCAAGATTTCGCTATGTGTATGCAGAGTGAATTTGAGATGAGTATGATGGGATAGCTAAACTTCTTCCTAGGACTTCAAATCAAACAGCACTCAAAAGGAACATTCATCAACCAAGCTAAGTACACGAAGGACATACTAAAAAAGTACGACTTCGAGAATGTAAAGTCAATCGGGACTCCTATGGCTACATCTACAAAGCTTGATACTGATGAAAGTGGCAAACCTGTCGATCAGCGTAAGTATCGAGGTATGATTGGTAGTTTATTATATTTAACTGCTAGTCGTCCTGATATTATTTTTAGTGTTTGTATTTGTGCACGTTATCAGGCAAATCCTAAGGAATCACATCTTAGTACCGTTAAGCGTATCTTTCGATACCTTAAAGGAACTTCTACAGTCGGCTTATGGTATCCTAAAATCAAATCCTTTGTAGATGTAGCAGTGGCACATGTCATTTTCTAGGAAAGGCCTTAGTCTCTTGGTTTAGCAAGAAATAAAATTCAGTAGCATTATCAACAACTGAGGCTGAGTATATCGCCGTAGGACGTTGTTGTGCTCAGATTTTGTGGATGAAGCAAACCTTAGAAGACTATAATCTGCACTACACTAAAGTTCCTATTTATTGTGACAACACTAGCACTATTAATCTGACTAAGAACCCTATCTGTCATACACGTACAAAGCACATAGAGATAAGACATCATTTTTTTCGTGATCATCAACAACACGGGGATATCTGCTTAGAATTTATTGACACAGATCATCAACTAGCAGACATATTCATAAAACCATTGGCTGAAGACCGTTTTAACATAATGAGGCGTGAGCTCGGTATACTTGAATTTTCAGATTCATAATGTAATATGGTAATTAAAATTAATTTTATGACTTGCAACTTTGAAATTTATTTAACGGAAATTATTTTTGGGTACAAACCTAAAAAGGGTATGTCTGTCACCACGACTATGGTCGAAGCGAAGTGGTACTTAAGAGTTCCCCGGTGAACCTCTGTTAGCTGAGACAACCCCTACAGTTAACCCATAAATAGAGTTCGTTATTAAATACTATAGTCAAAAGTCATAAAAATTACTTTTAACCAACCAGAACTGTATTTACTGTCTCGGGAATACAAGTGACCGAACTCGGGCCGAACTCTGACCGAGTTCGGACCGAATTCGGACCGAGTTCGGTCGGCGCTGTATTGATTCCAGAACCGAATAGCCGACCCTAAACCCTATAAATTCAACTCTTTCAACTATTTTTTCCACACACCAACTCGTGGAAACATCTCCTTCCTCCCTAAAATTTCTTCCTCCTCCATCCTAGCAAGGAATCTAAGGGATCTGGTGGGCGTATTCGACATTCTCATCTTCCTCCTTTCTCAAGAAGGTATTCCTTTTCTCTTCTACTATCTCCATGGCTCCTAAACGTCGTAGAGGAACATCTTCCCAAGGTGCCTCCTCCTCTTCTGATTATACACCTGCTAGTCTATTCAGTCCAGCATGACCAATAGATGCAGAAGACTATGATTCTACTTTGTTTTCGGACAAAGAGTTTTCTGATCTTTGGTTCGATTTTTTTTCTGGCCGTAAGATTTGCAATGGAGCTTTTGTTAACTTTACCATATTTTCTGAATATGCTCCTACTTTTGATCACTTAGGCTACCGAGACTTTTTCGAGGTAGCAGAAAATATTTTTGACAATGTTGTCCGAATGTTTTACTGCAACTTGCAAGTAAAACCTAACGGAAACTTCTATTCTTGCGTTGCTGGGCAAGAATTAGAATTTAGTGCTACCGATATCAGTAAATTTTTCCATATTCCTGATCTTGGTGACGCATTGGTTGACATTACCCATGTCCAATTCCCTGCTGATATTACCCTTGCCTCTTTTAGGGAACTTATTTGTCATCCAAACCCTGTACCTCGTAGGGTTTATTCAAAGCATTTGAACCAATCTTTTTATGAACTTCATCGCATAATTTTCTCTGTCCTCCTTCCAAAGAAAGGATCCACAGATGAAGTGACCTTCTAGGAACTCTCTGCTTTATACCATATTTATTTTGGTATTCCATTCTCTATCCCAAAGACCATGATGTCCTGGATGCTGAACTGCAAAAATGCAGGAAAGAATCTGGTATATCCTATGCACTTGGCGTCTATCTTTCGCCGTTTTGAGATTGATCTTCAAACTTGTGCATTCTCTTCCACTCCTATCGAGCTTACCAGATCCCGCCGATTTTCTGCTCCACCTCTGTCTCCTGGAGCTCAGCCTGCTCCAGCTGCTGACGTTGAGGTTCCTGATGCTGCACCTGCTCTAGCCCCTGCCCCAGGATTTGATCCGGCTTTCTATCAGCGCTTTGATGATTTTGTTGCTATATCTGCACAACGTCATCAAAGTTATCTTGATTCGGAGTTCCGACGCATCACTCAGGCTCAGGTGCCGAGGAATGGGATTGCTGACCTCCACTACAGCCTAGCCCATGATCCAGTCCATCCGATCATCATCCTGCCTCACCCAGGCTTTTCGGGTCCTCGGTTCACAGATGAGGCTTCCTTCCAGCACTTCGACCCCACTGCAGCCTACTTTCCTCCAGAGGCTCCTGGTGCTGACGACCCCACTATGTGACGCGGGTTCAGCTTTTGGATAGTGGATACTTGTTAGATGATGATCTTTATGCTTTGATGTAGTTTTTCTTTTTATGTCTAAACTCATTAGTTAGACATTTTCTGATGATTGTTTTCAGCACTTTTTAGTATAACATTTCTAGTACTTTATTTCCAGCATTTTCTTTCCATAGTAGTTGTTTTATGCTATGATCATGTCTCTTTTGCTTCACTTTGTCGTTTGTTTTCTATTGTTGGCTTCACACATTACGGGGGAGCCAAGTCATTTTACTATTTGACAAAGGGAAAGAAAAAGAGTACACAAATACCAAAAAGACTACAAAATCCAAAAACAAAATCAACCATCTCTTTTATTCAGGTACTTGTATTTTGTTATTTTTATAAAGATATATTTTAGATAGACTCAAGTTTGTCAATTATCAAAATGGGGGAGATTGTTGGCCCATTCCATGGTCACACCCGATTTCGATAATCAACATGCACTTAAGTCAATACACATAAATATACAAACTGCTGCTAATCATTTCAGGATATACAACGGACGTTGTACTGCATCAACGAAGCATCAACTTCATCAAATCTGAAGATGACTCATTTTATATTTTATTCTGTATTTTATATTTTATTGAGTCTAGGATTTATTTTGTAAAATCAGTTTTGGTAATACTGGCTTAGGGTTATCTCCGTCCATATTCTAAAAAGCCTACCCATTACCACTCATATATCATTTTACAAAATATTCCAAAATATCTTTGAAAACATTGTTTTTGATAAAATATTTCGAAAATCTCCTAACAGAACTCATAACCGAGTTCGGCCCGAGTTCGGACCGAACTCTGTCCGAGTTCGGTCAGTTTGTATTCAAACTTCTGTTGCCTCCAAATCTGCAAGCAACGTCTCTTTACGAGATATCTGCATCCGAACTCTGCCCGAACTCTGTCCGAGTTCGGTTCCAGAAAATACCTATAAATAGAGAAGAACTTTTCATTTCAAATCATTCAATTCACTCTTCACCTTCTCTTCTCTACTATTCAAGTATTTTCAAGCGATCTAAGATTTTCAAATCATACCTATACACCTCTTAGCCAAAAGCCAGTACTATCAGAGTTGATTTAGAGTCGTTTGGTACTCCAAGAGTTGTAAAGAGGTCGTTCCAAGTTCAGCAACTTTTCCTGTTGTGGAGCTGGTCGTACGCTCGTCACCAAGCACGGTGTTGTGAAGTCGGTCGTGCACTTGTCACCAAGCACGGTGTTGTAAGAGACTGCAAGCTCTCAGTTAAAGCTTGTGCCTTAGTGGATTAACATCGAGCAAGAGTACTCGAGACTGGATTAGTCCTCTCAGAGGGATACCAGTATATGTCGCTGTATCGCTGAGTTTGAATTCTCTATCTTTTGCTGCATTATATTTACTGTCTCTTATTTCACTGCCATAGTTTAAAGTTTTAATTGGTGATTATTTTTCGCTGCACATACACACTCTATTTACCCCCCCTCTAGAGGTGCTCAACGGTCCTACAGAACCGGGATCAATATGCATCCGATCCACCTTGATATCGCCAATGTACCCAGTATAATACAGAGGGAGATCGTGCAGGTTGGTCTTAATAAGCATATCCTATGGAGTGAAGACGATGTTGGGCATTGCACATGTGCAAGCGCTGTCCTGGAGACCTGTAGGCGAGCTTTCCCCAGTGAGATTGGATTGAGCCAGATATGCGTCGGCATTCTGGAGTGCCTCGCTTAGTGCGATGCGAACATCCTTGGAGAGTCTCAGGAGTTCGTATAACGACAATTTGGCCGGTCTGTTGGCCAATTGTGCCAAGATATCAAAGTTGTATGGCCTCTCCAGCCCATGCGTCATCTCTCTTCAGAGCGGTTTGTCGAAGCGAGTCTCCTTCGACCTAGGCTTGTCGGTCGTCGAAGGTTGCGAAGGTCCTGGAGCATCAGCATCTGTCGGCTGATGGTCTTCAGCTGAGTTACCTGGTGGAGGTTGGGCTTGTGCGCCAGAGCGGGTAACAACAACAGTAGCTTCTTCGACCTCTGCCGAGATTGTACGGCATGATTTGACTTTTCTATTCTTCTTCTTGCTGGCGGAGGGAGGTGCGGACTGAGTTACCTCAGGTACCAAGTCTGGATGGACCTACATGATCTCCTCCCGTGATGTGGTAAGGGGCACTAGACCAGCAGCCTGGTCTCGGGGAGGTGGCAGGTTCGTGACCTCCATCTTTACTATAGGGACGGGTACTACTCCATCTTGAGTCTTTGTCGGAGGGAAGTTATCGAATTGTACTGACACCATGTTGGCTGCTACGGTCACCTCTTCGAAATCAATGGTCAGGGCCTTGGAATCGATGAGATGCTGGATGTATCGCTTCAGTTGGTAGCAGTCATGTATCGCATGGTGAAAATAGCGATGGTAGTGACAGTATTTGGGGTTCTCCAATTCTGCAGGTCGAAGTTCACGTCTTGGAGGAGAAAGCTGAATTCATCCTCCTTGTATGAGCATGTCTAAGATGGGCTCGACATGGCCGTCCTCGAAGGAATAGGTCATCTGAGGCCACTGCTTTTCTACTGGCTTCGGTTCAGGCTTCGGCGCTGTGTCGGCCACCATAGCCTGTTAGCCCTTGTTGTCTCGATTTTTGGAGAGATTACCACCATTGTTGCTGTTGGTGTTAGGGCGTTTGCCCTTGTCTTCTCCTTCCGAGGCATGCAATCCCAATTGGCGAGCTTTCTTCAATTTGTCTTCTGCACAAGTGGCGCTAATAATAAAAGTCTTTCAATCCTTAAACTGACTTTCGCCCATCCAGAGGCTGATTGTGGGAAGCAGCCTCTTTTGGCAAATTTCAATCAAGGAGGAATCAGGGTTACCGAAAGGCAACTTCATCGCGGTTTGACGAAACCGCTCGATATAGTTCCTTGTTAGCTCCTTTTCTCCCTGGACAACATCCATGACGGTGGACATTGTCACGTCTTGTCCTACTTCGTAGAACCTCTCCAAGAACATACGTTTGAAGCCGGTGAAAGAATGGATGCAGTTGTCTGGCAAGTTGTGATACCAGTCGAAGGCGACCTCCTCCAGTGCTCCGATGAACAACCGTGTAAGGATGGCATCGTCATGAGGCAGATGGTCGGTTGTGACTTCGAAGTAGGTGATGTACCTGCTTGCAGATGTTTTCCCATCATACGGATTGATGTTGAATGGTTTATATCTTGGTGGGAAGGGAACATCTCTCTACGCAGCAGGATACGGTTGTCGTATCCTGAGCTCTTGGCAGTTTTTTCGGTCATGGAACATGGCCCGAAGCTCCTGGACCTCTCTTCTTGCCTTCCTGGCCTCGTCTGTATGGTGGGGGCCAATATTTCAGGAGGATTATCACCCGAGTTTGGTGCAGCTGAGTTCGAGTCCGCATTGACCGAGGGACCCAAGCTTGTTTGGCCAGGCATTCTTCCTTGCAGAGTCGGAAGGGCCGCTTTGATCTCGTCTATGGACTTGACCAAGGCCTGCAGTATGGCCTCCAGAGTGTCGATGTGTTGGCGATCACTTGGACTGTCTTGGTTGCTGTCCGTCATGAATACCGTCCTCACATGAGGAGAGATGGAAGGAACGGTAGAGGACGTGCCCTCTGAGTCATACCCTTGTATAGAGAAGTCGTCAGGGTATGTGGGAATGTTCTTCTCTAGTTTAGACTCAGAAAGAGTGGTACCCCCAGCTTCAGAGCTTGCCTCGTCTTGAGAGTTAGGGACGTCCTCGGGGACGTCGGGATCTGCTGTATCTGTTAGGCGAACCGTTTCCCCTGGATTGTCTTCTTGGAAAATCGGATTGTCGTGTATGTTTGGAGGAGTGCTACCCCCGGCTCTAATGCCTCCAAGTGTGGCAGATTTCGTCTTTGAGCGGGTACCTTGGTAAACTCCTCCGGCAACGGTGGTAGAAAACTGCTTAGAAGAGAGTCTCTTGGTTACGCCGGTTGAGATTTTTGGACTGGAGACATTTGTTTTTTCCCTCTTCCGCTGCCAGGAATCTTCAGAGCAAAATTGCAGGAAGCGACAAGAAGCGCCTCGTCTTCTGAGCTTGGGTGTTACAGCCGTTGGAAGACGGACCGCCGGTCTTTTTGTACTGCCGCCTTGTTGCAGCAGCAGTTGACAATGACTTGGGTGTATTGATGTCCCTGACAGGACTCTCTGCACACCAAATCTTCGCCTTTCCCCTTACGTTTGTGAAGAATCATGTTGCACAAGTCACCCATTTTGTGGGCCCGGTAGTTCTGAGCCCATGAGTGTGTTGGCATCCTGCCTGCTCCCTGATGTGGGGGTAGTACGAGTACTTGCCCCTGATCTTTGTTGGGAGATTCTTGATAACTATCCCGTTCATTGGCCGCCGGGGGCTGGACACGGATAGTTTTATACAACTTTCCATCAGGGGCCCGCATAATAGTCAGCGGGATGCTCTGATAGTCAGAAGTTGGGACAGCCGACTGAGCTCGCCGAACCCGCGCTGCCCGAAACTTCTTCCTTCTAGCACCTGAGAGTGCATAGTAGGAAGAGTCCAAGTTGGTCACAACAGAGTCTGGCATATAATCCAGAGAGCCTCCAAGTTTAGGACCGTATGAAAGGCGGTCAAAGATTGACCGTGAGCCGCATGGGATAGATGGTATGTTGCTGGGATCGGTGGTCGTGCAGGCTGTCTGTATGCGGCTGGTGTGTGTGGCCGCATGACCCTTCTGTATGCGGCTAGGAGCGGTGGCCGTATGAACTTTCGGGATGCGGCTGGAAGTCATGGCCGTGCAGGCTGCCTACATGCGGCTGGCAGTTTTGGCCGCATGGGCTTTCTGTATGCGGCTGACTTCCGTAGCCGCATGAGTCTTCTCCATGCGGTTGGCAATTACGGCCGCATGAGCCTTTTTAATGCGGTTGGTTGTCGTGGCCGCATGAGCCTTCTTCATGCGGCTGACGCCCTTATGCGGCTCGGATCGTATAGAGTTCCTCTTTGTCCCTGCAATTCCTGCATCATAGTGTTTTCTTCTGCCGAACTTGGGTACAGCAGAGTCCTCTATGGTCTGAAGTGTGGTTGCCTGCGAGACCTCTACGCCATCTTGAGCAACAGAGAGTATTTCTTCGAGAGCTTGGGGAGGAGCGAATGATTCGGGTCTCCATTTCCTGCGGGCCTTCTTCGTGCGGGCTCGTCGCTGGACCGGGCCAGCGCTCCCGTCGGAGAGCATTTCTTCAAACGTCTGCTGGTCGAACCGGGCGACCAGTATTTGTTGAGTGGAGCCAAGTTTGGCTGCGTCCGATTGCGGCACCAACTCCTCAGCCGTGGAGAAGTTAGTCCCCAGCAGAGTCGCCATCGTGTTTGCCATTGATTGTAAAAGTAGAGAAAAATTTTATAGAAGGCCTGAACTTAGACTCACAATACAAACTCGCTCGCACAAAGAAAGCCTAGGAATGAAAACCTAGGTACAGCAGTCTAAGTACGATTGTTTATTTTTGATTCTGGGGTGACGATAGAGGCTCGGAAAAGCGGCGGCAGCTCTGCCTTACTCCTTGGACGATCGGACGTAGCCTTGGTTCCGGTGAAGAAATGCTCTCGGGATGCGTGGAAAGACTCTTCTGTGTGTGCCTTTGTCTCTCTGTGTATCCAACCGGGTGGAGAGGATCTCTTTTACAAGGGAATGGCACCTCGCTATATTTTTTCGATCGGATCTTTTTGCAAAGGAATGGCACCTTGCTATTTATAGGAGTGGGGTGTGATCATTAGGGTTTGCAATGATTGCCCCTTGAAAAGTCGGCGGCCAATAATCTGGACCATTAATCTTGATTGCATCACATCTGGGCAGTTGATTTTTGATTGCACCAAATCTGTATGGGCAATTAATGCTGACTGCCACGAATCTTCATGTTTTGTCATGACAGGCTCGGATCTCCCGCCACGTGTTCAATCTTCTTAATTGCAATGAATCTGATTTGATTCGGGTAATTAAGATGATTGTAATGAATCTGGGCTGTTATGATTTGTTAGCAGCCATAACTCCGAGAGGATAAGACCGCCACATATCTCCACTGTCATGAGGACTGCCACATATCTCGACTGTCGTGAGTGGGATGTTCTGACAGAGCCGCATGAGTGCGATCTCTAAGTGAACCACATACGGGTGGCCCCCACGATTCTGGCCGCATGAAGGTAGCAGCCGCATAAGGTGGCAGCCTCGTGAAGGAGGCAGCCGCATGAAGGTGGCAGCCGCATGAAGGAGGCAGCCGCATGAATGTGGCAGCCGCATGAAGGAGGCAGCCGCATGAAGGAAGCTGCCGCATGAAGGAGGCAGCCGTATGAGGGAAGCAGCCATATAAAGCGGGCAGCCGTATGGGGGTAGCAGCCGCATGAAGGGGACAGCCGCATGAAGGAAGCAGCCGCATGAAGCGGGCAGCCGCTTGGGGGTAGCAGCCGCATGAAGGAGGCAACCGCATGAAGATGGCAGCCGCATAGGGGTGATTGGGACTTGACGGATCCTGCCAGTTATAAAAGATTTTCTTTTTTTTCCAAGGAGCACGCCTTCATCATTTCAGCTTTATGTCAGAGCTGTCATTCATTGTGTCAGAGCTGTCATTCATTGCGTCAGAGCTATCAACAGAGCAATTAATTGGGAGGCTGCTTTATGGCCAACTGTAGAAGCGGACAGCGTATGGCCACGTGTCTTTGCCTGAGCCGCATGGAGATGTTGGGGAGTTCCGAGCCGCATAAAGTTCTGAAGGATTCCTGAGCCGCATGAGGCTCCTTCTGTTTGGAGCCGCATGGGCTTTTCTTGTCCTTTTCCATGCTTCTACAATAAACAAATACAAAACTCTATTTGAATAGACTTGTAGACGACATATACAGGATTAGAACCCTACTGTTAGATTTAATTCTAGTTAATTAAACAGTAAGTTAAATCAGTTTAAAAATCAGGAAATACCATTTTCAAAAACAGTAAACTCTTAGGAAAATTTCACGATACGGCGTACGCCCCGACAAACCAGACGACGTGGTCGCGAACCGAAAGCATCGAAAGGTGCACATCGACTTCGTGGACGTGTAGGCTTTGATGAAATTTAAATTGGTTGCGTGTGTACGACGTATTTGATGCGTATCCATCAAAATTTACCGTATCGGCCCCTTTGTAGTCAATTACTTCGTGTACGTTCGTCAACTCGAGACATAAATTATGCCAACAGGACTGTTTCATTTTTTGGTCCTGTATGCCAAGTTTGGTTCGATTCTGAGAAGGTCGATCGGAACGCTTCTTTGGCGGGCCCGCAACTCGACTCAACGGGCGAATTTGTGCACAGCCCGCCGGAATCCAACTTTGGACATAAGGTTGGGTTCGTATCAATCAAAACGAATACATAGAAATGTAGTTTGATTTCTTTAGGGAATGTAGTTGTTGGCACGCTTTTCGGTGCAAAGTGGGTCCAATGGCGAACATCATTTTGATCCGAAATGATCGTTTTACCCTTGTGTCCAGAAATGGACTTATGGGTAGGCTATACTAGCTAATTTAAATATTTTGAACACGTTGGTAATATCTATTTCAGCATCCAGAGTCGTTTGCTGGAGTTGGAGTTTTGTGGTTCATTGGTTGACGAGTTGCTTATTTAGACGTGGTCGATTCTACACCAGACAAGTATACCTTGCTGAACTTATACAGTAGTTACATGTTTTCTTTTCTTATTGTAGTTCTTTCCATATGGTTACATGCTTCTCATATTGTGATTGGTTTTTCATCGACTGCTTTACTTGTTTTTTAGATTCACGTGCACGTATAGGATATTATTAATTTCCTTTGCTTGTCTATTGGTCTCCTTCGTGTTTATCTTGTCTCGTGATAGAGTTGTCAATTCTACACCATTTTACCTTGATTGACTGGACCTGATTCTGGTTTATTGACTCGGACTTTACTTGAATATGACTTGACATGACTTGACCATTCTCGACTAGAAGTATCTTGCATTGTACTACAGTTGAGACATACTATAGATTGGGAGTATCTTTCATTGTAATACAGTCTATAGGATTTTACTTGACCGTTGTATTCCTTTAGGAGAGGAGATCGATACTAGGATTGGCTATTCTCGATTGGGAGTATCTTGCGTTGTACTACAATAGAAACATACTATAGATTGGGAGTATCTTGCATTGTACTACAAGCTATAGGAGTTGTTCGATTGATTGTTAGCCAAGTCTAGTATTACATTTCCATATGACTTGTCGTCTCTTAGACGTTCTTCTTGCACTTTTCTTATCCTCCATACATGTTATTTACTGTTATATTAGTAGGCATATTTTATGTATCTTGCAAGTCCCTTGAGGACCTGATGATCTCCTCGGGTAGATGATTGCGCGGGGTTAGTTAGCTGATCAGGATGGTGGTTGATTATGTTAGATTCAGGTATCTTCATGATTATATATTTACATTCGTTTTAAATATTCTGCTTGTTAGCCTAGTTTTATAGACTCATATTATTTCTTTGGAGTCTACGGACATATATGCTAGTGGGTTGCAGACCATGAACCATAATGTTCGTTCTTGTTTTTATACTCTTCTTGTGGATTGAGATATAGTTTTGCCTTGCCATGATTTGGCATATTACCATAGTCTAGACAGCGTATATGTATTCGAGTTGGGCTGGAGTCTGCTTGATACGTAGCTGGCTTCTGAACGCACTTGCATCCCGAAATGCGGGTGCGGGTCGTGATACACTTTGGCACGTAATGACACCAACCTTCAACCCAAAACTCCTCCGAGTACGAAATCTTGGCCACCAACATAAGATTAGCAAATGTGGAAGCACTGAAGATGAAGGTTTGGTTGGGAACATCAATGTTTATGCTCCTGGGATGCCAGACTCGCAGAGAGTAAGACGACCCACCTCGCATGAAGGTAAAAATGTCTTTCTGGTCAGAAATAGAGTCAATCTTGAAAGTCCCCAAAATTGCTCCTCCTTGGGATGGGGTGAGATCCCATTCCATTATCCTTTTCGAGGCTAAGAAAGTAAAGGCAGTCAGCGACAGCTGACGCTCAATCTTCGGCACATACATACGATGACCATTTGCTTCAAAGAACCAGTCTTCCTTGATCTTCAAAAGCTTTATTTCGTAAGACGCCAGTTTGTCCCCAAACAGAAATCGGGGCTTCAGATAAAACTCGGTGGTACTTCCAGCAACACGGATTAGGCCTCTCTCCATTGTGGCATAGAAGAAAGAAGTGCGCAGGTCCCTGGTCAGTGCCATCCTTTCCCACGGGTAATCCAGCATATTCACAGCCTTGGCCGAATTGTACTCTTCTTCATTAAAGTCTAGACCCATCTGGCAGAGGGAGTAGTTGAACAAAATCTCGTTTAAATGAGGCAAAGTCATAGACACTGCAAAAAGACAAAAGGCAAAAAAGTAAGCAAAAATATGGTCCTATTGATGAGAGACAAAAAGTCATGCATAGCCCAGCGTCAGTGCATCTGAACTTATGCGCATCATCGAAGACTAAAGCCTTGGCACATCATCAGGACAGAAGTCTATGCGCACTGGATGAGTTATACCTTAGCGCATCTCTAGGACTGAAGTCCATGCATGTTGGTAATATAAAAGCTTCAGCGCATCTCCAAGACTAAAGTCCATGCGCGTCAGCAAGATGAAGCTTCGGCGCATCTCCAGGACCAAAGTCCATGTGCGTCAGCAAAGTGAAGCTTAGGCACATCTCAAAGGTGTAGCTCGATGAGCCACACCTATGCGCTTCAGCAGAGTGGTTGGCACATGTTCCAAGATGGTTGTCCATCCATGCGCTTAACCGTGCACAAGTGACTGTGTTCGAGAAAAATTCCTAACAACGGCCACCAACTGATGACTTCCTTACGCACGTCGGGATCCGCCATATCGACGACTTGGGGCTCGTCAGCGTCGACTTCAACGGGCTTCTTGCCCTTGCCTTCTCTCTTGCTAGTAGCAACACGAGGAGCTTTAGGGGCCATAACAAAACTAGGGTTTCGAAGGAGAAGAAGGCTCTAAATAAAACTAAAGTTTGAAGAAGAAAGTAGAAAGTTCTCTCTCTCCTATCAAACGCCTATTTATAGGCCTGGGACACGCGTGACCTGATAAGACGTAACGTCAGCAGCCGACGCTTCGAATTTTGTGAAGAGGCGGCTTCAAATCTTCAAAAAAGATTATCATTAATCTAACATGAGAACCGAAGCATTATCATCAACAGATGCGCCAACACGGTCATGCGCAAAGATGGCCAAGCGCCCAAGCAGATCATGTGTCTAAAGTTTCTACTACCAATGCTTCTTGTTCAAAGTATTTTAAAACTTATCTAAAGTTTTGGAAATTTTTGAAGGGGGTCTTATAGAAGCATAAAATTTTATACGCCACAGAGGTCAAAATTCCTATGCGCCACAAACAGTATGCGCAGAGGACACAGAGCAATGTCGACGTATCATAAAAAGACAGTAAATGAAAGTGCATGAAAAAAAAGGTTTTTATTCAACAAATGCAAATGTATTACATGGCTTTTCATTACATAGAAAGTCTACTGCAGCCTATTCTAAATTCTACGGATAGGTGCATCACAATTGACATCTCAGCATATACACATCTCTTTTTTTTCTACGCGAGGGAATCACTTTCTCGTCAAATAGCGAATCACTTCCTCGTCATAACACATGCGTATCACTTGCCGCCATGAGGCTCTTCCCGCATAATGAGGGTTGGGCACATCAAACCCAAACCTTGTGTTCAACTTGACACTCAATGTCGTATCGAAGAGGAACACTGCTAGTAAGGTGCACGAGCACGAATTGCTCTGTCCATAGCTTACTCGGTGCATCTTATTCTTCTAAAGGAGTTTGTCGTCAAAGTCAGAGCTTCTTTGAACGAGGAGATCCACAACCCATAGCATGCCAATTTGTTACGGAGGAGGATTGGTTGAGTTCATTGTCAATTATGTGAAATGAGAATGAGCAAACTCACTTCTCTACAAAAATGCTTCTATTTATAGGCAAAGTGTGGTCAAAACCCATGCGCCAAGTGGCAGCTCTCCCGAAGTTAGTGCGATGAATCTTGTATTAATGGCAATGAACCTGCCATCTCAAAATCAACCAAGTCAAAGTTAGTTGATTCGAGCCTCAAAATGCTCATCAAAGTTGCCTGAAGGAGATGCGCCCCACAGCTGATGCGCTCCTTGGACAGATGCACTCCTCAGACGTATGCCCCCTTTAAACTGATGCGCGTATGGTGCATGCGCCCTCACAATAATGCGCCTACACAAATATCTTCACCCATCAAACACTTAATGCTAAAGTCAGAGATGTCAGCGGCATGCGTCTCGAAGACTGAACATTTGACAGCTTTTTCACAGAAAACGAAGAGATGCCAACGTCAGCATAATCATTACTTAATTTTTCAGTTACAGCTATGCTCTGCCACGTGGCTAACTAAACCCCTTGCATGCGCCCTAAACCCATGCGCCCAAACTTCGTATGTGCCATAAAGCCATGCGCCCAGGCTTGCTATTGATCCCCAGAAGTTATACGCCAAGTCTACTCATGCACCAGATCTACAGGCGCATCAAATCTGTCATCCTTCAAACAAATCAAGATCTTTTAGCTATGTACACCCGCCACATGTCATTGACTCAGTTCTGCTCATGAACGGGAACTGACCACCCAAGATCTCAGTAACAAACAAATCTCAATAACTGCACGTGTCAGCTCATTCGCAGTCCAATAGTATAGTTACAACAGATTCAGTTCAAGCTTCCTGGCACAGCACCCATGTGCCCAACAAAGTCATGCGCGTAGCGTTCCTACGTACAAAATCCCCATGTACGCATCGCATATGCACGCATGAAAGGATTATTTCGTCATCTATAAATAGAAGGATCATTCCTTCATTTACCTTCTTCTTTTCCCTTCGGAGTAACTCAGACATTCAAAAAGCTCGAGATCGTCGTCAGATCATCAATGGAGTAAAGAATCAACTCTCCATCACCATGATTCCCAGATAAAAACAAAAGTGTACTAGAAGGATTCCATCGAGGATCCAAAATTGTACTCGATTTTGTTTGTTACATATAAAAGTTTTTTAATACCTTTTAATGGCAAATAGATCTGTTCACAAGTAATCGAGTACGAATATATGAGTATTTTAGCCAACGTCAGAGTGTCAACGATACTATGATGTCTATAACTAGATATGTATCATATCCATCAACTAACAACATCCAGGCATGTATGATAGTAAAATAATATATAACTCAATCCGTAAACAAAAGCTATGACAAGCAGATAATAAAAGTAGGAAATAGTCTAACTAAATTATCCAACATAATATCTCAACATGGAGAAGTCTAATCATCCAGATCTAAAAATAAATACAATCTATCTCAGGAATAAACCCGGTCAAATGAAATACTAAAGAGTTTTAGGCCCTAAGGCCGAAAGCAACTAAGATAATTGATGTCAAGCTAAGTATCAACCTGAACATCCTCACCAACTAATCATGCATTTGTCGCAAGAACCACAATCTCAACCTAGGGAGGCCTATAGAATAAAGGATACATATCCTCCTCGACTAAATATGTCAATGTTATCTAAACATGATTGAGCAAAGTATTGGGTTAAAGTTACACATGACAATATAAAGTCTATAATAAAAAAAACTTATAAATATATGCATTAAAACTATACAAGTATGACTAATAATCATGGTAGAGCTAGATAATAAGTACGTGGAACTAACATGTGAAGTTATCACAGTAACTAAGACAGTAAATAACTCATGTGAATTAGAATACCATTTTCGATATATGGGCGGTTGGGGGTAAGATCCGGCAAGACGTACGTGTGGTGTACAACTGCTATCACTCATGAGTATAACATGGGATAGTTTTGGATTAACCAAATGTTTACTAAAGTATTCTCCTTTTTGACCATCTCTCAAGTGAAAGAGTCGTGATACAAAACAAGTCAAATAGATTACGAATCACGGAATAACATGACTCTGAAATCAAATAATATATATCCTCACTCGTATATAAACCATGGTGTTACATACATGTAAGAGAATCTATGTACTAGAAAATATGATCTATAATATAATAGTAAATAATAAGTATAATGCACTTGTCTTATCATGATTAGTGAAGTGTCGCTGTATCAGACACGAATGTGTCGAATACAATATGATACGTGATAAGAATAATCACACTATTGGCACATTGATTTTGATATTGTATTCACGATTAACGCCTCTACTATTTTAGATTCATTTACTTCTTAGGGTCAAAGAAAAGCCTCTATTAATGAAAGATATCTGCATCCATCACCTCGTGCTTAGACTCAATCTTGGATCACATTCAAATATACAAAAGATTCACAAGTCAAAGGTCTAGCTTCATATCTCTAAGAGTCTATAATACATAGGAGACAAGTGTAAACACTTCGTATGAATGACAAACTAAAAGCTTTTAAGATAAACAAATAGAAAACTATGAAGAAGCGAATCATCCGTTGGATGATCGCGGATATCCGTCGGGTTATCCGAATTGTTCCAACAAGTTTTTGTGGGGACAATCGGATCCTCTGCCGTATCACCGTCGGGTTATCCGAATTGTTCTAACAAGTTTTTTTGTGGTAACATTCGGATCATCCATCGGATCACAGCAGATATCTGTCGGATAATCCAGTTTGTTCCAGCAAGTCTTTTGCGGGACATCTGGTTTATCCTTCAGATCATCGCGAATATCTGCTGGATAATCCGTTTTGGAACAACAAGTATTTTTTGGGAACATACGGGTGATCCGACGGAACTCCACGGATCACCATCGGATAATTCGCAAATGTTGAGCTGGCTATTTGAATTTCAAATCCAACGATCACTATCAAGAGCATTTAATGATTCCAATGGCTATTTTTCTAACCGTTACTATTTGGATGGATAATCCTTCGGACATCCGCAGACAACCGATGGATCATCCGCCCGACTATAGTTAATGCTCACTTGTCTTGGATTTTTATAAATAAACTTTCCCCTTCTTCATAAATGCTTATCCACTTGAGCCTTCAATTTCTCATCTACCAAAGAGCTTCACCATTACTCTACAAAGTTTTAAGTTGTCATCCATTGAAGTATTAGAGTATTCAAGAGTTGTAACGTAGATCTTCCAAGTGTTCAAGAAGATCGAAACCTTTTTCTCTCAAGTTTGAAGATGACGAGCCTTCGGAGGAAAACTCGCGTGTTTGAAGTTGACGATCTTTCGGAGGAAAACTCATGTGTAAGAAGTCGACGAATCTTCGAATCAAAGCTCTTATTGTACTATTTACTTAAATAGTAGATTAAAGCCAAAAAGAGTTCCAGAACTGGAGTGCCCCTCGGAAGGATACCAGGATACATCGAGTGTTTGATTCTCTCTACTTTAAATTGTTATTTAGTTTGCTTATAATTATTGGTAATTATTTTATTACCCTATTCACCCCCTTCTAGGGTTCTATAATTGGTATCAGATCCTAGTCTCTTGATTGGACTTACCTCCTTAGAGTGATCAATGGCCACTAACCTAGTCTTAACTCATTCCATAATGAGGGACACTCCATAAATAGACCTCCTTTATTTGATGGAACCAACTATAACTATTTGAAGATTAGGATGATTATCTACTTAAAATCTCTAGATTTTGATCTATGGAATTGTGTCATAAATGGTATCCCCAAATCTTCCATAGTTTTTGAGGCAGTTGTTTCAAAAACGCTTAGGGCAAAAAATTTCAAAAATGATAAGAAGGTTCTTATCGGGATGCAAAGGCTATGAACGCACTCTATTGTGCTCCTGATAGCAATAAATTCAATATAATCTCCACTTTCAAAACTTCCAATGAGATATTAAAACTTTTGGAAGTCGCACACGAGGGTACATCACAAGTAAAAGAAACTAAGATTGGTAGACTCACTCAAGAGTATGAATCCTTCAAAATAAAACTAGATGAGTCTATTACTTTTATGTTTACTCGATTCTTTGATATTATTAACCCTCTCTCTTCTCTTGGTAGAGAATATCCTACTCATGAAAAGACTCGAAAAATTCTCAGAGGACTGACTAAAGGATGGCATCTCAAAGCCACCACCATCATCGAAGGTAATGATCTTACCACAACGAACCTTAAGACCCTCATGGGGAAGCTGATGACCCACGATCTAGATATGAAGGACGAAGAGGAAGCCACCATACAAGAAAAGAAGAAAGAAAAAAATGAAAGAAAAAAAATCTCTTGCTCTTAAGGTCATCAAGCTCTCCTCAAAAGATTACTCTGATGATGATGATTCGGATGACGAAGAAATCGCTCTCACTGCTAGACACTTCAGAAAGTTTCTTAAATTTAATAAAGGAAATGGTTCAAGAAGGGACACTGATGAAGAACCTACCTGCTACAACTGCAAGAAAACTGGACACATCAAGAGGGACTGTCCAATGGGAAGAAGAGAATCTGGCAAGTACGAAAAGCTAAACAAAGGAAGCTCATCCTCAAGGAAGTACGCCAACACTAGCATCTGGTGCGAAAGTGATGCTAGTGACTCAGACAACGGCAAAGAATGCAAACACAATGCAAATGTCTTTCTTATGGCAACAGAGTCAAATCATGTACTTGATTACTTCTCTATAAATACTTTTTCTTATATTGAATTAGAAAATGCCTTTCTTGAACTACACTTTGAACACAAAGTTTTTAGAAGTAAGAACAAAAAATCACTAAAAGAGATTGATACTCTCAAGCAAGAAATAGAAAGACTTTCTAATATTATTTTTGATATAAAAGAAAAATCTCCTGCTTCTGACACTGATAAGATTGAGTCTCTTTGACTAAAGCTTCAAGAAGCTCTAGAGGTTATAAAGAAAAATGATGTTGAATATCAATCCCTCAAGGAAGGATATGACATTGCTAAGAACAAGACACTTGTTACTAACCAAAGGGAATATGCAACTTCTATGAAATACAATGACCTTCTTGCAAAAAGCAAGAAACGAGATGATAGAGATATGGCCTACACAAATATATGATGTCATAATTAAAGACACACTAACACACATCATAACACTAGCTACAAGAGTCACATTCGCATGAAAACACCACATAAGCCCTATACCCAATAAATGCACACACAAAGAGGACCCTTTGTAAAAAAACATGAACATGTCACATCATGTATTTTACTATTATCACCATAACAATCATGCTAGAACTCCTCGTACTCAAAACACTCACTCATCTTCTCCTAGACCTATAACACCCATCATGTGCCACTATTGTGGTCTACTTGGACACACATATCATTACTGTCAAATGAGAAAGCATATTGACAAGAGAATACTAAAATAGGTTCCTAAAACTAACAGTTAGGACCCAATCATTTCTAGGTACCAAAGTCTTCATCTTCAACTTGTGTTGTAGGTGAACCCTCCATCGCATGCTAGAAGCAAGTGGATCCTCGATAGCGGTTGCTAACGTCATATGACCAGAGATGCTTCACTTTTGCAATGCTATCAATAAAAAAGGAAGGACATGTATCTTCAGCAATAACTTAAGTGTAGGACCGTTGAGCACCTCTAGAGGGGGAGGGGGGGTGAATAGATTGTGCGTGTGCAACGAAAATTATCACCAATTAAAAATAAGCAACTATATACTATGACAGGTAAATGACAGTAAATAGAATACGATAAAGCAAAAGACAAGAGAATCAAACTCAGTGACACTACGATGTCTACTGGTTTCTCTCTGAGAGGACCAGTCCAGTCTCGAGTACTCTTGCTCGATGTTAATCTACTATGGCATAAGCTAATTGCGAGCTTGTAGTCGCTTACAACATCGTGCTTGGCGACGAACGCACGACCGACTCCAGAAGATAATTTCAAAAACAGAAACGTTTTCTAAATGCAACCTCTGATATAACTCTTCAGTACCAAAGCTCTAGATTAAACAGAACTGTACTTACATTAGCTAAGAGTGGTATAGGCTTGATTTGGAAGCTTTGCTCATTAAAAACACTTTAGAATAGATAGATAAGAGAATGAATGAGTGATCTGAAATGGTGAAAGTTCATCTCTATTTATAGTGTTTTTGCAGACCAAATTCGAGCAGAGTTCCGGTAGAGTTCGGATGCAGGAATCTCCCATTAGAATGTTGTAGGCAGATATGGTGGAAGACCAAACAAAATTTAAATTTCCTTTAACCAAACTCGGGCCGAGTTCTGGCCAAGCTGCCTGAGTTCTGTCAGGGTCAGAACATAATTATTTAGGCCAATTTTGTGTTGGGTTTTGGACTTTTTGGATAGTAGACTTGGAAGTATGGATAGGTAGGCTTTTATATTTGTGGATTGATAAAAACCTAAGCCAGTACCAATCCTGATCAACCTCTTATATTTTTCTAGACTCAATAAAAGTTAAAATTATAGAAAAAAATATGAAAACTTGATCTTCATTCTAGTGCGATTGGTTCTTGATGACAGTACGACATCTTTACTTTGTAGCAGTAGGATGTAGACGCAGTAAGACGTAGATGCAGACGTTCTTCTTATTTAAAACTTGTAATCCTGTAGCAGTATGTATATTTTGCGTATCAACCAAAGTTGACGTTGATTATCAAAAAATCAGGTACGATCATTAACCAATGGGCCAACAATCTCTTCCATTTTGATAATCGACAAACTTTGAGTCTATACCAAAATATAACAAAATATAACTTTGAAATATATACCTAACTTGTGCTGAATCGAGAAAATTTTGGTATAATGCTATTTCTTCCACTTTGTCATGCACTCAAAATGTGGTTCCCCCGTAATTTATGAAACCAACAATAATAAGGAAAAATAGAGTAATATCCAAAAAATTGATATGAACTAACAAACCAGCATCTCAAGTATGATAACATCATCAGTAGCAGTAACAAATGAGTAATAGAAGAAACCAACTAATATAGCAACTATAACTACAACTGAAGTCTAAAAGGAAAAGCTACTACAACCGAGAAGTGCATAAAAATAAAATAGTCCAAACTGACAAAGTGTCACTACTATATCATTATCTATCAAAACATGTTCATAAAATACTAATCCAAAGACTAGATCAAGCATCAGTATCATCACCTGGCGTATCAGCAGGAGGCTGGGATCAACATATGCTGTCGTCGGATCGAAGAATCCGAAAGTAGGATGATCCTCAAGTCTCAGCCCGTCGAAGCTAGGATAACGAAGGTAGGACCTGGAGCAGAGGGATGACGTACAATGGTCCAAGGAATATCAGCCACAACACTTCTTAACGTCGATGAAACGATTCAGAAAGGTCTGATGCTGCTGTCCCTAGAGTATGACAAATGCATCGAACCTCTGATAGAGCTCGTCGAAGTGATGGCCTGGAGCATCTACTGGAGCTGCGGCTAGATCAGGTGCAGGTGTTAGAGCACCACCGGATGGAGACGGAGGGTGAGGAAATCTCCTAGATCCAAACAGCACAGAAGGTGATCCCGAGACTGGACAAATATCTAAATCAATGTCGAATTTCTGAAAGATCATCACTAGATGCATAGGATAAAGGAGGTCGCGGCCTACCCTCCGACAACTGACCGTACCAGATATCATGCTCTTGGGAACAGAAAATAAGACTCCAAAGTGGATGTGGTACATGGTAGATAATTCTAAGGAGGTGATCGTCATTGGATCCCGTCTTAGGTAGCAATAAAGAATAAATGATATGATGAAGTTTATAGAAGTGCTGGTTCAAGTGACGTGCGAACAACCGTGTCCGGGGAACCGGAGTAGGATGACACAACGCTATCTTTAATGACTCAAGTGTCATGTTAGCAGGGAATTGAACTTTGTTAATATCGACTAGAGCGTCGCTGTTGTCAGGCATATGGAAATATTCGCTCATGTCTGTCGAGTTGAATTCATGTTCCTGTCGTTGACACAGGAATAAATGTTGCCGTCTCTTTCTTGCAAATTACAATAAAACATCCATACAGAATTTTTACTGATTTGACTCAAAGTCTCTAAAAAGTCTCGGAGCCCTAAATTTTCAAAGGTTTCAGTATATTCTGAGAGAACAATAAAACTGATAAAAATTTTCAGGACAAATTTCCCGAAATTGAAATTGATCGAACCAAGCGGTTGATCTCTAGGTTGACACAAATAGGTTGGTGTCAAAATCTTTTTGTCGTCGGGACGAGCGGACTGAAAACATTAACTGGTTCATACTCTGATGTAAAGGATGAAGTAGTATCTCTTTTCTTCCACTTGAGAAATTTAGGAGCCATGAAATTGAAATAGGAGGAAAATAGAGAGATATACCTCGATGAAGATTGAAAAAGTGTAGAGAATGCCTTCTTAGAGCCGATAGATCCAAGAATAAGGAGTTTGGAGGCTTGGAGATGGGTTTCCCAAAAAGCTATCGTTAGGGTTTTGAAGCTCGAGGTCGGCTGTGTTTTGAGAAATATGAAAAGAAGATGAAGGGGGCGCTGAAACGCTGTTGTTTAAAAGAAAATATCCCCACAGAGTTCGGCTTGGAGATGGGTTACCAGTTCATTTTATCTGTAATGAATTATCAAAATAACATAATAACTTTTAACTCTTTGATTTAATTAATATTCATCACTTTGGGTTAGCTGTAGGGGCCGAATCCCAGCTAGTGGTAGTCCGGAGACTAATGCACCGTGTTGTTTCAGACTATTTACCCCTGTATGACAGAAGGACCCTTTCGGCTTGTACCTAAAATTATTTTAATTAATAAATCGCTGAATATCAAGTTTTAAGTATTTTTATTAATCATAACGCATTATGACTCTGAAAATTCAAGTATGCCTAACTCGCGACGTAGATAATTGAAACGATCTTCAACTAGTGGTTTTGTGAAAATATTTGTTAGTTGATGATACGTGTCAATAAATTCTAAGCAGATATCCTAGTGTTGTTGGTTACCACGCAAAAAGTGGTGATGTATTTCTATGTATTTAGTGTATGAAAGACATACTGGGTTCTTAGTCAGATTAATTGTGCTAGTGTTGTCACAATAAATAGGAATCTTAGTGAAGTGCAGATTATAGTCTTCTAGGGTTTGCTTCATCCATAAAATTTGAGCACAACAACCTCCTACGACGATATACTCAACCTTAGTTGTTGATAGAGCTATAAAGTTTTGTTTGTTGCCAAACTAGGAGAGTAAAGCTTTTCCTAGAAAATGATACGTATCACTGGTACTTTTATAGTCTACTTTGTATCCAGTAAAATCAACATCTGAATAAACGATTAGGTCAAAAGGTGTGATTTTACGATACCATAAGCCGACTATAGAAGTTCCTTTAAGGTTTCGGAGGATACGCTTAACGACGCATATCTGTGATTCCTTAGGATTAGCTTGATATCGTGCACAAATGCAAATGCTAAACATTATATCAGGGCGACTAGATGTTAAATAAAATAAACTACCAATCATACCTCGATACTTATACTGGTCGACTAGTTTGCCACTTTCATCAATGTCAAGTCGTGTTGATGTAGCTATTGGCGTGCCGATAGGCTTTACGTTGTCGAAGTCATACTTCTTTAGTAAATCCTTCGTGTACTTGGCTTGATTGATAAATGTTCCCTATTAGTGTTGTTTGATTTGAAGTACTAGGAAGTAGTTAAGCTCTCCCATCATACTCATTTCAAACTCACTCTGCATACACTTAGCAAAATTTTGACAGAGTTTTTTGTTAGTAAAATCGAAAATAATGTCATCAACATAAATTTGTATAAGTAAAATACTGTCAATTGAAGATTTGATAAATAGGGTTCTATCAACTCTTTCTTTAGAAAAACCATTTTCAAGTAGTTAAGCACTTAAGCATTCATACCAAGCATGCGGTGCTTGTTTGAGACCATAGAGAGCTTTTATAAGCTTGAAAACGTGATCAGGTTTTTAAAAATCTTCAAAACCAGGGGGCTGTATCACAAAACTTCTTCCTTCAAAAATTCGTTCAAAAATGCATTTTTTACGTCCATTTGAAAAAGTTTAAAATTGTAAAAACATGCAAATACATAAAATATGTGAATGGCTTCTATTTTAGCAACAGGAGCATATGTCTCGTCATAATCAATCATTTCTTTTTTATTATAACCTTGTGCCACTAGACATGCTTTGTTGCGTAGAACTTGTCCACCTCACTAAGTTTATTTCAAAACACCCATTTGGTACCAATTATTGATTAACCAATAGGTTTAGGAACAAGTTCCCAAACTTGGTTTCTCTCAAATTGATTAAGTTCTTCTTGCTTGACATCAATCCAAAACTCATTAGAAAAAGCAT
Source organism: Iris pallida (assembly GCA_029216955.1). Classification (NCBI taxonomy): domain Eukaryota; kingdom Viridiplantae; phylum Streptophyta; class Magnoliopsida; order Asparagales; family Iridaceae; genus Iris; species Iris pallida. The sequence goes on from JANAVB010003198.1 coordinate 4,892,615, forward strand.
CTGCCACTGTCTTATGTTCTACTTGAGAATGAATGCTACGTTTATTGTTATATCTCTTGTAGAAGAATTCATACTTACACCTTTGGATACATTAATATTAGGACATAAATTTTAGTCTCTTTGATAGACTTTCCAGATAGCTCTCGTTGGTAGCAGTATCTTCAGATTTCTTGAATTTGTTTTATACATCCTCATCATCTTTGTCGCTAGATCTCTGACTATTGAGCTCATCAAAAGTAACGTTAATAGATTCTTCAACAATCGTAGATCTTTTATTGAAAATTCTATATCCTTTACTCTTGGCAGCGTACCCGAGAAATATTCCTTCACCTGCCTTCGAGTTGAACTTACCCAAGTTATCCTTGGTGTTCATGACAAAATATTAACAACCAAAAACATTGAAATAAGAAATGCTTGGAATCCTTTCAAACCATAATTCATAAGGGGTTTTCTTCAAGATAGGTCAAATTGACACCCTATTTAAAACATGATAGGTTTTACTAACAGCTTCAGCCCGAAATTATTTAGGAAGATTATGCTGATTCAGCATAACTCTAGCCATTTCGTTTAGAGTAGGATTCTTTTGCTCCATAATACCATTCTGTTGAGGAGTTCTAGGACAAGAAAACTCATAGTAGTATCCACTATTATCACAAAACTTTTTGAAATCAGCATTTACAAATTTGCCACCATGATCACTTCGGATTCGAGTAATCCTGAAGCCTTTTTTATTTTGTACCTTTTGCAAAATACTTTAAATTCAAAAATGGCATCACTCTTGTTTGATAAAAAGAAAATCTAAGTATAATGAGAGAAGTCATCGAATATAACAAAAGTGTAGAGTTTACCGCCATGACTAGCGACTCTACTAGGACCGAATAAATCCATATGAATCAATTGCAAAGGTCTTAAAGTAATTACAACATTGATGGATTTATAGGAAGACCTAGTTGCTTTGTTCATTTCACAGTCTGAACATACCATATCTCTCTTAAAGGTAATTTCTTGGAATCATTTTACTAGCTTTTTACTGCATAGCCTTGAGATAGTGTCCATATTTGCATGTCCTAGCCTCATTTGCCATAGCCAGCTTTCATCATGATTGCCTACTAAGCACTTTCCTACATTTTTAGTACATTCTAGAATGAAAACATAAATATTATCTTCCCTAATCCCTTCATATACGAGATTCCCGGTAGACATTTCATAGATAGAATATTTGTCTTTCACAAAGTTGATGCCATAACCATTATCTGCCAAATGACTTATGCTTAATAAGTTATGTTTCAACTCCGTGACTATACAGACGTCGTTTATTTTTGAATAGGGAGACATACCAACAGTTCTATTACAGATAATATCACCTCTCAGATTGTTGCCGAAGGAAACATATCCTTCTTTCTTCATATACCGTAGCGAATAAAGATGCATCACCAGTCATGTATCGTGAACATCTGCTATCGAGTATCCACTTGCTTTTAGCATGGAATGGTTGAGGGTCCACCTACAAAACGAGTAGATGAATCCTTTGGTACCCATTTCTTCACGGGTCCATTATGATTAGTCTTAGGAATCCAAGCAAGTAAATTATTGTCAACAAGCTTTCTAGCTCTGCAATACTATGATATGTGTCCGTGAGTACCACAGAATGTGCATGTGATTTTTGAAATTGTGCTCTTTATTTCTGTGTTGGCATTCTTATGTGTCTTTCTTGGAAACCTATATATAAAAGCAAGATTTTGATAGACGTGTTGTTTAGGTGCTTTCTTTGGTTTAGTCCTTTTTGGTATATGCTTGGTATTAGGACTAACCTTAGGCTGTGTAATAGGGATGGCCTGTTTGCCTAACTTGATCTCTAACTATTTAGAGATAGCACAAGACTCCTCAAATCTAGCAGTCATATATGTGAGTCTTTGCTCAGTGACTAAGTGTCTTTTCTTCTCTATGTCATATAAATATTGTATCTTGACATAGTCTTTTTCTTTCTTTCAATGGTAAGGATAGCCTCATGATAGTCCAATTTAAGTTTGGCTATCTCTTCCGTGTTACCGGTAGTAGATGTCTTTAATATTTTCAAGAAGATTAGACAATTTAGCTACTTCAGTTGTGTATACCTTAATCTCTTTGCAAGATTGCTTATACTTGTCCAATAAATTTTTGTATTCTTCAAGTAGTTCGCTAAAGGCAATTTCTAATTCATTGAAAGTAAAATCATCATACAAAGGGTTTTTAGATACCTTGTCGAATGTTATCAGATAGACATTTGCACTGCTGTTGTGTCTATCCTCCTCATCTGATTTACTGGCCTTACTTTTATGCCCGATGCTTGTCTTAGCGTACTTTCGACCGGTTGTAGCTCTCTTGCTCGATCTTGATCGATCATATAGACTGCTTTTCTTTGACAGTAGATAATCCTTCTTTATATGCCCTGACTTTTTACATCTGAAACAGATTGTTTCTTCTTCGTTGGTTTCATGGATGTCTTTCTTTTTTTGATTTGATCTCTCAAACTTTAAGAACTTTCTAAAGTTTTTGACCAGCATGGCCTGTTCATCATCATCTGATGATTCTTCGTCAGAATTATTGCATGAGACTTTTTTGGCTTGTGCTTTGAAGGCAATAGATTTTTTCTTGGGAGTTGCTTCTTCAAACTCTTGCAAGCCCAGCTCATGGGTCATGAGCTTGCCCATCAATGTTTCTAATGTTATTGTGGTGATGTCATTTCCTTCAATTATTGCAGTAGCCTTTGGGTTCCAGTTTTTGGTTAGAGCCCGCAGAATCATCCTGATCGTCTCATGATTCTTGTAATCCGTACCCAGAGACTGTAAAAGATTAGTAATATCAAGAAAACGAGTGAACATCTGTGTACTTGACTCATCGAGTTTTATCTTAAAAGATTGACTCATCGAGTTTTATCTTAAAAGATTCATATTCTTTTCTTAGTCTACTGATTTTAGATTCCTTCACTTTAAAAGTTTTTTCATGAGTTACCTCAAGAAGTCTCCAAATTTTATTAGACGTCGTATAGGTTGATACACGATTGAACTCAATTTTGTTAATTGCATAGAATAGTGCATTAATGGCTCATGCATCTAGACTAGCCAGTATCTTTTTATGCTCCATGTATTTGTCGTATGGCTTGTCTATTAGTACACCATCAATCATTGTTCTAGGCGATTTCTTACAATTGTCTATTACTATCGACCAAAGATCAAAGTCCAGTGACTTGAAAAAGAAACTCATCCGTGTTTTCCAGTATGTGTAATTTGTTTCATCAAATAGTGGGAGTCTATTTATGGATTTCCTTTCACTGTTGAATATAGATTTAACGTTGCCAGAGATATATATACTATAGATGGTTACATATATGTATAACCTACTTTGATACCAATTGTATGACCGATGAGCACCTCTAGGGGGTGAATAGAGTGTGTGTGCGTGTGCAGCAAAAATTATCACCAATTAAAAATAAGCAGCTATATACTATGGCAGGTAAATGACAGTAAATAAAATGAGGTAAAGTAAAAGACAAGAGAATCTAACTCAGTAACACATCGATGTATACTGGTTTGCTTCTGAGAGGACTAGTTCAGTCTCGAGTACTCTTGCACAAGCTAATTGAGAGCTTGTAGTCGCTTATGACATCATGCTTGGTAACGAGCGTACGACCAACTCCAGAAGATAATTTCGAAAACTGTAACATTTTTTGAATGTAGTCTCTGATACAACTCTTCAGTACCAAAACTTTAGATTGAAAAGAACTGTACTGGCTTTTTTTAAGAGTAGTATAGGCTTGACTAGAAAGCTTTCCTCGTAGAAAATACATTTGAATAGATAGTGATTGAGTGATTTGAAATGGTAAATTTTGTATATCGAATTCGGGCAGAGTTCTATTGCAAAAATCTTGCATTCGAATGTTATAGACAGATATGGTGGAAGACCAAACAAAATTTGAATTTCCCTTGACCGAACTCGAGCCGAGTTCTGGCCGAGTTCTGCCTGAGTTCTGTCAGGGTCGGAACATAATTGTTTGGGCCAATTTTGTGTTATGTTTTGGGCTTTTTGGATAGTGGACTTGGAAGTATGGATAGGTAGGCTTTTATATTTGTGGACTGATAAAAACCTAAGCTAGTACCAATCTTGATCAAACTCATATATTTTCCTAGACTGAATAATAGTTAAAATTACAGAAGAAAATATGAAAACTTGATCTTGATTATAGTACGATTGGTTCTTGATGACGATGCGATGTCTATACTTTATAGCAGTAGGACGTAGATGCAGTAAGACGTAGATGCAGACATTCTTCTTATTTGAAACCTGTAATCCTGTAGCAGTATATATATTTTGGGTATCGACCAAAGTTGACATTGATTATCAAAATCAGGCGTGATCATTAACCGATGGGACAACATTAAGGGATTACATCATCGAATATGGTAATATCGGCTCCCTTCCTTACCCTTGCATTAAAAATGTTTGCCTTATTTCAAATTTGAAGCACAATCTTCTTAGCATTAGTCACCTCATGGTTAATGGCTATGGAGTTAACTTTGTTAAACACAAATGTTTCTTTTATGATAGCACTAATGGCTCCACTGTATATGAAGGGATTAGAGAAGACAACATTTATGTGTTTTATCTCCTTGAAAGTACTAACAATGACAGGTGACTAGTAGTAAAGAATGATGAGAGTTTGCTTTGGCACATGAGATGTGGACACGCCAATATGGACACTATCTTTCGACTGGCCACCAAGAAGCTAGTTAGAGGACTCCCAAGCATTCCTTTCAAGAAAGACATGATGTGTGAAGAATACGAGAAGAGTAAATTAACTAAATCTTCCTTCAAATCTATCAACTCTGTAAGCACTACTAGACCCCTCCAACTCATTCATATGGATTTTTTCGTTCCTACTAGAGTAGCTAGTCTTGGTGGTAAACTCTGTGCTTTTGTTTTAGTAGATGATTTTTCAAAATTTAATTTGGTTTTTTTTTTTATAAATAAAAGTGATACTTTTGGTGAATTTGTTGCTTTTTATATACGAGTTCAAAATGAGAAAGGCATTATGATCAACAAAATTAGAAGTGATCATGGAGATGAATTTGACAATGCAGATTATAAAATTTTCTGTATTAAAAATAGTTTTGGTCATGATTTTGCTTGTCCTATAACTCCATAACAAAATGGTGTAGTAGAAAGAAAGAACAGAACCCTCAGCGATATGGCCGGGGTCATGTTAAACCAATACAAGCTCCCTCAATACTTTGGGTGGAAGCCGTTAATACGGCATGTTATGTTATAAATGGAGTTTTGATTAGACCTATTTCTAAGAAAACTCCTTGTGAGCTTTGGTTTGACAAATTTTCTTCAATTGAATATTTTAAAGTTTTTGGATGCAAATATTTTATTCTGAACACCAAAGTTATCATAGGCAAATTTGAAGAAAAAGCCTATGAAGGTATCTTTCTTGGATATTCAATGCATAGTAAGGGGTTTCGTGTCTTTAACAAAGAAGTCTTTAACAAAAGAAGTCTTGTAGTCGAAGAGTTAATCAATGTCTCTTTTCACGAGCTTAGAACTTCCACATCTAGTTCCTTGAACGATGTTGATGACATCTCTTTCGGTTTGAAAATTCTTCTCTTGGAGATACAAATGCTCCTTCATCTAGTAATGAAGTTGAGATTCCTCCAGCTGAAAATTCTTTAACTATAGAGACTCCTCAAGAGGATCTCCGTAAAGAATAGAGATTTATTCCCCATCATCCCAAGGAACTTATCATTGCTGACCCTTCATCACGAGTTAGCAATTGATCCTCTACACGAGATCTTTGTTGAAATGTGGCATTTATCTGTCAAATAGAGCCTAAAAATATCAATGATGCTTTTAATGATAATTTTTAGATGATTGGGCAAGAAGAGCTTAATCAATTCGAGAGAAATAATGTTTGGGAACTCGTTCCTAAGCCCTATAACTATCATTTTATTGGGACATAATGGATGTTTCAAAATAAGCTTAATAAGGACGGGATCGTTACTTGTAACAAAACCCGATTGTTTTCTCAAGGCTATAACCATGAGGAAGGCATTGATTATGAAGAAACCTATGCACCTGTTGCTCATCTTGAATCCATCCGAATGTTTTGTGCTTTTGCTTGTTTTAATGTTTTTAAACTTTTTCAAATAGATGTTGAAATTGCCTTTTTAAATGGTGTTATTAAAGAAGAGGTGTATGTCAAGCAACCTCCTGGTTTTGAAGATTTTAAATTTCTTGATCATGTTTTCAAATTACACAAAGCCCTATATGCCACAAGCAAGTTCCTCGTGCTTGGTATGAGCATCTTTGCTCCTTTCTAATTTTCTACAACTTCTCCGAAGGCAAAGTTGACACCACACTTTTATTAAAACTCACAATGGAACCCTCCTATTAGTTCAAATTTATGTTGATGACATCATTTTTGGTTCCAGTAACAAAATACTATGTATAGAGTTTGCCAAAGTTATACAGGATGAGTTTGAAATGAGCATGATGGAAGAATTATCATTCTTTCTTGGATTACAAATCAAGCAAGGACCTAAAGGCACGTTCATCAATCAATCCAAATACACCAACGATCTTCTTAAGCGCTTTGAACTAGACTCCTCCAAATCAATGAGAACTCCTATGGCTACTGTCACGATCCGCACCCGGTGTAGGGACACGAGTGCATAACAGTGCCTAGCCTACGTCGCAGAATCGATGATAGAATGTTGTTCTAGGTTGCTAACTAACAACTTACACAGTAATATAATATACCTGTCATAGATCTCAACTTTGAACGGAGGACAAGTAAAGATATAGTAAACTCAATCACAGTCTAAGTACGATAAGATAACACAAAAGTCTAGATAACTACTAAGACTAAACAAACAACAACTTAAAATAAACTACTAAAATAATAATATCTCAAAAAATCTCAAAAACAAAGTCAAAATATCTCAACTTATTACAATTCAAGTTCAAATATGAAAATCTAGAACAAGTCTACTAAGCTAGTCATCTGGTCACTACTGATGGTCGGGGCTCAAAGTGGCTAATCCCTCATCAGGACCACAGCAAGGGTACGTATCTCCAGGACAACCATCTAAAAAATATATTCAGTCAGGATGGAACGAGCACACCCCAAATGACAAAGACTATAAAGCAGTTATAGACAGTTATACTTGATGAACATGGCAAGTCTAAGACATGAATCGAAATAGAACAACAGTTTAGAACAGGAGAGTAAATACAATAAATCAAGAGATCATGGCAATGAAGACTGTAAAAATAGAGCTAACTGAACTAGAGTAATGTGATATGAGTCTAGACAATACGATGTGAGTCCAGGGTAAATCCAGGGTGAGTCCAAATAGTACAATATGAGTCAAGTGTGATTCTAGTGTGAGACCAGTACAAGAATCTAACAGTGTGTTTTAAAATACCGAGTTCGACATGTAAACGGCTAGGGGTAATACGGCTCATCGAGCACTTGGCAAGTGTGGGACTGCTATCATTCTAGAATAGACCAGTAGGCGGTGATTCCAATATTTGGGAATGTTTACATGTCTACTCATGTATTTTTCCGCCCGACAAGTACAAGTGAATCCATAACCCGACACGTAAATCGAGTACAAGTCCAGCCAGAATATGATGATGCCAGTAGGTGATTCCAGTAGTGATTCTAGTAATGATTCTGGTAATAGTGGCCAGACATGTAAAGGTGAGTATCGCATGCAATGAATCCAGAAATACCAATCCGTGTTGACAGAGAATCAATAGAACTAACTAGAACTGAAATACAGTAATCAGCAAGTAAATGAAAGAACTATCAGAGAATGTACTCACCTGATACCTTGTGCAACTAGTAAATACAGATGTCCGAACCGGAGTAACAATGTCCTATTTAAAGCAATACAGGTTATAATGTGTTCAATAGGTAATAATTGAATTTTACAATACAATCTACATGATTCTAGGTCAATCTAGGTCAAAGTTAACCCTTGGTCAATTCTTAGTCAAACTAGGTCAACATACAAGGCTAACTTGGTTAACTGTCTAGGGTTTGGTCAAATTTTAGTCAACTAATCTCATAAATCTATCCAATATACCAAAGTACCTTAAGGTATCTTATAACCTACAACATATATATACAACCATATAACATATACATATGAGAACTTAACTACTACATCATCAAATATATATATGTATCAACTTCATACAACCAACTGTCCTTAAACCCTATATACCACCATATGTGAACCTACAACACATGTTAGTACTAGTCAATCCCTCATCTATATATCCAACAACCTCACAAATAGTTCACATATACATACTATATAACATATGAAAGTAATTATTATATATATAATATACATATGCAGATTGTATAGTTAACACTCTACTGTCTATACATGAGTCCACATAGTCTGTGGTATAGCAGAACTCAGTTATGAGGACATCAACCAATATATATATATATATATATATATATATAATATATATATATATATATATATATATATATATATATATATATATATATATATATATATATATATATATCAAACAACCCAAGCTGAATAAAACAGGTAAACTCCTAAATATTCAGTTAAAATAACCAGGATAGGGGGTATGCTTGTACAGGTATAGGGTGATGGCATTTGTCAAAAGCAGTTGTTTAGTTTCATTGCAGGTAAAGAAATGCAAGTGAGTGCAGTGGCTTGTGCAGTATGTTATACAGGTAGTTTCAAGATGTAATAAAATATAGAAAATGCATGCAAGTGTATCAGACATTCGTGTACATGCAGGTAGTTCAAAAACTCAATTAAACTGGTACCAAATCTAAATTAGAAACTGCATGATAACCCCATATATACCCATAACCTGGAAATCTCAACTGTTCATACAATTTTTCTAATGTATGACATATATATATATATATATATATATATATATATATATATATATATATATATATATATATATATATATATTATATATATATATATATATATATATATATTACATATATATATATATATATATATATATTTTTTTTTTATATTACATATATATATATATATATATATATACATATATATATATATATATATATTTTATATTACATATATATATATATTAATATATATATATATATATGTAATATAAAATATATATATATATATATATTTATATATATATTTATATATATATATATATATTTATATATATATATATATATATATATATATATATATATATATATATGTTTCTTCAATTAGGAAAGGGGGTGTGTGTGTGAGCAAGAGTGTAAGTGTGTCAGGTGTTCAGCATGTACCAAGAGTGTGTGTGCATACCTGTGTCAGTAGAGTAATTAAGTGTCTGTGAACATGTGTCAAAGAGGTGTCACAGAGCCAAGTGTGAGCAATACGTGATTGTGTGCATACCAGTGTCCAAAATGTGTCTGCCTGTGTCACAGAGTGTACAGTAGAGTAATATGTCACAGAGGTAGATGGGTGTCAAGAGTGGATAAAAGTATTAGGGATTATATCATAAAGGGGAAAAATGACAGCAGTGTGTGTCGAGCACATGACCGTGTGTCATTGTGTCATGGTGTGTCCTTGTGTGTCATGTAGGTTGTGTCTAGCATGTTAGGATGTTATTATGTCCACATGTGTCAACAAACGTGTCCAATCAAAGTATCTAATGTGTGTGACAGCAAGTGTGCATAAGGGTGTGTGTCGGCTGACACTTGTGAGTGAGATAATTCACAGATTACCTAATTAAATCGAACCAAACTTTATAAACCACGTGTCAGTAGTTGCCCCTACTCAATCTAATTGGTAGTACCTACAAACGTGTCGTGTCTAGAGAGTATGGACATGCGAGTAGCAGGAAAGCTACAGTATCAGTACAGCATTATGGTATGAGTGTCCCCGTGTCTAGTTTGACACAGGACACGACCCAAAAACTAAATCAGTCAGCTAGAAATGCAATCTGCACATCTAGGGCTTTCTAAATATATAATTTTTACACAAAATAGAGAACAAAAGTTTCTAAGGGGCATTTTGTCGAACACTTAGAATACCCCTCCGATACTCTTGCGATACGTACACCAAATGGATTCGATTTGAACCCAAACTTAGCCTAGGGCTAGGGGAACCCTAAATGAATGCATCTATGGTAAGAAATCAGAAAATTAATAGGTTTAGAGGTCAGTACCTATTGAGAGTTGGAATCTCAATGAAAAGCTTCTAGATCTAGATCTCTACCAAGCTCCAATGGTCAAATTGCTCCCAATCCTTGCTAGCTAGCCAGTAGAGATCTATTCTACACTAGGGGAGTGTATTGCAATTGATTTGGTTCAATTTGGAGGTGATTTAGATAAAAGGGGCAAATTTGGGGAAGAACACCAATTAGGGTTAGGGTTTGTAATAAAAGAGGCAAGAGGGGGCTAAAGTTTACTTAAATAGGCAATAAGAGACCTTCCTTGGCCGGCCAAGTAGTGGGCAAGGGTTAGGGTTTGGTGAAATTTAGTTTAAAAGCCTTCCTTTAGATGTAATTCAAGCCTCTTTAGGTAAAGGCCCAAATAGATTAGGGTTTCCACTAATTATCTAGTCTAACATAATATCTAGATATTCTAGAACTTAGTTAACTTTATTAATTCTACTAACTAAGCCTCTAGGTTCATGATCAACTTCTAGATTAGGGTAATTCTAGGGTTTTACTAACTATAACACTCAGCACATTATTAATTAATTAAAATTCAGAATAAATCCAATTTCATAAATTACCAAAATACCCTTTGCTCCAAAAAGTGGTGGTGACAAATCTACCCACCTTAGAAAAATTTTGTCCTTGAAATTTATGATGGTCGTACTCCTTCTAGGTCAAACCCCCAATAATCAAGGTTAAGAAAATAACATGCAGTCAGGATCCTACTGGTCGTGGTTTCACAGTCTCGAACAGGGTCACTACACTATCTAGCACAACACAAGAATATCCTAATAGGTACTAAGGAAATCATACATCAAGATGGAAAGAAGAACAGGAAAGATAGACCTGCTAACCCGTCACCCTCAGCGTCGGTCTCCTCGACCGTTAGTGCAAAAACCCCGTCCCTCTGGTGCTGAGCATGGTACTGTACCGCAGGTGGCCTAGCTCCCTCTCTCTGACCCTGTGGGGCAGTCTCTCATCTGGTGAGCGGCGGATACACAGAATAGGCAAACCTTCTGCCTTTTCCTACAAGCATCCCAAGTGTGTCCCAACTTCTAGCAGTGGGCACAATTGGGCATCCTCTAGTCCTAACCTCGGAGCTGAAGTAGCACCTGCTGAACTCTAGCAGGTGCCCACATCTGCTGGAGCTGGTGTGCTACCTTCTGCACACAGGGACGCTTCACACTACCACTTGCCCCTTTTGAATCATCATGGCCCCTCTTATGTTACGCCCCGCTCCCGTAGGAACGATCGTCCTCGTTAAGGCATGATGCCGCATGAGCCTAGATTGCGCTCATGCAAGGCGGGTTCCATAACGGCCGATTACAGGCTTGTTTGCCATTGATTGTAAAAGAACAGAACAATTATCGGAGGACTGAACTTAGACTCACAATACAAACTCGCTCGTACAAAGAGAGCCTAGGGACGAAAACCTAGGTACAGCAGACTAAGTACGATTGTTTATTTTTGATTCTGGGGGGTGACGATAGAGGCTCGGGAAAGCGACGGCCGCTCTGCCTTACTCCTTGGACGATCAGTATGTAGCCTTGGCTCGGGGAAGATCTGCTTGGCGTTGACGAAGAAACGCACTTCTTGCTCTCCTCGGATTGCTCTCCTGACTTCTCTCTCTGTGATTATCAAGAAGAAAGGGGGGCTCTCTCTGTGTAGATCTCTCTCTTCTTATTTTTTTATTCTTTTGTTGCCGACCTCTCCTCTCTCTCTCTTTTTTTTCAAGGAAATGATGCTGGCTATTTATAAGAGTGGGGGGTGATCATTAGGGTTTGCTAATGATTATCTGTTTGGAATGTCGGCGCTCCTTCATTCTATCTGAACCCTTGATCCTGATTACAGTGAATCTCGGCCATTAACGCGGATAGCATCGTATCTCATGAGCAATTAATGCTAGCTGTTTTAAATCCTCGTGATTGATTATGCCAATGTCTGATTGCTCGCCACGTGTCCCATTAGCTTGATGATAAATAATATGCCCCGATCTCAGTAATTATGACGATGATGTCAAATATATTTGTTGAGATTCGGTTAAATCTCTTATTGATCCTATGCCACGTATTTTAATTGTGAGTCCTGTCAGAGCCGCATAGGATTGACTATCCTCGAACCGCAGAGAGATACTCTTTGTAAGCCGCATAGGACGATGCTTCATCGAGCCGCATATGCGTAATCTTTGTGAGCCGCATGAGCTGGTGTCGTATTGGGCCACAGGGAATGTGTTCCCAGGGAGCCGCATGAGCTGGCGTTGTATCGAACCGCATGGAACGGGTTCTCAGGGAGCCGTATATGACTGATTGCCACGTGGCACTCTAGGACTTCTGACAAATTTGGTCAGAGATTTTCTTCTTTTCTCGAGGAGTCAGTCATTATGGCAAGGCCATTATGAAACTTTATGTCAGGGCCGCCACAGTGAATCGTGTTGGAGCAATAAATGAGGCCACTACTCAAACGACCAGCTGTAGGGAAGGATCACACATGGCGTCCATCGAGCCGCATATGTCTTGCTGAACCGCATACGCTCCTGAGCCGCATGCGATTGAGAGTCTTCTTTGAACCGCACAGGGCCGCTCCTGGGTGGGCCGTATAAGCTTCTTACTCAGAGACGCATGGATCATTATTCTAATATTTTCCATGCTTCTACAGGACCCCCTTCAAAGTTTTCAATTTGTAAAAATTGGAATACTTTGAACAAGAAGCATGGCCCCATTCATGCCGCATAGGAGTTTTCTGTCTGCCTGAGCTTCCTAATCGCATAAGTGCCTTAGCCGCATGAATTCATCTGGCCACATAAACTGATTGCCATGTGTCCTGAACACGTGTGCAAATCTTCATTAAGTGCCTTTGATTTGATTTAACGCCGCCTTTTGGGGGAGGATCCCAAGAGTCGGTTTTGTCTTGACCGAAGCGTTTTGTCTTTATTCTTTGGGGGCGGCGCGTAATCCGAGGCATACTCCGAGACGTCTGTTCGTTTCGTGGGTCTCTTTTGCCTATAAATAGGAGTCTTTAAGCCGCTTGGAGCTTTTCTTTACCTTCTCTCTTTGCTCTGAATCTCTATTTGCTGTCTTTGCTCTTCGTCTTTTTCCTTTAGCAACCGACAATGGCTCCCAAGAAAGCTGCAGCATCGAAGGCCACCTCATCTTCTGCGGCAGCGAAGGGCAAGAAAGCCGCATCTTCATCGACTGCGGCGGCGAACATGGCGGCTCCTCCGTTGACCGACGTACCCGCTTTTCACCTCGACGTCCACCCGCCTATCGCTGGTAAGGGTCCCTTAATATGATCTGCTATGGCTACGCCGCATATTTTATGCACGAGCCTATATTCCAAAGCACACTGTGTATCCGACTCATGCCTGGGCTGCATGGGGTATGACCTAGGTTTGAGCCGCATGGAAGTGGTTGCGTAACTACTTCTTTAACAGGGCCGCATAAGCTCATCCTCGCTGTACTGCATAAGCTCATCCTTGCAGGGTCGCATAAACGTTTTCGAGCCGAACATACTCCTTTCGGACCGCATAAGTTCCTCCGTACTGAGTCGCATGAGTTCCCTTCGAACGGAACCGCATGAGTTTATTCGTACTGGACCGCATGGGCTCTTTCAAACTGAGCGCATAGGCTCATTTGAACTGACCTGTATAAACCGAGCCGCACCTATGCTGAGCCGCATAAGCATCATGTGTTTTTTTGTCGTTTCAGCTATCATTTTAACCTTGTTTCTTTTGCCCTTCTTCAGTGACTCTGCCCGTGGATCCTGCTGGGGAACTTATGGTAGGCTCGCGTCAGTTTGCCTCGGGCGTTCATCGGGATGACTTAGTTCGTCAAGTGTCCGAACAGCTACTTGTTGATGAACCTTTGGAGCGACTAAATGCTATCAGGGTTCAATCCTTTCAGTTCCTTGTTGATATGATAAGCTCTGGGCAGTCTGACGGGAAGTATCTGAAATCGGTCTTCCTCTTTGGGGATGCGTTGGTTGTAGAAAACTCCCGAGTGTTGGATGTTTCAGAGAGTTGGGATTTTGACCTGGACGGGATGCCGATTCACATCCCTATTATGGAGCGCCATTTCCCTTTTGAGTGGTTCAATATGATCGTTCTGGATAGGCAGATGCCGGACACCCTCACTCCAACCAGACCGGGGATATTTGTTGGTAATATCCGTTATAACAGAGCCACTGGGTCAGTGCGCACAGTCAAAGATCCGGCCAGTCGGTCCGTGATGGGGTTAGTTCCAGGTACCTTCATCAACACCCCTGGTCCTAACTTTTCATTCTTCCAGGCTGATACCTTCCTGAGTCAGCTTGCTCGTAAAGGGTCATATCCTATTGGTAGGTTGGTCCTGTCGAGCTGGATACACCCCATTCCTCCGTGGGCTAATCTGTCCTCATGGATTCTACGAAAGTATGAAGAGTTTTTGCGGGGAGTCAACCTTTATGAAGCTATACGGGGTACCAGCCACGGGTTGCCCGTTAATAAGCCACTGTTCATGGCCCTTTTGGAGATGTACAGTCATCGAACGGGGACCTTTTTTACCCCTGTTGGAGAATTAGGGCTCGCTTTTCACGAGATGAATGCTGTCTCCAAGCTTCCCTGGGGGGATGAACCCTTCGAAGTGTATACGTCGACGAATGAGGAGCTCCAAGATTTGGATCAGCGATTCCCCGGTTTCGTTACCGTGTATCAAGAATTATTATGCCATCATAGCACCTGTCACCGGACGACTATCCAGAAAAATGATAGCTCGGAGGGGGACTCTCCCCATACTAAATCTTGGGTTGCATACCTTTTCAAATTTAGCGTGGCTGGCCGGGTTACTTTCCGAGATCGTTTAACTCCTAAAGAAGTGGAGGTCTTGATGTCGACTGCCAGGAGGTCGAAGTCTCAAAGTGACAGGTTCGGGAGCCAGATTGACTCCTTTAGCTACTTTCGTTATGGTACTCGGCGGTTGTCAGAGAAGGCGCTCTTGGCCGAATTTTTAATGGTGTGGCTGCGCAATTGCGTGGTCTCAGGAGGGGCAGGCTCTATTGAGAGGATCAGTCGCCACTTCATTCTTCCTGCCGTGAAGTTGGCCTTTGGGGTCAGGCTGGCCCTCCTTCCTGCCATGGTGTGCAGTATTCAACATGGTCTTCACGCCTTCTCGTCCAAGGTCATTACTCGTGACGTGGCAATGGATTTTGAACGTGTAGAATTGCCTTACCATTACTTGCTGGGATGGCTATTGCTGCATTATCAATCCTTGATGAGACCCGGGACGGGAGATGGCGTTACAGGTGATGACGCATTTTTTTTCAAGTATCACCACCAGCCTTGGGAATGTAGTACCATGCCGGCGTGTCGGAGGATGCTGGCGAGGGTGGATGGGTACAATTTCTTCGTATCCGTTCCCCGTTTCACTGATCAAGAGGTGAGGAGTGTTCATGTTGATGGGGTCGGACCTCCTCATTTTTTGCCTGAAAAGATGCGTTTCTGGCTGTGCAACATTCGCCCGGCGCATCTAGTTTACCGGAATCGCACCACTGTGTATTTGGAGCCCTACTTGCCTAGTAGGTTTGCCCGTCAATTTGGGTATAGTCAGCTATTCCTCGGGCGCCCCAGTTCTCACCTGGGGTTTGAAGGCAGCATTCTTGATGGTATCAGAGCATAGAGCTACTATGACACCTGTCATACTCGGACTAGCTTCTCGGTCCCTATCGCAAATGTGATGGATGAAATCCTGCATATGGCAGCCCTGTATCATGTCACGGCGAATCCTTCTCCCCTCGATTTTGACTTGAGGACTAGCTTCATTGTGGGCACTCGCCTAGCGGAGAAGGCTATGACGTCGAGAGCAAAGAAGAAAAGGACGAATAGGGTTCCTTTGCCCGATTCCGAATCCTTCGACACAATTGAGGAAGATAATGAGCGGGACGGCGAAGACTCATTTTCTTCGGATGATGGGATAATGGCGGGTCAGCCCCCCGTTATGGCGGCTGAGATGGCGACGGAACAACCGTCGGCCGTATTTGACGAAGCAGTGGGCCCGTTACCGTCTGCGTCGGAGGAGGTACGGGTAGATCTATCGCCCGCCATGCCTGGTCCTTCGCGTAAGCGAGGCAGGCATGAGCCTACCGACGGAGAGATAACTTTTTCTGTAAAGAGAGCGGCTGTCGGTCCCCTAGGCTGCTCATTACGGAGAAGGGTGAGGGTGTAGACGATGTTCCGGAGGTAAGTCCAAGTCGGAGTTATATCTTTATTGTAGCTTTATTTCCTTTCGGGGATATGACTTGATCATTTTTCTTTGTAGGCGTCTGACGAACCAGGCTCTCCTGAACCATCTGCTGCCTCAGTAGTTGATCCGGCCCTTGCCGCTTTGATTTGCGACATGTGTGCCGCGGTTCTCTCTGTGGGGGCTCTCTCAGCGGCGGCTAAGGACTCCCAAGCTGCTGAGGCCCCAGCCCGGGGTGACGAAAGTCTGCTTGGGCCCATCTCCGAGATTTCTGAACTTCAGCGAGATGACGCCATCGTCGGTGCATCCCCTCCCGAGGATGTAAGGGCGGATGAGTCTTTTATTCCTGACTCAGAGGCTGTTGGTGAAGAGGTTGTGATGGCTGTAGGCGAACCTCAGCCTCCACATTCCTCCACTGGTAAGCTGAGCCACATATTGACCACCGAGGGGGCTTATTTGCTCTATCAGCATATCCTTCAGGTCAAGTCGATTCATGGTTGCCTTGGCCGTGCAGGTCCTGACCCTTTATCTCCTGCCGCTAATATTCTTGGGGAAGGCCTGGTCTACCGTGATCAGGGGGAAGGGAGCGTTTCCTCCCCTTCGTCATCGCATGTTGAGGGACATCTTGCCAGCTCTGGGCAGATGGGGATGGAGTTGGTGCTGGCCCCGGCCTCGTCTTCGGCTGCTTATACGGCTCCGGAGATTGACTTCTCGACCCTGCCGAGCATCCAAATTCTGCGGGCCGCTGAAGAGGAATTGGCCGATGTTCAAGCGTCCTTCCGTACGGAGTTGGTTTCTCTTGTGGCAGGAGCGGCAGATTCCGTCGCGTCTTCTTCCGTGCTACCAGCCACACTCCCATTGACACCGATTTCCTCGGAGGCTCTGGACGAGGTGACGCAGGATGTGGTTGACAGCTTCTATCGCCACTTAGGGAGGGGAGTAAACGCTGCCGTGGAACGGGGGGTCCCTTTTTCTCTGTCTCTACGGGGATCTCGGGGCCAAATTGACACCCTAAAGGGTCTTCCTGGCGGGCTGGGGTTAGCAGCGCTCTTGGAGCCTAAGTTGACAAAGGCTGACCAGCTTGTGACCCAACTGCTGGCAGTACGACAGGCTGGCTTGCCTGCCGCGACTGAACGGGAGCGCAGCTTCCTGGTCGCTGCTAGGGACAGGATTAAGTTCGCTCGAGAAACTGTCGGACCGGCTGTGCAGGAGGACCTTGACAAGTTCTCCGTCTCTTATGACCGACTGGGTCGTCGGAGTCAGGCTTGTAGAGCCCGGGAAGAATCTGCCTCTCGTGGAGTAGCTGATACGAAGGAGCGGATTCTCGCACTCCAGAAGGAGTTGGCCTTCTTAGAGTCAGAGCGGGAGGCTGCTCGTGCAGAACAAGAGTTGATTGCTCGAGAGGCCGAGAGGATTTTCCGATCCTCTGTCAACCTGGAGCGGGCCTTCAAGAAGTTTGAGGACAACTGGCGAGCCCATGCTCATCTGGAGGATGCGGCGGTGTTGGATCAGGAAGCGGAGCGCCGAGCCAGACAAAAGCTTGAGTGGTCGGTTGCTTTGATAAAGGACCGTCTTACGGCGTTATGTGTTCCAGAGCAGTGATTGGCTTTCTGTCTTCTTCTTCTTCTCTCTTTCTCTCTCTTTTTTTTGCATTTTGTAAGGGGGTGTGATCCCTGCTGATGTAGCCTTTTGATTTTTGAATAAATGAGCATGTTTCAACTCATCTTTTCTTTCTTGCACTTGCGGTGTTTATGGAATTTGGACTTGCTGGGGGATTATTTGTGGACCTATTATCCTAGGCGTACCTTGGTTTTAGGTACGGATAACAGTTTAGATAGGATGTCCGGGACAGCCACGGCAAAGTGGTCATGGATGTTCTCGGTACTGGGGGAAGGAATGCCATAGAGCAGCTGGGCTCCCGGGGCATGGTAAGATGGTGGATTTATGCTAAGAAGCTTAGCGAATGAATATTTGTGGACCTATTACCCTTGGCGTACCCTAGTTCAGGATACGGATAATGGGGTGAAAGGGAACCGATCACATTTGCTCAGAGGTTATGATGACATGGCAAACATGAAGGTTGTATCGTGAAATCTTCCCGCTCAGCGGTAATGAGAACATGGCAGGAGAGACTTTACGGAAGCTATTTGTGGTCAACAGAGGACATTTGTAGTCAACAGAGGACATTTGTGGTCAACAGAGGACATTTGTGGTCAACAGAGGACATTTGTGGACCTATTATCCTTGTCGTACTCCGGTTGTGGGTACATATAATAGGTTAAAAGAGGACCGACATACTTGCTCAGAGGTAATGTGGACATGGCAAATATGACGATTTCTTCGACGGAGCCTTCCCACTCAGAGGTAGTGAGGACATGGCTGGAGTGGGCTCAATGAAGATTGGGTACATAGAACGACTCAGAGGTAGGAGAACGTGGAAGTTCTATGCGAGGGGGCGGTTTGTTTTTGGTGGAAGTGAAGACGACTCAGAGGTAATGAGGACATAGTCGTTTCGGAAATTGGTGGATCGACTACCCTTTTTGTGCACTGGGAGTGCGGGTAGTGAATCCTGAGGGAGGATCTTTGCCAGGAAGAAAGTTCAGAGGTATAATCATACTTGACTTACTATCTGAAAGAGTGACCAGAATATAAGTTCAGAGGCATCAGCTGGTACATAACTTGGTAATTTGGACTATTGAGGGAGTGAGAGTTCAGCGGCACTAGCGGGTGCATGGCTCGATAATCTGAAATAGGGTGGATGAGAGTTCAGTGGTACTAAAGGGGTACATAACTCGATAATCTGGAGAATGATAGATGAGAGTTCAGTGGTACTAAAGGGGTACATGACTCGATAATCTGGAGAATGATGGATGAGAGTTTAGTGGTACTAAAGGAGTACATGACTTGATAATCTGGAGAATGATGGATGAGAGTTCAGTGGTACTAAAGGAGTACATGACTCGATAATCTGGAGAATGATGGATGAGAGTTCAGTGGTACTAAAGGAGTACATGACTCGATAATCTGGAGAATGATGTTCAAACATAGTATTTCTTCAGGAACTTGCCGTTGACGGGCAACATGAGCAAATCTCCGTTCTGCTTAGCGAGGCGGTAGGCACCGTTGGAGAACACGGTCTCGATGACAAATGGACCTTCCCATTTTGGCTGGAACTTACCGGTGGTCTTGTGAGTCATGACCATCGGCCTCCGGACTGCCAGAACAAGATCACTCACTTGGAATGTTCTGATTTTAACTTTCTTATTGAAGGCTCCGGAGATACGTTCTTGGTATAGCTCGATCCTTTGCTGAGCTAGGAGGCGCTTTTCATCTAAAGCCTCCAACTCTTGTAGTCGTCGTCGGTAGTTATCATCCGCCGTCAATTGATAAGTGAGGGCGACGCGGAGTGAGGGGATCTGAGTCTCCAAAGGGAGGACTGCCTCGCTCCCGTACACCAGAGAGAATGGTGTATTCCCGGTGGCTGTTCGAATCGTGGTGCGATAAGCCCATAAGCACTCGCCGAGCTTCTCGTTCCAGTCGCGTTTGTTGGAGGAGAC
Organism: Iris pallida; assembly: GCA_029216955.1. Classification (NCBI taxonomy): domain Eukaryota; kingdom Viridiplantae; phylum Streptophyta; class Magnoliopsida; order Asparagales; family Iridaceae; genus Iris; species Iris pallida. The sequence goes on from JANAVB010003198.1 coordinate 4,912,623, forward strand.
GAACTTCTTGAGGAGCTTGATGATTATTTTGTTGAATGCCTCTGCCAACCCGTTTGCTGCCGGGTTGTATGGTGTCGAAGCGACATTCTGAATGCGGTGCTTATCGCAGAATCGGTAGAATGCATGGCTTATAAACTGTGGACCATTATCATGGATGATTCTTCGTGGTAGTCCGAAGCGGTAGATAACGTGATACTTAAGGAAGCTGATCACGTTTGAAGTTTTAACTTCTGCGAGTGGGACAGCTTCCGCCCATTTGGAGAAATAATCAGTGATCGCAAGTATGAAGCGATGTCCTCGAAAGGGAGGTGGGGTGATTGGACCAATGATATCCATTCCCCATGATTCGAATGGCTAGGACGCTACTGTCGGATGTAGAAATTCGGATGGTTGGTGAATGAAGTCTGCATGGACTTGGCAGGCCTTGCATTTTTGGGCATAATCTATTGCATCTGCCACCATCGTGGGCCAGTAGTAGCCCATCCGGCGAAGGCGGTCCTGTAGCTTAGGGCCGGGTTGATGGGCCCCACAGACACTGTCATGAGCTTCTCGTACAGCTTCTGTAGCTTCCGCGTTCGACAAGCACCGGAGCAATAATCCGTCGTAGGAGCGGCGATACAATATTTTCGTCTCTGTATCGTAGAAGAATCTGAGAGAACGCCGCCTGATAGAGGTAGCTTCCTTTGGATTCTCTGGGAGGATGTCGTATACGACGAAGTCGATGAACGGCTGTCTCCAGTCCGGTGTGTCATCGACCGTCTGGGCGGAATAACTTGCCATGGCTTGAACGTTGTTCTTGGGGCAGACCAGCTCATGGCCGATTACATCGACCAAATGATGAGATTGATTTGGCACTGCTAGGGAAGTAGCCAGGCCTGCTAGGGCATCAGCTTCGATATTTTGGAGTCTGGGGACGTGCTCGATGAAGAATCCCTCGAATGATGAGATAATGTTGATCGCAATTTGATGGTAGGGGATCATGTCTTCATGGCGAACCTCGTATGAGCCCCTGATCTGATTGACAATTAGTTGGAAGTCGTCGTATGCTTCAAGGTATTCTACCCCCAGCTCTTTTGCAAGTTGGAGGCCAATGACCAGAGCGTTATATTCGGCCACATTGTTGGAGCTGGGTTCCGTGAGGGAGTAGGCACGATTGATCACCAGCCCAGTAGGAGAAATTAATACCACTCCGACCCCGACGACGATGTTTTCCTTGGGTCCGATCCTTGAGGCGCCATCGAAGAACATTCGTCATATGTTATCGTGGGTGGCTGTATTCGAATCAGCGACCTCGTCTGGGATCTCTTCATAGATTCTGGATGACTCCGATCCTGGGTGGGCTGCTAAAAAGTCCGCTAGGGCTTGACCCTTAACAGCCTTTTGCGGGACGAAGATCATATGATAGGGGGACAGTAATATTGCCCATGTGGCGAGGCGAGAGCTGAGGGCCCCTGGTTTAGTCATGAGGACTCTGAGGGGGTTGACTCGCGAGATCACATGTATGGTTTGTCCTGTGACATAGTGCCGCATCTTTTGAATAGCGAATACCAGGGCGAGACACTCCTTCTCTACGGCGGTGTATCGATGTTCTGGCCCGATCATCATCCGGCTGAGATAATATATGGCCTGCTCGTGGCCTGCATCGTTATTTTGTGCTAGCAGGGCACCAAGGGAATGTTCCATTGCTCGTACGTAGAGCAGGAATGGTTTTCTGGGGACCGGGGCCACCAGGACTGGGGGATTCGACAAATATTCTTTGATGTCGTCGAAAGCATGCTTGCATTCCTTGTCCCATACGAATGAGACTTCCTTCTTCATAAGGTGTGTGAACGGTCGGCATCGCCCGGAGAGGTTGGAAATGAACCTCCTGATGTAAGCTAGCCTCCCTTGGAGGCCTCTGAGTTCGCAGAGATTTTTCGGGGGACCCATCTCCATGATTGCCTTCGTCTTCTTAGGGTCTACATGGATGCCCCGTGCCGTGATGATGAAGCCTAAGAATTTCCCGCTGGATACGCCCAAGAATGATTTCGTAGGGTTCATCTTCAGATTGTGGGCTCGCATTAGGTCGAATACCGTCCTCAGGTCCTGAAGATGATCTTCCTTACGGCGACTCTTGACGGCGATGTCGTCGACATAGCATTCCACTGTCTTGCGCAAATGTTCTCTGAAGATGATACTCATGGCTCGTTGATATGTAGCGCCAGCATTCTTTAGACCGAATGGCATCACTGTGTAGCAGTATGTGCCAATCGGTGTTCGGAATGATGTGTGCTTTTCGTCGTCGGGAGACATCTTGATTTGATTATACCCCGAGAATCCATCCATGAATGACATACGTTCGAAGCCGCATGTGTTGTCGATCATGATGTCTGTGATGGGAAGGGAGAATTCATCTTTGGGGCATGCTTCGTTCAGGTTATGGAAGTCGATACAGATTCGAATCTTCCCATTCTTCTTGAGGACAGGTACTATATTGGCGACCCAATCAGGATGTTGCTCTTCACGAATGAAACCGCTGGCTATTAACTTGTTGACTTCAGTTTCGATCGCGTCCATGACACCTGGACGGAAGCATCATTGTTGCTGCTTGACTGGCTTTGCATCTGGCCGTATATTGAGTTTGTGGAGAGCGATGTCAGGATTTAACCCCGGCATGTCTTCATAGCTCCAGGCGAACACATCAATGTATTCTCTGACGAGTACTAACAGCGATTCTCGTTCTTCATCAGTTAGGCTTTTACTGATAAAGATCGGTTTTGGAGAAGATTCGCTGCCGAGATCGACTTGTATGACCTCATCTTCGGTAGGAGGTTCTCTTAGTTCGAACCGCTTTTCCCATTGTGCGTCTAATTGCTAGGCCCATGGTTCTAGCTTAAGGATTTCGGGGATATCTTCGTCTTCCTCGTAAGCGTCGGTGAATGCCATGTTGACTGACATGACTTGTCTGAACACATCTCCGATGCTGGTATCTGAGTCGGAAGTTGGTGATCCGGTTGAATGTGACTGCCAGTCGCATTCTTCATCTGAGCTTTCAGGGGTCGTAGTAGGCGTTACATACCCTAAACCCCATCGGGTTTTGTTATAGTAGTTCCGTGGTTTGCCCGCCGGGACTGGCGTCTTCAAAGGTAATCGTCATCCAAGTGCCGTAGTTCAGTCCTGGCGTTGTCTCTAGATCGTACCCCTCTTTCTGCATGAGATATTTGGATTGAGGGCTATAGAGATACAGAGGCAGTCTTCCGGCATCTGACCCGAAGTCGACTTCTTCCATAGCGGGGGGATGTGGGTTGTTCGTCCGGCCGAAGATGATCGGGTGGTCCCCTCCCTTGACTATTCGGTAAGTGTCTTCTGCTAGAGTAAGTCGGATGGCGGTGTACACGTTTGTTACCTGTGTATGTAGGTGAGTGCCTATACCGTGTTCCATAGCATACATTGTACATAGCTTATTGAGCTCGGTGTAGTTCAAAGATAACCCTTTATTGATGAAGTAAGGTATCTTTTCTAGAAGGATTACATCATCTGCGGAAGGGGTATCAGAGTGGGCAGCCACATACTTGGCTAATTCTGGTTCTTCTTCGGCCACCCCCTGTATAAATGAAGACTGAGAGGACGACCTAGTCAGCTTGACCTTCAGAGGCTCAACTGGCGGAGCAGATCGTGGAGTTGTTGGTAAACTAGTAATCCCCAGTTTGGTACTTGATGTGAGGCGAGGGGTGGCTGGTTCGCTAGAAGTGTTAGACCTCGTATCGGGGTGAAGAATCTTCTTGGAAAGGCGTATTGTGAGCGGTCTGTCGGAGGGATTGGGCTTCTCCATTTGGAGCTGACCGACTCTCGGTAGTCTGATGGTAAGTGGCCCTGTTATGGGTCTCGGCGCTTGGCCGGACCTTGGCAGCCGGATTCTCATTTGTTCTTCTTGTGCGGAGAGACTGATTGCGTCCTTACGCAGAGTGGCCGTAAGGGGTGCGGAATTGCCCGGTTTGCGAGCCTGAAGGTGGATCGTTAGAGGTTCTTCTGATCCCGTAGCCGTCTTGTTGTGAGCTTGCACATCTTCTTCGACCAGATGCTTCTTTGATTTTTCGTACAGACAGGAGTCTGAGTAATAAGATTCGACCCCCTTGAAGGGGTCGATATCGGCAAACTCTGTCCTCACGAAGCCGTGCTTATCGACATATTTGAAGCACTGGTGTAGCGTAGAAGGCACGATCATGTAATCGTGCATCCAAGGCCGCCCCAGAAGGATATTGTAAGAAGTGTCGGCATCTATGACATAACAGGTGACTTCTGATTGGAGATCGCCGATCTGACACTTCAAACGGATCTTCCCTATTGGGTAGCTCCTGCCCGAATTGAAACCGCTAATGGCGGTGCTTGTAGGTGTCAGGCGATGCATCGGAATGCGAAGATGATGTAGCAGACCCTTCGGAATGATGCTTATAGAGGACCCAGGATCAATGTGCATTCGGTCCACCTTTACATCGCCGATGTATCCAGTGTAGTATAGCGGGCGATCATGCAGGTTAGTTTTGATGAGCATATCTTGCGGAGAGAAGACGATGTTGGGCATTGCTCCCGTACACGCACTATCTTGGAGCTCTGCAGGTTGGTTATCGCCCGTGAGGTTGACCTGAGCCAAGTATGCGTCAGCATTTTGGAGCGCCTCACTTAAAGCCGTGCGGACATCCTTTGAGAGCCTGAGGAGTTCATATAAAGACAATTTGGCCGGGGTATTAGCTAATTGCGCTAAGATGTCGAAGTTGTAGGGCCTCTCCAGCCCCTGAGGTGTCTTCTTCCGGAGGGACTTGTCGAAGCAAGTCTCCTTCGGCCTAGGCTTGTCGGTCGTCGAAGGCTGAGCCGGTCCCGGAGCATCATTGGTAGTGGGCGAATGATCATCATTCGCGCTTTCGGTTACCGGTTGGGCTTGTGTTCCAGATCGAGTGGTGACGGCCGAGACTTCCCCTTCTTCTGCCGAGGCAGTGCGGCAGGATCTGACTTTTTTACTTTTCCTTTTAGAAGGTGGAGGGGGCTGAGTTACCTCGTGGACTAGGTCCGGATGGACCCACATGATTTCTCCTCGTGATGTGGTGAGGGGTACTAGACCAGCGGCTTGATCGCGAGGAGGCGGCAGATTAGCAATTTCCATTGTTGCCAGAGGGATAGGTATAACCCCGTCCTGAGTCTCTGTTGGAGGGAAGCTGTCAAATTGTACGGACACCATGTTGGCTGCCACGGTTACCTCTTCGAAATCGATGGCCAGGGCGTTCGAATCGATGAGGTTTTGGATATACCGTTTCAGTTGGTAGCAGTCGTGTGTCGCATGGTGGACGTAGCGATGGTAATGGCAGAACTTTGGGTTCTCCAGATCAGCCGGCCGAGGCTCCCGTCTTGGTGGAGGAAGCTGAATCCTATCTCCTTGTATAAGCATGTCCAAAATAGGCTTGACGTGGCCGTCTTCAAAGGAATAAGTGATTTGAGGCCATTGTTTGTCTGCTGGCTGTGGCTCGGGCTTCTGGGCTGTATCGGTCACCATAGCCTGCTTGCCTTTGTTGTCCCGGTTGTTGGAGGGGCTACCCCCATTGTCGTTGCTGGTGTTGGGACGCTTGCTCTTGTTCTCTCCCTCCGAGATATGCAACCCCAGTTGGCGAGCCTTCTTCAATCGTTCTTCAGCACTTGTAGTACTGATGATAAAAGCCTTCCAATCCTTGAACTGACTATCGCCCATCCAGAGACTAATTGTTGGAAGTAGTCTCTTTTGGCAAATTTCAATCAAAGAAGAGTCCGGGTTGCCAGATGGTAATTTCATTACGGTTTGACAAAACCGCTCAATGTAATTTCTTGTCAGTTCTTTCACTCCTTGAACGACGTCCATGAGGGTAGACATCGTCACGTCCTGTCCTACCTCATAGAACCTCTCCAAGAACAAGCGTTTGAAGCCAGCGAAGGAGTGGATGCAATTGTCTGGCAGGTTGCGGTACCAATCGAAGGCGACTCCTTCCAATGTCCCGATGAATAACCGCGTGAGGATAGCGTCATCATGGGGCAGATGGTCGGTAGTGACCTCAAAGTAAGTGATGTATCGACTTGCTGAAGTCTTGCCATCATATGGGTTGATATTGAACGGCTTATATCTTGGCGGAAAGGGAACATCCCTCCATTCAGCAGGATATGGTTGCCGTATTCTGAGGTCTTGAGAGTTTTCTCGGGCGTGGAACATTGCTCGGAGCTCCTGAACCTCTCTTCTTACTTTTCGGGCCTCATCTATCGCGGTAGGGGCCGTTATCTCGGGAGGATTATTGCCCTGGTTTGGCGCCGCTGAATTCGAATCTACGTTGATTGCGGGACCCGTGCTTGTCTGGCCAGGTGTTACTTCCTGCAGAGTAGGAAGTACCGCTTTGATCTCGTCTACAGACTTGACCAAGGCATGCAATATGGCCTCCAGCGTGTCGATGCGCTGGCGATCGCTGGAACCGCCTTGATTGCTGTCTGTCATGAATACCGTCTTCACATGAGGAGTGACGGAGGGAGTGGTGGAGGATGTACCCTCCGAGTCGTACCCATGCGTCGAGAAATCATCTGGATATGTGGGGATGTTCTCTTCAGGTTTGGACTCGGAAGGAACACTACCCCCAGCGTCGGAGCTTGCTTTGTCTAGAGAATCATGGATGTCCTCGGGGACATCAGCATCTATTGTACCCGATAGGAGGGTTGTTTCTCGGGGTTTGTCTCCTTGAAACTTTGGATTATTGTGGACGTTCGGAGGAGTACTACCCCCAGCTCCTACGACCCCCAGGGTCGGGGACGATGAGTCTCCTGTTGCAGCCGATTTTGTCTTCGAACGGGTGTGTTGGTATAATCCGGTGGAGGGTAACCGTTTAGCCGACAACTTCTTAGCTGTAGTGGCTGATATCTTTGGACTGGAGATGCTTGTCTTCTTCCCTCTCCCCTCGGCAGGGACCTTCTGAGCGGAATTGCAGGAGACAACAGGAGGTGCCTCATCTTCTGAGTTCGGGTGTTGTAGTCTGTGGAAGACGGACGGACGATCTTTCGTCACTGCCGCATTGTTGTAGCAGTAGTTGACGATGATCTGGGTGCAGTGACGTCTATGTGAGGATTCTTTGCACGCCGAGGCCCCTTCTCTTTCCTTGCGCTTGTGGAGGATCGCCTCACGCAGGTCAGAGGAACCACTCTGTCCGTTCGCCGCCGGGGATTGGACTTGAGCAGTTCTGTACAACTTCCCATCAGAGGCCCGTGTGATAATCAGCGGGACGCCCTGATAGTCAGAGGTTGGGGCAGCTGTCTGGGCTTGATGAGCCCGCGCTGCCCTAGACTTCTTCTTTCTAGCACTCGTGGGTGCATAATAGGAAGAGTCCAAGTTGAACATCACAGAGTCTGGCTTATCATCCAGAGAGTCATCAGGATTCGTATCGTACGAGAGACGGTCGAAAACTGATCGAGAGGAGCATGGAGCAGATGCTATGCGACTGGGAGCGAAAACCGTGCAGGCTGTCTGCATGCGGTTGTCTCCTGTCGTCGGACGAGTTCTTATGCGGCTAGGGGTCACGACCGTGCAGGCTGGCCGTATGCGGTTGGCATCTGTGGCCGTATGGGTTTTCTGCAAACGATTGACTTTACTGGCCGCATGAGTCCCATCCATGCTGTCGAAAACTGTAGTCGCATAAGTTATGCGGCTGACAGAAGTAGCCGCATGAGTTTTCTTCATGCGGTTGGCGGATGTAGCCGCATGGGCTTTCTCCTTGCGGCTAATATTCTTCTGCGGTTTGGTCCGCGTAGAGTCCCTCTTTGTCCCTGCAAGTCCAGCATCATCATGTTTTCTTCTGCCGGACTTGGGGACAGCAGAGTTGTCTACGACCTGAAGTGGGACCACAGGAGAATCCTTCTCGCCGTCTTGAGCAGTAGAGGGCATCCCATCGAGGGCTTGAGGAGGAGCAAATGACTTCGGTCTCCATTCTTTGTGAGCCTTCGTGGTGCGGGTGCGCTTCTGGGCCGGGCTAGCGCTGCCTTCAGAGAGCGTCTCTTCGAACGCCTGTTGGTCAAAGCGGACGACCATCTTCTTTTGTGTGGAGCCAAGTTTGGCTGCATCTGATTGCGTCACCAACTCCTCAGCCGTGGAGAAGTTAGTCCCCAGCAGAGTCGCCATCGTGTTTGCCATTGATTGTAAAAGAACAGAACAATTATCGGAGGACTGAACTTAGACTCACAATACAAACTCGCTCGTACAAAGAGAGCCTAGGGACGAAAACCTAGGTACAGCAGACTAAGTACGATTGTTTATTTTTGATTCTGGGGGGTGACGATAGAGGCTCGATAAAGCGACGGCCGCTCTGCCTTACTCCTTGGACGATCAGTATGTAGCCTTGGCTCGGAGAAGATCTGCTTGGCGTTGACGAAGAAACGCTCTTCTTGCTCTCCTCGGATTGCTCTCCTGACTTCTCTCTCTTTGTGATTATCAAGAAGAAAGGGGGGCTCTCTCTGTGTAGATCTCTCTCTTTTTCTTTTTTTATTCTTCTGTTGCCGACCTCTCCTCTCTCTCTCTTTTTTTTCAAGGGAATGATGCTGGCTATTTATAAGAGTGGGGGGTGATCATTAGGGTTTGCTAATGATTATCTGTTTGGAATGTTGGCGCTCCTTCATTCTATCGGAACCCTTGATCCTGATTACAGTGAATCTCGGCCATTAACGCGGATAGCATCGCATCTCATGAGCAATTAATGCTAGCTGTTTTAAATCCTCGTGATTGATTATGCCAATGTCTGATTGCTCGCCACGTGTCCCATTAGCTTGATGATAAATGATATGCCCCGATCTCAGTAATTATGACGATGATGTCAAATATATTTGTTGAGATTCGGTTAAATCTCTTATTGATCCCATGCCACGTGTTTTAATTGTGAGTCCTGTCAGAGCCACATAGGATTGACTATCCTCGAACCGCAGAGAGATACTCTTTGTAAGCCGCATAGGACGATGCTTCATCGAGCCGCATATGCGTAATCTTTGTGAGCCGCATGAGCTGGTGTCGTATTGGGCCGCAGGGAATGTGTTCCCAGGGAGCCGCATGAGCTGGCGTTGTATCGAACCGTATGGAACGGGTTCTCAGGGAGCCGCATATGACTGATTGCCACGTGGCAATCTGGGACTTCTGACGGATTTGGTCAGAGATTTTCTTCTTTTCTCGAGGAGTCAGTCATTATGGCAAGGCCATTATGAAACTTTATGTCAGGGCCGCCACAGTGAATCGTGCTGGAGCAATAAATGAGGCCACTACTCAAACGACCAGCTGTAGGGAAGGATCACACATGGCGTCCATCGAGCCGCATATGCCTTGCTGAACCGCATACGCTCCTGAGCCGCATACGATTGAGAGTCTTCTATGAACCGCACAGGGCCGCTCCTGGGTGGGCCGCATAAGCTTCTTACTCAGAGCCGCCTGGATCATTATTCTAATATTTTCTATGCTTCTACAAGGCTAAGCAACGAGGTTGTCGCACAGAAGTCCCAAGCGGAAACATTGATACAGCAGCTAAAATTTGGAGCAAAACACAAGTCATAAAAAATACTCTTTTATTGATATTAAAACAAAGATTACAATATGGCATAAGGCCAAGATTACAATCACTGAATCTCACTCTTCTAATATTTCAAGTCACTCTGCTATCTCTCATCTCTCAATACAATTTGAGTAGGCCAACGGAAGCTTTAGATAGGCGATGTCCATAAATTATGTCCCGTATAAGTCCAGACTCCATACGGCCGCGTGCTTCGAAACGCTAAGGAACTCTATGCCTCGACACATCCAAGCGAGCCCTGCGCCATGAGCTCCTACCTGTGCCTGTACATAAAAAGTGTGTGGGTGTCAGTACTCAACTGTACTGGTGGAGTGAGCTCCTCGCCCACCCATATAAAACCAACACGTTCATTTTACTTCGTGCAATATAACCCTTTTTGATTGTCTTTCTACTCTTACCTTAGGTTTAGTTTTAGGACATAAACTCTCACCCTATTTTGTGTCTCTATACCATCTCTGTGCCTTGTAATAGCAACTTACTTATACCTTGCCTCTAAACCCTTCTCGTGTCAACAACGTCAACTTATCAAGTCGTGTTTGCTTTTGGCCCATACTCAGAGATGCAACTACACGATAGTACCCAGTTTCCATATGACCGTGCTACAAGTCCATTGTGCCGTCCACGTGGTCGTATCATGAGACCCATTCGTGTGTCCATATTGAGGCCGTGCCTCGCAACTCAGTATGACTTAACCATATTGTCGCCTCGTGGCCCTTGCTGCTTTAATCACCAACTGACCAAATCTTAGACTTGTGAACTTAGTGTCACCTAACCAACTTTGCCTTGCGACGATTTCTGACTTAAACTCACAATGATTGAATCCAACTTGTGCAACTCTATTCCAACAACTTAAGACTCGATGCCACATCTCGTGCCGAAGCACAGAGTTTACGTTGCAGCCAAATCTTAGGCCCCAAACATTGTCTCCTGGTCGTGCACCTATTCAACTCGACTCAATCAAAAGGCACACCTGCGGATTGCCGCCCGTGCTGACCCATCTATATGAAAGGTCACTAACATCACAAGCTATCTTGGATGTATAGTTTTGTTAATCGGGGTCCTTTCAACGCAAGTAGCTAGCCCAGTTGCAAGTCTCCGCTTAACCTGTGCTATTATCCTTGCACGACTATACCATATTTCCACCTAGGCAGAGTCAGTCTCGTGGCCCCGGATTGCCGCTCGAGGAACCATCGCCCTTGTCGACAAGTTGTCTATGACCATGCAAGACTCGACTCGAACTGACGTCTCACACAGTCATTCTTCTTCCAATGTTACCATTCTTTCAGGACCAAGTTCAAGACTTCTAACATTTGAGACCACCTCGACGACCCATGGTCGCGAGCATTCTTCCTTGTTGCCCTATCATTTTACTCAACTCAGAAAGGCATATTTAATAGCCCTTTTTCCAAACTCTGTTTGAATCAACCGTGGCTTGTGCAATAAAACACTAAGTCCGTGACATCGTGCCTTAAGCTAACTTATGTTCTAAGCGACACAACCGCCCAACTCATACTTTATATTGTTGGCACATTTATTTTGATAACATTAATAGCATCTTTGTAGTTTAGTTTTCTCTGTATTTCAGCTAACAGATAATCTCTCAAGCTCTCCTACAAAAAGATCTGTCCATTCAAGCTGAGTCATCAAAATCTAATGGAAGTTCCTAAAAGAAGACTGAAGAAAAGACCAGCATTCCTTACAGACAGCTCTCAAAAGATTCAAGATTTTGAGTCTGTACAAGGTCCAGGTCTTTCTGTAAAACACCTAAGGTTGGATGACAAACATAAAGCTCTTCTATTTTTTCAGTCAAAAATCAATGTCTAAAGAAATGGCATACCAACGGTATACCGCTGTGTACCGACGGTATACTATTTCTGAGCTCCAAAACGTTCTGTGACAGAAGTCAACATACCGACGGCATACTACAGTGTACCGATGGTATACCGTTTTGTGAGCCACAAAATGTTCTGTGATGAAACTCGGCATACCGACGGCATACTACAGTATACCAGCGGTGTACCGGTTTGTGAGCTACGAAATGTTCTGTGACGAAACTCTGCATACCGGCGGCATACTACAATATACCGACGGTATACCATTTTTATGAGCCACAAAATATTCTGTGACGAACATCGGCATACCGATGGCATACCGCTGTATACCGACGGTATACCGGCTTCATAAGATTTGATTTTGAAAGGATAAGATACTAGCATTAAATGCTCCCAACGGATAGATTTTTTACCGTTACTGTTCCGAACGGTATGCCGACGGTATGCCGGTCCATACTGACGGCATGTCGTCCGTATGATGTTCAGGAGCATTAAATGCTATCCTCTCTTGGTTTTCTATATAAATGGATTCCTTCCTTCCATTGAAGGTTATCCACTCAAGCCATACATTTTCTCAACAACCAAGAGTTCCACCATTACTACTCTATCCAAGCTTTTAATTATCATCCAATCCAAAAGTGCTAGAGTATTCAAGAGTTGTACTTTTTGATCTTCAAGTATTGTAGAAGATCAACAGTTTCTTTTCTTTCCTTATGAAGTTGACGAGCCTTCGTAAGAAAACTCGTGTGTAAGAAGTTGGCTAGTTCTTCGGATCCAAACTCGTATGTACTCAATAGTTAATTTAAGCCGGAGAGAGTTCCAGGACTGGACTGCCTCTAAGGATGAGACTAGGATACATCGAATGTTTGATTCTCTTTCTCTCTCTCTTATTTACTTCAGTAATATAGCTTACTTGTGTTAAGTAATATTTTATTACCCTATTTACCCCCCTCTAGGGTTCTACAATTGGTATTAGAGCATTGTTTTCTTGATTTGGATTTACACCCTAAGAGTGGTCGATGGCCACTAACCCTAGTGTCAACACATTCCACAATGAGGGACACTCCACAAATAGACCTCCTCTATTTGATGGAACCAACTATAACTATCGGAAGATTAGGATGAGCATTTATCTGAAGTCCATAGATTTTGATTTATGGGATTGTATGATAAATGGTCTCCCTACTCCTTTCAGAGTTATCGAGGATGCTGTTTTTGACACCCTTAGGGATAAACTTACTGAGAATGTCAAGAAGCTTGCTAGTCAAGATGCTAAGGCTATGAACGCTCTTTACTGTGCTCTTGATAGCAATGAATTCAATAGAATTTCTACTTGCAAGATTTCAAATGAAATTTGGAAATTGCTAGAAGTCACTCACGAGGTAACATCACAAGTAAAGGAATCAAAGATTAGTAGACTCACACAAGAATATGAATCTTTTAAAATGAAACAAGATGAGTCTATTACTTGCATGTTTACTCGTTTCGGTGATATCATTAACCCTCTTTCTTCTCTTGGTAAGGAATATCCTGCTCATGAAAAGATCAGAAAAATTCTCAGAGGGTTAACTAAAGGATGGAGTCCTAAAGCTACTACTATCAATGAAAGGAACGACTTGACAACCATGAACCTTGAGACCCTCATGGGAAAGCTTATGACTCATGAACTTGATACGAAAGATCAAGAGGAGTCATTCATGCAAGAAAAAGAGAAGGAGAAGGCCAAAGAAAAGGAGAAGTCTCTGGCTCTCAAGGCTACAAAATCCCACTCAAAGGATAGCTCCGACGATAACGAGTCAGATGATGATAAAGAAATAGCTCTTACCGCAAAGCATTTCCGAAAGTTCCTCAAGTTCAATAAAGACAACCGATGTCACGCCCCAGAACCAGAATACTGGAGAGCGGGGGCAGACATAGCCAGCTACGTATATGAAATGGAATCCATCTCGCTATACGGTCACGGCTGTCTAGATACATGAGGGTTTATCTACAAGCCAACAGTCTCTTAAGGTCATGAACAAGCTTAGTGTCTCAATCACAAGCAAGTAAGTAAAAGTCACAAGATGTATGATCATTAAATATACAATAGTAAGGCATCCCAAACATTACATATTCAGTTGATCATGAAGCTAGTTGTTACAAAATGTCAGGAGTAGCAAGTGTTTAGTCATACATGATCAACCCTAGGATCTATTAATCATGTTACAGCCCGTAGGCAGACAGTAAGTAAGTGCAATCGAGCTAAACAGGTGCTCGTCGGCTAAACGCCTCAAAAGAATATTTTTACAATAGAGTGGGAGAGCCAAAAATAACCCACTCGTTGCCAGGGTTCCGTCTAGTGGCCACCATCTGGCTGGAAGGTCGGTAGATCCTCTGGAGCTGCTCCGAAATCTGGCCACACAAAACCAGCTGGATCGGACCCAAGAAAGAGCAAGTGCCACAAAGGAGGCTTCACTTAAGAACTAAAACCATAAATCAGCACAAGATATAAATGAAAGTAAGAACTGGAAATAAAGAAAATACACCAGGATGATATACGACGAGATAACCATGGAACTATTCAGATAACCAGGTTACAACCCGTAAACCAAACAAGGACCGGGGTTGTAACCCTTCGTCTGAACAGAACTTGGAATTCTCACCATTTATCGGTAAAATAAATACAAGCAATCTGGTCATTCAATGATCTGGAACAGAATCAGGGCAAGACTAGACTGGTTAGACTCCGTCCAATCATTTCACGGCCAAGCAAAAATTACGGCTTGCTACTTTAACTAACTAGGGTTGTCACAAGCCTAATTACTAACAAGATGCAGTAAGATTATTCCACAGCCACAAGCCCTGCAGACCATCCAGGTTACCCGGGTTAAAAGATTAGAGTGGAATTCAGGTGGGTACATCGTCCAGGAAACGAATGTACCCTTAGGTAGCTTGAAGGGTGCAACACATGACAGTGTGCTGGAAATGTGCCCTACTCGACGGCAGGCTACAGTTCCCAAGGCGTGCCCAGGTAACGGGATTGCCTGTAGCTAGAAAATCTCGTCATGACTAATGTATTAATCTAGTTATTAGCCTTAGTCCATTTTAGTAGGTACTCCTGACCGTGGTACTCAGGAGTCCATGTCCTAGACATGATGCAAGACAGGACTGGTTTATTTATACAAACACAATCGCCCACGGTGTCCAGATTAATTATACAGGTCATGTCATGTCAGGTAGCCGTCGCAACAGCTATTCGAGATAATCATGTCAGGTTATCATGCCAAGTGTACTTGTCAGGAGTATGCCATGACGGGCCACTATCAGGTCATGTCAGGTTATTATGTCAGGAGTGCACCACTACGGGTCACTATCACGTCATGCTCAATTATCAATTCCAAACATATCAAGTAAATTCGTGATTATCAAGTTCAGGACAAAAGGCATAAGGATATAAAATGGACGTTAAATATCTAATAAAATATCAATATACAGGGCTATAGAAGATACAGGATAAGTAGGGTCAGGTCCAGTTGCGCCTAAACATCAGGTTGCGCTTGAGTCAGACTGCGCTCAAGTCAGGCTACGCTCAAGTCAGGCTACGCTCAAGTCATACGCTTCCAAAAGGCAGCATATGTACTCCATATGACTCCTCTTCAAGGCAGCGTATGAGGTCCATATGACTCCTCATCAAGGCAGCATATGAGGTCCATACGACTCCTTGCCAAGGCAGCGTATACAAGACATACGCTTCCAAAAGGCAGCGTATGCGGCAGACTGCACTGCGCTAAAGAGCACGCGCAACTCAGTGGCGCAAGCTAAAAAGCTCGCGCACACTGCTCACTGTCTTCTCCAAATCAGCAAGAACTCCATGGTTTGAACCCAAAGCTTCAAAAGTCCATAACTTGGTCAAAATAAGTCCAAATCCAACTTTTCAAAGGTCAAAATTGGGTAGAATAAAATTCTCTACAATATGGAACCATCAAAACTTGAAAACAAAGAAGTTTGATAGATCAAAACCACCAAAATCCGAAAATAACTAATTTCTAGATCTACAAAAATTAAAGCCTCAAAATGGAAAATGACAAGTTCTAATGTGTCTTAGAAACATGAGGAGAAGCTAATGGAATAATAAAAATGGACTCTCTTGTGGAAGCAAGTTGCACTTGCCTAGACCTCTCTCTCCCTCTCTTTGGTAGGTAAGGAAGTAATGGTGGAGAAGATGATAAATGAAGAGAGAGAAAGGAGAAGGGTTAATAAATGGTAGTGGTGGTGGTAGGTAGGGGGTTCACCCCCTTGGTTCATGATGAACCAAGAGCAATCCCAAACCGAACCAAGCCAACCCAAACCAAGAATAAACCAAGCCCAGGAAGGAAATTAAGCAAGGAAATCATGCAATACAAGAATAAATACGTACACGTATTCCAGAAATACGTAATACGAACCACAGGCATTACAACCGCTTTAGAAGGGACAACGATAAAGATCCTGCTTGCTACCAATGCAGGAGAATCGGACACAACAAAAGAGATTTCCCTATGACAAGAAGAGACTCCAGTAAGTACGAGAAGTCTAACAAAGGAAGCTCTTCCTCCAGAAAATATGCCAACACTAGCATCTGGTGTGAAAGTGATGCTAGCGATTCAGATAATGACAAAGAATGCAAACACAATACAAATGTTTGCCTCATGGCAACCGATGAGGTACTCGATGATCTCTCTTTGAATACTCTCTCTTATGATGATTTGGAAAATGCCATTTTTGAATTACACGAAGAACACAAAGGTGTTAGAAATAAGTACAAAAAATCTCTAAAAAAGGTTGAGGCATTTAAACTAGAAGTAGAGAGACTTTCCAACATCATTACTGATGTAAAAAAGAAATCTCCCGCCTCTGACACGGATGAGATAGAGTCTTTGCGACTCAAGTTACAAGAATCTCAAGTTATTATTGAGAAAAAGGATGATGAGATTCAATCCCTCAGAAGGGCTTATGATTTTGCTATGCATAATGTTCAAGCTGCTAATAAAAGAGAATATGATACCTCTACTAAGTATAATGATCTTCTTGTGCATGGTAAGAAAATAGTTGATAAAAATACGGCTCGCACATATGCTCCAAGACACGCCTACACTCATCACAATACTAGTCACAATTCTTACATGAACAAGAATACTATACATAGGTCATATCCTAACACAAGGAAAGGACCCTTTGTTAAGAAGAATACCTCACATCATGCTTTCTATTATCATCACCATAGCACTCATGATAGAACTCCTCGCACTAAAGCCCCACATATGTATAACACTCACACATTCTTTCCTAAATCTTCCATGATGTACAACTATTGTGGTCTACTTGGACATACTTCTAATTATGGTCAAACAAGGAAACATATTGATATGAAAGTTTTTAAATGGGTTCCTAAGACTAACAATCAAGGAACCAAACAATCTTGGGCACCAAAATGTTCATCTTCAACTTATATTGTAGGTGAAGAATCCTTCTCATGCAAGAAGCAAGTGGATCCTCGATAGCGTTTGCTCATGGCACATGACCGGTGATGCATCACTTTTTACAATGCGATCGATGAAGAAAGAAGGACATGTATCCTTTGGTAACAATCTAAAAGGCCACATCATAGGAAATGGTAATATCGGCTCCCCTCCTTATCCTTGCATTAAGATTGTTTGTCTTGTTACAAATCTCAAACACAACCTTCTTAGTATCAGTCATCTTACGGATAACGGTTATGATATTATGTTTGTTAAACTCAAATGCTTTATTACCGATAGCACTAGTGGATCTACGGTGTATGAAGGCATTAGAGAAAATAATATCTATGTTCTCTAACATGTTGAAGGTGCTAACAATGACAGGTGCTTAGTTGCAAATAACGATGAAAGTTGGCTCTGGCACATGAGGCTTGGACATGCCAACATGGATACCATCTCCCTTCTTGCCACTAAGAAGCCTGTACGAGGACTTCTAAGTATCTCCTTCAAAAAGGATATGGTATGTGAATAATGTGAGAAAAGTAAGTTGACCAAGTCATGTTTCAAATCCATCAACTCTGTGAGTACCACTAGGCCACTTCAACTTATTCATATGGATCTATTTGGTCCTAGTAGAGTAGCTAGTCTTGGAGGCAAACTTTATACTTTTGTTTTGGTTGATAATTTTTCAAGATTTACGTGGGGCATTTTTCTTGCAAATAAAGGTGATACTTTTCGTGAATTTGTTGCCTTTTGTAAACGTGCTCAAAATGAGAAAGGCATTACTATTAACAAAATTAGAAGTGATCATGGAGAAAAATTTGACAATGTCGATTTTAAAAGATTTTGCAAAAAGAATGGTTTTGGTCATGATTTTGTTTGCCCTCGAACTCCACAACAAAATGATATTATGAAAAGAAAGAATAGAACCCTCAGCGATATGGCCCGGGTTATATTAAACCAATATAAGCTTCCCCAATACTTTTGGGCGGAAGCCGTTAACACGACATGTCATGTTATAAATAGGGTCTTAATTAGACCTATTTCTAAAAAGACTCCATATGAGCTTTGGTTTGACAAAATTCCCTCTATTGAGCATTTTAAAGTTTTTGGATGCAAATGTTTTATTTTGAATACCAAGGACAACCTAGGCAAATTTGGAAAAAAAGCTTATGAAGGTATTTTCCTTGGCTACTCAATACATAGTAAAGGTTTTTGTGTCTTTAACAAAAGAAGTCTTGTTGTCGAAGAGTCAATTAATGTCTCTTTTGATGAACTTAACTCTTCTACATCCTCCTCATTCGATGATATTGATGACACCTCTTTTGTTTTGGAGAACTCTTCTATTGGAGACCCCCGTCCCTTTTCATCTAACACTGAAATTGTGACCCCTCCAACGAAGATTCTCCACCACTCGAGCCTCCTCTAGCGGACCTCCCAAATGAATGGAGATTTGTCCCTCGTCATCCTAAGGAGCTTATTATTAGTGATCCTTCTTCTCGTATTACTACTAGATCCTCCACTCGTGATCTTTGTGCAAACGTGGCTTTTATTTTTCAAATAGAGCCTAAAAATATTAATGATGCTTTTCATGATGAATTTTGGATGATAGCGATGCAAGAAGAGCTAAATCAATTTGAGCAAAACAAGGTTTGGGAACTTGTCCCTAAATCTCACAACCACCCCATTATTGGAACTAAATGGGTGTTTCGTAATAAACTTAATGAAGATGGGTTAGTCACTCGTAACAAAGTCTGATTTGTTGCTCAAGGCTATAACCAAGAGGAAGGCATTGACTACGATGAAACCTATGCTCCGGTTGCTCGTCTTGAATCCATTCGTATGCTATGTGCTTTTGCTTGCTTTAATGATTTCAAACTTTTTCAAATGGATGTTAAAAGTGCTTTTCGAAATGGCATTATTAAAGAGGAAGTTTATGTTAAGCAACCTCCTGGCTTTGAAGATTTTCAATTCCTTCATCATGTTTTCAAACTACACAAAGCCCTTTATGGCCTCAAACAAGCTCCTTGTGCTTGGTATGAGCGCCTTAGTTCTTTTCTTATCTCTCACAACTTTTCTAAGGGCAAAGTCGACACCATACTTTTTATCAAATCCCTAAAGGGAACACTATTGTTAGTTCAAATTTATGTCGATGATATTATTTTTGGTTCCGCTAATAATGCACTTTGTGTAGAATTTGCTAAAGTAATGCAGGATGAATTTGCACTTCAACAAAATAGGTTAATAACGACACT
The DNA here is from genome assembly GCA_029216955.1 of Iris pallida. Lineage (NCBI taxonomy): Eukaryota > Viridiplantae > Streptophyta > Magnoliopsida > Asparagales > Iridaceae > Iris > Iris pallida. Next base: position 4,931,768 of record JANAVB010003198.1, read on the forward strand.
TACCTTACGACACTTTCTAAATAAGTGTCATTAACGTATTTTATTGATAACACTCTAATAAAATTTCTCGAGATAATTAAATATTTATCAGCATCTATGGCACCTTTTAAAAAGTGTCGTAAATATAAATTTAACAACACTTTTAAAACCAATTTTAAATATCGTATAATGTTTTTAGTAAACACAACACTCTTAAAGTGCTTTCCAAAATTTATTTTCCCCCACAAAATTTTATTTTACTCTTCAAAAAAATTCAAAAATTTTGTCGTTGTTGTTTTACATTCAACCCGTGTTTCTTTTTATTTCGCATCTACCTCAAATCATCCCCCCTCTCTCTTTCTCTCTTGGCTGGAGTAGCAAGAGAGCTAAAATCTCTCTCTTAGATGGAGCGGTAAGAGCTAAAACCCTTAAACCATCTTCGATCTCCTACGGTTGGGAGCTGCAAGGCGCTTTGTAGCGGTCGACGCCACCATCTCGTCTGTCGTGCGTCTAGGTCATCTTTCACTCCATCATCTCGAACTTTCCTTCTTCTTAGTTTTTGTTTCTTAATATTATCTTGGGTTTTATAAGCATATAATTGGAGATTTTGTAATCGATCATGGGTTTCCTTCCTTGGTTAGGGTTTTGAAGAATAATCCATCATTATCTAGGGTTTTCTTTCTTGATATTCAATTTTCTAGTTCTTTTATGGAGACTTTTATTGTACAATAAAAGTCTCCACAAAAAAATCCTGCCTTTACTCTACGTGGCTTTTGAACTCCTTGAGATTTTGTCAGCATCAGAATTATCTATTATTTTTATTCTATTGGATGCTCCTATAGGAAGCTTGCCAAAAGGGGTGATTCGTGGATGTGCATAATATGGAAATTGTCAAAAGGTTAACAAGTCAAGGATCAATGCTTTTTTTTCTTATTCTTCCAAGCATCATGAGAAGGAAAAGGCAAAGCTTATGACGACAAAAGCAGAGTATAAAAATAGTACTAAAAAAATTGGTAAAACTATTACAGTTGGACTTAATTATATATAGAGGTTTGGTTTTGAACTTTGGCCACATTTTAATCTGGAGTCCTTCCATAAGTATGTTAATAATTTCAAGCAGTAGTATTTTTAGAGGAAAAATATACATAATGGTCTAATGCCAGCTCAATGGGAACCATTACCTGAGAACATTGAAGGCGAATATTGGCGGATTGTCATGCATCCCGCTGAAGAGATTGAGGTAGGATGGTTAAAATTAATAAGCAATAGTTAGCATCCTAAAGGTTCTGTTTTATAGTTTATTTAATATTGTGATGTATGCTTATTATAGGTTCTCTATGGAGATGATTTAGAGACAGGTGATTTTGGTCGTGGGTTTCCTATAGCATCCACCATTAAACCAGGGTCTAATTTAGATGATCGGTATGTGAACTCAGGATGTAACACAAATAACTTCTCGTAACTTTAGGTTCCGTGCACTCACATTTGAAAGTGGAAACATTTTCGGTGTTTTGGTGCCCTGGTTGTACGTAGGGATATGCTTCTCATCATTTTGCAGGATGCGAAGCTCATTACTTCTTTATTGTATAAATAAAAGTGTCAAAGCAGTTCTGATGATCTATATTCTACATTTGACGTCACCAGTCAAGCTTTTCCATGTTCCAATATATTCTTAACCTACTAATTTTGGTTTATTGCATCTTTTTATTTTATATTTCTATGAAATCTCTTTTGGTTATTCTTATCAATGCAATAAATCAGTTCTTGTTGGTAACAATATGTGGTGGACCACCATCTCTACTCTCTGAATTACTTACATTGGAATGCTCCGAAAATGTGGTATGGAGTTCCAAGAACAAATGGGTCGAAGCTGGAGGCTGCTATGAAGAAACACCAAGCAGACTTATTTGAAGAACAATGTGACTTGCTTCTTTTGATGATAAATGCAATGGGTGGACAAGTTGCAATTCCTGGAAGCAACAGAGGTAAATAGTTCAAATATTCTACCTTCAGCAGAAATGCTTGTCCTTTTGATGATCAATATATTGTTTGCTCCTATGGTAAATCCTTTTTTTGTTAGACTATTTTTATTTTTATTTCTTTCCCTACAAAATCTTATGCTTTCTTAACAGGTGAAAACTTACAGATGAAGATAATGTCGTAGGTTCTGATGGTTAGTCTCACTTGGAATTGTTCGTCTTGCTAATGATTATCCATGTAGCATACATTTTGAATACTTATTTTATATGGTCAATCTGTTATGTCATGATTTATTTGAATTACATTTAAAGCTTGTTTGACTTCACTACAGAACTGCCAAAAACGGATTTGAGACTTGTAAGTTGCTACCTTTCCTTGAAAACAATACTATACTATTGGTTATTAGGAATATTACTCTTGATAGGTTTACAAATGTTGTAAATTGCCAATTTTCTAACAAAAGGAAGCAACAAAGGGAGAACAGCTAAAACTTTTAGAAGTTATAAAGAATGGAAAATTAAATCTTGAGTCAAAACACATTTTCATTTGGGAGATGATATAGTGTAAGATTTTCCCTGTATATGTAATATCCATTCTTCAAACATCTATCCATGAAAGATTATCAAGTATTTTATTCCTTTATCAGGCCAAAGGCATTATATGTGTTTTTCATTATGACAGTACCTTTAGATGATTTAGCTTTTATTACTTTTCAAAAGTTTATATGTTTATTGTGTACTCCTTGTAGGCTGTCAAGCAACTACTCAAATTGGACAAGAATAATCTTGGTTCTCATCGTTGTTTGGTATATCATCTCAACCTACAATTTGTTTTTATTCTTGCTATATAAGTTTGATATTTAATCGTGCCCACAACTTAATTTCTAAACTATATTTAGTGATATGTTTGTCGGTTACATTATAGCCTCTGATCAGCTGGTATGAGTTCTTGATACTGGTTGAAGTGTAACTTTGTATAAGCCTGTTAATGTACCAAAATATGGCTTTATTCTCCTACATGTTTATACTTACAAGATAAGTGCCCATAGTACAAGTTCGCTTAGTTGCTTTAATGCTGATTTCCCATGCTCCTTTCTTTGATTTTCATTCACCAAATCTATTTTAACAAAGTGTCTTTATCATGGTTAAAGAAACTTGGTACGGGTTTCGAGCCCTTACTATTGAGTATCGGCCTGCAATTTAGGGGTTGGTCCTTTTGAATCGGTCAATTCCTTTAGTTTTGGCATAATATCTAGTTATATTGGGTCCAACATAACATCAAAAAGAGTGGACTTGTGGCTAGAACTTGAAGCACTTGCACATATTATCCATATTCCTTGGTTAGTGGGAGAAGATTTTAACAGAGTATCAGATTTAATTTAGAAAAGGTAGGAGGGAATCATGTCCATGAGAGGATCCTTGAGGAATTTAATAGATGCATTGATTCCTCAAGACTTACAAAGCTTTCATCAAGGGGCAACACATGGTCATGGAATAACTGAGCAACTACTAACCAAAAAATTTGCTGCAAGCTTGACAGGTGCTTTGGCAACACACACTAGATAACTCAGTTTTTATTGGTGTACATCTACTAGTTTAGCACTCTCACTATTGACGACAGTCCTATGTTTCTGCAACTGAACATATAAGATAATACTGCAAAGAGAGGGCACCCATTTGTATATGCTAACCACTGGTATATGAAGCACACTTTCCATTGCCTATCTTTTTAAAGCTTCTAATAAGTTCCTAGGTCTAGCTAATATTATCACCGATGCATCTATCTTGGATAAAAGCATATTGATCTGTGATATGAATTCCCTTATGATACGATCCATCCTTTTGCACATTATTTTCGTTATTACTTTATAGATAATATTAAACTAGAGATGGGTCTTTAGTCCTGAATGTTTCTTGGCTTCTCTACTTTGGAAATAAGGGTGATAAAATTATGGTTCACTTCTTTATAAGCTTACCTTTCAAAAAGAAGTCTGTCACTGCCCTCATGATATAACTTTCAAGTCTCTGCCAATGTAGTTTGAAGAATTTGTAAGCCACAAGAGCCAGGTGCTCTTTGGTCATCAGCTTCCTTGATTATGCTTTCCACCTCCACTTGTGTCATATTTGCTAGGAGCATTCTGTTTGTGTCTTCAGTCATAGTTATTCTAGGAGTTAGAGTAGAGAACTCAGAAATATAATCATCCTGATTATATAACACTCTATGATATACAACCTCTTGCAAACTGGTCCTGGATTCCTTGCTCATAGATTAGTTTTGTGTGTTCCCTCCTAGCTTTGATATACTGATTATAGAACTTTGTGCATATGTCCCCTTGTGTCAGTCAATGGCATTTGGCCCTCTGAACAAGGTGCACTTCTTCTTCAAAGGTTTCTTTACCTAGCTGCCTGATGATGTTTCCTTCCTCTTGTATCAAGTCATGATCCAGGGGATTGACTTGGAGCTTCTCTTGTACAAGTGACAAATGTTTCCTGATAAGAGAGATTTTGTCTTTGGACTTACTAATAGTAGACTTCCAGGTTTTAAGCCTCTTTTTGATATCATGATCCTGTATGTTACGTATTATGTTGTGTTTTTTATTTGAACTCTATTTTGCTTAGCAGCTCATATGGCAGATTAAAGGATAGGGCTGAGCTTGCTCATAAATCTCCTTAACCTTTTTAGGGCGAGTTTGAGAAAAAGAGTTTTGAAAATAAAGTTGGGGGCTCCTGAAGTTAGCCCTCCAAACCATAGTTTTTGGTATCGGCTGATTCATATGTATTGTGTTGTGTTGTGTTATGTAAGATTGTTACTTTCTTTCTAATTCCTTACAGTTTCATCTAACGACTAATAAGTTGAAACTTTTTTTCTTTTTTAGGTTCCTCATGACAGAAATCTACTTTTGTCCATTTAATCTGGTTCGTAAGGCATGATCCTAATTCGGATAAGAATGCTAAGTAGTATTAGTAGAACTCTTACATATTATGTAATAGACTTTGTTAGTCTCAAACAAGTTGAATACTATATTCTTGTAACTTTTTATTAACATTTTGTATGGATTGAAGTTTTTTAATATATTACTTTTGGTTAATTATTTTTTATCATGGTCGATTTTGGTTATATATATTGATATTTTGAAGGCATTTAAATTTTTTCGTTGAACTCGGTCACATGATACATAAAAAGTGCTATGAATAATATTCATGACATTTATTAAATGTCATTGAGTGATTTTAGATGACTTTTATAAGGTGTCGTAATTTTTACGATACATGCTAAGATGACACTAGGGAAGTTCCCTCACTAAAATCTTTAGATGACACATATAAAAGTGCTATAAAAATTTATTCATGAAATTTACTAACTGTTATTGAATGCTTGTAGATGACACTTATAAAGTGTCATAATTTTGATGACACTTATTAGCTGACATTGAAGGATGTTAAGAAGACACCAAGGAAGTGCCATGAAATAAGCATTACACAACATTCAAAAAGTGTCATCATAAAGTTATTACATGACACTTTTGTAGTGTCGTTGAAAGAAAAAATATTTCTATGACACCCACTCTAGACAGCACCAAAAAAGTGACATGGAAAGTCATTAACGATACTTTTCGAGTGTCGTTAAAACACTTTTTTGTTGTAGTGTTGAAATGAGCATGATGGGAGAACTATCCTTCTTTTTGGGTTTGCAAATCAAACAAGGCCCCAAAGGAACCTTCATCAATCAAGCCACATATACAAAGGATCTCCTCAAACGCTTAGAACATGACTCATCCAAATCAATGAGGACTCCTATGGCAACAACGACAAAACTTGATAATGATGAAGACGGTATCTCGGTCGACATTCTTAAGTATCGAGGTATGATCGGCAGCTTACTCTATTTAACTGCTAGTCGACCTGATATTATGTTTAGTATTTGTCTTTGTGCACGATACCAAGCAAATCCAAAAGAATCGCAGTTATGTGCTGTAAAGCGTATTTTTCGATATCTCAAAGGCACTATTAATATGGGACTTTGGTATCCGAAATCTTCATCCTTTGAGCTTCTCGGCTTCTCGGATGCAGATTTTGCCGGATGCAAAATTGACCGAAAAAGCACTAGCGGCACATGTCAATTCCTTGGAAAGTCCTTGGTATCGTGGTTTAGTAAGAAATAAAACTTTGTTGCACTTTCAACCACTGAAGCCGAGTATATAGCGGCCGGCAGCTATTGTGCACAAATTCTTTGGATGTCACAAACACTTATAGATTATGGTATTTCTTCTACTTGCACTTCTATTAAATGTGATAATACTAGCTCGATAAATCTCATGAAAAATCCGATTTGTCACTCACGCACGAAGTACATTGAGATTAGACACCATTTTCTTCGTGACCATCAACAAATGGAAGATATTTGCCTTGATTTTATTTATACTGCTTATCAATTGGCCGACATCTTCACCAAACCACTCCCGAAGGATCGTTTTATTTTTCTTTGTCGAGAATTAGGCATCATTCATCTTGACATCTAGCTCCACTCAGACGGCACATCGACGGCATCCGGCGGTATACCGACGGCATGCTGATTTGCGTTTCAAACAACTTTCTGTACGCATAATCGGTATACCGTCGGCATCCACCGGCATGCCGTCTGCGGCGGAGCCAGCCAGTCAACTCAGCTTTTGGGCCCCACCACAACCTTCTACTTTTATTTAAATCTTTTCAAATTCCCTCATTAATTATCCATCCCTTCATTCCTATCCCTCTTTAACTACCCATCCCTTCATTTCTATCCCTTTTTAATACCCATCCCATCCTTTCACATCCTTCTCTATTTTTTAAACCCCCCCTTAATTTATTATATTCATTACTTCTTTCAAAACACCCCAATTAATACCCTCTCTCTCCTCTTCTCCTTATAACCCCAACTCTTTCTTCTTCCTCCTCTCCATACTCCTTCACTCCCTCCTCCTTCTCTTACCATCACACTCCATGGCCAATCTCAAAAGACCTCGCTCCACCATCGTTTCCAACCCATTCACTCCGGTGCCCCTACCTAATGGCACCTATGATCCTAAGATCTTCACCTCCGCCCTTGCTGCCGATGTGTGGTTCTATCACTTTGCCAACAACGCCATCTACAAAGTCAAGGCAATCAATTGGAACGTCTTCTCTGGCCATCTCTCACTTTTTGAGACTGTCGGCCTCTTCTCTCTTTTGCGTCGGCAAGTGCTTGTCTATCCAACGGCGGTGCACCTCTTCTACTGTAACCTTATTCCTGACCTGGCCAACAACGCCATCGAGACCATGGTCAATAATTGCTATTTTTGCCTCACGGCTCATGACATTGCAGAGATTTTCGAGATACCAAATCGCGAGGATGCTCTTCCGACCTTGGCCGGTCTCTATCCTACCGTCGAAGTCTCCTTCGATGAGTTCTGCGACATTATCTACAAGGGACCAAATCCTCCTGCCATTCCGGCCCTCTCAAAATCGTTGGAGTCCTTCTAATACGAGCTCCATCGGATCATCTGCCACACTCTTTACCCCAAGTCTGGCAACTACGATGCTATCACCAATAACGCTCTCGTTTGCATGTATTTCTTGTACTCGAAGAAGACTTGGTCGTTTCCCAAAACTCTCCTCAACGCCTTCTTCTCTGTCCTTCCTGCGGGGAAACAGTCACTTAACTATGGCATTTTTATCACCCTAATTCTTGAGGCCAAGGGCATGGACCTCTCTCTCTGCCAATCGGATGGTGTTCCCTCCTTTCTTTTCGTTTCTCGCTCTGCCCCTGGTGCCTCCGCGTCTCGTGCTTCCTCCTTCCATGAACCACCGGCCGCTTCTCCTATAGCAGCGCCTTTTGTGCCTCCTCCATCTGGCCGTTTTATGCCGCTGACCTAGCAGCATTTTGATATGCGTATGGCTCAGACGGAGGAGCAGATGAGGGCAAACACCCGCGGCCTTGGGAATCTGATTCAGAGTCGCTTCCATGCCAAGCTTACTTCATCCAGCGAACTCTTCAGGACCGCAATCCTTATCTGGATCTTAACCTTCAGGATCCTCAATACCAAGGCTCCCAGTTCTCTGACCCCAATGCATACGGGTTTATGTACCCAGATGGTGTGGATCCCTTTGGTACTTTTTACGAGACTCCGGGTTGTGAGGACGATGATCCAGCGGATTAGTAGCTGCGGTCTCCTTTTGATGATGGTCGAATAAAGAATTGGTGTCAATTTTTAGTGTGTGTCTTTTGAGGTCCTACGGGGACCAATGGTTATGTTTTGCTGTCTTGTGTGGTCCTACGGGGACCATTTTATGTCTTGCTATACTCCCGTTAGGGAGAGTTTATGTGTCTTTTTGTCTATGTTTATCAAGCATGTACTTTCCATCTTTGACAATCAACGATATGCATGCTTTCGTTTACTCTTGAGGTCTCCATGTTTTCTGGCTAAAATTTTTCGTTTCCTATCTTTGATTAAGTGACAAAGGAGGAGAAAACGTATTGAGGGGGAGTAGTCTACCTACGGGGGAGTCACTCCCTGAAGATGCTATCTCTCTGTTTTGTCAATTATCAAAATGGGGAAGATTGTTGGCACATTTATTTTGATAACATTAACAACATCTTCGTAGTTTAGTTTTCTCTGTATTTCAGCTAACATATAATCTCTCAAGCTCTCCTACAAAAAGATCTATCCATTCAAGCCGAGTCATCAAAGCCTTATGGAAGTTCCTAAAAGAAGACTGAAGAAATGACCCGCGCTCCTTTAAGACAGCTCTCAAAAGATTCAAGATTTCGAGTCTGTACAAGGTCTAGGTCTTTCTGTAAAACACCTAGGTTGGATGACAAACATAAAGCTCTTCTCTTTTTTAGTCAAAAATCAATATCTAAAGAAACGGCATACCGACGGTATACCGCTGTGTACCGATGGTATACCGTTTCTGAGCTCCAAAATGTTCTGTGACAGAAGTCGGTATACTACAGTATACCGATGGTATACCATTTTGGGAGCCACAAAATATTCTGTGACAAAACTCGGCATACCGACGACATACTACAGTATACCGGCGGTATACCGGTTTGTGAGCCACAAAATGTTCTGTGATGAAACTCGGCATACCGGCGGCATACTATAGTATACCGGCGGTATACCATTTTTATGAGCCACAAAATGTTCTATGATGAACATCGGTATACCGCTGTATACCGACGGTATACCGGCTTCATGAGATTTGATTTTTGAATGGACAAGATACTTGCATTAAATGCCCCCAACAGATAGATTATTTACAGTTACTGCTCTGAACGGTATACCGCCGGTATGCCGGTCCATACCGACGACATGCCGTCTATATTATGTTCAGGAGCATTAAATGCTATCCTCTCTTGGTTTTCTATATAAATGGATTCCTTCCTTCCATTGAAGGTTATCCACTCAAGCCATAAATTTTCTCAAAAACCAAGAGCTTCACCATTACTACTCTACCCAAGCTTTTAATTGTCATCCAATCCAAAAGTGCTAGAGTATTCAAGAGTTGTACTTTTCGATCTTTAAGTATTGTAGAAGATCAACAGTTTCTTTTCCTTTCCTTTTGATGTTGACGAGCCTTCGTAAGAAAACTCGTGTGTAAGAAGTTGGCGAGTTCTTCGGATCCAAACTCGTATTGATGTTGGCGAGTTCTTTAGATCCAAACTCGGGTGTAACTATTTACTCAATAGTGGATTTAAGCCGAAGAGAGTTCCGGGACTGGATTGCCTCTAGGGAGGAGACTAGAATACATCGAGTGTTTGATTCTCTTTCTCTCTCCCTCTTCTTTACTTCAGTAATATAGCTTACTTGTGTTAAGTAATATTTTATTACCCTATACACCCCCCTCTAGGGTTCTACACATATGACTAGATTTGAGACCGTAGGACTTCGTGGCTATACCCAGCCGTAGAACCCGTGGGACTATGCTTGCTACTACTCCGATAGCCTAACATAACTTTGTCTAACTTAATCGTACAATAACCTGACGAGCAAAGACTGCATCAAGCCTTGCATCATGGGAACGTGCCGTGCATGCGTTCGACTTTGAACAACCAAGTTCTTTGGGTGCCTAGACTTATGCCACAAGCCACACGATGCAACTTAGCCCGTGGGACGAGCAAAGGCTATGCCAAGCCTTGGACGATGGGACCGTGCATGTTTTATCTGTATTTATGCAGGCGACGCCTATGACTTAGGCTAAAACACAACTTTATGGTGAAGACCAACTTTTCATTCTCCCAAGCCATGGGACGAAGAACCGAGTGTCATTTTGAAAGCCATCGTACAACAATTCTAAGCCGACCCTGGGACCTTGTTCATTTTCTAACTCAATCGACCCAACTTGGCATTATTTCCTTAGCTATATGGATTCATCTCTTTTATTAACAAACCTACTTGTGCATTTGAAAACCTTTATTTTATTAGTACGAAGGCCAAGCTGAGGCAAGTTCACCGAAGCCACCCACCTGAACGAGGAGTCGTCTCGACCGAGCACGTCTTCGAGCAAGCCGTTGCATGGCTAAGTTCGAACGTCGTTGGCGTTCCAATTCCTCCGATTGATTGAACGTGATGGGGTACTACATCTTATACCACTCAGAAAAAGTTTCATCCTTGAAACTAACTGAGTACTTACTTATAGACTTATCACTTTGATTCAACATCCCCCCGTTCTTGCACACATATTTGCACTCGCAACGTTCAGTCCAGGGGTCCGAGTCATTCAGCAAAGCCATCCTACTTCGAGTTCTGCTCAACCAAGTCTCTTGCATAACACTCTCGTACGTCCAAACTTACAATTTACATAGTCTATCTCCTTCAAACCCGTTCGATATAATCTACCTATCCATTACGTCCAAGTCAAGCATGCTATGACACAACTTGTTACTAAACCATAATTCTCATTCCATATTTCCTAAGTCGTTCATCACAGTTCATGTAGTCAATCATAAGGTCGTCTAACTTAACAATATATTATGCCTCGATCTCACGCGAGTCTGACTATCCACGGTGGGCATAAAATTACCATGAAACGCTTCCATGGAATAATCATTCTCATCGGGACGCAACTTTTGCTTTGAGTATAGACTAATCCATTCTCGATACGTAGACTGGATCTACTCAATCCTCAACTTTAATTAATCATCAAACACAAGTCCGAACAATCCTCGAATTCATATTTGCATCAAACCACAAGTCAAAGCATACAGATTGCCACGTCCTGATTTTTAGAGTTTGATCATTTCCGGGACATGAATCACCATGTTAGCGCTCACACGGAACGATCGCCCCAAATCCGACGTAACGCATGTGCAAGGCTTGAGTTGCGCTCGTGCAAGACAAGGTCATCGATGTTGTGGTTATCAGCATAACCACCAAAATATAATCATTTTTATCCAACATTCATTTCAATCAAGATCCTAAGTATAACATCCATCAAAACAATAACACTTTTGAACGATCGTCATTCCTCGAATTAGAGTGCCCCCGAGTTATCGCATATCAATTTGATACGCCTCAATACCACTGATGATATACATAACCTGACGATCTTCCTTTGCAACAAATTTTGAGTCATGTAACTGATGTTATCATCCGAACCGGATACACCATATTTTATTTGATATTCAAGATCAATTCGATTGTTACCCCTCAAACTAGCTATATGTTCAATTCATTCAAAATCCAAGATCACATTTGTTCATCCGTCTACTTAAAGTCATCGAGCCACATATTTCCTCAAGTCGTATCGATCTATGCTACTTAAACATTCGAATCATTTCCATGCACGTTATCAACCAATCGTGCTAAGTTTTTCTATACGATTCACATATTGATTTCCTCGATCGAGTCATCCATTTGTTAACTTAACTTTTCCTCGATTCAATCTATCTACTCAACCATTTCTGTATTCCGTACTTGCACAATTCCAACCTCGTGCGTGTCATCTCTAGTTTTATTCGAATCGACTCGTCCAAATCTTCAAGATCATAACTTACTCAATGATACTCAATCTAAGGCTTTGCATACATGCGACGCTTGCTGACAGAATCATTGGCACCCCGCATCCTCAATCGACCAACATCCTCGAGGCTATCCCATACACCACTCAAGGATGAAGTCATTTGACAAATCCTCAAAACTATCATTCAATTCGCAATCGACTACTTCGAATCTCTGTTCAAACAATTCTTCAAATTTCAAGAACGCTCTTCTATATCACATCGACGATAACATCGTCGTTCGATAGCACTGTTATCGAAACTATCCAACACACTTCTGAATCGATTCTAACTCATTCTTGTCCTACGCAATTTTGGTGTATATGCCCATCCCGACTTAGCCAACCGTGCTTACTGGAGTCAACTTTAGTTCAACCAAATTTTCTTTCGTACAATTTTGCAAAATATATAAACTTATTTTATGGACATCTCGTGGACATTTGAGAGAGATCACACCAACGATATCACTTTACGGAGGTGACACAAAGTTAAGGAATTCAATCAAAAGTCTAAGGACGTAAAGCCGTGCTCTGATACCATTATGTTATGCTCGCTCAAGTAGGAACGATTGTCCTCGCTAAGACGTGATGCCGCATGAGCCTAGACTGTGCTCACGTAAGGCGGGTTCTATAACGGCCGATTACCGGCTAAGCGACGGGGTCGTCGCACAGAAGTCCCAAGCAAAATCATTGACACAGCAGCAAAAATTTAGAGCAAAACACAAGTTATGCAAAACACTCTTTTATTGATATTGAAACAAAGATTACAATGTGGCGCAAGGCCAAGATTACAATCACTCAAGCTTACTCTTCTCACATTACAAGTCACACTACTCTCTCTCATCTCTCAATACAATTTGAGTAGGCCAGCGGAAGCTTTAGATAGGCGACATCCATACATTATGTCCCGTATAAGTTCAGACTCCATGCGGCCACGTGCCTCGAAACGCCAAGGAACTCCATGCCTCAACACATCTAAGCGAGCTCCGCGCCACGAGCTTCTACCTGTGCCTGCACATAAAAACTGTGTGGGCGTCAGTACTAAACTTTACTGGTTGAGTGAGCTCCTCGCCCACCCATACAAAACCAACACGTTCATTTTACTTTATGCAATATAACCCTTTTTATTGTCTTTCTACTCTTGTCTTAGGTTCAGTTTTAGGACATATACTCTCTGCCTATTTTGTGTCTCTAGACTATCTCTGTGCCTTGCGCTAGCAACTTACTTATACCTTGCCTCTAAACCCTTCTTGTGTCAACAACGTCAACTTATCAAGTCGTGTTTGCCTTTCGGCCCATACTCAGAGACGGAACTACACGATAGTACCCAGTTTCTATGTGACCATGCTACAAGTCCATTATGCCCTACAACGTGGTCGTATCATGAGACCCATTTATGTGTCCATATTGAGGCTGTGCCTCGTAACTCAGTATGACTTAACCATATTGCCGTCTCGCAGCCCTTGCTACTTTAATCACCAACTGACCAAATCTTAGACTTGCAAACTTAGTGTCACCTAACCAACTTTGCCTTGCAGCAATTCCTGACTTAAACTCGTAATGACTCAAATCCAAATTGTGCAACTCTATTCCAACAACTTATGACTCAACGCCACATCTTGTGCCGAAGTGCGGTATTTACGTTTCAGCCAAATCTTAGGCCCCAAACATTGTCTCCTAGTCGTGCACCTATTCAACTCGACTCAATCCAAAGGCACACATGTGGATTGCCGCCCATGCCGACCCATCTATATGAAAGGTCACTAGCATCATAAGCTATCATGGACGTATAGTTTTGTTAATCGTGGTCCTTTTAACGCAAGTAGCTAGCCCCGTTGCAAATCTCCGCTTAACCTGTGCTATTATCCTTGCACGACTATATCTTGTTTACTCCTAGGCTAAGTCGGTCATGTGGCCTCGGGTTGCCGCTCGAGGAATCATCGCCCTTGTCAACAAGTTGTCCATGACCATACATGACTCGACTCGAACTGACGTCTCACACAGTTATTATTCTTCCAATATTACCATCCTTCCAGGACCAAGATCAAGACTTCTAATATTTGAGACCGCCTCGACGACCCATGGTCGCGAGCATTCTTTCTTGTTTCCCTATTATTTTACTCAACTCAGGAATGCCTATTTAATAGCCCTTTTTCTAAACTCTATTTGAATCAACCATGGCTTGTGTAATAAAATACTAAGTCCGTGACATCGTGCCTTAAGCCAACTTATGTTCTATGCGACACTACCGCCCAACTCATACTACATATGACTAGCTTTGAGACCGTACGACTTCATGGCTATACCCAGTCGTAGAACTCGTAGGACATTGCTTGCTACTACTCCGATAGCCTAACATAATTTTGCCTAACTTAATCATTCAACAACTTGACGAGCAAAGACTGCGTCAAATCTTGCATCGTGGGAACGTGTCGTGCATGCGTTCGACTTTGAACAACCAAGTTCTTTGGGTGCCTAAACTTATGCCATAAGTCACACGATGCAACTTAGCTCATGGGGCAAGCAAAGGCTATGCCAAGCCTTGGACGATGGGACCATGCATGCTTTATCCGCATTTATGCAGGCAACGCCTATGACTTAGGCTAACTCACAACTTTATGGCGAAGACCAACTTTTCCTTCTCCCAAGCCACGGGACGAAGGACCGAGTGCCATTTTGAAAGCCATCGTGGAACGATTCTAAGCCGACCATGGAACCTTATTCATTTTCTAACTCAATCGACCCAACTTGGGATTATTTCCTTAGCTATGTGGATTCATCTCTTTTATTATCAAACCTACTTATGCATTTGAAATTTTTCGTTTTATTAGTACGAAGGCCATGCTGAGGCAAGTTCACCGAAGCCACCCACCTAAACGAGGAGTCGCCTCGACCGAGCGGGTCTTCGAGCAAGCCGTTGCATGGCTAAGTCCGAACGCCGTTGGCATTCCAATTCCTCCGATTGACTACGCGAGACGGGGCACTACATCTTAGACTTGATCTCCAAGTAATCTTTTTCTGCCATGGCCCCTGCCAAGATCTGCTCGAAGGTGGCGTCGCGGTCGCTCTTGATCAGCGACTTTACCTCCTTGATCATACCCTTGCGGAACCTCCTAGCCTACGTTGCCTCGCTCAGGCCCTCCATAAATCTGTGCAGACGATAGAACACCCCAGCATACTCCTCTACAGTCTGGTTCCCCTGAACCAGGTTCTCGAACTGCATCTCCAAAGCACCAAGTGCTGTATCAGGGAAGAACTTCTACTTGAAAATCTTTTTGAAGGCTTCCCAAGTTTGCCTCTCAACACCAACACTAGGGTCAGTGTGGTACCATGTCCGGGCAAGATCCTACATCTGGCTGCCCGCTGCCACGATCTGTATCCCGACCGGGATCTGTGCAAGTCGAAAGATCTCCTCAATATGCTCGATCCAATCGTCTGTATATAGTGTGTCCTCCGTGCCTCTGAAGTCCCTCGACCGTATCTTCTAGAAATCCAAGATGTTTTCGGGCCTCGACTGTTGCATCTGGCCTCCTTGGTCCCCCTATGGCTAGGTAGTCACCCTCTCCACTGTTGTCATGGCAAGCTGATGGGCATTGTCGATGCCCTACCTCATATCCGTAGACTGGTGTTGCTGAGCCTCCATTATCTCTCGGAAGAATGCGAAGAGCTATGCTGCATCAACTGACCGCTGAGGTGGTGGCGGCTGAAACACGTCTGGAATCACCGGAATAGGCCTCCGAACAGGTGGAGAAGCACCCCCAAAAGCTGCAGACGCTCCTACATGAGCAGGAATGAGAGGTGTCGCGATCCTAGTGCCCTGACGAATCGGGCGAGAGGTGGCAGACCTCTCAATAGTGTCTCCTGGGCCGGAGCGATGGGATCGTGTCTCCACCATCCTGAAGACAGATCAAATAAGTAAATCAATACTGAGCAGAAAGCGACTTCATCAAGAAAGGACAGTTTATTTCAAAAGAAGGCAATTATCAGCAAGAATGTACAGATGGAAGGAATTAGATAAAAAATTTCCTAGCTGTGATTGAGTACCTCTCAGCTAAAACATATTTTTTAATTCTTATTGCAGGCCCGTAGCAGTACAACTAAGTCACCGTACTACCACAATATCGCACTAATATGAATCTCGACCTGCATGGGCCACCACTAAAAATGTGTCACGATCCGCACCCGGTGTAGGGGCACAAGTGCGTAACAGCGCTAGCCTACACCGCAGAATCGGCGGTAGAACGTTGTTCTAGGTCGCTAACTAACAACTCACTCAATGATATAATGAACCTGTCGTAGATCTCAATTCTTAACGAAGGACAAGTAAAGATATAGTAAACTCAATCACAGTCTAAGCACGATAAGACAACACAGAAGTCTAGATAACTGCTAAGACTAAACAAACAACTTAAAATAAACTACTAAAATAATAATATCTCAAACAATCTCAAATACAAAGTTAAATATCTCAACTTATTACAATTTAAGTTCAATCATGAAAATCTAGAGCAAATCTACTAAGCTAGTCATCTGGTCACTCCTAAAGGTCGAGGCTCTGTGGCTAATCCCTCCTCAGGACCATAGCAAGGGTACGTATCTCTAGGACAACCATCTGAAAAATATATCCAATCAGGAAGGAATGAGCACACCACTAATGACAAAGACTATAAAGCAGTTATAGAAAGTTATACTTAATGAATATGGCAAGTTTATGACATGAATCAAAATTGAACAACAGTTTAGAACAGGAAAGTAAATACAGTGAATCAAGAGATCATGGCAATAAAGACGGTAAAAATAGAGCTAACTGAACTAGAGTAATGTGATATGAGTCCAGACAATATGATGTGAGTCCAGGGTGAATCCAAGGCGAGTCCAGATAGTACAATATGAGTCATGTGTGATTCCAGTGTGAGTCAAGTACAAGACTCTAATATTGTGTTTTAAAATACCGAGTTCGACATGTAAACGACTAGGAGTAAATACGGTTCATCGCACACTTGGCAAGTGTGGGACTACTATTATTTCAGAATAGACCAGTAGGGGGTGATTCTAGTATTTGGGAATGTTTACATGTCTACTCGTGTATTTTTTCGCCCGACAAGTACAAGTGAATCCATAATCCGACACGTAAATCGAGTACACATCTAGTCAGAACATGATGATGCTAGTAGGTGATTCCAGTAGTGATTCTAGTAATAATTCCAGTAACAGAGGCCAGACATGCAAAAGGTGAGTATCGCAAGCAATGAATCCAGAAATACCAATCCGTGTTGACAGAGAATCAATAGAACTAACTAGAACTGAAATACAATAATCAACAAGTAAATGAAAAAACTATCAGAGAATGTACTCGCGTGATACCTGTGCGACTGATGAATACAGACGTCCGAACCAGAGTAACAATGTCCTATTTAGAGTAATACAGGTTATAATGTGTTCAATTGGTAATAATTGAATTTTACAATGCAATCTACATGATTCTACGTCAATCTAGGTCAAAGTCAACCCTTGGTCAACTCTTAGTCAAACTAGGTCAACATACAAGGCTAACTTGGTTAACTGTCTACGGATTGGTCAAACTCTAGTCAACTAATCTCACAAATCTATCCAATATACCAAACTACCTTAAGGTATCTTATAACCTGCAACATATATATACAACCATATAACATATACATATGAGAACTTAACTACTACATCATCACATATATATATATATATATATATATATATATATATATATATATATATATGTGTGTGTGTGTGTGTCAACTTCATACAACCAACTGTCCTTAAACCTTATATACCACCATATGTGAACCTACAACACATGTTAGTACTAGTCAATCCTTTACCTATATATCCAACAACCTCACATATAGTTCACATATACATACTATATAACATATAAAGGTAATTCTTATATATATAATATACATATGCAGATTGTATAGTTAACACTCTACTGTCTATACATGAGTCAACATAGTCTGTGGTAGCAGAACTCAGTTATGAGGACATCAACCCAAATATATATATCAAACAACCCAAGCTGAATAAAACATGTAAACTCCTAAACATTCAGTTAAAAAAACCAGGACAGGGGGGGTCTGCTTGTACAGGTATAGGGTGATGGCATTTGTCAAGAACAGTGGTTTAGTTTCATTGCAGGTAATGAAATGCAAGTGAGTGTAGTGGCTTGTGCAGTATGCTACAGGCAATTTCGGGATGTAATGAAATGTAGAAAATGCATGCAAGTGTATCAGACATTAGTGTACACGTAGGTAGTTCAAAAACTCAATTAAAATGGTACCAAAATCTAAATTAGAAACTGCATGATAACCCCACATATACCCATAACTTGAAAATCTTAACTGATCATACAATTCCTCTAATATATGACATACCCATATAATATATATATATATATATATATATATATATATATATTGGAACAGGAAATTTATTGATGTATCATGCGCAAAATGTCGAAGCCTATACAAAAAAGCGCGCCCTGCACGACAGACAAGAAAACACCAAAAAGAAAACGGGCGCCCCAAGGCGCAACCGCAGGGCTAAAGCAGCGCATGCCAAAACTCGTTGGGAGAGTGGGAACAGCGGTTCCGGATTTTAAGGACCTGGCGCCGTATTTTTTTGATCCGCTGATCCGCGTTGTATTGACGACCTTCATATCTGAATTTGTTACGGTTTTTCTAGAGAACCCAAATACCAGCGGCTGCAGCGATCTGATGGCAGTGGGAGTCTCCCCAGTGTTGCAAGAGATCGCTGAAGCCCCCGACGCGATGTCGTTTCCTACATAGGCGGGCGAGAGCGTGCCACAGCTTGTCGGCGAGGTCCCCGGAGTTCAGGATATGAGCTGCCGATTCAGGTTTGTGTGAAGAGCAGCAGTGACATCTGGATGCTAGGCTGAATCCTAAGCCGGATAGTGAGTCGTCGGTCGGAAGCTTCTTAGGTTGGGCTCTCTAGATGCGGAATGACCACTTGAGGGGAATACAAGTGTGCCAGTAGGGGGCAATTAACACGGACAACACTCCTTCGACCCTAATCTTGCGCTTGGCGGATGCCATTGAGAAGACACCAGAGGCTGTAGGGGTCCAACACACGGTGTCTGGTCGGTCAGAAAGCTGAGCGTTCGCGTTGGCGATTACAAGGGCTGCCTTCGACCCGAGCCACTCATTGATCCGATCCCACCTCCAACCTGAAGTGCAGCACCATAGATCCCGAATCAAGCAATCCGGGGGGGGGGGCATTGGGGGTAAGATGGAATACCGAGTCACCAATCCATCATTCGTGGCACGGGGATGAGGATTCGTTGCCTAGTCGGAGATGGATAAGGGGTTCGGCCAGTTGACGGTCGTAGAGAATACGTCGCCAGGAGGTAGAGGACCGGTTGTTGGTCCCCACCGACGCTGGGTGAGCGTGAGGGAAGTATCTGGCTTTCATGAAGCGCGTCCAGATGGATTTATGTGATCGAATCTTCCACTATAGTTTCATGGAGCAGGCGTCTACGATGTTCCCTACTTTTGCGAAGCCTATGCCCCCTTCATTCGTAGGTTTGGCCATCGTATCCCAGCTGGCCCAGTGGTGCTTGTCTTTACCCTCTTGGTGCCCCCAGAAGAATTTAGCGAACAGATTCTCCAGAGATGATATAACCTTTGAAGGCGGGGAGCAGACGGCCAGGGTGTAGATTGGGATGGAGGACAGAACATGCTTGATGAGAATAATTTTACCCCCCGGAAAAAGTGTGGCATTGTGCCAGCCCTCTATCATCTTCCTGATCTTGCTCATGAGTCCGCTGAAGATGGTGGAATTGGATCTGCCGTAAACCAATGGGCATCCCAGGTAGGTGAAAGGAGAATATGCTATGGAGAAGGAGGTGAGGTTGGTTTGGGCGAAGTTGTTCCTGTCTGCTTTGTGGTGGGTGTGTATGATGCTTTTGGCTAGATTGATCGTCTGGCCGGAGCATCTAGTGTATTTGCCTAGTGTATTGCAGACCACCTCTATGGAGCCAACATCGCCTGCAGAGAAGATAAGGATGTCGTCTGCATATGCCAGGTGGGTAATGAGGGGGCATCCCGCGGTGGTGTGGAAGTGATGGAATCTGGGGGTATTGGCCATGTCGTTGAGATTTTTGCTAAGAGCTTCAGCAGCGCTGATGAATATGGTGGAGGAAAGGGGGTCTCCTTGACGTACTCCACGACTGGCTTTGAAAAATCAATTAGCCTGACCGTTAATGACGGTGGAGAACCAAGATGTGCTGATGGACCTGTAAATGATGTCAATCCAGGTTTCGGAGAAACCGAAAGCCCGGAGGACCCAGATTAAGAATTGCCAGTCGAGACGGTCGTATGCCTTCTCCATATCAAGCTTGATAGAGATATTCCCCCCTCTCGATGGAAATTTCATGCAAGTAATCATCTCCTGGACTAATAGGATGTTGTCAGTGATATTCCGATCGGTGACGAATCTGCTTTGTTCCTCGGAGATGATCCTGGGGAGGATGTGGACCATTCTCGTGGCAAAGATCTTGGATATGATTTTTTTGGTGAACGTGCAAAGGCTGATAGGTCTGAAATCTTTGAATGTCTCCGGGTTATCTTTTTTGGGGATGAGGATAAGGTTGGCCCGGGATATCGACTTGGGGTAATATGCGCCTTGGAAAAAGGCGATAGCGGCCTCGAACACATCGTTGTGGATGATATTCCAGCAGGACCTAAAGAAAGCTCCTCAGAATCCTTCTGGACCAGGCACGCTGTGTTCGTCAAGGTCCCACAAAGCAGACTTCACTTCATCCGCGGAGGGGGGCAGCCAGACGATCATTATCCTGATCATCAATCAAAAGGGGCACCTTATCCAGGAAGCTGTCGTCTTTAGTAACGACGTCTTTGGTGAAGAGTTTGGAGTAAAAGTCGGTAGCGGCCTCCTGGATGGACTGTTGGTCTTTAAGAACCGTGCCGTCCTCGTCGAATATTTGGTGAAGGGATAACTGATGCCTGCATCCCCTAACACATGCGTGGAAGAACGCGAAGTTTCTATCGCCCTCATTATCCCAATTCAATATGGCTTTCTACCTCCAGAATTCCATTTCCACTTTGAGGCACGATTTGAGGATGGCTTTGTTGAGATGGAGGGTGGCGCGATTCTCGGGGGATCCGTCGGTGGCAAAACGGATTTCAGTACGAGTGACGTCATCCTCCGCGATCTTGATCTCCTGGAAAATGTTTTCGAATGCGAGTTTACTCCATGAGGCGAGGGCACGCTTGGTAGCCTTGAGTTCAACGGCCATTCTGATAATGGGGTCCGGGTGGAAGGCAGAATTCCATGCGGACGCCACGATGTTGTGGAATTGGAGGTGATGTCTCCATAGACCCAGGAATCTGAAGGGTTTTTTAATATGATTGTTGCTGGTGCTGACTTCGATGAGGAGGGGGGAGTGGTCTGATTCTGTGGTGTTGAGGTAGGAAAGGTTAAAATAAGGTTCATGTCGATCCATCGGGTGTCGACGAGGGCTCGATCCAAGCAGGAGTATTGGCGACGAGCTCCTTCTTGCATGTTGTACCATGTAAAGGAGTTCCCGGAGAAGGGGAGAGGTTGTAAGTTGGACTGAAATATGAAGGAGTTGAAATCGTTCATCGCCGGTTGGTGGGGAGGGCGGCCCCCCGTCTTTTCCTCGTTGCTCGAGATAGTATTGAAGTCCCCGATACATAGCCACGGAAGGGTGTTGAGGGAGCTGTGGATCTCCGTCAGGGTGGTCCAGAGTTGTTTACGTTCAACGAAGTCGCAGCTACCGTAGACGGCGGAGATGAGGGATTTGGAAGGGAGGACTGGATGTTCTACCCAGCAGGACAACGTCTGGTCGGAGTCAAAGACGGTGCCGAACGAGCATTCATTGGAAAGCAGGATCCAAATGTCATGACACCCGGCAATGGCTTTTGGGAATCCGAGTTGAAGTTGGATAGCTTTGAGGTTTTACTGTTGTATTTTGGGTTCGATGATGACGAGAATGTCAATCTGATGGATTTTGATGAGGGATGTCAATCTCCTCTCGGTCGGTTTGTTGGCGAGCCCTCTGACGTTCCAAGTCAGGATGTTAAGCATTCTCATGATGGCTATTGGGAGTAGGGTTGAGCTTTGAGGCTGACAGGGTGGTCATGACCCCCGGCTCTCTTGCTCTTAAAATCTTTTTTTCTTCTTTTTGTTTTGATGATTAGAGTGGCCCAAGTATGCACAGTGGTGTCTGCTTTCGGGACTCCAATCTCTTGTCCGTTCTCCAATGTGATGGCGAGTTCAGATTCGATCTCGGCAAGCGCACTGAAGGGGTTGTTGTGGTTAAGGAAGCCTGCATCCTAAGCTTGGCGGATCCGAGCTTCATACTCGAGGTCTGGCGACCGCTCTTCTACTTCCGGATGGATCTCTGGGGTGAGGGTATCTTCTTCCTGATGGTTTGTCTCTAGCCTCGTATCGCCGGTGACTTCCGAGGCTTGCTCAACGAGGTCTTTCGGATGGGTAGCCTCTGGCCTACTAACTTCGGCATCTTCCGAGGCTTTCTCAGAGAGGTCGTCATCATGATGGGATGTTGCAGGATGTTCGAAAGTCCGAGCTCCTCCGACTTCGAATAGGGGCGCAGAAGAAGGGGGGATGGGTTCTCCCTCTAGAGGGGGGCTCAGGATGTTGCATCTGTTGAGGAGTGTGATGCTAGAAGACTTGGCTGGGGCTGTGATGCTGTGCTCCGCTGAAGGTTAGGGAGGACTGGGGGAGCTGTCGCTCTCAGCAAAGTGAGAGTGAATATTAGGGCGGGAGAGAATCGGGCCAAGAGTAGTAAGATGTTTTGGGTGGTTGGAGGTCTTCTGGGGGAGGTCTTCTGGAGGTGGTTTCTTTTTGAGCTCGAGGTGTGCTTTGAAGCACTGCTTCGATAAGTGGCCTCTAATCTGGCAGTACAAACAAAATCTGACGTTGTTGTCATACTCCAGCGACTGTAGGTGCGTTCGTCCCCCCAACTCTAGCTGAATGGAAGATGGGGTTTCGGCGGATAGGTCGATCTCAAGATATATCTTGGCGTAGTCTCTTTTAGAAAGATGGCAGGTTTCGTCGGCAATAGCGACGAGTTTCCCAAATGAACTTGCAATCCGCTTGAGTACCGCGGAGGCGAAGCAGACCAGGGGGAGTTGAGGCAGAGTAATCCATGTGTAGATAATCTTAGAGTTGGCCTTGAAGTTGACGCTAGGGGACCATTTGGCGATTTTGATGGTGTGAGCTCCAATGGAGGTGGTGCCCTTAGCCCAAACAAGGGAACAGTCGGATTCAGAGGAGAGATGGAGGAATAGATGTTTGGAGTCGACCGGAGCGACCTTGTAAGGGAAGGAAAGTCCCCAACCGGCAATGGCTTCCCGAGCAACCGGGAGCTTGGGGCATCCTGATTGGAATTTCAGCACAAATGTTTTCGAAAAGGTGGAAGAGATAGAGTGAATTTCTGCGGTGAAGAACCGCACGCTGATATGTTCTCCTTCGGGAGGGGTGGGGAATTCAAGCTCAGGTAGCTCAACACCGGCAGCTGGGGGAGGCAGCTGCGACGTCTGATCCGGGCGTAAGACATCGGCAAAAGATCGAGAAGGGGGAGGAACATGGGAGGGGCTTGGGTAGGGAAAACACCAACGTGTCCCGAAAGTACTCCAGACGAGTGGAAGCAATAGTTGGGGAAAGAAGCTGAGGGGGGACCTCTGATTCGGGCGAGATAACGCCCGCCAGGGGCTGGGGGAAGGAGGCAGGCTGGGCGCATGAAGGCCGGGCCTCCGCTGGACCGGGATCGGAGGGGTGCGCCGGAACTGGCAGAGAGGGCGCGGAGGGCAGGCACATGGGACTCGCCTGAGCAGGCCCAGAGGGGGCAGAAGACTGCCTGAGGAAAGAGATACCGGGCGCACAAGACGCGGTCGCGAGCAACCATGCGTCCAACCCGGGCGCATGACCCAGTTCGATGGGCGGAGAATGTTGCAGGCCCCTGACCTTAGAGGCGGGTGCATGGCTCCACGAGTGGGGCACATACTCCTGATCGGTCGGGCGGGGCGCATACGCATGACGCCCGGAAGGCACATGGCTCCCCGAGATGGGGGGGTCGCATGCGGGATCGAGGAATTCGAATTTTGAACATTCGAATTTGCTCGTGAGGCAGAAGACGGCCCAGGGACGCCGGCGAAGAAGATCATGGGCGATCCCGAAGGGGAACCGAAGAGGGGGCCGGCGCCGGAGGTGGAGGGGGCCACCGCAGCGGCAGAGCCGTGCCAGGGCGGAGAGGCGGAGAAGGGGAGAGCCGACGAGAATGGACAAATCAACATGGCTGAGAGCGCTGGCAAGGACGGGAGGTTCGATCGGCGGCCACCGGAGCCTCGAGGCCAGCCTAGCCGGGAGAGCCCCAACCAGCGCAAGGTGAGCGGGGGACCACGTTGGCAGCGGCGGAGGACAGCGCGCTTCCCGGGGGCGGCCGTCGCTCAGACGGCCCAGACGACGCTTGTGGAAGGGCGACGAAGGTTGAGGGCAGAGGTCGAAGGGGGGACTGATCGGGCGGCCAAGCTCGCACGGTCGGGGATCAACGGAATGGGGAAGGAGGAAGAAGGGATCAGCGGACATTGGGATATTTTTTTCATACATATATATATATGTGTGTGTGTGTGTGTGTGTATCTGTAATTAGGAAAGGGTGTGTGTGTGTGAGCAAGAGTACATGTGTGTCAAGTGTTCAGCATGTATCAAGAGTGTGTGTGCATACCTGTGTCAGTAGGGTAATTAAGTGTCTGTGAACATGTGTCAAAGAGGGTCACAGAGCCATGTTTGAGAAATACGTGATTGTGTGTATACCAGTGTGTCCAAAATGTGTCTACCTGTGTCACAGAGTGTACAATGGAGTAATGTGTCACAGAGGTAGATGGGTGTCATGAGTGGATGACAATATCAGGGATTATATCAGAAAGGGAAAAAATGACAACAGTGTGTCTCGAGCATATAAATGTATGTCAATGTGTCATGGTGTGTACTTGTGTGTCATGTAGGCTGTGTCTAGCATGTTAGGATGTTATTGTGTCCAGATGTATCAATAAATGTGTCCAATCAAAGTGTCAAATGTGTGTGACAGCAAGTGTACATAAGGGTGTGTGTCGGCTGACACTTGTGAGTGAGATAATTCACATATTACCCAATTAAATCAAACCAAACTTTATAAACCACGTGTCAGTGGTTGCCCCTACTCAATCCAATTGGTAGTATCCACAAATGTGTCGTGTCCAGAGAGTATGGACACGCGAGTAGCGGGGCAGCTACAGTGTCAGTACAGCAGTGTGGTGTGAGTGTCCCCGTATCCAGTTTGACATAGGACACGACCCAAAAACCAACTCTGTCAGCAAGAAATGCAATCTACACATCTAGGGCTATCTAAATATATAATTTTTACACAAAACAGAGAACAAAAGTTTCTAAGGGACATTTCGTCGAACACTTCGAATACCTCTCCAATACTCTTACGATACGCACACCAAATAAATTCGATTTGAACCCAAACTTAGCCTAGGGATAGGGAGACCCTAATTAAATGCATCTATGGTGAGAAATCAGAAAATGAATAGGTTTAGAGGTCATTACCTATTGAGAGTTGGAATCTCAATGAAAAGCTTCTAGATCTAGATCTCCACCAAGCTCCAATAGTCAAATTGCTCCCAATCCTTGCTATCTAGCCAATAGAGACCTCTTCTACACTAGGAGAGTGTATTATAATTGATTTGGTTCAATTTGGTGGTGATTTGGAGAAAGGGGGCAAATTTGGGGAAGAAAACGGTTAGGATTTATAATGAAAGAGACAAGAGGGGGCTAAAGTTTACTTAAATAGGCAAGAGAGACCTTCCTTGGCCGGCCAAGTAGTGGGCTAGGGTTAGGGTTTGGTGAAATTTAGTTTAAAGGCATTCCTTTAGATGTAATTCAAGCCTCTTTAGGTAAAGGACCAAATAAATTAGGGTTTCCACTAAATATCTAGTCTAACATAATATGTAGACATTCTAGAACTTAGTCAAGTTTGTTAATTCTACTAACTAAGCCTCTAGGTTCATGATCAACTTCTAGATTAGGGTACTTCTAGGGTTTTACTAACTATAACACTTAGCACATTATAAATTAATTAATATCAAAATAAATCCAATTTTATAAATTATCAAAATACCCTTTTGCTCCAGAATGTGGTGGTGACAGCCATAATAACTAAGCTTGATTAAGATAAAATGGTGTATCGGTCGACATTCATAAGTATCGAGGTATGATCGGTAGCTTCCTTTATTTAACTGCTAGTCGTCCCGACATCATGTTTAATGTTTGCTAATGTGCACGATACATGGCAAATTCCAAAGAATCACACTTATATGATATTAAGCACATTTTTCGGTATCTCAAAGGCACCATTAACATGGAACTTTGGTATCTAAAATCTTCATCCTTTGAGCTTATTGAGTACTCGGATGCAGATTTTGTAGGATGCAAGATTGACCGAAAAAGCACTAACGGCACATGCCAATTCCTTGAGAAATCCTTGGTTTCATGGTTTGGTAAGAAACAAAACTCGGTTGCTCTTTCCACAACTGAGGTCGAATACATTGCGGTTTATTGTTGTTGTGCTCAAATTTTTTGGATGACACAAACACTTGTAGACTACGATATTTCTTCAAATGGCATTTATATCAAATGTGACAATACTAGCTCTATCAATCTTACTAAAAACTCTATTTGTCACTCACGCACGAACCACATTGAGATTTGACATAACTTCTTGCGTGATCATCAACTAAAAGGAGACATTCATCTTGAATTTAGTGACACTGAGCATCAACTTGTTGACATCTTTACTAAACCTCTTGCCGAATATCGATTTGTCTTTATTTGTCAGGAAATTGGCCTTCTTGAAAAATCTTTTTAAAAACCTTCCGGACGGATAATCCGAAGGAAAATTCGGCGGATTTCCATCGGATGATCCGACGGACACAACCTGTCCAGATTTGATCGAGTCCAACTTTCCCACTTCCTCAAAATCCCTTCCTATCCTCAACCACTACTACACACTTCCCAACCCCCCCCCCCCCCCCCCCCCCATCCCCACTCATTAAAACCCACCTAACTCATTAAAACCCATCCATCTTTAAAAAAAAAAACCCCACTATTCTTCCTCCTTATCCGTCTCTCCACACATTCCTACCCTCAAAACCGGTAATCTGCCCATATCCGCCCAAATCCGGCCAATGCTTCCCACCACCACCATGTCTCATGTCTCACAAGCGTTCCCGCCATCGCGCCTCCTCCTCCTCGTCTGTAAACCCCCAAATTTTTAATTCCTCAACTAGCCCTAAATTTAAGAATTTTGAATTCAGGAATCAATTTGTATGATTCTTATTATAATTACTACTGAGTTGTATTATCATTTTTTTTTCTTTTATTATTTTCTAAATTCTTTTTGAAGAATTTCAAAACAAAAATTTGTATCCTTTGATAATATTAATAATTAATATTACATATTTTAGTAGTATCATTTTTATTTATTAGTGTTGTGATAATTGATTAGAGCACTTATCATAATTAATTACATTCAAATTTGAATTTCATTAGAAATATTTTTAAGTTTCATAAATTAATTAGATTACCCATATTCCATTTCATATATACTAATATTCCTAACTATCATGTCTATAGATAATTTCATCATTAAGATTCCTATTACTAAATATCACTTGCACTTGTTTATATTCATTTAACCTGTTCAATTTTATTTTTCATCTCCTAATCCCCAACCCAGCTCACATTTTTTTCTCCATCATTATTCCCTTCACTTACAAATTCAGATTCTTTTGGCAGGCCCGAGGCCCAGCAACAATAATCTAGGGTTGGTATGCTGCTAGCTATTTATATGGCTTACAATTATGTTGTTTGGCCCCCAAAATATTTGGGTGATGCCATCTTCCATTATGTGGCATCTGACATGGCAGCTGACATAACAGCTTACATGACAAATTTTAACCAAAAACATTAATTACCCAATTATTTTATTGTTAATGTTAATATTAATATTAATGTTAATGTTAATATTAATATTAATATTAATGTTAAATTTAATGTTAAGGTTAATTTTAATGTTAAGGTTAAGGTTAATGTTAATTATCATGTTAATTTAATATTAATTTTAATTTTAATATTAATTTTAGTGTTAAATTTTGCCATATCAGCTGCCATGTCAGCAACCATATCATATGCCATATAATGGAAGATGTCATCACCCAAATATTTTGGGAGCCAAATAGCAATTTTGTATGGCTAAACCCTAAATATTCCCCTAGTAGCAGTCGCAGCTGCCAGCACCTCATTCATCTTCTTCACCATACTCCTTCATTCTCTTTACACAAAGACACCTACTTCACCCTGTCTCATTTCTCTTCTCCTCAAAACCAACACCTGTTTCATTTTCTTCATCATCTCCCTTCATCTTCCTTCTCAACAAACGATCGGAGAGTACCCCCCAAGCCGTGGTACACGGTCGTGAGGAGGCACGACCTCGCCGAGTGTTCAGACTCGACGTCGCATGCGCGAACATCGACCTAGTGCAACCCCCCTTGCTTTCCTGGTGTAGTCGAGCATCATGAAGTCGACGAGCTCGCCTCCGCCACGTCCGTATATTTGCCTTGACAACAGCCGTGTCTACAACCGTCTCGACGCCAACACCCTGTCGACAGGAAGGCCAGCCGCGTAGGACGTTGTGCCATCGACAGAGCCTCACCCCCAAGCCGTGGGAGCCAGTGGTAGTCGAGCAGCTCGACCCGAAGTCGACGAGCAAGTGGGCACCGCCGTGCTGAGAGCATCCCGACACAACCAGCACTCTGTTGAACCGAAGACCGCCGTCTCGACGCGTTTCTTCTGCGCGTGTTGAGCTCGCAGCAGACGCTACTAGCCGAGGAGAAAACACGGTTTGCATAGTAGGTAAGTTTCTTAGTTAAATATGTTATATATAATATGTGATTAGGCTCAACTCCTTAACAAATTGAATGTACTTAGGGATGAACAGCTGTGTGTATGTGAATACATATGAGCTCACGTGTAACTATATTATTCATAGCCGAATGATAGTAAGGAAGTTGGGAGGAACAAATTTTTTTTTTTTAGGGTAAAGGATTCTATTCAACTGTTCAAAACATTACAACCAGACATCATCTAAAACAAGATTATAGACTGTCAGGGACAATATCATGAGATAAAAGAGTATTGATAGGGTGAAGGAGAGCTTGAGAAGCTAATAGATGAGCACATTGATTAACATTTCTTTGCACATAGGAGAAGGAGATATCTTTGGCAGACTGATGAAGGTTCCTTGCATCTAAGATTGTGTAACGAATCAACCAAATTGTTGGAGCCGCACGGGAAATTATAGCTTCAACCAGAGGTTTGCAGTCACCCTCAACAATAGTATGAGTGAGGTTCCTCCTTTCAACTAATACCAGTGATAAATGAACTCCTAGCGCTTCAACTTCAATTAGTGATGTTGGTGCTTTCTTTACATGGAGAGAGCTTGCTCTCAACATGCCTTGTAAAAGTTTAATCCTACATCGGAAATGCACCATAAGTTATCTCAACATATATACTTGGTTGTGTTGTTGAGAGATGCACATGGGGTGGTGACCCTAAGGAGGGAACCATGTGGGTGATTTTACTAGGAGGTAAGAATAAGGCTCCAAGGATAAAGCATTAATGCTTTTGTCATTCTCTTGGATTAATTCCATTTGGAGCTACTTTGCGACTCGGACTCGGGCTCGGACTCGGACTCTGGCTCATGGGCTCATGGACTCGCACCAGGCTGACTGTGCAGACTTCAAGTCAGTTATGGAAAGATTGATTCAATGCGATTAATTCAGATCCAATTTTTTGTGGGATTTAATTCAATCTTTCCATAAGATTTGAATTAATTTCGTTGCCATCTTTGTGGGATTTAATTCAATCTTTCCATAAGATTTGAATTAATTTCGTTGCTATCTTTGTGGGATTTGAATTAATTTCGTTGTCATCTTTGTGGGATTTGATTCAATCTTTCCATAAGATTTGAATTAATTTCGTTGCCATCTTTGTGGGACTTAATTCAATCTTTCAATAAGATTTAAATTAATTTCATTGCTATCTTTGTGGGATTTAATTCAATCTTTCCACACTACAAGAAAACATGGTTTCTGTGACATGTAAAGTTGTCACAGAAATAATGAAAGTCGTCACAACACATCTTCTGTGACGAGTACAGTGACGACTTATTTTCGTAGCATATACCTCCGTAGCTAAAAGTATAGGTGACGACCAAAAGTCGTTATCACAAAAAGTTCTCTACTGTGACAAGAATATGTTGTCAGTGATAGTAAACCTTTCGTGACAACAAAATTCGTCACTAAAAATATTATAAGTGGCGCACGATATTGTCACAAAATAGCTTTTTATTGTAACTAAAAATAAATAAATTTTTTTTGACAAAAATAAAAATTATTTTCGTGACGACATTTGCTATCACAAAACAACTTTAGTAACACTTTTATTGTTGTCACAATAAACATATATGTTTAGTGACAAGTACATGTCATCATTGTAAACATTTGCAGTAACACATTTATTATTGTCACCATAGTGTACACTTTATATGTTTGATGGAAAATCAATTGTCACGAGTATTTTTTTTTTGTCATTGTCATTATACATTAAAAAAATTCATTATCTAAGAAGATTTTTCACATGATTGTTACTTCAAATGTTTGATAAAAGTATGACAAAGAAAAGAAACAAATTCAGAAAGGCTTAGTAAAGATGGGGATAAAATTATCTACTGCACAAAAAATCAACTTCAGGAAGGAAAATCAGATGATGTCCTTTAATTTTGTATACATAAATAAAAAGAATTCAACTTGTTTAAGAGTAACAAATTCTATTACATAATATGCAAGTCCTAGTACTACTTCTTAGCATCCACCTTTTTCGAGCATCAAACTCGAACCTTCTCCTTTATAATTTTAAATTTTGCAAAGTCTGACTTCGGCTCTGCCATTACTTGACCTGCTTTAAGCCCTCCCATTCGGTGTCCTTCTGCAAGACGAAGGCAAGAGTGTTAAAATTACTAAGCTTGCGCATATATACATGAAATTGCTTTGATACTTGACCTGCTTGAAGCAGCTGCTGTGGTACTCATTGCTTCCAATATAATTACAAGGTCCTGGACCGAACAAAGTGGGCATGATGAGAAGATAAGTATTAACCACCAATAGCCATTGGTTTTGCTATGAGAACCATAGGTCATAACCTATGAGAAGAAGCGGCCACTTCGCAAAGAAATAAGCAGCAGCAGCAACTATGATAAGTTGTAACCAAAAGCCTGCATAAATGACCTATCAAAACCCACACAACCCTGCTGGCTTCTAGAATTGCTATTGTTGCAAAGGAAGGCTTTTCTCCAGGGCCTGCAAAATTGAGGTGATACTAACAGATCAAAATAGATCAATCGCAAGACTAAACAATACCATATGTCCTCAAACTCGATGTACGCAACACACCTGTTTTCTTGGCTTCGAAGCCCATAAAATTGTGCGAAACTGCCTTCTAAAGATGGACACGAAAATCTACAGGTTTCAAAACACACAAATTCGAAACTGCACATATGCTAAAGAGGATGAATTGAACAGCAAACAATTCTCAGGAATACCCACATGCCCTTTCTATCTATATTCACAAAAAAGCCTCAAAAATCACATGGGTATCATCTTAAATACACAAACCAACCTCAAGAATAGCCACATGCCCCTTCTAGTTATCTATTTTCACAAACAAGCATTTCTTTGTGAAACCATTATAGAAATGGTATATCATATAGAAGAAAATTATCAAGCGGAAGAAGTTGGTCTACCAATCAAAATGTACATATAGACAAAAAAGATCATGCATTTAACAGAAACAATAAATCACTAAGACACTCTGTTTCGGACTTCCTGTTATCTCATGGTGTCAAGATCTAGGTTAAACCAATAGAATGGCATAAGCATAAAAACCTCCCAGAAAAGTGCAAGCTTTTCTAGAGACAACTGCCAGAAAGAATCTAAAGCAGCAATCTAGCAACAAATTACAGCATGATATATCAAAAGGTTCATTAGTAGGAGGATACCTGAATGTTCTTTTGATCATCGAAAACAACAAGACGCGGTGTACTCCCCATCAATCAAAAATAATATCGTATAACAGTCTAGAGAACCAAAATCCTTTGCCAACAAACTTCACCTTGTTCTTTCCAATTAAGTATATACTTTTGTGAATGTCACCCAGGAGAATGAAACTTTTTACCTGAGAGAATCACAGAATATGAGTCAGAATCTTTTTAGATAAATGACACGTAGGAAATGCTTTACAGTAAACATGTAAATGACCCCAAAGCACTTCTCCAGTATTAAGCATCTAAGGCGAGGACATTGGTGAGAGGCTGCCATGTCCCAAGTGCAAACTTGGATACCTCAGTGACTTACAACAAGGCAGTTCAAAGGGTTCACTATAAATCATGTCAATGTTAACTTCCTTGACATTCGTCTGTCCCAGCACAAAGTGACCCAAGCTTGAAAAAAGCATGCATTAATCGAATTTTGAGCAGCATATTTGTACTTCTCTATACAAATCTTGATATCATCCGCAATTCTATGTATGCAATAGCTCAGTGTAGAACAATCAACTATGAAGTACTAAATCATGTAGCCTACATCTTCATTGGATACGAATGGAGAGAAAAAAGACTTTACGTTTCAAAAAGGTGGATTAGCACAAGTCCAGACACGGACTGCCAAAGCATCATGGTAAATGCGGCATTCCTCTTTAGTTTGGAGTTTGAATCTGCGTGCTTTGTTGCACTTGGTACATCGAATAAACTCCTCGTGATGAAATTGAGGTGCACTGTGACCTTTAGAGCTGCCAGCTGATTTTGATGCTTTCTTATGATATTCGAGCAGACTTGTTCTTAATAGCGGAACCTTCTTTCCATTGACCATGACCCATATATTGTACTTCCATCTTGTTGCATATTCCTTTTCCGTATGCTTCTCAATAACAGCTGTACTCAACTTACTTGAACATTACGAACATAACCGAGCATATTACTGATTCCATAACTATTTATTTCTTGTCAACTGAAATACTAGTACTGATACTGTTTGATAAATTACTTCTCACTTGAATAGAATCTACCAACATTTTCCCTTCCTACAATATGTTTCTAAAACAATTCCAATTATGAGCTCACAAAATGAGTAAACTTACTGTAATATTTGCTTGGATTGGCAGCCTAGGAGAATAAGACGAGTACGCAGATCTCTAGATATCTACGTTAGTCAGGAAATCCATGCAGGTCTGGCAGTTACAGTCTGAGAAGCGGCAGAGCTCGCACCCCAAGCAGACACAGAGCAAGCACCCCTTGCATGCTGCCAAATAATAGCACCCGCTCAGCCACTTCCTGCTCATCCTTTCTTCATCGTCGTCACAACTGTTGCTACAAGAGTATAGCACAACACATCGTTATTAGCTTCTCACCAGAACAAAGGAAAAGAGGATGAACCAAGAAATTAAAGTAGAAATTAAGGTCGCAAATGTAGAAGTTTGAATTTTTTAGATGATCTAATCCAACAAGAGCAGAAGGGTGTGCCTTTACAAGAATCGAGAAGTCTTGCTCTGTGTCATCATAATCATCTTGGTTAAATTTGTGTCATCACAATAAAACCAAAAGATGCTTCTTCATATCATTTTCCTCTTTCTCCCGAGAGTTATATTTTCAATGATTTGTTCTGAGAATAAGGACCAATCACATACTCTTCCCAGGGTCCTGAACCTAGGACTTCCTTTCCCCCTACCAAAGGTTCCAACCATTTGGTTGTCCAACCTTCGGTCTAAGAACCTATGAGCATGCAATATATCAATATAGAACAATCAACTGTGAAGTACTAAATCATGTAGCCTACATCTTCATTACATCAGAAAAAGACTTATGTTTCAAAAGGCAGATTAGCACAAGTCCAGCCGCAGTCTGCCAAAGCATCATGGTAAATGCAGCATTCCTCTTTAGTTTGGAGTTTGAATCTGCGTGCTTTGTTGCACTTGGTACATTGTATAAACTTGTCGCGATGAAATTGTCGTTCACTGTGACCTTTAGAGCTTCCAGTTGCTGATTTTGATGCTTTCTCATGATATTTGAGCAGACTTGTGACTTGACCTCAATAGCGGAACCTTCTTCCCATTGACCATGATCCATATATTGTATTTCATCTTGTTGCATATTCCTTTTCCGCATGCTTCTCAAAAGCTGCTGGAGTCAACTTATCTGAATCATAACCGATCAATCAATTTCAAACCAAGGTGATGATCATTTAGAATGCACATCTAAGGTAGAATAGTGCTCACTCTTCGTTTCGAATATACAAATATGATACGGGCAACACCAGTACAGCCCCATTTAATGCTTCACACTTCTAATACATGAGTTATAAAAGTTCTAAGCAAACAGAATATGCTGTGAAATCAAGGCCACAGAACATCCCAAATTGGCAAGCTCGTGTAACAATTCTTCTAGAAACTTTAAACAACAAACATTCTATAGAAATAACTACTAAAACTGAGAACTGTACTTATATACAAATAGTAACTATATGTAAAGTATCCAACATAAGCTCAAACTAAGCAACAAGTAGACCAGAATCACAAATGCAAAGCACAAAAGTGAGGCGTACGCGTGAGAAAAATA
The DNA here is from genome assembly GCA_029216955.1 of Iris pallida. Taxonomy (NCBI): domain Eukaryota; kingdom Viridiplantae; phylum Streptophyta; class Magnoliopsida; order Asparagales; family Iridaceae; genus Iris; species Iris pallida. Next base: position 4,966,567 of record JANAVB010003198.1, read on the forward strand.
AAGCACATGAAAACTATAAAAACATGTATATTTATAAAAAAATTGTGTTTAATTTGTCTCGTAATATTAACATCTTTGACTTTTAGTACATTTTAGGCTCTTAGCATATTTTTGTCTAACATTTTAGGTGACGTTGGTGGAGGAAGAAGAGTGCATGTGTCGTTTGGTTAGGGGAGGGTGGAGATGATGTTTAGACTGAAAGAAGAAAATGAAGAAGTGGTTGGTGGAAGACGATAGTTACTCGAGATATATAACTGTTACGTCAGTTGGAAGTTGCAGGAAGGCCTTGGTGAAGACTATCAATTTTTGTGATAAGGAGATCTCAAATGTAGGGATTATGTTGGAGAACAGTTTTGGTGTGAGAAAATCGATGTTGTGACCCCCCCCCCCTCCTCCCTTAGCATATTTTTGTCTTAACATTTTAGGCGAGGTTGGTGGAGGAGGAAGAGTGCATGTGTCATTTGGAGTTAAGGGGAGGGTGGACATTATGTTTAGAGTGAAAGAAGAAGATGAAGAAGAGGTTGGTAGAAGACGATAGGTGCTCGAGAAATATAACTGTTAGCGTCAGTTGGAAGGAGCACGAAGGCCTTGGCGAAGAGTATCAATTTTTTCCATAAGGATATCTCAAATGTAGGGATTATGTTATAGATCAGTTTTGGTGTAAGAAAATCGATGTTGTGAACCCCCCCCCCCCCCCCCCCCCAAAAAAAAAAAAAAAAAAAAAAAAACCAATTCTAGTCCAAACTACTTGGTTATGCAAATGGCTTGGTTTGGGCCTTTTTCAATATAACAAAGTAAAATCAGCCAAGTAAGTTCAGATATACGCCTAGGCACCTTATTGCTTCATCCTAGGAGCACGCTCAAGCGTGGCTTTGGGTGTATGAGCGTGCTTCATATGAAGTGAAGAGCCTCCCCGCACCTCGTGCCAATGTGCGCTTTTGATAACTATGCTTGTGGAGAGTCCATCAAATGTTGCTTGAACTCACTAACCGAATAGTTTAAAGGTACCCCTTTCCCCAAAATACAACTTGTGGAATATATATATATATATATATATATATATATATATATATATATATATATATATATATATATATATATTTTTATATATATATATATATATATATATATATATATATATATATATATATCAAATGTTGCTTGAACTCACTAACCGAATAGTTTAAAGGTACCCCTTTCCCCAAAATACAACTTGTGGAATATATATATATATATATATATATATATATATATATATATATATATATATATATATATATATATATATATATATATATATATATCAAATGTTGCTTGAACTCACTAACCGAATAGTTTAAAGGTACCCCTTTCCCCAAAATACAACTTGTGGATGTGTGTATATGTTTATATATATATATATATGTGTGTGTGTGTGTGTGTGTGTGTGTGTGTGTGTGTGTGTGTGTGTGTGTGTAATTTGTAGCTATTTGTGAACTCTCTTACTTTCACTTACGACCAATCAAACACATGGACGATTTGTCTCTCTTTAAGAAGATTGTTTATAATCTCAAAAATGGAATATTGATTCGAAATCATGTGGAAGGAAAATGAGTCTCTCATAAGTGCATAAAAATAACATATCATAGTGAGTCTCTCATAAGTGCAAAATAATAACATGTCATAGTTGATGATCAATGAGACTAAAAAGACAGTCATTAAAACTTCTGCTTTACATCAATAAATTCCATAAACGCTTTATAATACAAAAGAAGATAATTGTAAGCAAGAAAAAGGAAGATCCAAATGCATGTCATTTCAATTCGTCACAGATGTTCTGAACCAATAGATTTAGCAAAGAGCGTCATGGATCCTTGTTGAGAACCTTCTAATAGACCGAGCAAGGAGCTCATTTCATAGCAAGCTTGTTAAGGCGGTGGGAGGCAATGTGATGACAAAGTCTCGAAAGGTCTCGGTGGGGCATTAAGACGACGAGTTGCGGGCTTCAAGACTAAAGTTTATGATTAAGTATTAGACAAATATGCAGTTTCTGATTAAGACTTTCAATTGTAACATGTCCGTCAACTTCTAATGTTCAATTTCTACTTGATATAATCTTTTGAACTTTGTTTATTGTATAATGTCTCATGTTCTTTCATGTTGTTTCAATGATATTAAGAAAATTAAAATGTAGACATAGAAGTTGAATGTGATTGAGCTTGAACATGTTCCCATTAATAAAGTGGGTTGAGTTAAAATCTAAGGCAGCCTGAGGCGCTTAATACGGGCATCTCAGTAGCTAGACAGCCTCCTCATGACCAAGCTACATAAATCCTTGTTGCCTCGGTGCTAGTATATGCAAAATGCCTATACAGCAAGATGACCACTTTATAAAAGCTAGTCATAACTAGAGTTAAGGAATTAGAAGTTGCTCGTTTCTCGCATCAAGATGAGGTTGACGCTAAGTACGGGGCATTGTTGATTCCTGTGATAGTTCTGATTTATATTATACCAAGTATTTTTGTGCACTCCTAGTAGTATCCTTTTTGCATGACATGGATTATTTTCATTCAAAACTATTCTAATGGAAACGTGGGATGTGTTACAACTTCGATGTTCTACAAAGGATGTAGCACAACATACTTTGATCTTGAAGAAAGATGAAAGTAGAAAAAACATGGTCTGTTATTGTTGGAGAATAGGCTCATTGGCCAACTATTCCGTAACCACCACAGGCATGAACAAAGTCATCTAGATAAGGAAACCACAATATTACTTCAGTATAGTCGCAAATTTGCAACTTATGAAAACTTCAAAGATAATATTGTGGAAGTCATTACTTTGTTGACTGCGCTCCTCCCTTGGATTTTTCTTTTGCTTCAAACGCAAAAAATGGTCCTTCGACAATCAAAAAAGTATGATTAAATAAGAAACTCCTCAAGGATCATTGTTGTAAGATGTAAATCACCCTAAGTAAAAGCCAAAGAATTGCAAAATAATAATTAATATCATATAGAAAAAAGGGCAATTCATCATTTCTGAGTACACTTATTTTAGAAGTAAAGCTCATGATATAAATAATTCAACATCGTTCATATTAAATGCTAATGTGTGTGACACTATATTTTATTATCTTTATCTTTAAGTTAAGCTCCATGTCCCAACTATAGTTCGCGGTATCAGCCGATACCCATACCAACACCAAATCTGTCTAGGGGGAAATAGACGTCTGAACTTAAAAAGGTTTAGATGATGAAATTGGTTGATTGGATGGGTATAAAGCAAGAGGTACAATGTTTCTGTGAACTTTATAATGTGAGCTTATTTTGTTAATTTAATTGTAGTACTAGCTAACATGCTAAAGTTCTTTTCAGTTTGGGAAATGCATTTCTGAAATAGGTTAAAATTCTCTGGGATCTTTGGAAAATACCGATCTAGCCTTTTGAAAGAGACGCCGTCAAGGGAAATACCAGAAGAACCCTACCTACTCCCAACCCATGTATGTAATCAACCGGGTCCAAACTTGAACATGATGTCAACTTGCTTGTCTTCCGGATCAGGTAAAGTCTATAATACATGGAACCAACCAAACCTATCTTGAAAGGCTGTCAGGTTTCTAGTATCTTCCATGCCTTGCTTGTCGCCTTGTGTCATGTCTTGTTTAGTGGCTTTACAGGCTTCACTGAGAGTTCAGTGTTTTTAACTTATAATAATGGTTCTACTCACTTAATGTGTTTTTTGTGGATCAATTTGTTCTTTTATATAGATGGTAAGAAAATTGGTTTCTAGGTTGTGCACCAAAAAGTAACTTTGACGCAATCTATACTAAAACCTTCGCAGGGAAGGCCGGGGGGGGGGGGGGTGGCACAGCAGATTTGTAACCAGTGGGGTAGAAGGAAAGTGATAATAGATTTGTCAGATATTAATATTCAACTAAGGCTATTTATCTCAATATACAGATTAAATAGTAAAGAATACCATTGTAGCTCTACACTGGACCTAAGATTTCAGCCCCAATTTTAAGACTATAAGAGAAGGATGAGTGTGGGCAATATCAATATGTTAGCTTTTTAACGTGAAAATAAGAATTGGACCCATCAAAGACAAATTTAGTCAGGTTATATCGATAACTTGAAGCACTATAATAAAAAAGCATTACAAAAAAACTTAAAGAGTATAAAGTTTCTTACAATGAGCTTTTGCAATTGTACCTATAATTGCTCCGTAGTGCATATTGGCATAAGGCTCCTCGCTAGTGAGAATTTCCCACATTACTATGCCAAATGAAAATACATCAACCTACAATCGAATTAAAGCTAGTATTTCATATTAGTAAATGTCTAAACCATCCATGTAGTAGGTTAATTCTTTTTTGTCATTCTCAACTTTTCTATTCAAGTTAAATCCACCACAACTATAAAGACACATCTGATTCCCTGTAAGCTATCTTTCTTTTTAGTCAATCATGTTCTCTTTAGAACTAACAACCATATCTCAATCAGTAGAATTGTTAGATATGGTAGTAATCTCCAGCAAAGAAAGAACAAAGGAATCAGAACCTCAACCTCTGTGGTTTTGCTATAATTATATTTTACCTTCTCTGACACCTTATTCTTACCGCCATTTAATAACTCTGGAGCCATCCATGGCAGGGTTCCCCTCACACCTCCAGAAACCAGGGTATTCCGCTTAATTTTTGACAGGCCAAAGTCACCTACCTGTATGAGGCCAACATTAAACTTGTGGTTACAGTTTACCAAGAATGATGCAATCAGTATACATGCAGTGCGCAATCTCGCGCTACTAATAGGCCAGTAGCCATTAGTGAACATCTACCTTACCTTACAAATAGGCCGTGATGAATCTTTGAGGTTCACAAGCAAGTTATCACACTTTAAATCAAAATATACAATGTTTTTAGAATGCAGATATTCCATTCCAAAGGCAGCATCCATTGCAATTATGAGCCTCTTACGACGATCCAGGTACCTGTTAGCTCCATTTCAGGGTGCATTAAACTCTACTGAAGTATTACTATTATATTACTAGCATAAAGGAGATAGAGGAGAGGATATACTTGTCCTTGCGTAGTAAAACATGCCTCAGTGAACCATTGATCATGAATTCTGTCACAGTTGCTAGAGTAGCACCGGGTCCATCTTTCACAACCCCGTAGAAAGCCACCACATTTGGATGATGAAGCTTTGAAAGAATTACGGCTTCACGCCAAAACTCCAGGGTCTGGGGGAAGACGTTAATGCATGTATCATTTTTTGGAAAAACAAGTACCTCAAAACGATATACCATTACTGAGCTTAATCAACCGTTAATTGCGGACAGTAGAAAACATATCTCATTAATATTATTTATATGGAAAGTTTACCAGTCTCTCTTGCTCAGAGGATCGCCCTGTAAAGCAGCTCTTCTTTATTCGCTTAATGGCCACATCACTGCCCCTCCATTTCCCATGATAGACAGTACCAAATGTGCCAGAACCGAGTTCCCTGAGCTCTTCAAGATCTTCATTCATTATGATCTGCTAAAGACCCAATTTTCAAAAAATGCTCAAAATATCTACAATGCACACCTCCCAACCGCCAACCCACAGTACAGATTACAGGAGACCAGCAACACTTAATTGGTTCAGGAAAGCATCTTACAGTTTCCTTTATAACTTGATTGGGCAGAATTTTCAGTAGAAGCAGATGTATATATCTGCATAAGATATAGATGGATTCACTAGGACATTCAATTTGACTTTTTTTGGCTAATTGTACCATATGCAATCTCCTATAGCATAGCTTGTCATGTTTCTTCTTAATCTAGGCCTGTAAGAGTCTTAAGAGAACTCAAATAGTTGCTCCTTGGTTGCAAGGGTGAAAAACACATGGCTTAAACCAGATTAGTCTCCGAGGTATTGTAACCAATGTTTCTTCGATATGGATTATGACATGACACAACAACAAAAACACTAGGAAGTGATATGATGGGTTACAACAAAAATAATATAAAACAACATATTAACAAAAAAAAATTAATGGAAACAAATTTATAATCTTTCGTCGTCCTCGTACCTTAATTTATATATCACGAGAAAGGAATTTCTAATATTTATATGAATGAGGTGATCACACAAAAGTTCTACATGCAACATTATGACTTGTTGAGAATCATTGGAATCGAGTTTCATACTAAATAGAAATTTTGTGACACACTGGCAGTACTACAATAGCAACCTAATATTCAATGAATTTGGGAATGATAAGACTTTATGCCTTGCATCACTACAAAATATACAAGTTCTTACAGTATAAAATCCAAATTTATGACCTTTAAAAGGTATATCATCTATCAATTTCCGTAAATAGTATGAATTCATGAGCAAACAAGCAGGGAGCAATAAGCAGGCATATATGAAGGCTACTTTACGCAAGCTCGTCCGTTGAATCATAGGCCCATTTTTTTCCAAATCTATCATCCAAATCCTTCCATTACGGGTAATTAAGGTTTAGCGTCGTTCTCGTGATGAAATATTGCTTACCATCCGTGGCAAATATTTCTTAAATTAAATCAGAAACAAAAAAATCAAACTTTTTCCTACTTAAATCCACAAGTTTCCATCATCTATTGCAAAAAATTGACCAAACAATTCAAACTTCCATAAGAAAATCCCGATTCTACTATGTTTTGGTACCATTTCTGGTGATGACGAGAGGATTCAACAAAAAGACTCACACTTTAATAAATAATAAATAACCTAATTCCATCCAATTTTGAGAGGGGAGTCGACTTTTCTCAACCAATATTGGCTGTCTAGATCTAGAGCTTACGAGAATTCGACAAAAAAATGATGCAAAATTAAGGCAAAACCCCCAATTCCATTCAATTTTAAAAGGGGAATTAAGGTTTCAGTACCGTTTCTGGTGATTAGATACTGCTTTTCGGCGGGGAAATAGGATTTCCTTTTGCTTGACTCCCCAGCCTCCCTACAGATTAGAACAAGAACAGATCCCCAATTACAGAAACAATTGAAGAATAGAAGAGAAAATCGAAGATGGAGAGTTCAAAAATTTTACCATGACCAAATCGGGTAATTGGAGACAAGGTTGTCACCGGCGATGACGAACTCGGACATGCTAAGCACACCCTTCTTCTTGAAAGCCAACACGGTCCGGGAGTCGGTGACCCTCTCCTCCGTCCCTTTGAATAGCTCATGAAAGCCTCTGAGTGAGAACCAGTTTTCTTCTTCTTCCCTCTTCCACCACCACCATGTTGGATGTGGTCCCTATTGGTGCCTACAGCGAGGCTGCCGGCAAGGCCTACCCCAACTATGATGCAATTGATGAAGAGGGTGACGTTCGTGTTGTGGTCGGAGACGCGGAAGGGCTGGGGGCAGGACTAGCGGACGAAACCGATGTCGATGAGGGGGAAGAGTTCATGTAGCTGATGGAAAATTAGGTCAAAGAGAGGGAGAAGAGAGAGTGTTTGTACACTAATGGACACTAATATAGAAATTCACGTAAAGGCGCCAAAATAAAAATAAACAGCGGGAGACTAAAATTTTAGATGACACTATCAATGTGTTATTTTTTGGTATAGTCAAATCTTGTTACAATTTAAATAGTAATGTCAAAATAGTATCAAAATTAGGATATATTTTTTATTTAACTTTTTTAAAATTATTTAAAATTTTTGTTACAAGAAATAAATTTCTTCTTTGTGACTAATACTTTTGTGTGACGTACAATTATTTGGTAACTAAAAGAAATTTTTAAGTGACAAGAATAAAATTTTAATCTTGTGGCTAATACTTTCATGTGGCAATAATATTTTCTTGTAACTACAAAAAAAAATTTTAGTGACAACTATTTCCCTTATCACACATAACTTGTCTCTAAAATCATAATTTTATTTCACTGACCACATTAAGTGACGACCAATAAAAACATGATCACTAAATATTTTAATTATGTGACGAAAAATAACAGTTGTCACATAATCAAATTATGAGTGACAATAAAAAAATTTTGTCACAAAAATATCCCTTTCAGTGACAAATTTTACACTTGTCACAAATTACTTGTCACGAAAATCCGAATTTCTTGTAGTGCCATAACTGAAAAGGCGGTTAGGGTTTCCACCCTCTCTCTATATACTCTCTTCTGGCCTCCTTTGTGAGGTACTTCGAATTTTATAAGTCAAAAAAAAAAGAGAGAGGGAGCTGCTGCCGCCATTGCAAGTCCATCCGAGGAGTCAGAACAGAGGTGACTTCGAGCGTTCCACAAGTTCTTCAACTTGCTGGTTCCTGGAAGCAATTCGTGTGGGGCGAATCTTGCTTTGAGCAACGGTATTTTGACGCCCCAGCAACTTTTCTTCATCTCATCTTTTTCTATATTATTGTAACTCGTTCTGTCCCAATTGCAACACGTTTGCAAGGAAGAACGAGAGATCTTCTCTTCTCTATTTTCCTCCTTCATTTTGTAATCTGGCTATTTAGTTTTTTGCATCATCGTAGATCTTGAGTTTGATCACTGCAAAGTTTTTATGTGACATCTCAGATCTCGATTGTATCAGTTTTTCATCTTTGGTCAAGCCCCGGGACTAACAATCTCAAAGCAAGATCCTTGTAGATGGAAAAGAATAATGCTTCGCTCATTCAATCGGACTACTGTAAGTTGGAAAAGTTCGGTGGAGAGCATTATCAAGTCTGGAAGAGGAAGGTTTATCTAACTCTTCAACTCAAAGACGTTGATCATGTACTGTTGGAGGAAGAACCTTCTGTTCCAGACACTGGGTCTACTGCCGCAATCAATGCGGCTACCAAACTCCAGGCCAAATGGAGAAGGGAAATAGCATCTGCAGGCTTCTCATCTTGAATGCTATGGAGGATTCCCTGGCAGAATCCTACTCGAAGAAGGAATTTGCCAAAGACATATGGGAGTCTGTGGAAAAACTGTATGAAGAAGACAGGAACAGGAGCAAGATGTTTGTGGTTGAAAAATATCACAAATTGCTCTTTGAGGACGAGAAGTCCAGGTTGCCACAGGTGAAGAAATTTCTGAAGCTGCGTCAGAAAGTGGAAGACGAAGAGATGCCCCTTCCCGACAAGTTTGTCGTTGGAGGGATCGTCTCAAAACTTCCTGCTGGATGGAGTACCTTCTATTCAAGGATGCTCAGAAAGAAGCTAGACATTAGCTTGGGAGATCTACTTCAAGAGATCCATGTTGAGGACAAGATGCGTTCCCAACAGAAGATGGACACTCTGTCCAAACAGTTGGCTAAGGCCAATCTAGTGCAGACGAGAGATCCCAAGAAGAAGCAGGCGGCTTCTCACAAGAAGAAGGACTTCACCAATCTAAAAGTGAAGGGTCGTTCATTCAAGCAACAGAAGTCCAAGTCCCAAGTGACTTATTTCAATTGTGGCAAGAAAGGCCACTACAAGAGTGAATGCAGATCCAAGCCTAAACAATCAGAGAAAGGTGAGCCTAGTAAGGTTTTATTGGTGTCTAACATTATTGCTATGATCGCACAGGTCACAACTGTGGGGGTTGACTCTGACTGGTGGATAGACACTGGTGCGACTTGCCATGTCTATTCTGGCAAGGAATGGTTCGTCACGTACCAGCCGATATCTGAGAAGGTTGTCATGGCGAACCAGGCCCAAGCTGAAGTTCTGGGGATCGAGACTGTGGAGCTGAAACTCACTTCTGGGAACACTCTGACGCTTCAAGGTGTGAAGCATGTTCCGGTGATTGCCAAGAACCTGATCTCTGGGAGCCTGCTCTGCAACGCAGGCTTAAGGATGGACATCAATGCTGGTCAGATGGTGACGTCCAAGAAGGGAACATACTTCGGAAAGGCTTATCAAACCGAAGAAATGTTTAAAATTCAGCTTGTCAACCAGTTTGATGACATTAATGCAGTTGTATTTTCTGATTATTCTTTTGAGTTGTGGCATAATAGACTAGGACATGTTCATTGTAAAAGAATTAACAAAATGTCTAGTCTAGGACTTATCTCCAAATGTGGGGGTAAGGTGGAGAAGTGTGAAGTATGTGCTCAGACGAAGATCACAAGGAAATCCTTTCATCGGGTCAATCGAAGCACAGATCTTCTGGAGTTAGTACACTCCGATATTTGTAACTTTAAACATTTCTCCACGAAGGCCGGGATAAAGTATTTTATAACCTTCATCGATGACTTCTTAAAATACGTGTTCGTCTACTTGCTCAAGACTAAAGACGAAGCTTTCGAGAAGTTCAGAGAGTTCAGGGCCGAAGCTGAACGGCAGACAGGACAACAACTCAAGAGGTTGAGAAGTGATCGAGGTGGGGAGTACAGGTCTCATGACTTCGCATCGTTCTGCAAAGAACATGGAATCATATGCGAGACTACTGCTCCATATTCTCTTCAATCCAACGGAGTAGCAGAGAGGAAGAACCGAACATTAATAGAAATGATGAATTCAATGCTGCTTACTGCAGGTCTTCCAAAATACTATTGGGGAGAAGCTGCATTAACGGCCACTTTTATTCTCAATAGAGTGCCATATGCAACTTCGGACGTAACTCCTCATGAACTCTGGTTCAAAGTCAGACCAAACTTGAATGTCACTCGAGTGTGGGGGTATCTGGCGTATGTGAAGCTTCCAGATCTGAAGATTCAGAAGCTGGGGACAAGGACTACGAAGGTGATCTTCTTGGGGTATGCCGAGAAGAGTAATGCTCGGAGATTTTTTGATATTGAGTCAAATCATATCATCGAATCTTGCGATGCTGAATACTTTGAAAATAAGTTTGCAAAAGACAAAAACATTGTTCTTTCGGACATTCCGGAAAATAATGTAGGTACAAATGAGACTGAAATCTCATATGGGTCAGTAGTCCAAGAAGAAGCTGTTGTTGATGAAACAACACTTGTACCAGAACTCGCAGAGCCGTCAGCAAAGCGAGCGAGGAGACCTAAAGACTTCGGAGATGACTTTGTCACCTATCATGTGGAAGCAGATCCGCTTACCTATGATGAGGCGATGAAGACCAGAGATGCTATCTTTTGGAAGGAGGCAGTGAATGACGAGTTCGACTCTATCACCTCCAATAACACATGGGTGTTGGTAGATCTACCTGAAGGAGAAAAGCCCATCGGATGTAAATGGATCTTCAAGAAGAAGATGAAGGCAGATAGAACTATTGACAAGTTCAAGGCCAGGCTGGTAGCCAAGGGATTTTCTCAGAAACAGGGGATAGACTACTTTGACACATACGCTCCAGTAGCTCGGATGACCACCATCAGGATGTTAATCGCTCTAGCTGCCATATATAAGTTGGTGATACATCAGATGGATGTAAAGATAGCATTCCTGAATGGGGAGCTGACCAAAGAGATTTAAATACAACAGCCAGATGGATTTGTCGTCAAAGGTCTTGAAGACAAAGTCTGCAAGTTGGTGAAATCATTGTATGGTTTGAAGCAAGCTCCCAAGATGTGGCATGAGAAGTTTGACAAAGTTATTAGGTCGAACGGCTACAGAGTCAACGAGACGGACAAATATGTTTACACAAAGTTCGCTGATGGAAAAGGAGTCATTATTTGTCTGTACGTGGACGATATGCTAATCCTAGGGACGGATATAGGCTGTGTCACGGAGACAAAGAAGTTTCTCTCAACCAAGTTCAGTATGAAGGACTTGGGGGATGCAAATGACATCTTGGGCATAAAGATCATCCGGACAGACACTGGAGTAGCGCTGTCACAATCTCAGTACATTGAGAAGATGCTCACACGCTATGGGTATAAGGATCTTCCAGGGATCGATACGCCATACAGGTGTGATTAGAAGCTGAAGCCAAACTCGAGGGAAAGCGTCAGGCAGCTGGAGTATTCTAGCATTATCGGAAGTTTAATGTACGCAACCACTGCCACAAGGCCTGACATAGCTTTCGCCATGGGAATGCTGAGTCGGTTCACAAGCAACCCAGGGGTTGAGCACTGGAAAGCTGTGAAGCGGATGATGAGATATCTCAAGAAGACTCAGACATATGTACTGCACTACAATGGGTATCCGACAGTAGTGGAAGGCTTTAGTGATGCTAGCTGGTGTTCAGAGATGGAAAGTGAGAGATCCACAGGTGGATATGTCTTTTCTTTGGGTGGAGCTGCTATATTATGGAAGTCGAAGAAGCAGACTATACTCTCTTGTTCCTCCATGGAATCTGAATTCTATGCACTTGAAACTGCAGCAGATGAAGCAGAATGGCTTCAGAAGCTCATGTATGATCTTCCAGTGGTTGGAGCTCAGATACAGGCGATACCGATATACTGTGACAACCAGGCGACTGTGGCGGTGGCATCAAATGACCTCTTCAACGGAACAAAGAGGACTGTGCGGTTGAAGCACAGGGTAGTACACGACCTTATCAAAAGAGGTGTAATTGCAGTGATTGATGTTCGGAGTCAGGAGAACCTGGCAGATCCGTTCACAAAGGGCCTCAAGCGCCAGTTGGTCGATGACACATCTTGTAAAATGGGCTTGAAGGCATACTGATAGTGTGTCTTTGTAATCCTACCATAAAGTTTTATGCTATTAGTTTAAAGAGAAATCTACTAGTCATCTAACTTTTGGTTCAAAGGAGGTTCACTGACTGGGAAACTATCAGGTAATAGTGGGTACTTATTCTCTGAAACATGGATGGGATACTGTAGGTCCTAAAAAATCAAGTTGCATCAATCAACAAAGTCAAAAAATCAAGAAACCCATCATTTTGATGAATTGCGCAGACAACAGATTGCGCAGCAATCCGATTGCGCACACTGCTTTGCACAAACAACCGATTGCGCAAGCTGACGTGGCAGAAGTCATCATTACTAAATCAAATCAAATCTTTTCTGACAACTGACAGCACGAATAACAAGGAGTCTGTTCGTTTCTTGTGCCGCACAGTGCTCGAGGGCGGCTGACAGCTGGCAGCGCAAACCAATGCTGCGCAGTTTGAGTCTGCGCAAATCATGTATACGCAATTCAACTCTGCGCACTCTATCAAATGTAACTGTTAAGTTACACGTGGCATTCATGCCATCAATTGTTCATTACGTGGCAACTGTTTATGCACGATCATGCGCATTTCTATCAAATCATGCCATGTGTCCACGATAGTCGGCCCACGATCCAGTAACTATCTGCGCAAATCAATGTTGCGCAAACCAATGCTGCGCAAATCATCATGCGCAGTCCAAAATAACTGAAAGTTAGTTATTTCCAGAACTCTATAAATAGAGTTTCAAGTCTTCATTCAGGGGGATCAAGATCGGAGATCAGAAATTAGAGAGTTCAGGAGTTCTTGCCAAAGTGCTGCTGCATTCTTCCGAGACTTTTGTCTTCAACTTCCGAGGCTTTCGCCTTCAGTTTTCTTGAGTTATTTTCAACTTCAAAGGCTTCGTCTTCAAAGTTCACATCGTCCAAGGGATAAAGCAATCATCATCGAGATTGGATTCCTACAGTTGTAATTTTCCCAGAATTCTTGTAATCTTTATTACAGTTTGTATCAATAAAGTTCTATACTTTTGTTTTTGCAAACAAAATGGTGACTCTGCTGGGGACAACTTTCTCCTCCGACGAGGAAGTAGCAACTCAATGTGACGTAGCGTCTATCGGGAAGACGCAGAAGACCCTGGTTGTCAAGGTCAATCAGACAGCCTACGAGGCAATGCTCAACTCCAAGACCATTTCCCGTACTGCAGCCACTTCTGCCAAGAGCAAAGTGCGCTCAGTTTGGGTCTCCAAGACTGCTGCACAATCTGGCAGTTTTGCCACCAAAGGTGCTGCACACTCTGTTGCACAATCTGCGGGCCAGTCTGCTGCGCAAACTGCTGTGTCAATTACTGCACAGTCTGTCTCAGCAACTGCTGCACAATCTGTTGCAGTCAAGACTGCGCAATCCGTTGCAAATGTTGTGCAAGCTACTTCATATGCTGCCTTGTCAAAACAGAAGACTCCTATGACTCTGGCGCAATTGGCAGTGGCTTTTCCTGCGCAAAACAGCGTTCCAGCAACTAAAGTGCATCCTAAGCACTCTAAAGCAAGGACTCCTACTTCTGTGACCAGAACCAATGCACTCTCCACTCATGCGCAAATCACTTCTGCGCAAACCAAGGGAAACAGCCCTTTTGCTAAATTCTCTCATTCTCATAATCAAGAGAAAATATCTGATTCTCCTCTTAAACATCATGCTGTTCTAGCACAATCTACTGGGGGTAGTCCTTTGGCTATTCCTCCTCCTTCTCAGATCAAAGGAAAAGGCCCGTTGGTCTTTTCTCAAACTTCCTTGTCTCATGATTTGGAAGACAATAGAGGGAAATGCTCTTTAGTTATCCCTTCTTCTCAGAACAAAGGAAAAGGCCCTTTGGTCTTTTCTCAGTCTTCTTCGGTCTTTACTGAAGCAGATCAAATTGCAAGTGTTTCAACACCCGTCAGTACAAGATCTCCTACGAACAAAGATTCTTTTTACCTTCATAACAAAAGAACTTGCACTGATCAAAGAGGTATTCTGCCTACTCCAGTAGCAGAATTCCAAGACCTCCCAACTTTCAAAATATCCCGTTCCAAACAAGGAAAACTGTTGGTGTCTCAAACAGAAACCCCTGGGGGTGAATTTGCAGACCTACGAACATATCTTAACAGGCCAACTTCAGCAAAACGTAAACAGCCAATGCTGAAGGTTAAGCCTCAAAGACAAATCTCCAAGAACATAAATTCTGATACTTATGCCAATGAGATGAGTACTTCCTTGTATACACAGGGGACAAAACATTTGAAGAATCGGAATCATGTTCCAAATATTGTTAAAGAACATATTCCTCGAACTTTTCCCCGTTCCGGCATGGTTTCTGATCTTCGAGAACATCTCAGACAAAAACGGGATAATGTCTCAACTCCTTCAAATCAACCATCTGATCATCATTGCAATCATAAAGTCATCATCCAATGTTGTTGTCAAACAACAAAGCGATCTGTCTTCGATCGTCTGATTTTTGCTAAAACAGAACCAATGTCAGAAGAAGACGAAGTGTTGTACGCTTCTGTCAATATGGCTTCCCGAGACACCGGGGGTAGAAAGTGCTCCAAACATGGTAAGCCTCGCAGACCAAGCCAACGATATTTGGATTTACTCCAAGAATCCTCTGAAGGAGTATTTCAACATACTCGTTCCCACAGCCGAGACACAATCGGTCAAAGGAATCTTCCCCAAGGTCCTTCAGCTTATCTTCCTACTTTTCAGTCAGGAGACGAATCTTTCTCTGATTATGATGCATATAGTGAAAGCTCTGAACAAATAGTTTCGTCTACTGTGCCTAGAGAAGTGACGGCATATGTTGTTACTGATGATCCAGATGCTTCAACTTCTGTAAACCAAGAACAGCGGATTGTTGCATTGGAGGACAAATTGAAAACCATGGCTGAAATGGTCGCCAGTATGCATTCTATCATTATGGCACAACATGCTACTCCACCAACTGTACCGGCTGCTATAAACCCTGAAATTATAGCTTCATCGGTGCCTGTCAATACTGGGCTGGGGGTAGTACTTCCTCAGATGCCTCCTGTGCAAGTACAAGTTCAAAATACACCCAGTCAATCAGGTGCTGGGGGTAGTGCTTATAATGCTGTCCCTCCTCCTACCACGGCTCCTTCCTCTTCATCTGAAGATGCTAATGAAGCAGTCAAGCTTTTACGAACTCAGTTTGAAGCTTTCAAAGAGAAAGACAACCTGCAAAGGTTGGGAATCAAACAGCCATATCCCGTCGAATGGAAAGAAGTTCCATTTCCTCCCAAATACAAGATTCCAACAATCGCTCTCTTTGATGGTAGTACCTCACCAAGTCAATTCATCAATCACTTCGAGGTAATGACTGTTCAACTTCAACCAAGCGACGCTCTTCTTACCAGAGTGTTCGTCGGTTGTTTAGCCGGCGTAGCATATGACTGGTACAGAAGTTTGCCCGATGGTTGTATCACTTCTTTCTCAGGTCTCAAGCAAATCTTTCTAGAACGATTCTATGAGGGATTCAATGACATGACTATGTCAGCCCTAAATAAAATCAAACAGAAACATAACGAGACTGCAGAGAGTTTCATTGAACGTTTTCGCCGAGAAGCCCTGAAAATGCCTCCAGGGACTCCTGCTGCTGTTACTATAGATACTTGTAAGGCAAATCTCTTGCCTATTATCAGTATGTGGACAGGCTCAATTCAGTTTCAAGACTGGCCATCCTTCATTGTTAATGCCAAAGCAGCTGAAGTAAGTGCTGATAAATTCAAACAGTTGGGGGTACAAATGTCTAACCCCGATCGGGATGAACATCAAGCGTCAAGCGGTGGAAATCGCCAAAACAACCGCAAGAACAAAGAGACTCTGAACATTAATCTGAAAAGCAAAGAGTCTTTGGCTGTCAACGTAGCTCAGCCTACGTCCACTTCCACTCCTTCTGCACCACAACCGAGGGAACCTCGTCCTAAGGTAGAGTATTCTTTTGACGAGAATGACACGGCAAGTATCTTCGATTGTTTACTCAAAAGCAATAAGATCCAGCTCCCAGACCCAAAAAAACCTGATGAAGTCGGTAAGACCGATCATCCTAAGTATTGTGTTTACCACCGATTCATTGGACATCCTACTAGAGCATGTTATGTGCTCAAGGGCAAGATTCAAGAGCTTGTTAATGCTGGAGTTGTTACTCTGCAACAAGATGAAAAGACTGTCACCGCCAATATGGTTTCAGTTCAGTTCGGTAACTTTCCCCCGCAGATGATACAGCATGGTGTCATTCCTATTCCGAAAACTACTCTTGAGATTGAAAATATTCCTTCTCCACCAAATGAAGGTCTCGTTCCTTTGTCTCTAAACAATGGTGAGGTTATGTGGATTCACCCCGATCTTACTTCAGAGTTCGAGGATTCTTCTTCTTCCAAGAAGAAAAGTCGCTCCAAAGGCAAGACGAAGATTTGCAACATGGTATCTTTTGATCCCATAGTTGACGAAGAAATTCTATTAGGCACCAGATCAGGAAAGCCCTATTTGAAGGATTACCCTGAAACTCAAGAGAATCCTACTTCTTCTCCTGAACCTACCTCAGCACAACCTGCTCTAGTTGAAGAGAATCCTGCTACACCTTCACCAGTTGTGATTCCTATTCCTCCCAAGCCAGTGACTGCTGATAAAGGCAAACAACAAATCCGCTTTGATAAACCTTTGAAGAAATCGTCTCCTACAGGACTTGAGAAGCCTTACAACTTCGATATATTGGCTCAACTAGCCAATACCCCAGCAAAGTTGTCTATCTTTGAACTCTTGCGTCTTTCCAAAGAGACTCGAGAAACCCTCAGCGAAGCTCTTATGCAAGCAGAAGCTTGTCTAACCTTCCTCAAAAAGCCCGAAGCAGAATCAGTCTCTTGTAATAGTGTTCAGGAATTCATTCCGAACATAACTTTTACGCAAGATGACATGTTAATGGAAGACAACAGGCATGACCGTCCTCTTTACTATACAGGATATGTCGATTCGATGAAAGTCGATCGTATTCTGATAGATCCAGGGTCTGCTCTTAGTATCATGCCGAAGACAATGCTCGATGCTTTGAAAATTCCTGTGCATAGTCTCTCCACTACAATCACTACCATCCTTGGATTTAATCAAGGAAGGAGTGAACCTTTGGGCAAAATTTGCCTAAAACTTCAAATTGGCAATCTTCGCACAAAAGTTACATTCTACATTATTGACAATTTTGGTTGTTCTTACAACGCTCTATTGGGGAGACCATTCTTACACGAGCACAATGTTGTTCCATCAACCCTTCATCAATGTTTCAAATATGTTGATGACAAAGGCGTTGTTCGTAAAGAGGTTGCAGATCTTTATCCCTTCAAAGGTGTTGAAGCATACTGCAACGACGCTCGGATGTATAAGGATGAATTCATGAAAATCGTGTTAGCATTAGACACTGAAGAAGAACAAGAAGCGACGCCTAAAGACACTCTTATCATACCTGTCAAAGGGCGAGTTTCACATCCTCAGTCTTCTAAACCATTGGCTATTCACTTGCCAGTACAAAAGAAGTCAGTTGATGCTGATCAAGATCAAAGGGAGCTCACCTCTTCTGAGCCACTTGTTATCGATTTACGTCGTAACAAGGACAAAAAGCAGCTCACTTCTTCTGAGTCAATTGTTGTTGATCTCACTCACAACAAAGAAAAAAAGGAGCTCATTTCCTCTGAGCCACTTGTTATCGATCTCCGTCGTAACAAGCCTCCCTCACGTTCTTCTTCTCCACCTCTTGTAATTAACCTGACCAAGCCTGTTAAGGCCAAAGGTCCTGTTGTAAATACTAATGTATAAATCAATGAAAAAGCACCTATTTTCCAGTATACTGATGTTATTTATCATACTAACTACTATTTAGATATGTTAGATAGCTTCCAATCAATTACAATGGGAGTTGTGCAATCTCTTCATACAGAAGTCTTACTCGAACACTCAGATGATTCATATTTTGTTGTCTCTTCTCGAAAGAGAGGTGAAAGTCCAATAATTTTTATTAAAGGACCAGAACAAAAATTCAGTTATACGGATGACAGTAAACTTAACGACACGGGGCGTATCCAACTTCATCGTTATAGTCAACAATCAAAAGACATCATTCGGAAAATGGGTTATGATTTCAAAAGTGGCTTCAATTACGGTAAGGGTAGACGAACTCCTATCCGTACAACTGTTCCGAAAGGAAAGTCAGACATGTACTATAGCAGGACTAAGAGAGGTCTCGGATATGCTTCTCCTCCATTATTATCCCCAGCAGTTTCCGACTCCGACAGTGAAGAACGCTCTAACTCATCTGATTCCAGATCTTGGGATTCTGATACTAGCATTGGTGAAGTCCATAGGTTGGTCGTATCATCTAACATGGTCTCCGTTGAACTTCCAGAAGGCTATGACGAAGAGGTGGAAGAAAATCCTGAAACAGATCCTTGGGCTCAGCATATGGACAATCAGTGGGTACTTCGCTTTGAACAACGTGAACCACCTACTGAAGATCAATTAGCTCAAGTTGATGTAGGAGAAAGCAGCTCGCCTCGTCCAATCTTTATCAGCAAAAATCTTCCAGAGACAGACAAGGAAGAGTTGATTCTTCTTATTAAAGAATATATTGATGTCTTTGCCTGGAGTTATGAAGACATGCCGGGTTTAGATCCCAAGATTGCTACACATAAACTGAACATTTTGCCTAACGCAAAACCTGTTAAGCAGCAACAGCGACGCTTCAAACCAGAAATGATGGATGCGATCGATGATGAAGTCAAAAAGCTCATTGCTTGTGGCTTCATTCGAGAAGAACAACATCCTGATTGGGTAGCCAATGTCGTCCCAGTTCTTAAGAAAACCGGCAAAGTTCGAGTCTGTATTGACTTCCGGGATCTTAATGAAGCATGTCCAAAAGATGAATTTCCTCTTCCTATTACGGACGTCATGATCGACAATACCTGTGGGTTTGAACGAATATCTTTTATGGATGGATTCTCTGGATACAATCAAATCAAGATGCATCCTGAAGATGAAAAGCATACTTCTTTCCGCACTCCTCGTGGTGTTTATTGCTATACGGTGATGCCATTTGGTCTTAAGAATGCTGGTGCAACTTACCAACGTGCTATGAGTACTATTTTTAAAGATCATCTTCGCAAAACTGTTGAATGCTATGTTGACGATATTGCTGTCAAAAGTCGTCTAAAGGAAGATCACCTCCAAGACCTGAGAACTATCTTCAATCTCATGCGCCAACATCAACTCAAAATGAATCCCACCAAGTCGTTCTTGGGTGTCTCTAGTGGCAAATTTCTCGGCTTCGTCATTACCTCTAAGGGTATACACGTAGATCCCGAGAAGATCAAAGCCATTCAAGAGATGCGTCCTCCACGCAACTTAAAAGAGCTACGAGGATTCCAAGGTCGACTTGCATACATCAGGCGATTCATTTCGAACTTGTCTGGACGTTGCAGACCATTCACTCAACTAATGAAGAAAGGTGTATCTTTCGTTTGGACTGAAGAATGTCAACAAGCATTCGATGATATCAAGCGATATCTCATGAACCCACCAGTCTTGGTGCCACCTATTTCTGGTATTCCGTTCTTAATGTATGTCCGTGCTATGGATCATTCATTGGGTGCCTTACTTGCCCAAAAGAACAAAGAAGGTCACGAACAGGCCATTTATTATCTTAGCCGTACTATGATTGGTGCTGAACACCGTTATAGTCCAGTTGAAAAAGAATGCTTGGCTCTCATGTTTGCTGTACAAAAGACGAGGCATTATATCATTGGTCAAACTATTCATGTTATATCTCGAGTTAATCCTCTTCGGGTACTTATGAAGAAACCAAGTACACTTAATTCTCGGTTGGCTACATGGGCAATCCTGCTAGCTCAATATGACATGGTGTATGTTCCACAGAAGTCTGTCAAAGGTCAAGCGCTGGCGGACTTTTTAGCGGCTCATCCTGTACCTGAGACATCTAAGCTCTATGACGAAATTCCAGATGAAACATTGGAAGTTAATATGATTTCTGAAGAATTTCCAACCTGGCGTTTATTCTTCGACGGTGCATCAAGGATCGGACCAAATGGTGCTGTTGTGGCAGGTGTTGGAGTGGTCCTCGTTTCTCCAGATGGATCAACTATCCAAAGAGCCTACTCTCTAGATGAACCTTGTTCTAACAATGTAGCAGAGTATAATGCTCTACTTATTGGCCTTCAGTTAGCTAAACAACTGAATGTTGAATATCTTGAAGTATACGGTGATTCTAAACTGGTTGTTAATCAGGTTAGAGGAACCTATGAAGTTCGTCATCAAGACTTAGTGTCTTATCATGAAGCGGCAATCAATTTAGCTATATCATTCAAAGATTTCTTCATTGATTATGTGCGGCGAGCTTGCAATACTGAAGCAGACGCTTTAGCCAATCTTGCAGCTGTCTTAGCTATCCCTATTAAAAGACAGCAGGTGGTAGTTATCTCCAACCGAGAACTGTTCTGTATTGAAAATAATCGTAATATTGAATTCAGCAATTTTGCTGAAGTTAATGTTATCGATGATGACTGGAGAACTCCTTTTATCGACTTCGTGGTACATGACATACTCCCCGAAGATCCTAAGGAGGCTACAAGCGTTCGTCGACGATCTCTCCGATTCTATTATAATCAAACTACTAAAACTCTCTATCGGCGAACTTATGACGGTCTTCTTTTACGCTGTCTCGCTGGTGATGAAGCTAAGCAAGTACTGCGTGAAGCTCATGACGGTGTATGTGGAGCACATCAGCCTGGTCCTAAGCTACAAGATCGTATTAGACGTATGGGTTACTACTGGCCCTCTATGGTATCGGATGCCATAGAGTATGCAAGGAAATGTCGAGCTTGTCAAATCCATGCAGACTTCATTCATCAACCATCAGAATTCTTACACCCAACGGCTGCTTCCTGGCCTTTTGAAGCTTGGGGTATGGACATCATAGGGCCTATTAACCCTCCTTCTTCTAGAGGACATCGGTTCATATTGGCAATAACTGATTACTTCTCCAAGTGGGCTGAAGCTATATCACTGACTGAGGTTAAGACTAGCAATGTCATCAACTTCGTTAAACACCACGTCATATATAGATTTGGTGTACCCCGAAGAATCATCCATGACAATGGACCTCAGTTCATCAGTCAGAAGTTCACTAGATTCTGTGATGATCACCGGATTAATAATGTCGCTTCGACAGCATACAATCCTGCCGCTAATGGTTTAGCTGAAGCTTTTAACAAAACCATCATTAAACTCCTCAAGAAGTTTGTATCTACTAACAAACGGAACTGGAGCGAGAAACTTGGCGAATGTCTTTGGGCTTGTAGAACTACAGTCCGCAATCCCACAGGCTTTACACCTTTCTCTTTGGTGTATGGTTGTGAAGCTGTTTTTCCTTTAGAGCTGCAAATTCCTTCTTTAAGGATCGCTATTGCCAATGAGCTTACCACAGAAAATAATGATCTTCTTCGGCTTCAAGAGTTAGAAGCGTTGGATGAGAAGCGATTAATGGCTCAACAGCATATTGAGCTATATCAAGCCCGCATCTCAAAGACTTTCAATCGCAAAGTTAAAGTCAGAGCATTTCAACAAGGAGAACTTGTTCTAGCAGTCAGACGTCCTATGACTATGACTCATATGAGCAAAGGGAAATTCGATGCGAAATGGGAAGGTCCCTATGTTGTAAGCAAAGTCTTCTCAAATGGAGCTTATCAACTTTCAGAGCTTGATGGTCGAATTGCCATGATGCCTATCAATGGCAAATTTCTTAAGAAGTATTTTGTATAAATATAAATGCTTGTAAAATCATCAAACAGGATCAAGTTCATAAATAAAATGCAAATTTTATTTCATTAAATGATAGTACATAATATTAAAGGTCATTATCATCTTTCTTTACATTGGGACGAGGGCCACTGCCGTCCTTTTCGAAGACATGATCAGCAAAAGAGCTAAAAACCTCCTTGCTGGAACCCACGAGGAATTTGCAGGCGGCCATCCTCATGGCTTCTTCTTCTTCAGTCCTTCCTGGTTCGAGCAGGAAGTCCAAGATATCCTGTGGCGGCTGGGGCGCAGACGGACCTTCGCCCGCTTCTGCCTCCTTCGGCTGGATTGGATCGGCAGGGCGCTCTTCAGTGCTCTTCTCAACCTTCGGGGCGATCTCGGCCTTCTTAGATGCTTCTCCGGACGACATTTTTATGTTAAAAAGCAGAAGTGTTCATTCCTGTCAGATTTCTGCTATATTTATAGACAGAAGTTCTTCAAATAACGAAGTGACGGTTCATCCGTTCATTTATCACATTCATCAGACGGTTCATCCGTTCATTAATGCCTGACGGTTCATCCGTTCATTTATCACATTCATCAGACGGTTCATCCGTTCATTAATACCCGACGGTTCATCCGTTCATTTATCATATTCATTTGACGGGTTCATCCGTTCATTTATCATATTCAACCGACGGTTCATCCGTTCATTACTATCACCTGACGGTTCACCCGTTCATTTCACCTGATGGTTTATCCATTCATTTCCATTTAATGGCTTACCCATTCATCACCACTTGACGGTTCACCCGTTCATTGTCATTCATCATTTGACGGTCTTCCCGTTCATTCATTTCACAAACATTGACGGTTCATCATCGTTCATTATCTATATCAGCAACTGGTTGTTTTCGACTAAGTTGTCAAGTCGAAGTAATAATATTCAATATATTCTGCCATGTCCATATTACTTCTGAGCAGATATAATGAATATAATTATTTTCTACAAAATTATCAAAAAAATATATCATGTCTTGCACCTCTGAATATATTTTCTATCTCTATTATTTTTATCTAATAAGATATGCAATAAATAATGGAGCCACAACAAAAACAATGTCTTTTATTTATGGAAATATGAGACATTACAAAAATGCTTCCATAGCAGCAAAAACAAAGATAAAAAAAAAAAAAAAAAAAGTTCTAATCAAGAAGGAGGAATAATTAAATTGTCGATTTGCTGCTTCAATGTCCGCAGCTCTTCTTCATGTGTTGATTCTACTATTTTTCTTGCTTCCTCCATCCCATTTTCTTCATCAAAGATAGGCATATCTACTGTCCTGCGGGTAATTTCAGCACTATGAGTCTCATCATACTCATTTTTCTCCTGAATTAGGGTATTGAGTTGTTCAATCATAAATTGTTGATTGGCAGTTTCTTCTTCAAATTCCTTCTGAAGGCGAATAATTTCCGCTTTCAATTCAGCAAGCTCTGTCCTTTGTTCTCAGCTGCCAAAGTAACTGATTCTATCTTTGAGTTGAATTCAGCTGACTTTGCAGAATGAGCTTCTAAAAGGTTCTGAAGGTTTATCCTTTCCATATCAGCTTCTTGGGCTAGTCGTTCATATTCAGCTTGCACCAGAGAGTCTATATTCTTCTTCTTGAGCTCTTTATATTTCCTTATGGATACTTCCAACTCATCTAATATATGTTCAAGAAGAACGGCTTGGGCTTCGTCTCCTTGGCCTCTTATGGCTTTTATCAGGAAAGAAGTGGGGTCCCTAACCATAATGAAGTTAGCTCCTTCCTTCTCTATCATTTTACGGACAAGAGATCCCAATGACTCAAAGAAACATCTGGTAAAAGATTGGACAACTTGCTGATTGATGGCTATGGTTCCAGGAGTCGAAGCTACCCCTGTTGAGGATGGAGTATTCGGTTGCTCAAACCTTTGCTGCTGAATGATGGGCTCTTTAAATAAAGGAGCCAAAGTAGAGCTGGTTGCTCCTCCTGCTTGTTCTTCTGCAAAAAGTAAAATTATTATTTTACTAATTTGCCAATAAATAAAAAGATCAAATAAAAAAAAACAGTCTTACCTTGATTTGATCTATCAACAACTGCATCTCCTGCTGGAATAGACTCCCGTTGAAAGGAAGTAGCTTCAATTGCGACAGCTTGGCTGCTGCCCGCTTCAGAGCCGCAAGATAAGTGATGGCTACTACTAACAACCACCGTCGGAATAGGCACCATTGCCAGGTCCATCGGAGGTGTTGGTAGAGTATCAAGATCTGCAAGAACTACAAATGAAGATATTAGATATCAATCTATTTTAAAGAAAGAAGATTGTTAAATCTCGTTTTATATACCTTGGGGTTCGGTGGCGGGATTTTCTTCCTGAACATCTTCACCAGCCGCTTCTTCAGGAGATAGTTCTATCTCGATGTCTTCATCTGGGTTAACAACCTTTTCTACGGACGCCTCTACTTCAATATCCTTTTTAGGATCAGAAGCATCATCGGCGGTATCAAGAGATATGTGTTCTTCGTTGTCCCCTTCAGGATTCTGTATATACTCATCAACATTTCCAGATGAAGAGCTTTCTTCTTCCTTATCTTCTTCTTCTTCTTGGGCTGCATTCCCACTGTCAGTTGCGGTTAGATCCTCCTGCAGGCTATAACAATCGGCCAAAGCTGCTATCATTTCATGCTCTTCTTCTTCACGAAGAGTCTTAGGAGTAGGAGGAAGCTGAGTTGTTTCCGCGACGGGTGAAAGAGGTCGTGTAATATTTTGCTCATCTTCAATGATGTTTTCTCTGAATGTTTCAACTTCAGTTCTGGGGTCAAGATCTCCCCTCTGTTCAGTTTCTTCAAGGGTTTTACTCCCTGATTCAGAAACAGGGGTGGGAGATGGCATTATAAATCCTGCTGCAGCATCTACTGAAGTCAGGAGTTGTTTGGAAGAAGAGGCTTCTAAATTTCTTCTGGTAACCAACTTCTTTTTCTTTCTGTGTAGAGGTCTATCGGGACTCTCTACATTTATTGGTGCTATTTGCTTCTGTACAGAAGTTGGTGTTGTAGCAACTTCCTGAGTTGTCTCGGCTAGCTGCCGAGATTGGGATCTTGTAGTCACTTTATCAGAAGAATGCTCCAAGACCAATTTCTTCTTTGCTGCAGGAGCAGGAGGCTCCTCTCTTCTTCTTTTCTTGGCAGGAGACTTTCCCACTCTTAGAGAGATCCGCATTGCTGCGTTTATCTCTTGTTGGAACATCATTTCTCTTGGAGTTTCTAAGGGTTCATCCGCCGGTTCGTTTGCCTCATCATTGGCAGGGATTGATAAAGCTATCCTCCCTTTCCTCAATCTTATCGCAGAAGCAAAACTATCGGCGAGGTTAAAGTTCTCGGCAAAAGTATTTGCAGATGTGTAGAATACCGAGTATGTAAAGAGCATCCGAGGCCCTTGAGGAGTGCTCTTTGGTGGCATAGAGAAGGTAGCCTTTGTGTCACGGGCATTGTAGTAGGCCCAAGCTCGGGCCCCGTCAATCAAGAAGCCCTTGCCCTGAAGGCAGGTGATTGCGTTCCCTACGTGGAACTGATCATACCCAAATTGTCTAGCAAAACGGCTAGGGAGGTATGGTTCCAAAAAGCATTCTTCTTCAAAGCGGTATACTAAATGAGATGGTCGAATTGTCTTCAACCATTCAAAGGCCACACGGTTTAAGGGCTGCAGTTTTGAATCTACCATGTTGGGTGGCATTTGGTCATGACCGGCCGGGAGAGGGGCACAACAGAAGTTCCATCCTCTGTTCAAATTTAAAATAAATCTGCACTCACTCAGAGAGGTGTACTTCCATTTACCCTGAGAATATCTGCGCAAGAAGCTGCCATCTACTGGTCCCATACCAGGGTCCATTAAAGTTGGATAGTGGAGGAGTAACCATCCAAAGAGATAAGTGTACGGCATTTCGAGACGGGGGAATTCTTTCTCTCCCTTTGCCTTTAGCATCGAGTCAACATACAAGCGAAGACTCGCATTCAATCTGCAGGTCATTGCCGATAACAAGTCAACCTTATAACCGAAGACTAGCTTGACGGCAGCAAAAAGTACACCACGATGAAAACGGTCCACTGCACTAGATCCCGGGACCACGAATCGTCTGAGCCAGTGTGTCAGAAACCCTGCTAACTGGGCTTCTTTGGACATGGGTCTGTAACCCATTCTCAAAAAAACTTTCCAAAATGTCACCTTTCTTTAAAGGTGGACATTGATAATCATCCTTCATTTCCTTATCATAATGTTTATTTTCTTCCATCATCTTCATGACTTCCGTGTTAATCAGGGGTTTGAAAAAATGAGGGTAACATTTGTCATTTTCCTTGGTTTTCTTCTCTTCAATATGATTTAGGAATAAATATGGCAACCACTTCGAAGAATAGCAAGTGTTGGCCGTAGCACTCTTATAGTACAAAGAGCAAATTTTGTAATGGCATAGCAGTTCTTCAAACACTGCTACCATTTCTGCATTTTCTTTTCTGAGTTTCTCTAACTCGTCATTTGTGGGAACAAACTCCTCATATGGAGCATCCGCCATGGGCAAGTATGAGATGTATTTCATCTCGTGGAGTGCAAACCCCATCTCTCCACCCGGGGTCATGAAGGTTCCTGTTCTGTAATTGTATCGCTCAGCCAAGGCCAAAAACATTTGAGGGTTAGGAGCAAACCCGTATACAGTGGCATGTACTGCTTGAAACAGGTTAATTTGTTGAAGTTTATCTTGGAAGGTTGTCAGAACCCAATTTGCAATGCAATTCCATCGTTTGTAATCTGGATTCACTAATCCAGTCATCCTGATATCCTGTTCAGGGTATCTTCCTTCTTCCTTCGCAAATTCATTTGCGAATATAGGGGTTCTGACGGGCATCAGCATAGATGAGTTTTCCGGTGGGATGCAGCTGGGTCTTAAACCTCTCAACATAACACTGTATCTGTCAGAAGAGCTGTAAAACATATCTTTCCCGTTAACCTTCTTTACAAAGATCTTCCCTGCACGAGCATCCTGGAGAAGGGTGATGTTCCAATCCATTTTCCTTGGGTAGCTCGCATGAGCGTACCGTGACAAAGGAAGGCATCGAGCAATTTTAGGAATGAAGAATGATCTGTCTTCCCGGTGGACTACCATCTCCTCCATCATTGGCCTAGGCTGGGAGACTTTTTCAAAGGCATCACCAAACAAGAATAAGGGTTTCTTGTGGATAACAGCATCTGCTGATTCCAGAGGCTGTCCATTCATCAGACACATTAAAGTTTCGTTGTCCTGAGAAATTAATATTGCCTGACGAGAAGTCGGCAGATCGTATTGAGGATAATGGACGTGAGACAAATCTTCTTTATATTCAGATTCAGACAAAGTTCCCACAAAATGTTCATAGTTTGGATCTTCATTGGTTTCAACTGCATCAAAGACAGATAAAGATCAGTACAAATCAAAAAACTCTATTTTTTTAGACAAGCAAAACAGAAGAGTACACAATCCTCAGATTGCGCTAACATGGATTGCGCAAGATTAGTTTGCGCATCATAATAGGGTGCGTAAACCAATCGATTGCGCTGACATTCAGCGCAAATCAATTGATTGCGCTGACTTTCTGTCAGCGCAATTCGATAGATTGCGCAGGATTACAGTTTTCATAAAAATGAAGACTGACTATTTATGCAACCAAAAATCCTAAAAAGGATGGCGCAAGATGAACTCATCTCTAAAAAGAAATGAGTTTCGAAGATCAAAGGAAGTCAAAACACCCTAAAAAGGGTTTTCGATCGGTTAAACAACCTCTCAGAGCGGGCAGCACAGCTTCGTGACGAGAGGCTCGTCGCGCAGTCCTGGATGAAGACTCGGCCGGAGCTTTGCCTTTCGCGGCGGCGGCGGCGGTGGAGGATCGTCGGGGGGCCATTGTTTGTCGAAGAAGGAGGACAGCAAGGGTTCGGGGGAATTTCTCTCAAAAGATCAACGGATGCAAAGTAAAAATGAAAGTGAAAAGAGGCTATTTATAGCTTTCGAAATACGAAACGGCTGCCATGTATTGCGCCTGAAATTGGGGGCACTTCGCTTTGCGCAGACAGCTCATCATCATGCGCAACTTGATTCAAAAATGCAAAAATTCAAAGTATTTCGAAACTTTGAATCAAATCAACTTTCGAAAACTTTGAAGGGGGTCTTGTAGGTCCTAAAAAATCAAGTTGCATCAATCAACAAAGTCAAGAAATCAAGAAACCCATCATTTTGATGAATTGCGCAGACAACAGATTGCGCAGCAATCCGATTGCGCACACTGCTTTGCGCAAACAACCGATTGTGCAAGCTGACGTGGCAGAAGTCATCATTACTAAATCAAATCAAATCTTTTCTGACAACTGACAGCACGAATAACAAGGAGTCTGTTCGTTTCTTGCGCCGCACAGTGCTCGAGGGCGGCTGACAGCTGGCAGCGCAAACCAATGCTGCGCAGTTTGAGTCTGCGCAAATCATGTATGCGCAATTCAACTCTGCGCACTCTATCAAATGTAACTGTTAAGTTACACGTGGCATTCATGCCATCAATTGTTCATTACGTGGCAACTGTTTATGCACGATCATGCGCATTTCTATCAAATCATGCCATGTGTCCACGATAGTCGGCCCACGATCCAGTAACTATCTGCGCAAATCAATGTTGCGCAAACCAATGCTGCGCAAATCATCATGCGCAGTCCAAAATAACTGAAAGTTAGTTATTTCCAGAACTCTATAAATAGAGTTTCAAGTCTTCATTCAGGGGGATCAAGATCGGAGATCAGAAATTAGAGAGTTCAGGAGTTCTTGCCAAAGTGCTGCTGCATTCTTCCGAGACTTTTGTCTTCAACTTCCGAGGCTTTCGCCTTCAGTTTTCTTGAGTTGTTTTCAACTTCAAAGGCTTCGTCTTCAAAGTTCACATCGTCCAAGGGATAAAGCAATCATCATCGAGATTGGATTCCTACAGTTGTAATTTTCCCAGAATTCTTGTAATCTTTATTACAGTTTGTATCAATAAAGTTCTATACTTTTGTTTTTGCAAACAGATACGGACCCATAACCACTGTTGTCTACTATGTATTTTCTGCAGAAAAAATAGATCTTGTGGAAGGTTGGCTTAAACGCCTTAATGAGTTCTCAAGCAGAGTGAATGCCTGGTGTGCTTTACAGGAAGCACGGTAGAGCAGCACTACAAGGAGTGAAACTCCATGCTATAGTGGGGTGACTCCACCATGAGGTTCCCAGGTCTGGGGTAATGCCTCGGCTTTGCAAGCCAAGTCATAGCGGCGTAGCACCGCAAATAGGCAGGTAGCCTAATGCTGTATGACGTAATTAAAGAGTTGTAGACAGCACTACAAAGGGGAGGATGGCCCCATGTTACAGTGTCACGACACCACGATGAGGTACCCAGGTAGGGGTAAAGCCTCGGCCTTGCAAGCCATGTCGTTGCGGCGTAACACCGCAAGGAAGCCTTAGGCTTCATGCTGAGTAGATTGGCACTACAAAGAGGCTGAGACCTCATGCTACAGTAGTATGACACTACGATGAGGTTCCCAGGTAGGGGTAATGCCTCGGCTTCAGGCCATGTCATAGCGGCGTAGCATCGCAAGGAAGCGCAAGGCTTCATGCCATGTCTCTTTAATAAAGAACTCACCTATAGTGTATGGAAAGAGATATCAGGCTGTCTCTTGAGGGTAAATTTGTAGATGCCCAAAATTATACCCTGAAACCAGGCTAGCACAGGGCCTTTAATGTGCAGCCAGAAGCACACGTAACTACACTTTGTGAGTGGGAAGAATTACAATTATGGTGCAGAATTCAAGGCGTAGTCCGTTCTTGTATCACATTGTTATTTAACCCATGCGGGAAGATTCAAGTCGTCAGCGACATCTATCCTAATACAAAATGGACAGTTACTGTGGGGAACGCTCAACCCTGGACACATATATATGTTGTGATATGTGGGGGATTGTTGGTGCTTTCTTTACATGGAGAGAGCTTGCTCTTAACATGTCTTGTAAAAGTTTAGTCCCACATCGGAAATGCACCATGAGTTATCTCAACATATATACTTGGTTGTGTTATTGAGAGATGCACATAGGGTGATGACCCTAAGGAGGGAACCATGTGGGTGATTTTACTAGGAGGTAAGAATAAGGCTCCAAGGATAAAGCATTAATGCTTTTGTCATTCTCTTGGATTAATTCCATTTGGAGCTAAGCCCCAAAGGGGCTTAGCGACTCGGACTCGGGCTCGGACTCGGACTCGGGCTCATGGGCTCATGGACTCGCACCAGGCTGACTGTGCAGACTACAAGTCAGTTATGGAAAGATTGATTCAATGCGATTAATTCAGATCCACTTTTTTGTGGGATTTAATTCAATCTTTCCATAAGTTTGAATTAATTTTGTTGCCATCTTTGTGGGATTTAATTCAATCTTTCCATAAGATTTGAATTAATTTCGTTGCTATCTTTGTGGGAATTGAATTAATTTTGTTGCCATCTTTGTGGAATTTGATTCAATCTTTCCATAAGATTTGAATTAATTTCGTTGCCATCTTTGTGGGACTTAATTCAATCTTTCCATAAGATTTGAATTAATTTCATTGCTATCTTTATGGGATTTAATTCAATCTTTCCATAACTGAAAAGGCGGTTAGGGTTTCCACCCTCTCTCTATATATACTCTCTTCTGGCCTTCTTTGTGAGGTACTTCAAATTTTATAAGTCAAAAAAGAAAGAAAGAGGGAGCTGCTGCCGCCATTGTAAGTCCATCCGAGGAGTCAGAACAGAGGTGACTTCGAGCGTTCCACAAGTTCTTCAACTTGCTGGTTCTTGGAAGCAATTCGTGTGGGGCGAATCTTGCTTTGAGCAACGGTATTTTGACACCCCAGCAACTTTTCTTTATCTCATCTTTTTCTACATTATTGTAACTCGTTCTGTCCCAATTGCAACACGTTTGCAAGAAAGAACGAGAGATCTTCTCTTCTCTATTTCCCTCCTTCATTTTGTAATCTGGCTATTTAGTTTTTTGCATCATCGTAGATCTTGAGTTTGATCACTGCAAAGTTTTTGTGTGACATCTCAGATCTCGATTTCATCAGTTTTCCATCTTTGGTCAAGCCTCGGGACTAACAAGTGATCCCCCTTCAGTAGATTTCGACAGGGCAGTGATGTAGTGCCCTTCTTCATCTTTCAAAATAGCTGCTGCAGCCATCTTTCCATCAATGAACGCCTCATCGTAGTTAATTTTTAGTTTGTTTCCACTAGCAGGGAGCCAAGATGATGCTCGAACGACATCGATTGGTGTGGCTTCACTGGAAATAAGCATTCGATTATAGTGATTATATGTTTCCTGCAGAGATGTTGCTTCTCGGGTGATCCATTTGATGTTGATCTTCGAATTCTCAAAGATATACTTGTTCCTAGCCTTCCATATAGACCACAGAAGGTAGAAGCAAGGAGTCAGGATCTCCCTATCTCCTTTCTTAAGCAATTCAGAAATGAGCGAGGAGACAGTTGAATGGGAATGGATAAGCCTCGAGATGGAAGCAGGTTCATTGCCATGCCAAGCAGTACCTGTTATAGAACAATGAAGTAGCAAATGGTCAGTTGTTTCTTCACATACCTGGCAGAGAGGACATATTACGTCAATGTAGTTGAGCCTTCTATGTATATTGGATTTTATCGGTAGAGAGTTCGTTAGAGCTCTCCAAATGAATATTAGAACTTTTTCACAAATGTGATTGATCGACCAGAGCTTCTTCCATTCAGAAAAGGATGATATGTCAGTAGAATGATAATTTGTGGTAATAGCTTCATGGAGGACACGATATGCAGATTTAGTGTTAAGGATTCAATCTGAGATATGCTTCCAGTATAAGTGATCAGAGAGACAGTTTGGTGATAATGGAATTCTCAGTATAGCCTCTGCTTCATTCGGAGGGAACAAGATATAAATCAGATTCACTTTCCAGCCGCAATTTTCTTTGTTAATCAAGTCACTAACATGGACAACCCATCTTCTTACAAAAGGATAACCTGAAACTCTGTGATCTGATGTAGTAGGGACCCAAGGATCTATCCAAATATTGATTTGTGAGCCATCACCAATAGACCATATAACATTCCCTTGGAGAAACTTCTTACAGTTTAATAAACTGGACCAGACACATGAAGCAGATTGGACCAGATTTGCAGACCAAAAAGAAGATGAATGTAGGTATTTACATCTGAGCAGAGTAGCCCAAATAGAGTTGGAATCCACAAGAAACCTCCAAGCTAACTTGTGCATAAGGGAAAGATTTGTAACGTATGGATCACGAATGCCAAGTCCACCGTGAAATTTTGGTTTTGTGAAAATAGACTAAGATGTGTAATGAATTTTCTTCTTGTCAATGTCATTCCCCCACCAAAAGTCTCTCTGATGTTTGGATAAAGAGCAATAACTTTCTTTGAAATAAGGTATGACGAAAGGTAGTAAGTTGGAAGAGAAGCAAGAGTTGATTTTATGAGGATAGTGTGGCCAGCATTGGATAGACATCTCCTTTTCCAGCCAACAAGCTTGGAATTACTAGTGTTAAGGAGATCAACGAATGTATGGGTTCTCATTTTTTAAAGTAAAATCCTGTCCCCAAGATATTTCTCTGTAGAGACCATAGGTTTAACCCCCAGAATATTTTGATACAGTTGACACATATATAGATCAGTCTTCTTGGAAAAGAATATGGATGATTTTTCAAAATTAATTCTTTGTCTAGGCTACTGTTCGAATGTTTGGATAATGAGTTTGGCTTGCAGAATGTTGTGAAGAGAGCATTTTCCAAATAGAATAATGTCATCAGCAAAGGCTAGATGAAAAAATGATATAGGACATCTATTAAGCCGAACACTATCATAAAATAAATTCCTCTCCATAAGGAGAATAAATGTTGATAAAATTTCCATACTCATGATGAACATGTATGGTGAGAGTGGGCAACCCTGTCGAATTCCACAGCTTGGTATGAAAATTTTGGTAGGACTACCATTTACAAGAACTGCAAAAGATGATGTACTGATACAATTCATAATGAGCTCATGAGTTTTATCTCTGAAACCAAATCCATGAAGAGCTTGACTAATGATACCCCAGTCTAGCCTATCATAGGCCTTAGACATGTCCAATTTGAGGGCAAATGAACTATTTGTAGGATTGAATTTTGATATGGAGTGGAAGAGCTCTTGAGCAATGATCACATTGTCTCCTATATGTCTACCAAGGACAAACGCATTTTGTAGTGGACTGATGAGGTGTTGGAGAAAGGGACAAAGTCTATTTGCAATAATTTTGGTGATAACTTTGTATAGGACATTGCAAAGGGATATTGGTCAAAAATCATTAGGAGAAGAAGGACAAGGAATTTTTGGTATCAAAGTAATATAGGTATGATTTAACAAGTCGGGCATAATACCAGAGAAGAAATATTTTTGAATAAGTTGTGTTACCTCGTCTCCAATTAGATCCCAATATTTCTGAAAGAATAAAGCATGATAACCATCAGGATCAGGGGCTTTGTAAGGACCCATACACATGATAATCGACTTTATCTCTTGTGCATCAGGAACATAGTAAATAATCTCATTATCCGATCTAGAAATCTTGTTAAGTTCTGACAAGATATGGGTTGGAACTGGATGAGTAGCTGCCTTCTCAAATTGAGCCTTGAAGTGTGATTCTAATTCAAAAGCAATCTCTTCCTGAATATAGACAATATCCCCATTATCCTTTCTAATCTTATGAATTTTGTTTCTGTGGTGCTTGGTAGTAGCAGATAGATGGAAAAATCTGGTATTCTTATCCCCCTCACGAAGCCAAGAAATATTTGATCTTTGTTTCCAATAAAGGTCCTTCTGTAGAAGAATTTTGTTGAGCAGTATTTGATTTTACGTTCTTTATCAAAATTTGCATCTGTGGGAGGGAGGCTTTGTAAGGATGCAAGCTTTCCTTCACAGTCTTTGATATCCCTATCAAGAGCACCAAGACGAGCTTTCCCCCAGGAATGTAATTTAGGTAATAGAGTTCGTAATTTAGGAATAAAATCCTTAACAGTTATTTGACCCCAAATATCAAAAATAACCTGCTTAAAGTCAGGCTCCTGAGTCCAAGCAGCCTCAAATCTTATAGGACGCCTTCTCCTAATTGATGATGGTTCCAATAACAAGAGGATCGGATTATGGTCACTATTAATGCAAGGAATGTGCAATATACTTGCTTTGGGATTAAGGGAGCAGCATTTGGTGTCGACAACAGCTCGATCAAGCCTCTCTACAACATTGTATTTGGGATCTCTATGATTATTCCAAGTGAAGGCAGGACCAAAATAATCAATGTCCATGGCATTGACATTGTTGAACCATTTGATAAAGTGCATGTGGTGCTGGTAATTGAATGCATTTCCTCTCCTTTTCTCTACAGCATTCAGTATCGAGTTACAATCTCCAATACAGATCTAAGGCTCTGTAATGAAGTAAATATAGCTTCCAATTGTGTCCAGAAGTTATCCCTATCTGCAACAACAGGGGGGCCATAAACAAAGAAGATGGTCCATTTTTCATCAGTACGGGGATCATGATAACCACAATGGATACAGTTATTTGTAGCAGATATAACTTCCACTGTATCCTTTGTATTCCAACAGAGAAGAAGACCTCCAGATTTGCCTTTAGAAGAGATAGACCAGTAGTGACCAAATCCAAGTTCAGTCGCAATTGAGTTAGCAACATTTGACGAGCATCTAGTCTCCGAAAGAAAGACAACACTAGGTTTAGATGCACGGAGGAATGATTTAAGTGTGCAGATTGTCAGGTCATTCCACAAACCCCGACAATTCCAAGATAGAATCATAGGTTTTGAGGCTGTTGAAGGCCAGCCGTGCCAGTAGCTATATTATCTTGTGAGTCCAACCTCTTGTTAGGTCGAATAAAATCAGGGTCATAAACTTCCTGATGAGAGCTGGATCAAACTCCTTTAGATACATTTCCTGGGGATGGAGTGGTCTGCATAGGGATAACTGTGGATGGTAGAGGTAATATGGCAGTAGGTAAAGATGGTATGGGATCAGCTAAGGATGTTGGGGAAAATATGGTAGTAGGTAAAGATGATATAGGAATTACTGGGGATGGTAGAGATGATATGGGAAATGTTGTGGATGGTGGAGATGATATGGGGATGTGAGATTGGTGTCGATGTGTTAGGGAGGATAGCAGGGAGGAGAAAGTATGAGATATGGAAGGGGATTAATTTGTGGCCCTTATTTTATTGTGACTCAGTATAGGAGAAGATAACTTATCCCTACCTTGAGGAAGAGTATCAAAAGTGGTATCAGAGATAATGGTCAATGGAGGATATTTGTCAAAACCCGAAGTAGATGATATGGATATAGGTAATTGATTGGATTTTGGATTGATAATAGTAGGTATTGCTACATGACATTGAGAACTGGGTTCATTAGGAACACATAGAATGGCAGAGGTATAGATAGGTTTAAAGCATGAGTCCATAACATGGGCAGGCAAATTGGTTATAGAGGTAAGGCCAGAAGATATTATTTTTGGTAGACTTGAGTCAACATGTAAGGTGCTAGTGACAGGAGTATTTACATGTCGAAGATGGGTACACTACAACAAAATGACCTATTAATGACGCTTGATAAGGGGATTTCATGACGGCTGATAAAGAAGCGTCATCAAAGTTCAGCAAGACTATAATCTACGACGGTTTTCTATATAAGCGTTATTGATTGTCTCTCAGTGTTACGAGCGTTATGAAAAAACACCAAATTTTAAGTCGAAAACTCGACTCTCCCGTACTTACTCCCGCACTTAAGTCGAAAAGTCTAAACCCTTCCCTTCTCCCGCACTTACTCTCTTTCTCCTTCTCTCTTTCTCCTCCCGCTCCCCAACTCCCTTCAGCCCGCTCCGGCGCTCCCGAACTCCCCTCAGCCCGCTCCCCGCTCCCGATCAACTTCCCTCAGCCCGCTCCCCGCTCCCCGCTCCCCGCGCCCCAACTCCCCTCAGCCCGCTCCCCGCTCCCCAAGGTTTGTCCTAAATTATTTCTTATTTTGTGCCCTAATTTATGCCTCGACATGATTGTCAAGGAGATGGAGGCTCGAGGGGCCAGTCTGCCCACGGACATGTGGAGGCTGCAAAAAGTACTGGAATCCAAAAGGTTCTTCTAGATCGATACCTCGAGATGCAGGTGTCTATTCCGTATCAATTTTTTTCCCGTATGGTCATATTTTGATGCAATCGAGGGTGTTGTTTGTTAATTATTTTACGTTTGCCATCTTTTCAAGGGCTCGGTTTGGCCTCTAGGGGCTGCTATGAAGTCGTGTTCAATCTTTCGGAACATTATGCTTGCCGACCCGTCATTCCTGTTCAAAGTTGGAACTGAGGTTGGTTGGGCTTCCTCGTTAACGCATTTTACATTTTCATAGAAAGTGATGATCGTGCTTGCTGACAAGAAAATGAACATTCGTCTTTAAGTTGTTATTTTGGTATCCCGTTGCAGATAATTATCGACTCTTGCTGTGCGACGTTTGCTGAAGTTCAAAAGAGGGGAAAGGATTTCTGGGCAGAGTTTGAATTGTACGCTGCAGATCTGTTGGTAGGAGTCGTTGTGAATGTTGCTTTGGTGGGTATGTTAGCACCATATGCACGCATCGGGAAACCTTTCACTTCAAAAGGTCTTTTGGGGAAGATGACTCGTGCTTATGGAGCTCTGCCCAGCAGGTAAGCAGTTCTGAGTTATTTTCTCTATCTTGCACTCCCCTGTCAGAGTGGCGGGTGATGGCATGGGATTCTAATTTGAAATGTCCAAATTATGTACTCAACTGTGTATAAGCTTGTATATGCATTCTACTTATATTTTTGCTGACTCATATATATATATAAAAAAAAAAATATATATATATATATATATATATATATATTTTCTAGTTGCTGTAAATAATTAGATGTGAAATGGACCAAAATAAACTTTAATTTACATGACTGGTGCTACACTACGATTTGTGGAACCCTCAATTAGTCGAATATGTGTATGGCCTTTATGCTAAAGCAAAATGGTGAATGATTTTGATTTTGCTTTAATTTATATGAACATATTAGCAATTATTTTTGTGTTTCAAGTTGTCAACGATGCTAAAGTTCTTGAACTGAATGGTTTTATCATTCCCGATTGAAACATTTCACTGTAGGAATTTAATTTCTAAATATATTTCTTAACCAAAACTTGAAGCAGTTGAAACTGTTATTCATGATGCAGCTTCTTCAGAATTTTTATTTCGCGTATTGCAATTATGGGGAACTGAAGAAACGTATAAACATACAACTTGTCAGCTACAAGCATAATGCTAGCAAATACAAATTCTAACGAAAGAGATTATAACCTCTCCAGGTTGCTCGCCAGACTAATACCCTATCAATTATTTGTTCGCTTCATTTTCAATTCCTATTCTCTTAGCCCATTCACATTTTTCTTTTGACATTAAAGGTTATCATGTGTTTCCTCAACTTTTATCTCTTTCAAAATTTTCCAGGTCCAGAGAAGGATGAACAAGGAAGGCCAGGTGCACTCTCTTATTTATTTGTCTCTTCTGAGTCTAAGTGGTAGATAAGTTGAAGTTTGCTGATTTTGACTGATACAAAATGCTATGTTATCATGAGGGATACTGTCAATTTCTGGATATTGATACTTGATATGAATTTTGATTGATGTCATGATTCTCTTTCACTAGAAAATTTCAAGACCGTCTTGAATAGATTGTTGATTTTTCGTTGTTTTCCTTTTCTACTTTAGATGGAGGCTAGAAGAATGTTTTGTTAGTTTATATAAGTTATACTTATACCTTCTTGCTTCTGCTTCATAGTTGGAGATACCTTTAAGTGAACTCTACTTCGTAGATTATGCACATATATCCATTTAAGTGTTTTAATATATACTATTTTAAATGTTTATGTGGAACTTCTTTATTGTTGAAGTTGGTTTCTTCCTATCTTTGAATTTCACTATGTTTGTGATATTAGTTCCAAATGGTGCATAGACACACATGCGATACCACACCATTCAAAGACGGCGACACGAATATGACATTTATTTTGGTGTGGCCTAGTTTTGGGGTGTTTGATCTGTGCCGATACATGTATGACACGAGTTATCATGGACACGGCAACCACTTTTGGAGTGTATGAACTTAATCTTAAAGAAGGTAGTGCTGCTATGCAAGAGGCATCCGTGGGGGACCAATATTATTGACAAAAGAAAACTATGGTTTTTTTCCCCTTCATTTGATTATTTGTTTAGAAGTATAACTACCATTAGTCATCTTGGTCTATATGGTAGATATGTTGTATGTTGCTTATTTTGACTGATACAAGCATGCTATTCTATCTTGAGCGATACTTTGTCAATCTTAAGAGATGCTCTGGCAATTTTTCCAGATATTGATATGATTGATATCTTGTTTTTTTTCCAGTAGAAAAATTCAGGAGTATCTTGGATAGATTGTGTATTTTTCACCACCAAGGGGGTGGTCTAGTGGTAACATTAGTAGGGGTGGTTCAAATTCCAGCATCGGATAATTAAATGGGAGGAGATTTTAGTACTAGTAGCCCAGGACAGGAAAGGGGGGAGGTTTTAGTATTAGTAGCCCAGGATAAGGATGATTATTAGTGATCGGCGTTTTGTAAAAGATTTACTTTTCGCTGTCCTACAAGACCACACATGTTATCATCATCATACCATGTCTGCTGTACAGAATGGGCTACTCTTTCCACTATATTCCACCAGTTTTTATTTTTTTTTCAGAGTTCCCTATTCGATGAATGTTTATAATCTGATTCAATCACTTGCATATATTAATTGCACAGCTTAACCTCAAATGTTGCACAGTAATAGTTCATGTAAGTCTGATTCATTTCACCAATTTATCTTTTCAAAGTTCCCTGTTCGATGAATGTTTAATTCGATCACTTGCATATATTAATTACAGAGTTTAACCTCAAATGTTGCACAGTAATAGGCATGTATTATAGTCTGATTCATTCACTTGCCTGTATTAATCACACAGTGTAACCTCAAATGTTACACAGTAATAGGCATTTCTTCCTCCAATGCAGGGTGTCTTATATGGGACAGTTGGATTCATGTGTGGTCTTGTAGGACAGGGCATTGCAACTGTGATAATGACTGCCAAACGGTATAGTACAATCTTTGACATACACACGTCCTTCATCTTATACCCATGCATGTGCAATAGTCATT
The DNA here is from genome assembly GCA_029216955.1 of Iris pallida. Classification (NCBI taxonomy): domain Eukaryota; kingdom Viridiplantae; phylum Streptophyta; class Magnoliopsida; order Asparagales; family Iridaceae; genus Iris; species Iris pallida. The sequence goes on from JANAVB010003198.1 coordinate 5,006,279, forward strand.
GTGCACTATAATATATTCTGCAATTTTTTTTCCTATTCGGGACACATGAACTTTGGCATAAATTGTTGTTGGGGTTTGCTTTTAGAATCTGTTTGCTTCTAATCGTGTACTTTTGATCTGAGGAAGAAATAGATGATGTCCGATGAGAATTCATCGAATTCGTTGCCAATTATATGGATACATGAGGGTCAAGGTAATATCCTTAACAAGATCCCCTCCCCCTGCTCTCCAATTTGCAGGGCATACCCTAACCTATTGGCCACATCCATATGTGTACCACACACCCTCTCTGACTAACTGATTACTAACATTTATACTGACACTCAACTGACACTAACTCTGATATTGGGTTACTGACCTCAAACTCATGTATTCTAACTGATACTAAAACACTAACTCACCTCACTCTTTACTTTACTCACACGCACACACAATTCCAAAAGCACAGATACATGGAGATATCAACCCCTCATCTGAACTGAAACTGGCACTTAACACTTGGACACTAAACCTCTTAGACACTTGACCGATACTTAACATTCATTCACCCATTTCCATTACTGATACGAGACACCGTAGTGTCACATGGACACAATACACTCAAGACACTGTCAAGACACTCACTAAACTATGACTGATAGTCCTACCCTCTGTTTTGTTTTTCGAACAGAAGTTAACTTCATGTATAACTTAGTTTCATTGATCTTACTATCCAATTCTCTGTAGCCTATTTCCCTTATTGCTTACACTAGGACCTTCTTAACAATTGGATACCCTTAAGTCCAACTCACCCTTTACCAAAATCAACTGATACTCTTACTTCTAACTCTGTTCTGCGCCTATACAAGATGTTACTGTAATTGGTCAGAACATGGTATCTCCCTTATTAATCTAACCTTTGTTCACTAAAGGTGTACTATATGGGAATTGAAGGTTATTTCTTGCAAGGTACAGCAGACAAGCAGTAAAGGGATAGAAGTATCTAGAGTATGCTTGACAACAACCCAGTACCTATCCCTTTACTGGAACACCCCTCTAATACGACACACATGGTGAAACACATGCCTATATATACCTGTCATTGACACTTATACCAACTTGACACACAAAGCTGCTTATGGATGAATCACTTATACATGGCCTCCTAATCTCTTACACATGTAATTCCCAAGGTTGTGCCCCAGTTCTTCGTCTGCCTCATGTGCAGAGATCTCTGATACCCTACCTGTCCAATTCGACCATTGATACTCTAAGGGTACACTAAGTTTCCTAGATTGCCTGTACCTGTCCATATGTGTATGTTGTTGACCTAAATTTGTTCCCAGGTCTTGCATACCTGTCATACTCTAACATAAAACAAATACTCACTCATTAACTGGCACTGGCTCACTGCTTGCGTAGGCCTATGGCCAAGAGCCTACAGCAGGTCAAGCTGGAGGGGGGAATGAGTCCCCTGCTGCTGCTAATGTAGCCTACTGCTTTGGCCTGGCCTGCTGCCACTTGCCCTACCTGCAGGCAATAGCCTCAAGCCTTAGCCCAACATCTGCTGCCACTTGCCTACAGCAGGTCAAGCTGGAAGGGGAGAATGAGTCCCATGCTGCTGCTAATGTAGCCTACTGCTTTGGCCTGGCCTGCTGCCACTTGCCCTACCTACAGGCAATAGCCAACATCTTTCTAATAGTTATACATATATATACACAAGATGAATCTGACAGAAACTCCACACAACAGTTTCTCACAACATATGTTGAATTGTGATCTTAATGTGTTACATATATATACTTCATTATATCACATTTATTAAACCTTGTTTTCTCTTTTGCAGGGTACATGTGCTGTGGACACAGGTCTTCATGTGACTAAGTTGTATGTTATGGTGTGGGATGTTTTCATGCGGATAGTTTTGATGTAAAGTGTACTAGCTATATTGGATACTCTATATATTTTTGAGAAGATGTATATATATGGCCTGAGAAATGTAGAATGATAGCTAAAGTGTACTCTATTTTGAGACAGTGGAATGTACCCTATTTTGAGACAATGAAATGGAGATTAATATTACATTTCAATGTTTTGTTGTGCGTTTGTTCAAAGTGGTTGTTTTCGAATTGAATTAAGCAGTGTTTGGAATGTATAACATGCAGTATAGAGCGTTATAAATGTGATACAAATGACCAATCATAACGTTTTCAAAATGTCCTGACTTCCAACCATATTACATATTCATAACGGTATTACAAAACTATCCATAACGCATTGAAAATAAAACGTAGTAGAAATTGAGTCTATTAATGACGTTTTTGGACGATTTATCTATGACGCTTTGAAAAACATTTATAACACCCGATTTAATAACGCTTGGATTAAGAAAAAAAAGCGTCATGGTTCTTAATTAATGACAGTTTTTAGCCGTCATTAAAGGGTATTTTTGTTGTAGTGGTAGTTGTAATTGAGGAAATAAAAGTGGAAGAGGTGGGCGACAATTTCGGAGGATAATGGTGGGCAGCTACATGTTGGGAACAAGGTGGGGATGGGATAGGGCTAGTAACCGCCGCCGGAGACAAGGGTTCCGACGATGCTCTGGAGATTGGTTGGTTGGTGGTCGGAGGTAATGATGAAGGATCATGTGCTTTGGGCGATAGGGAGATCTGTCGATCATCATCAGTTCGGCCAGATGGAGGAGGGAGTGGAGATGAAGGTTGATGAAGATTGGATTGGTTTTCTGAGGTTGCAGGCTTGGTGAATTTCAAAGCATGAGTAACTCGGATTGATTGATCAAGCCTTTGAGCAAGGAGGTCAGAGATATGTTTTTTTTCTGATCTTTAGTCCATGAATCATCATGCAAACTTGAGAATTCCTTGTAGGTAGCACAATTTTTGACACCATGACCCAATCTACCACAAAATAGACAAAATTTTGTAAGCCTCTCGTACCTTAGATCAACATTGCAGAAGGAATTATTCCCCATTAGAACACGGAGACTTCTGATTAGGGGGGCTGAGATATTAATTTTGATCTTCACCCGAGCAAAAAGGCTCCAATTTGAAGCTTCAGAAACTAAAATAGGCTTTACATCACCGATTCTAGCCGCCAAGGTTGAAACAAAATCAGTGGTAAGGAGATTCACAGGGAGGCCATGGAACTGAATCCAGAACTCTGTTTTGCCAAAAGTGTACTCGACAGGAAGCTTGTTGGGAAGACACCTTTCAAGAATGATGAGGTGATTATTGAATTTCCAAGGCCCATTGTCCGTAACATGATCCATATCATCCTCTTCTTCAAATTTGGCAGAGAAAGACCCATTGAAATATTCTGGCACCTTAACAATACCTTTACGTTTCCACATCTTAGAAACAGTAGTACCAACGATATGAGATGGATATTGTTTCTTGGGGAGGATTTTGAAAAATATGTAATGATGCCATTCAGCTTGAGGATTAGTAGATGAAGTGTTTGATTGTTCAGGGAAGTTGGAATCAGAGGAAGAGAACAGAGCACCAAGTTTCTCTAGGAATTCAGAAAAAGTAGAGGAATGATTAGAATCCATTACCAGGGAAGGGGTGGAGATTAGGAAGAATAGGAGGATCGAAGAAAAAAGTGATAAAGGAAGAGGGAATGACAATTAGGTTGAAGAAGAAGCAAAATTGGAGCTGAATATCCACGAAAGGAAGAAGATGGTCGCCATATTAGAAGAGGCGAAGCAGAGGGGAGGGAACAAATTCATTCTCTGTTCCCATGATGAAAGAGTAAGTTTGAGAAATTAGCATTTTAACCCTCTTCCTCTAATTATTTATGAAAAGACCATATGAGGAGAACTTCCTCTGAAGAGTATAATTCATTCCCTACAATGAATTGGAAAGATGCAAATAACCCCCTCTACTTTGATTTAATTTCTTAACTGCATAGTAGCTTTTTGATTAATCTAAGTCTTAATTCCTTTGTAGTAACTAAATATACACTATACAAGTCCAATAGGTTTTATTCGATATAAATTTAGCCATGGACTTTTAGCATAGGTTTGGTTGTTATTGATGAACCAATTAGGAATCCCTTAGAAAAGATATGATAGTTGTATATAAATAATTTATTCGTATTTAGTACCATTGAACTCCTGAATTTATATATTAGATTCTAAGATATTTTTAGGACTTGGATTTGACTTTGGATACTGAGTCTCAGCATTTTTGGACAGGCCCCCAGGCAAGTATACCTCGCCATCAGTTACAGTATTTCATGCATTATATTTCTATTTCCATTCCATTATTTTAGTTAGTTACTTTATTTCCATATTTGTTGTTAGCAGTATTCTATTTTCTCCAGATGACACTGACTTTGACATGAGATTCTTCATGCATAGTAGCTTAGTGTTCCTGTACTTACTTGTTATCATTATTATTCTGGTTGTATCACTTGTCTCGTGGTTATTTGGTACTTCTGTGATTATTCTGACATAGACTCAATTTTTCGTAGTTGCATTGGGTGGCGAGTACATTGATATTCGGCGGTTGGGCTATGTTTGTGTCTCTGTCTGTATCGCTAGTGCCTCGAGATGAGCGCTACCAATGTACTTGTGTTTTACTGGTGACTCGAGGTGAGTACTACTCGGTGAGTCTTTGCTAGCGACTCAGATGAGCGCTACGCGTGTACTTAAGTCACGAGTCGTGTCAGCCCAAGCGTGCTAGAGTTGTCTTCGATTTGCATGTACACATTGACTTGCAAGTAGTAGCAAACTTTATATTTCCTATTTTTATTTTCGCATGATTATACTGGTAGCTAGGCATGTATATTATGTATCTTGCTACGTCCCCCTGAGGACCTGGTTCCCTTCCAGGTATAGTACACCAGTTTGGATCAGGATTGATCACATGCGTTGCTTCAGCAGAGGTTTACGAGATTGATATTTAAGAGTTTCAGTAAGCTTGGACTCTCTCTTTATCTTTATCGTACTTCCTTGAGTCTATCGGCAGTGGATTTGTCTCCATAGGACTTGTCATGTATTTCTTGCTGGATATTCGACATTATCTTTACTCTTTAGCATTTATTTCAGTTGTTCTACTTAGTTTTCATATACTATATCTTGCGAATGAGATCTAGTTATCTACCATGTTATATTTTTTGTAGATTTATGAACTGGAGTTCATATTTGAAAGCTTATACGTATTTGAGTTGGGTTGGAGTCCTCTCGAATGCGTAGCTGGCCACTGCCACGTAGTTCGGTCCCATATATTTTGGGACTAGGGTGTGACATTGTCCCACTCTCCTCCTCCCACAACCATGTTCCTCCTCGCCGCCAATGCCCACGGCCACAATCCGGCCATCTTTCGTTCAGCCAAACAATCCCGCGACTGGTTCACTATCTCCAATAAACTTCCTATTTGTACCGACAAGCCCATCTCCTTCCTTTATTTTCCAAACCATCGGGATATTTTTGACGAAGCTGGTTTCGTGGATCTGGTGGAGCGGCAGGTCGATGTCTATCCCACGACCATCCAGATGTTCTATTGCAACCTGTTTGCAAGTGGCGACGGTCCGGAGTTCGAGACAAGAGTTGGCGGGGTCAAGTTCACCGTCATAGTCTCTTCCCTAGCCAACATTCTTGGCATTCTGGAGCGTCTCGACCTTCGTCCCCTTTCCTACACCATTGACCCCATCAAGCTCTCCTCAAACTACACCTTTGAGGAATTCATATTTTGCATCTGTGATTATCCCACCTCTCTGAAGCCTGATGACAAGGACTTGAGTCCTTTCTACCATGATCTCCATCGCGTCCTCTGCCACTCCATCCCCCCCAAGTCTGGCAATATGGACAACCTCACCATTGAGGAACTCATTGCCGTGTACTACCTCTTCGCCCGCGAACCATTCTTCCTCGCCAAGACGATGGTGTACTCCATGATCCGGATCCAAGAAGCCAACCATCGATCTGTCCTCTTCGGCATGTACATCACCATGATTCTGGAAGCAAACGGGGTCGATCTCACTAATTGTCCGAAGGATAAAAAGCCAACTCTTTTTGCCAAATCAAAGCCACGACCCCTCCACTCATCATCTTGAACCCTGACACTTCCTCTACTCCTCCGGCTCCGATGCCTCTATCTCCGAAGATTCGCCACTACATTGATCTTCGTTTTGATTCCTATAACCTCCTCTAGGGTTCTACTCACACTTGTGCTCAAATGCAGAAATGGAGGTCACCACGAGTACTGGATGATATCGATGGTACAAAATTCATATAAAGAAGTCTGATTCAAGTAAAAGGCCAAAAATCACCGTTTTAGGATCGAATGGGTCCAATGCATGCCCCATAAGGTACCAAAAAATGGAGATAAATTAGCTCTTGCACAAATTTATCAAATTATATATAATTTAGTTAAAATGATGCCGCAAGTCCAGTGGTAAGATTTAGAACTGTCAAAATGGGCTGGCGGAGCGGGCCAACCCACAACTCGCCAAACCCCACTATTTGGCAGGACGGGGTGGGCCAACCCACCATTTTGACGGGCCTGAAAATCTCAGCCCAGCCCAACCCGCCGGCGGGCCGCGAGCCAGGCGGGCTAGCCCGCTTCTGTAGCTTTACTTGTAGTATAGTACTTTCTAGCTTAAGAATCAACTCTTCCACAACGAAATACAATCTCAGATTCTCAATGGCAATGCAAAATTTAACCCAGGATCAAACTAAATATAGCCTAGGATCATTCACAAGTCATAACACATATATCATTCCAAATTATATATAATTTAGGTTAAAATGATGCCGCAAGTCCAGTGGTGAGATTTAGAACTGTCAAAACGGGCTGGCGGGGCGGGCCAACCCACAACTCGCCAAACCCCACTATTTGGCAGGGCGGGGTGGGCCAACCCACCATTTTGACGGGCCTGAAAATCCTAGCCCAGCCCAACCCGCCGGCGGGCCGCGAGCCAGGCGGGCTAGCCCGCTTCTGTAGCTTTACTTGTAGTATAGTACTTTCTAGCTTACGAATCAACTCTTCCACAACGAAATACAATCTCAGATTCTCAATGGCAATGCAAAATTTAACCCAGGATCAAACTAAATATACCCTAGGATCATTCATAAGTCATAACACATATATCATTCCAACTTGGCAGAATACAACAATCAAAATAACAACTTGATTACTAAAGAAGCTAAACAACAATCAAAATAACACACAACTATGATTCTATGATTACTAATTTGCTTACTGAAACAAAATCTCAAATTATATTTCATCAACCATTAGATCATCCAAATCATCTTCATTTCCTTCTTCAATATCCTCCAAAACATTGGAAGCCTCACTCGATTCGGTTGTCTTCATACTTGCATCTACATCATCTATATACAAAATACACAAAAATAGTTAAAAATAATTAAATTCAAAATCATGCAACACAAACTAAAATATAATTTAAAAACCTATAAAATAATCTTACTTACCACCACTAGATGCAAAACCATGCAACCAATTGCGAGTGCAAATAAGATCTTCAAAATTTTCAGGAACCATGCAACTTCTATACTTGGTGAGCACACGAGCACCAATAGAAAGAGTCGATTTCGATGCAACTATAGTTATTGGGATAGCCAAAACATCACATGCCATCAATGCAAGATCGAAAAATCGATTCTTCTTATCCTTCCAATATGCCAAGACATCCAAATCTTCAAAATATGAGAACTCAAGTTTTGGATCCTCCAAATAAATATCCAATTGAGACTTTCCAGCACTTGTAATAGATTGGCTTTCATAAGCCTTAATTTCCTACATTAATTAAATATGTTAATGTCATCACAAAGTCTATACATACATATACTATGACATATAAACAAATAAAAAGAAGAAGAAAAGATACATAAGATTACTCACATCATAGAGTCTTTTGCCCGTACTTTTAGTCCATCCACTTTGATTTGATGCCAACAAGTGAGAAGAAGAAAAATATTGTGAAGAAGAACTTGTGTTGCTTCCATTAACATAACCGTCAAAAAGCTTGTACAATTTACTTTTCACAAATGACATCTTCTCTTGACATTTTGTAGAATCACTCTCAACCCTTGAATAGAAATACTCCAACATTTGAAGTTTTATTCGTGGATCAAGAATGGCCCCAAATGTAAGAACAATGCTATATTCACTCCAATACTTATCGAACTTTTGAATCATAATTCCACATGTACCACTTATCTTTGCATCTTCATTTGACAAGTTCGCTTTTAACAAAGTTTCGATCTTCCACACTTACAAAAAATATAAGTTTGATGTTGGATAAGAAGAACCGAAAATCAAGTTGGTAGTTTCATCAAATGGCTCAAGGAACTCACATAATTTTTCTGCTCTTTTCCAACCTTCATTTGAATGACACCACTTATAATTCCTATCATTTAATAGAAGAGAAACAAAAGCTTTTTTGTACTTAATGGCACTATCCAACATCAAATATGTTGAATTCCATCGAGTACAAACATCCAATCTCAAGCCCACACTAGTGTCAATGTCACCAACTGCTGTCACACATTCTTCAAACTTTTTCATCCTACTTTCTGAGCCTTTTACATACTTCACAGATTCTCTAATCTTCAGTAGAGCATCAGAACACAATTTCAAACCATCTTGAACAATGAGATTTAATATATGGGCCGAACAACGAACATGAAAAAATTCACCACCACTCAATAAACTATCATGTAAAGAGAGTTGATTTTTTAAATTATTTTGCAGAGAATCATTGCCAGATGCATTATCCAAGGTCAAAGAAAAAAAACCTTCTTCTCAATCCCCCATTCCTTCAAAAATTTGAATAGTTTTGCATCCAATTCAACCCCGGAGTATGGAGGAGGCATATGATCAAAGTTAACTATTTTGTAATTCAAGTTCCAATTTTCATCCACAAAATGAGCTGTCAAGATTAATATAACCCTCACTTGTGCAAGCAGTCCACAAATCTGAAGTTAAATACACTCTATGAGGAATATTAAACAAAACTTACTTAAGTTTGGCTTTCTTCTTTGAATATAACTTGTTTATACCAAACAAGCGTATTTCTGGAAATAGAAGAAAGCATGGGACTAACATACTTTTGCCAAGTTCTAACACCTTCATATTCAACAAAGGAAAAAGGCAAATCATGTTTAATAACTGCAGCTGCTAGTAACTCACGTGCAATTTTTGGATTTACCTTTTTAGACTTTAACTTCCCATCTTGATCAACAAACATTTGTCCTACATCATGATACTTCAACATTTTGTAATTTTCCATGTGACGCCTTAATGTAGATGTTCCATATTTTTTGCCTTCACTTTTATACACCTTTTTACATCCCTTGCATTCACAAATAGCATTTTTACCAACCACTTTCTTCGTAAAATAATTCCAAACATCAGACGTTTCCCTATACTTCCCCTTGTCATCAGACTTAGTTTCTTCTTGAGTATTTTCTAAATTAATACTTTTGTTCAAAGTACTAGACTCCATTTTTTTAAATCTGCAGTAATATAAAGAAAAATAGTATTGGTATAGACTGCAATGAAATTCCTAAAATTCCATCCCAATACAGATAATTGGAACTGATAAATAAGTTCTTTAAAATTAACAAAATTAACATATTAATTTTGAATGGAGAAGTTCTTCAAATTATGCAGCGATAGATAACATTAAAATTTTGTAGCAATAAAATTCCCAAAATTGCATCTCACTTTTCCATAATTTTTCAGGGAGAGAGAGAGGACCTTTCGGTTTGGGCCTTCGGGGTCGGGACTCGGGACTGGTGGCCACAGCCGGTGGGAGTAAAGAGGGGAGAAGAGGTTGGGACTCGGGAGGCGCTTGAGCGTGTAGAGAATGAATTAGATTTAGTGTTAGGGCCGGCTTGATATATGTAACCCAAAAAATATTATGGAACCTTGGACTAATGGCGGCTTGATATATCATATAACTGACCCTAAATCATAATATTATGGTCACCAGTCCTAAATTAGATTAAGCCAGCCCTAGGTCTAGTGGTCAAATTTCCTTAATTAAACATATTGCCACCATATACTAATGGTCGGCTGTTACTTATAGTTATATCAGACTAATGGTCGACTGTTACTTATATTAAGCCAGCCCCTAACCCTAAATCTTTTATCTAACTGCCTATAAATGTTACTTGATATGAGTAACAGCAGCCCGAGGGCTAGCCTGCCCCGCCCAAGCTTGCGGCCCGTGCGGGCCAGCCTACTGAGGCCCGTTGCGAAATGAGCCTTTAAATGTATAACCCAACCAACCTTTTTGTATGGCAGGGCGGGCCGGCCCAATAGGCCAGGCTCACCTTAACAGTTCTAGTGAGATTAAATTAGAAATTTGGTGGACAAATTGATAGATCAATATCCGCTCTAAAGGTGTCAAATATGATTTTTATGCTGCAAACCCCAACTTTGTGCACGGTTTTCATTTATCAAAAGATATAATAATGCTACATAATTTTATGTGGACAAAGAGGGATATACCCATAGTAAATAGGCAAAGAGAACTCATGGAACAAAGGTGCAATCAGAAAGATAAATCCCGTGAAGTTGACGTCTCAAATATGGAATAAAAAATAGTGTTTAAATATTAAACTTGGTGGTCAATTATGACCTATCAAATGATATAATTAACGACTGAGAATTGAAAAGAAAGAAAAACTATGTAGCAGTAATGATACAAAAGAAACAGATCAATGATCCAATGGTCGAATTGTCTAAAAATAATTACATGAATTAGTTGTTTTTGTTATTCCCGAGACAGATCAAAGATGGAGAAACAGAAGCAAGGTACAGAGATCCACGTAAGACTCAAAATTTGCATTCTGAAACCCATAAGTTGTAGTTGAGATCAAAAGTTCTGCAAGCAAATTTGCCCTATGATTATTCAATTTCAACAGACTACAATAATTGTATCAATTTACAACTTCTCCAATAATGAATTACAAACTGACAGAAAGTAATATGTTCTTCCTTGCAAATGTGTTGTAATTAAGAAAGAACATTTACAAAGAGAAAGAGGAGAAATAAAAGAAGCAAAAGACAATACTTGTTGGGTGATGAAGATTACCATTGCTAAAAATAAGATTTGCCCTCACACGGTCCGCTTCCAGAAACCAGTAAGTTCGAAAGAGAACTTCTGGAATGCTCGTCGTCACTTCTATACTAAATCGCATATACTCCTGGACTCCAACATCACAATACTCTTTTCGTCTCACTTTTCCGAATTACTTCCTTGAAGAGGCACGAAGAGAGTATTTATAGCATAGGATGAAACCCTAACCCTAATCCTGACCACCAACTAATTAGTTACAGAAAGATTGGAATCAATTGAATTTGAATCCCAAAAAAATTGGATCCGAATAATTGACTCAATCTTTCCATAATCGTTCATATATCATAATCATGGAATTATATGCCATTGGCACTCTCTGCGCATAGCAGCGCAGCTACAGCTGCTCCTGTGCGCATTGTTCGACGTAACAAAAGGTTGAACAAACTTTTTGCTTTATTGAACGTATAAGGTATCTGTGTACAAGGAAGAAAGTCTTAAATAGGATATTCTAAGTACAGGGAGAAGAGGTTTATGGAAAAGTGTGACGGTGGAGATCGAGCACTACAGCGGCTCCTTTAATCTGATGAAGATCTGACGACGAATCAACCTTGCTATGGCTCTCTGGCGCCTTTAATAGGATTCTGGGGTCTCCGATCAAGAGGTTGTCTAGAGGAGAAGATCTCTTAAAGATGGTTGGTTGGTTGGTTCTTTGGTTGATCGGTGGATGATGGTGGTTGACTCTTCATGGATAGAGATTGTTGATCCTTTAAAGATTGTCGATTGTCAATTTTTTCTTTGTTGATGCTTTGGTGGAAGAAGAACTCATTCTATATATAAAGAACCGAGCACATATACGATGTGCATTAGGGTTCCTGAGATATGAAAGAATCTACCGTCGTTGTACGGTGCGGGCTTCTGTGACGCTGACACGTGGCGGACATCAAGATTCTCCTCAAACGAGATCTTTGGTGGTTTTAAACATAACCGAAGGAGGTGACACATGGCACGTGCCGATTTGCTTGTTTGGATACAGCCGAGTAAAACTTGGGATTTTATCCTAGATTTGGAGTCTAATTGATCCTCATCTAAGATTTAAATCAATCTGATATAATATCAATCATGATTTAATCCCAATCTTCTCTGCAAGAGGCAATTTAAACAAACCAATTGGGGTGGATCCATGATTCCTGTGCCTCTGTTGAGGACTAAGTACTGTTGTGCTTCTGGGGCGACAAGTAGACCGTGCTTCTGGAGACGACGGAACCTCTGTGCTTTCAGACGATGAGTGGACTTGGCTTCGAATGACGACGAGACTTCTGTGCATATAGAGAAACTTATGAAGCTGTATTTTGGGATATTGGAGTCACTGTGCTGTAGATGACAAGTAGGCTTGTGCTTCAGGTTGGTGAGGTTATTGTGCTTTTGGAGCGACAGGTTGACTTGCATTGGTTGCGATAGGAGTTCCCAAGTCTCTTTTAGAGAAGTGACTTAAGGTTCTGAATGGAGCAGACGACTGTGTCGTGGGAATGGAGATGGTGTGAGCATATCACCATCCTGCACCTTATGCGGACGCAGGTAAGTAGCTGCACCTCTGAACAGTGAAGGCGTTGGCTTCGAAGGAAAGGGTATGACACCCTTACGCGTCTGAGAATGGCACAGGTAGATAGCTGTGCCTCTGGAGTGAAAACAATAGCTTCTGAACTAAAAGAAGGGGAGGGAGGCCTACCACTATCTTGTTTCTGAGGTTAGCGCAGGCAGGTGGCTGCGCCTCTGGCTTGAAGGCTTTGGCTTTTGAAGCAAAGGGCAATAAATATTCGCACTTTAAGGAACTTCCCTCTAGGCTCTGTCGAATCTGTACTAGATCCATTATAGAAGTACAAAATTAGTCCCTTATGTATAGTCTTGATGTGTCTGTACTAGACTTTGGTAGACATGATAATAAAGGGACTTCTCTCCATATCTTCCGTTTTGTCTTTTTAGCACCGAGCCTTAGGCTTTTCTATCTTCTGCGCTTTGGCGAAGGGATGTCTTTAGCTGAGATTTTTTATACTTCTACAAGATCCCCTTCAAAGTGTTCCGAACTTGACTCAAGCTCGGGATACTTTGAACAGAAGCATGAACACATGTCAGCACTATACGAGCTGGGTGATGGCTGGTGTCACGCCTAGCTCTTAGCATTAATTGTCCTGAGTCATCGTTTCAGAGCATAGGCTCCTAATGGCTTCTTGATATTGGAGCCTCTTGCATCTTTGTAAGGATCGTAAATCTCTTTAGTAGAGGAGGTTCAGAGTTACGTTCCTTCGGTCACTCGTAGTACTGTCATCTGACATGGAGTGGAGCTTTAGCTTAACTTATAAGCTTCCTTCTGACCAATGTCTGGCTCGTGCTTGGACCACATGAACAGCCTATATAGAGGAGTATCCCTTTCATGAGAAGACTCAGCTACTTCAACAATGGCCTTGCTTGCCTGATGCTCGGCTCCTTACGACCCTGGAGTTTGCTTGAGACGGCCGTCGGTGGCAAATCTTTTCATCCAAAGAAGTTGTAGTAGAACTACTACTGGATTTCGAGACATCCCGCATCCTGGATATTGTGGGTGTCAATGGTGTCTCGAACCCTTGCTTCCTGAATTCGTATTGGTTGCCATGCCGACCAAGGAATGGCAAGGCCTGCTGCTGTGGTTGCTTTCTCAGGCCAGCTGGAAAGATAGGGGAGTCCTGTGCTGGTCTTTATCCCCGGCTCGGGCCAATAGCAGCTTCGGGCGGTGGCTTCCTTTTAACCAGGAAGTGATTGGCTCTGTCACCGCCTTGCCCGTGCTATTGAGAGCTTGTACCACAATTTCAGCTTTTTTTTGTGTGTATGTAACTACGAAAAGTCCATAATAGGTCTTTGTAGCCACATGTTTTTATGTATAGAACTTTCTAGTTTCCTTTGCTTTTGTCTTCAGCATAAAGATGGAATCTTCATAATAGATTTGCCTGACCAGAGGTAATATGGACGTGGTAGGCTTGATCTTTGTCGGGGTATACAACAACAATCCAGAGTTAATATGGACGTGAACTATTTTCTAGACCGTCGGGATAATCATAGAACTGATACGAGAAGAACGACTACTCAGAGGTATTGTGCACATAGTAGTCGCATCTTCCAGGCGTTGAGGAGCAATCTAGAGGTAATGTGGACGTGAAGTGCTTCATCTACTTGAGAGAATATATAGGAGGGAGGGAGAGAGATCCCCTTACCAGAACTCATAGGCACCCTTTTCAGGGGATATGGGTGCCTATGCTGGTTCTGTCTTCGGACGTAATACTTCTTTAGGAACTTGTCGTTGATGGTCATCGTTAGCAAGTCACCATTAGGATTAGCTAGCCGATAAGCACCGTTGGAGTATATCATTTCTATGACGAACAGTCCTTCCCACTTGGGCTCGAACTTCTCACCTGTCTTGTGGGTCATCACCATCGGTCTCCGTACTGCCAAGACAAGGTCACCCACCTGGTAGGATCATTCACAAACCTTTTTGTTGAAGGCTCGGAGATGCGAGCTTGATAAAGCTTAATCCTTTGATGCACGAGCAAGTGCTTTTCATCCGGTGCTTCTAACTCTTGTAACCGCCTGCACTGATTATCTTTGGCGGTTAACTGATTAGTGATCATGTTAGCAGACAACATCTTCTTAATGACTTAACCCATGCTGCTATCGGAGTCCCACGTTGAGGAGTCAGAGGAGTGTGATTGCCTCATGACTTCTTCCTCTGAATCTTCTGAGGTGAACGTAGGTGTAACGTACCCCGGCCCTCGACGAGTACGTTGGTAGTTGTTTTTATCTTTTTCTTTGGAGCACAAATTCGTAAGGAAAAACGCCAACCTTTGCCATAATTGAGCCCCTTGTTGCTGTTCAGGTCGTAGCCCATCTTTTGAATAAGGTTTTTGGCCAGCACCGTGTAGCGGTAGAACTGCATTTTGCTGCTGTCGAAGTTAGGGTCTTCATGAGTTATTCGCTGCGGATGCTCCAATCGATCGAATATGGTGGGTTCCTCTTCTTCTTTTTTGACTGGAACTAGGAAGTAGGCACCCCGGGCAGGGACAACTCGGCTCACATGGTTGGCAGTTGTCGCTTGCGTCTGTAGTTTACACAGAGAATTATCCAAAAAATATTTGGTGTTTCAGCATGCACCAGAGTAGTTCGATGACAACTTTCTATTAATGAAGTGGAATATTTTGTCCCGAGGGATTACGTCATTGAAAGAGTGGGCCTCTGTGTTGGCGCGGACGTAATCTTCTAGCTCTTCGTCAGTGAGGACTAGAGCTGCCTCCGGAGAAGAAGGAAGACGCGTCCCTTTTAGCTTGACCATCACGGGAATTGTGGTCGGATGCTCCTGCGCCTTCATGGTCGGCCTTGGGGACCTCCGGGGTAACCTTATTCATATAGGCTTCTGACCATCTTCCATTATTACTGGAGGCGAAGGTGGAGCTTTGCCCCAAAGCTTAACAACGAGAGGCACTGACACCCTGGGAGGCCTCCCTTTCAGTCGAACCTTTAAAGGTTCTTCGGCCACTACTGCACTTTCTGAAGCTTTCTCTGCCTCGTCGTCAGCATCGTTGCTATCGTTGTCCCAGGGACTGAATTGTACAGATCGGCATCCGCATAGTAGGCTTTAAGTCTTCGAAAATGGTCATGATCAGCGAACTCCGTTTTGATGGTCCCGTCGTTGGCCACATACTTCATATACTGATGTAGGGTGGAAGGGACAATCATGTACTCAAGGATCCTTGGTCACCCCAGCAGCATGTTGTAGTTTATGTCCGCATCAATAACATAGCAAGTTACTTCAGTATGAAGGTTGCCGATCTGACATTTCAGGCAAATTTTGCCCAGGGGCTCAATCTTTCCTGCGTTGAAGCCATTGATTGTTGTGTTCGAGGCTGTCAATCGATGCATCGAAATCCCTAAATTTTGAAGCAGGCTTCTTGGGATAATGCTCAGAGAGGAACCTGGGTCGATGTGGATGCGATCGACCTTAATTGCACGGACATACCCTATATAGTACAGGGGGTGGTTGTGCTGGTTATTCTTTAGCAGCATGTCTTGCTGGGTAAAAGTGATACTGGGAATCAGTTCGACCACGCTGTGGAAATATGGACAATCTGTGGGATATACTTTCAGTAGTCAAACCTGGGTGAGGAAGGACTCGGCGTTCTGTAAAGCATCACTGAGCTCTTATCGGGTCTCCTTATAGAGGCGGAGGAGCTCAAAAAGTGATAATCTAGTCGGAGTATTAGCCAGCTACGCTAGAATATCGAAGTTGTAGGGCTTGATAGGCCCTATTGCCGGATCCTTTCTGAGAGGTTTGTCGAAACGAACCTCCTTCTGTTTCTGCTTGTCCACAGCAGGGGCCCGGAATGGACCCATCTCTGGTGCCTCAGGGTTTTGAGGTGGACCTGCTCCGGATATATCTGGGACATGAAAAGTATTTGGTGGCGACTCCTCCTGGTCTGGAGCCTGGCTCTCCTCTTGCCTCTGTGCCGAGCGGGTGGTCACCAAAGCATCGTCGGTCGACGTCGAGACCATGCGGCATGCCTTGCCTTTCTTTTCTTTGGCGAAAAGGGTCGTAGATGTCATCATGTCGGGAACCAAGTCAGGATGTATCCACATGACTTCACCTTGAGGCATGGATAATGGAATGAGCCCTTAAGCGTTGTCCCGTGCTGGCGGAAGGTTGACTACTTCCATCGTCACCTTTGGAATAGGGATGACGCCATCTTGCACCTCTGTGGCTGGAAAACTTTCGAACTGGAGAGTAACCATATTTGTCGTGACGGTCTTCTCTTCGTAAGCCAACGATATGATGTTGGCGTTAATGAGGTGCTGAATTTGCCCGTTCAACACATAGCAGTCTTGTGTTGAGTGATGGACATACTAGTGATAATTGCAGTACTTGGGATGGTCCACCTTTTCTACCTCATCAGGACGCCTAGGTGCCGGGATGGACAGTTTGCCACTCTTCATAAGCATCTCGAAGAGCTCCAGCGTATCCTTGTCATTGAAGGAGTAAGTCTCCCTCAACCTCTGTGCTTCCGCGGACTTGGGGTTCATAGCTATTGAACCTTTGGAGATGTTGACGGTCATGGCTTGCTTGCCTTTTCCATCTTTAGGGTTGTTGTTAGACAAGCGTCTCCCCTTATCTTCGGGTGCATAAAAGTTTAGCCCCAGGAGCTGCGCGTCCTGGGCTTTCCTATGTGCGGCATCTGCCTCTGTAATGAAAGGCATCCACTCCGAACAGGAAGCACTGTGCCACGATTTTATAGCGGACAACATGTTCTTACGGCAGGAGTCCATAAGCATGGTCTCGGGTATGCCGGGTGGTAATCTGAGGGCTGCCTAGCAGAAGTGCTCGATGTATGCGCGAACAGGCTCTTTCTTCCTCTGGACAATTTCCATGAGGGTCGATATGGTCATATCCATGCCTCCTTCGTAAAATCGGTCCGTGAACCAAGTCTTCAGGTCTTTAAATGATGAGATACAATCGTCCGGAAGACTGCAGAACCACTCATAGGCTACCCCCTACAGAGCTCCTATGAATATGTTAGACATGAAGGCATCATCCTTTGGCAGGTGCCCCGTTACTGAGGCAAAGTACCTCATGTATTATCGGGGAGATCCCGTTACTGTGGATTGTATTTGGGAGGATAGACGACGTTGTCCCACTCGGCAGGGTATGGCTGCCGGATCCCCATCTTCCGGAGGGTTGCTTGCTTCTCCTTGGCATCATGACAAGCATACAGCTCCTTAATGGCCTGCTGTATTTCGGCCAGTATTGCGGAGCCTGTAGCTGATGGAGTATATAAGGATGGTCCTACCTGATTGGTAGTAGGCAGCTTGCTGGATTCGTCATTGGTTGGCGGATCACGTGCAGGTGTAGTGGCAGTGGGAGCCATGCTATTCTTGAGGTCGATTATGGCCGAGGATAGGGTCTTCATGGTGTCCATCAGCGTATCTAACTTCGTCTTGAGAACTTCGATACGTCTGAGAGCTTCGTTGTTCTCTTCCTAATTGCCATCGACCATTAACACAGACCGAGTGTGAGGGTGACTCGAGGGAGCCGTAGATCCTTCACTTTCTGGCTCAGACGCCTGAGCCTCGCTGTCGTGAGGATATACCGTAAGATTGTGATCTTCTTCGGATTCAGTATGGTTGCTACCCCTAGTCTGGTGACTGGCTGCGCCAATGGAGACATCTATGTCGTGTCAGATTGGAACACAGGATTGTCGTGCATGGTAGGAGGCTGGCTACTCCTAGTTTTTTATAAGACACCTAATACAGATCTGGAGCGAGTGCCTTGGAACACACCTGCATCGGGTACCTTAGCTTTACTGCTCTCTGACCTCCTCTTCGATTTAGCAACTGATATGGAAGGATTCTGGAAGGGCTTCTTGAAAGCTCTGGAACCCTGCGTTGTGTAGCATGTGGCGGTGCGGGGTTCATCTTCTCTATGGCTCATCGACCCCCAGTTAAGGCTCTGGCGTGGGGTCCGCATGGAGCAGAGTCTCTAGAAGACGGAACGCTTGTTCGATGATGGCGCAGCTGTCTACTGAGAACATCTGTTGATGGTAATCTGGATACAAGAGTGCCTTGATTTAGGGACGTCCTGCACCACAGATTCTTCTTCCTCTTGTGAGAGGGTTGGATCTTCTGTCGTAGCACTACCATTGTACATACAGGGAAGCTGCATGTAAGTACAGTCAGAATGGGTCTGGAGAGGAAGCCTCTTGTCGCTTCTGTGGGAACGCTGTTCACGTGGCTCCCTCTCCGTGGGATGTACCCCTTGGCTTGGCTTACGCATAGGAGTACCCCAGTGGAAGAAAGATTCGACTGGTTGAGGCATCGAAGCGGGAGAACCAGTCTTGTAGAGCTTTCCGTCGGCTGCACATGTAAATTTCAATACGGGCCTCTAGTCTACCGTTGGTATAGCACGCATGTTGTACGAAGCGCGAGCCACCTGGGATCTCTTCCTACTACCTCCAGCAGGCGAGTAGTATTCAGAGTCCTCTGAAGGTTTACCTGAAGGAAAAGTGATGAAGACAGATCTCGTTACCGGCAATACTCCCGTCGTGAGGGGTTGAACTGGTGTGTGCTTCTTTTGGCATCGTTCCTTCGTTAGATCAACCATGGAACCACCATTTTCCTCGCCATGCTTTCCCAGGACAGGAATCGGGCGAGGGGATAAGGCTATAGCAACCGAAATCTTCTCTATGGCTTTGACATTGAGGGGGTCCTGAGACGCAGTTCCCACCATCGTGCTGCTGGCTGCAGCCGCCTTAGGCCTCCAGACACGTCGAGTCTTCTTTGGTTGTACGAACCGCTTCGAAGTCTTTGACTTTTCACCAGAGAGAAGATCTTCGAAAGCCTGCTAGTCGAAGCGTACGACCAGCATGTCTTGAGAAGCTCCCAGCAAGTTGTCATCAGATTGTGTCACCGCCTTCTCGTTGGAAGAGAAGGTAGTCCCCGATAGAGTCGCCATTTTGTTCGACGTAACAAAAGGTTGAACAAACTTTTTGCTTTATTGAATGTATAAGATATTTATATATAAAAAAGGAAGTCCTAAACAGGATATTCTATGTACAGGGAGAAGTGGTTTCTGGGAAAGTGTGACTGTGGAGATCGAGCACTGCAGTGGCTCTTTACTCCGTTGACAATCTGACAACAAATCAACCTTTCTATGGCTCTCTGGAGCCTTTGATGGGACTCTGGGGTCACCGATCAAGAGGTTGTCTGGAGGAGAAGATCCCTTGAAGATGGTTGGTTGGTTGGTTCTTTGGTTGATCGGTAGATGAGGGTGGTCGACTCTTTGTGGATAGAGATTGCTGATCCTTTGGAGATTATCGATTGTCAATTTTCCCTCTGCCGATGCTTTGGTGGAAGAAGAACTCCTTCTATTTATAGAGAACGGAGCACATATGCGATGTGCATTAGAGTTCCTGAGATATGAAACAATCTGCCATCATTGTATGGTACGGGCTTTTATGGCACTGATACGTGGCGGACATCGAGATTCTCCTCAAACGAGATCTCTGGTGGTTAGAAACATAACCGAAGGAGGTGACACATGGCGCATGCCGATTTGCTTGCTCAGATACAGTCGAGTAAATCTTGGGATTTTTGTCACGCCACAGAACCAGAATACTGGAGAACGGGGGCGTACATAGCCAGCTACGTATATTGAAATAGAATACATCTCAACTACACGGTCATGGCTGTCTAGATATGAGGGTTTACTACAAGCCAACAGTCTCTTATGTCAAGCCTATTGTCTCAATCTCAAGCAAGTAATATAAGTACAAGATGTTTGACCATCAAATATACAATAAAAGGCGTCCCAAATATTACATATCAGCTGATCATGAAGCTAGTCGTACAAAATGCTAGGACTAGCAAGTGTTAAGTCATACATGATCAACCCTAGGATTTGTTAATCATGTTTACAGCCCGTAGGCAGACAGTAAGTAAAGTGCATCGAGCTAACAGGTGCTCGTCGGCTAAACGCCTCAAAAGAATAACTTTACAATAGAGTGAGCGAAACAAAATAGAAAACCCACTCGTAGCCCGGGTTCCTTCTAGTCGCCACCATCGGGCTGGAGGTTCGGAAGATCCTCGGGAGCTGCTCCGAAATCTGGCCACACAAAACCAGCTGGGTCAAACCCCAGAAAGAGCAAGTGCCACAAAGGAGGCCACGAAATAAGAACAAAAGCCAGCATATCAGAACATAAGAAAATGAAAGAAAAGTACAAGTAATAAAGAGTACGTCAGGACAATAACGACTAGGGACGTGGAACCATTCGGGGAACCAGGTTACAACCCGTAAACCAAACAAGGACCGGGGTTGTAACCTTTCACCTGAATAGCTCCTTATCTCTACCCAATTATTGATGAAGCAAGTAAAACAATCATGTTCAGGGGTACCAGGGTACAGGGACTAGACAAGACTTAGACAGGGCTAGACATGATCCATTCACAAGCGGCCAAGCAATTACTACGGCTTACTACTTTAACTAACTAGGGTTATCACAAGCCTAATTACTAACAAGATACAATGAGAATTTCCCAGTCCCAAGCCCTGCAGACCATCCAGTTATCCTTCCGCGGGTTGAGAGTATGGTTGGGTACATCGCCCCGGAGACGATATACCCTTAGGTGACTTAGAGGGTGCAACACATGACAGTGCGCTGAAAATGTGCTCTACTCGTCGGCAAGCTACAAGTCCAATTAAGAGCGCCCAGATAACGAGATTGCCTGTGACTGGATATTCTCCATGAACTATAGTTTGATCTAGTCATTAGCCTAATCCATATTCAGTATAAATCCCTGACCGTGGGAACCAGGGATTCACGTCCTAGACATGATGCAAGACAAGACAAGTGGATTGCACAAGCAAGCAAGCAGGAACACCCACAGTGTCAAGTTGATTATACGAGTCAAGTTAGCCGTCGCAACAGCATCAAGTCAAGTCAAGTTACAAGTTACAATTCAAGTCAAGTCAGGAGTGCGCCTCTACGGGCCACTATCAAGTTATCAAGGTAAATTATGTCAGGGTACTTGTCAGGAGTGTGCCACGACGGGCCACTATCATGTCAGGTTGGTCATGTTAGGAGTGCACCACTACGGGTTACTGTCGTGTTATGCTAGTTCTTTGTCATACCATGCAATGTACAATAGTCATTCCAAACATGTTAAGTAAAATCAAGTTCATGACAAAAGGCGTAAGGATATAAAATGGGCGTAAAATATCTAATAAAATATCAATATACAGGGCTATAGAAGAGCCAAGCTTAGAGAAATAAAACCAAAACTCCAAGAGCCAATGGATTGCGCAAGGGGTCAGGGGGTTGGATTGCGCAGGTGTCAGCTGCGCAGGGTGCCAAGTGCGCAGGGGCACAGGGCGCAGGGGCAGATGGCGCATGGGTCAGATTGCGCATGAACAGACTGCGCAGGAGTGAACTGCACAGGGGTGGATTGCGCATGAGCAGACTACGCAGGAGTGAACTGCGCAGAGGTGGATTGTGCATGAGCAGACTGCGCAGGAGTGAACTGCGCAGGGTGAAGTACGCAGGAATGGTTGGCGCACGGGGCTGAGCGCAGTTCACCATAGGGCAAGCTGCGCGGTCGGCACTGCGCTCAAGAGCGCAGGCCGAAAGGGGCTGCGCAGTCCAGCACTGCGCTAAAGAGCGCAGGCTGTAGGCTACTACTCCAGGCCGAGAAGAACACCAAGAACACCAAGAATTCAAATTTTCATATCTTTGTCAAATCAAAGCCAAATCTAGATTTTCAAAGTTCTAACTTGAGTAAATTTGAATTCTCTTCCACGTGGAAGCATCAAAACCCACAAAAATCCAACCAAAATAGATCAAAACCATGTAAATTCGAAAATAGTTAAAACCTAGATCTAGAACAATGGAGACTCCAAATCACAAAATGTCAAGTTCTAATGTTGATCACCATGGCCTAATCTAGCTAATAAACAAATAAAATGTGGTTCTCATGTGGTGGCAAGGTGCACTTGCCTATGGGTGTTGGTGAGTTGTGTAGAGGAAGGAAGAAGAAGGAGACGGAGAAGTAAATGAAAAATAAAGAGGAGAGAGAAAAGTTAGGTAGGATTTAATGGAGGTGGGTGTGTTGTGTTGAGGGTGGAGCATAGGCTAAGGTGTTCCAATGCATTTTAAACCAAATCAAACCAAATCAAACCAATTCTCCTCCACAAAATAAAACCAAGTCATGTAAAACCCAATTACGAGAACCAAAATCTACAAGTCAAGCCAATTACAAGTACATGCCAAAATCCGAGAAAATAAATACAGGTCTGAAATATATGCAAGCTTGACAAAATATGCATTCAGAATATGGGTGTTACAATTTTATCCTAGATTTGGAGTCTAATTGATCCTCGTCTAAGATTTAAATCAATATGATATGATATCATTCATGATTTAATCCCAATCTTCTTTGTAAGAGGCGGTTTAAACAAACCAATTGGGTTGGACCCATGCTTCCTGCACCTCTGGTGAGGACTAAGTATTGTTGTTCTTCTGGAGCGATGAGTAGACCGTGCTTCTGGTGGACGTACCCACGAAGGAGAAGAGATGTGCATCATCTACCATCCCCGCAGGCGGAGGCTGCTGCGGTGGAAGGATCTCAGGAATCACAACGCTCGGCCTCCTGACTGGTGGAGGTGCTCCTCCAAAGGCTGCAGAAACACCGACTCCTGAGGGCTGCACTGGCCCTGTGGCACCGGAAGCTGGCTGCTGTTGAGGTTGAGAGGTACTAGACCCCTCTCCAGCGTCTCCCAGTACAGGGCAATGCGATCTCGTCTCAACCATCCTGCAGACACAGATCAAACAAGAAACAATTACTGAGAATGAATCGAAATATCAAAGGAGGACAGTTTAAAATTCTAAGGAAGACAATAAGCAGCAAAAGTAGATATACGGAATCTGATACTGAGTTTTCCTAGTGTGAGTGAGTACCTTCAAAATATACTAATTTCCTGCTGCAGGCTGCAGTGATATTCTAGTTCGAATACCACTACATTCCTAACCTAGACCTGCATGGGCCACCACTAAAAACGTGTCACGACCCGCACCCTAGAGTAAGGGCACGAGACGTGGCTACGTCCAGCCTACGCCGCAGTATCGGCGGTAGAACGCTGTCCTAGGTCACAACATCTAACAGTTTAAGGTAATAAACAGTTATACTTCCCGAATGGGGGTGACATAACAGAATATATCTCAATCACATCTAAGGTAGAACAGGAATAAGATAGAAAGATAAATGAATATCCAGAAATGAAAACATCACAGAGATACAATCCAGAATTCTAAGTGTCTATAAATAAATACATGTCCCAAAATATCTCTGAAATCCATATACAGTAATCCAAGTAAAGTAAAGACAATCCTAATCTAAGGGAGTGTCGTCTACTGCTAGTGGATCCTGCTGCTGGTCCAAGTCCAGGCACTCATCTAGTGTAGCACCGTAGTAGGTAGGGCAGAACGCCTCAGCCTCGTCCTCTATAATATTTCAACAGGTCCAGTCAGGACAGGAGCGAGCACAATACATCTCAATAAATCATACCAGGTCAGGATATATAATCATGCTAGAGAGTAAGATACAAGAAACTGAAAGAATAATATGATAAACAGGAAGACTGTAAATAAATAGCTACAGTATATAGAGAACTAACAGTGTCTAGTGATTCAGAGCACAAGATGGTTATGTAAACGGCACGATGTTGTACACGAATAATCTACAGAGGTTTGTACACGAGTAATCTACTGGATTGAATACATAACCACTTCTACTCCCCCGCCCCAATCAATACACAAGGATCTAGCTAAGTTATGTTATTGTACACGAAGGTCATGTGAATACATGATTATACACGATTTGTACACGAATGTCACGAATACAAGGAGTACACGATGCTCACGATAAAGTACACGAACACGAATACCCGATGTATCCGCTAAGGGGATAACATCGCCCAACAAGATCCATATAGTACTAATCCGTGTTTCTAACATGTCAGCATGATGTAAAGTAATCTAAAGCAGGAAATATACTCCTAATGCAGGATATGAAATGATCAGAGAATGTACTCGCCTGTATTCTGAGAATCTGGAGAATATATACTGTCCGAGGAGTGGTGTCTGTCTCCTATAGAACAGTACAAGTCACTATGAGTCTACAATGATAATAAGATGCAAGTCAATGCATTCTATATGATTCTAGGTCAATCTAGGCCAAAGTCAACTCTTGGTCAACTCTGGTCAACCCTAGAAGTCAAACTAGGTCAAACCAAAGTCAAACAAGTCTATACTAGTCTAACTAGTCCATTCTAGGTCTAATAAGACTAAACAAGTCTAATCTAGACTCTACACTGACACACAGACACTTCCATAGGCTAAGAGCCCTAGACTAGCTATTAGGCAATATCATGCCCTAACCATACCATAAATCACATACACAAGCCAATAATTTTTATATTTAAAATAACACATATATTGTTATATTATATGATATAACATAGAAATATACATAGCATATAGGTTACATTAATGTGTACCACACATATATATAAGGTACCTTAAAAAGTGAATCTCACAACTTAAATACATAGGGAAATAGGGAATGAACTGGGCATGTGTTCAAGTGTAGGTGTGTGTGTGTGGTAAGGTCACATGAATGTGTGTGAGCTACAAGAGTGTGTGTATGTGTAACATGAGGGTTCAATATGTGTATATCCTGGAAACAGTGAGGTGATTCACAATGTGAAAACTGGGAAGATCTCAGGTATTTAGGCAATACAGTGAGATGATAAATCATTCTCAGGTTTTAGGAAAAGTTTGACAGAAAATAGGGAAGTTATATATATAAAATCAGTGAGGGAAAGGAATAGAAATAAATTGACAGTTAGAGGGAAGATATCTCAGGCATAGGGAAAACATTTAACAGTCAATGTAATGAAACAACATTAATTCAATTCAGTTTAGGTACAGGAACATAACTCAGGTTATATGAAAATCAGGAACAGGAAACATAAACTCTAACTCAGATACCATTCAACCCAATCTCAATCATTCAATCAGTGTGCTAATTAACAACATAAAACTGGAAATAATCTCAGGTTATAGGTTGCTACAGGGAAACCATTCTCAGGTTATATAGCATTCGAAAATGAAAGGAAAACAGTTTACAGTTAGCCATTACGAATGGAAAAAGGAATCAACATATTAACATTCATTCAAATCTCAGTTAGATTAGAGAGGGAAAAAATAGGAAAAATAATTCAGGAAATAGGAATGAGAATCTAAGGTTGAAGGATTAAACCATTCTCAGTTCAACCAGTTTTCGAAAACCAACTCAAAAGCTCAAATTCCATTCTCACATCCTAGAGCCAAATTCGAATGCAAAAATAAGCCAACATGACCAACCAATCATGTGGGGACATATAACAGTGAAAAATAGCAAGTAGAACAAGGAATTAAAAGTTAGAAAAAATGGAAAACCCCACGTATCAGTAATGGTATCAGCCGAATGGCTTAAACCCCAATTCAAATCAAATCCCAATCAAAAACCTAACTAACAATGTAAATTAATTCTAACATAGATTATACATTATATTTAGATCTAATTTAGCAAATAAAAACACTATTTAAACTAACAAAACTTGAATTGAAACAGAGAACCAACCCAGTGCACTGAACCGCACAGTACGCACCCTGTGCATGCGCAAATGCGTGTTCGAAACGACACGAGGACTCATGAAACTTGGGGAGCCTCGTGTCAGTGTCAGCCCCGACCTATGTGTCAAATTTCCCGTGTCTACGTGGCATGTCCAGTGAGTTGTGGCCCCCGAGTAGCAGCGGAAAGAAGTCTGTGCGCGCGCGAGTGCAACAGCGTGTTCCCGTATCCGTGGGGACTCGACATGACACCAAAACATGCTCAGTACACTAGAAACACATAAGCGAGATTAAAACCCTAATTTCTATTCAATTATATCTCAGAAAATGGATCAAAATGCCCTTTGGGGCATTTCGTCGAACACATGCATACACGAACTGATACGTGTCCAAATGGGACACGAATTGGACACGAAAACCTACAAAAATCTAGGGTTAGCTAGGGGACACCTAGATCTAGGTTAGGATGCAATAATAACAGTAATTACAATAGGTTTTGAAGGAGTTACCTATAGGTGTCAAATCCTCAATAAAACTCCAAAGAGGGGTGTTCCTCTTGATAGCCAAACTTCTCCAAATTGCCCAAACTCTGAAATATCCTTATATAAATAGCAAGAACAGAAAAATCAGAATCTATAGCAATTGGTTTGGGGGAAAAATGAGTTAAATAGGAATTTCTATGAATTAAGGAAGATGGGGACTCACCTCTTTCTAAACTTGCAAAATATTCCTAATGGAGGCTAGCCCTAATTTCTAGGAGGGGATTAAATAGGTGGGAATCCCTAGGGTTAGTGTGGTCGGCCATGTGGGTTGGGCTAGGGCTAGGTTCACTTGGTGTTGGGTTGGGTCTTTAAGGCTAAAATCACAAACCATGACTTGTGAAATCACAAGCCATTTCCTAATCAAATTAAATCCTAATTTCTCCAAAATAATTCTAATGAGTTAATCATCACTAACTTAGGTCAAGCTTGGGTTACTTAACCTAACCAAGTAGTCATGACCTAGGTTAGCCTCTAGGACAGTCTCCAAAGTCAACACCAGTCAAAGTCTAGAATATCACCAAATCAAAAATGCTAAAAAATTACTAAAAATTCTAATAATTATAATTAATAATAATAATTCCCAAAATAATTCCAAAATTTTAAAAATAACCAAAATACCCTTAAGCTAGAAAAGTGGTAGTGACAAATCTACCCTCCTTAAAATAATTTCGTCCTCGAAATTAAAGGCGAAACTAACTGCTGAGAAGGATAGAAAAGTATACCTCAGGGTCCAAAAAGATAGGGGTACCGCTCGCGCATCTCATCCTCCCGCTCCCAGGTAGACTCTCCTGGAGAATGATGCCTCCATGCGACGCATACCAAGGGTATCACCTGGTTCCTCAGTACCTTCTCCCGGCGATCCATAATCTCTACAGGCTACTCTGGATAACTGAGAGTAGGTCCAACCTCAATCTCTGAATGATCGAGCACATGGCTAGGGTCAGCCACGTACCGTCTCAACTGTGATACGTGGAATATGTTGTGAACTCCCACTAGTGCAGGTGGCAAGTCTAGCCTGTATGCCACGTCACCGACTCTCCCGTTGATAACGAAAGGGCCGATGAAGCGTGGGCTAAGCTTCCCACCTCCACCAAAACGTATCGTACCACGAGTCGGAGATATCCGCAGAAAAACCATGTCTCCAACCTAATCACAAGCAAGGTCTCAAGTTACTAAAAATCAAACACGATCAATCAAACAAAACAAAATACAACCTACTTCTAATCCTATCTCTAAATCTGTACCTCAAACTCCAACGGCCTCCGGTGGCTATCGGCCCAGTGCCGATGTCTATCCTGCGCCGTACGAAGTCTGTCCCTGATGAGCTTCACATTCTCGGCTGCGTCCACAACCATCTCTGGTCCCAGTAAAGCTCGCTCTCCAACATCATCCTAAGATAATGGTGTACGACACCTACGCCCGTACAGAGCCTCAAACGGTGACATCTCAATGCTGGCCTGATAACTGTTGTTGTAAGCAAACTCCACCAAATATAGATGATCCTCCCAGGAACCTCCGAAATCCAGGACGCACGTACGCAGCATGTCCTCAAGTGTCTGAATAGTCCTCTCTGATTGTCCGTCCATCTGGGGGTGGTATGCAGTACTAAACTTGAGCTGAGTGACCAAACTAGTCTGCAGACTCCTCCAGAAATGGGAAGTAAAGCGACTATCCCGATCTGAGATAATGCTGACGGGAACTCCGTGAATCCTGACTATCTGCCTCATATATAACTTCGCAAGCCTCTCTGTAGACGTATCCACCTTGAATGGCAAGAAGTGGGCCGATTTGGTCAACCTGTCAACGATGACCCAAATCGCGTCTTTCCCTCCTGGTGTACGCGGCAACCCAGATACGAAATCCATGGTGATATATTCCGACTTCTACTCTGGAATGGGCAACGGCTGCAATAATCCTCCTGGCCTCTGTCTCTCTGCCTTGACCTGCTGACAGACCAAGCATCAAGCTACGAAGTGGGCTACCTCCCTCTTCATTCCGTACCACCAGACATGCTCTCGTAGATCCCTGTACATCTTGTTGGCACCAGGATGTATATAGTACTGCGATCTGTGAGCCTCCTGCATGATCTGCTCTCTGTGCTCCCTGCTAGGCACACATTATCGGGAACCGTGCCTCAGGGTACCAACCTCTGCAAGTGAAAACTCGCCATCCACCAACCCTGTATAAACCTGCTCTCGGATACACCGCAGAGCCACATCCTCGAACTGTGTCGCCTTGATCCTCTCCATCATGTTCGACTGTATCTGAAGGCCCCATAACTACATCTGCACCCCTGGCACAATCACCTCAATCCCAAGGCTCTCCAAGTCTGCAAGCAAGTGCCGATTCATAGTCAAACACTGGCTGTCAGATACCTACTCAAGGCATCGGCAACCACGTTGGCCTTCCCTGGGTGATAATGAAGTGAGATGTCAAAGTCCTTCATCAACTCTAGCCATCTACGCTGCCTCATGTTGAGCTCTTTCTGTGTAAACACATACTTCAAGCTCTTGTGATCTGGAAAAATCTCTACCCTCTCGTCATACAGATAGTGCTTCCACAACTTCAAAGCAAAAATCACCGCTGCCAGCTCCAGGTCATGGGTAGGGCAGTTCTTCTCATGGGGACATAATTGTCTGGAAGCATAGGCAATCACCTTTCCATGCTGCTGCAAGACACAACCCAGCCCCTTCTCTGAAGCATCACTATAAATAGTGAATCCACCTGATCTTGAAGGCAATGTCAGAATTGGAGCTGTCGTAAGCCGCTTCTTCAACTCATCAAAAGCTGTCTGACACTCCTCTGACCAAACGAACTCAGTATCCTTCCGGGTCAACCGAGTCAACGGCTCTGCAACCCGGGAGAAATCCTGCACAAATCTCCTATAATATCCTGCCAGCCCCAGGAAACTCCTGATCTCTGCCACTGAAGTCGGCGCTGTCCAAGCCTCAACTGCTGTGATCTTCTTCGGGTCCACTTAGATACCATCTCCAGTCACCACATGACCCAAGAAGTCTACTCTGTCTAGGAAGAACTCGCACTTCGAGAGCTTGCCGTACAATCTCTCCCTCTTGAGTGTCTCTAGCACCACTCTCAAGTGCTCCTCGTGATCTTCCTCTGTCTTGGAATATACCAAGATATCATTAATAAATACCACCACGAACTTGTCCAAGTACTGGTGGAACACCTTGTTCATAAGGTTCATAAACACTGCTTGTGTATTGGTCAGCCCAAACGGCATAACCAAAAACTCAAACTGCCCGTACCGCGTCCTGAAAGCGGTCTTGGGAATATCCTCCCTCTTCACCTTCACCTGGTGATAACCTGACCTCAAATCAATCTTGGAGAACACCCGAGCTCCGTTCAACTGATCAAAGAGATCATCGATCCGCGGCAGTGGGTATATGTTCTTAATCGTCAGGTTGTTGAGTGCCCTGTAGTCGATACACATCCGTACCGACCCATCCTTCTTGGGTACGAAAAGTACCGGTGCATCCCAAGGTGAAAAACTAGATCGGATGAAGCCCTTGTCCTACAGCTCATCCACCTGCTTCTTCAGCTCAACCAATTCACTGTTGTTCACTCGATAGGCATGCTGAGAGATCGATTCCGTATCGGGAACCAAGTCTATCGAGAACTCTACATCCCTGTCCCGTGGAAGCCCTGGCAACTCCTCTGGAAATACGTCCATAAACTTTGCGATCAAGGGATGCGGAGCCACCTGCTCCTCAACTGAAGCTCCACAGAAGACTCCGCCGTCCTGCTCTGCCTGCCACCGGGTGTACTCAAACTCTGGCCCTCCTGGCGCCCCAAATAAAACTCTACCCCCTCGGCAATCAATACGGGCGTGATGTCTACTCAGCCAGTCCATACCTAATACAATATCGTAGTTCGGTAGTGGCATGACGAGTAGACTCACTCCCAACTCTCGGCCTCCCAATATGACGCTCCGTCTTCTGCAAACATCACTCACGAGGATGACCCCACCCCCGGTCGTGATCTTGCAGGTCCTAGGCAATGGTTCAGAAACCAGACTCTGTCTAATAGCATACGATACTGACACAAAGCTGTGGAAAGCCCCAAAATCAAAGAGTGCAAATGCTGGAATGGAGTCTAGGAGAACCGAACCTGCTATCAGCTCTCCGACGGCCTCTGCATCCTCAGCTGCCATGGCGAAAGCTCGCCCCTGCTGTCCACCTCGTGCCTGCTGCTGGTGCTGCTGGAACCTCTGCTGCTGGGTCTGCAGGGCTGGTCCCTTCTGCTGGCCTGCTGGAGCCTTGGCTGCCCCAGCTCCTCCTGGTATCGGACGCATCGACGCAACTGTACAGTCCCGCATCTGATGGTCCGCCGAACCACACATCAAGCATCTGCCAAGTATCTTCCTGTACTCCTTCCACTTGTGTCCAGACTTCTTGCAGAAAGTGTAACTAATAGCCTGCTGCCTGGGTGCCTGCTGCCCTCTCTGCTGCTGATGGTGCACCTACAGAAAAGGTGCCCTGCCTTGCTGCTGATACTGCTGAACAGGCCTCTGCGGCTACTGTTGGAAGTGAGGCCTCTTGGCCTGCCCCTGATTGCTGCTACCACCCTGGAAGTCGCGACCCCTCTTCTGCCTCAACCCTAGGTCGTCCTCCGCCGCCATGGCCCCAGAAAATATCTCAGCAAATATGGCGTTCCAGTCGCTCTTAGTCAGCGACAGAACCTCTCTAATCAAGCCTCGGCGAAACTTCCTCGCCTTCGTCTTCTCTGTCAAGTCATCTATAAAATGGGCCAATCTACAAAACTCTCCAGCATACTCAGCTACAGCCTGGTTCACCTGAACCAGACCCTCGAACTGTGCCTCGATACCTCCCAAGGCCACATCAGGAAAAAACTGCTCCTTAAACAGCTCCTTGAACTGGGACCAAGTCTGGCCCTCAACTCCCACTCTAGGATCTGTCTGATACCATGTACGGGCCAAGTCCTGCATCTGGCTACCCGCTGCCTCGATCTGGAGTCAAGCTGGTATCTCCGCCAGCCTGAAGATCTCCTCGATATGCTCTATCCAGTCGTCTGCATAGTGGATGCCCTCTGTGCCGAAGAACTCCCGAGGGTGCATCTTCTGGAAGTCCTGTATATCCTTCTCCCTCCGACGGGGCTGCTGCTGGGCCCCCTGAGCAGTAATCATCTCGACTGTAGTACGAACCAGCTGGTGTGCCTCATCGATCCCTTGACAAAAATCTGCAGTCTGCCTCGTCTGCTGCTGCTGGTGGGACTCCAGAATCCTCTCCACGAAGGAGAAGAGATGTGCAGCATCTACCATCCCCGCAGGAGGAGGCTACTACGGTGGAAGGATCTCAGGAATCACAACGCTCGGCCTCCTGACTGGTGGAGGTGCTCCTCCAAAGGCTGCAGAAACACCGACTCCTGAGGGCTGCACTGGCCCTGTGGCACCGGGAGCTGGCTGCTACTGAGGTCGAGAGGTACTAGACCCCTCTCCAGCGTCTCCCAGTACAGGGCGATGCGATCTCGTCTCAACCATCCTGGAGACACAGATCAAACAAGAAATAATTACTGAGAATGAATCGAAATATCAAAGGAGGACAGTTTAAAATTCTAAGGAAGACAATAAGCAGCAAAAGTAGATATACGGAATCTGATACGAAATTTTCCTAGTGTGATTGAGTACCTTCAAAATATACTAATTTCCTATTGCAGGCTGCAGTGATATTCTTGTTCGAATACCACTACATTCCCATCCTAGACCTGCATGGGCCACCACTAAAAACGTGTCACGATCCGTACCCTAGAGTAAGGGCACGAGACGTGGGTATGTCCAGCCTACGCCACAGTATCGGCGGTAGAATGTTGTCCTAGGTCACAACATCTAACAGTTTAAGGTAATAAACAGTTATACTCCCCGAATGGGGGTGACATAACAGAATATATCTCAATCACATCTAAGGTAGAACAGGAATAAGATAGAAAGATAAATGAATATCCAGAAATGAAAACATCACAGAGATACAATCCAGAATTCTAAGTGTCTATAAATAAATACATGTCCCAAAGTATCTCTGAAATCCATATACAGTAATCCAAGTAAAGTAAAGACAATCATAATCTAAGGGAGTGTCGTCTACTGCTAGTGGATCCTGCTGCTGGTCCAAGTCCAGGCACTCATCTAGTATAGCACCGTAGTAGGTAGGGCAGAACGCCTCAGCCTCGTCCTTTGTAATATTTCAACAGGTCCAGTCAGGACAGGAACGAGCACAGTACATCTCAACAAATGATAGCAGGTCAGGATATATAATCATGCTAGAGAGTAAGATACAAGAAACTGAAAGAATATTATGATAAACAGGAAGACTGTAAATAAATAGCTACAGTATATAGAGAACTAACAGTGTCTAGTGATTCAGAGCACAAGATGGTTATGTAAACGGCACGATATTGTACACGAATAATCTACAGAGGTTTGTACACGAGTAATCTTCTGGATTGAATACAAAACCACTTCTACTCCCCGGCCCCAATCAATACACAAGGATCTAGCTAAGTTATGTTATTGTACATGAAGGTCATGTGAATACATGATTATACACGATTTCACACGATTTGTACACGAATGTCACGAATACAAGGAGTACACGATGCTCACGATAAAGTACATGAACACGAATACCCGATATATCCGCTAAGGGGATAACATCGTACAACAAGATCCATATAGTACTAATCCGTGTTTCCAACGTGTCAGCATCATGTAAAGTAATCTAAAGCAGAAAATATACTCCTAATGCAGGATATGAAATGATCAGAGAATGTACTCGCCTGTATCCAGAGAATCTGGAGAATATATAATGTCCGAGGAGTGGTGTCTGTCTCCTATAGAACAGTACAAGTCACTATGAGTCTACAATGATAATAAGATGCAAGTCAATGCATTCTACATGAATCTAGGTCAATCTAGGCCAAAGTCAACTCTTGGTCAACTGTGGTCAACCCTAGAAGTCAAACTAGGTCAACTAGGTCAAACCTAAGTCAAACAAGTCTATACTAGTCTAACTAGTCCATTCTAGGTCTAATAAGACTAAACAAGTCTAATCTAGACTCTACACTGACACACAGACACTTCCATAGGCTAAAAGCCCTAGACTAGCTATTAGGCAATATCATGCCCTAACTATACCATAAATCACATACACAAGCCAATAATTTTTATATTTAAAATAACACACATATTGTTATATTATATGATATAACATAGAAATATACATAGCATATAGGTTACCTTAATGTGTACCACACATATATATAAGGTACCTTAAAAAGTGAATCTCACAACTTAAATACATAGGGAAATAGGGAATGAACTGGGCATGTGTTCAAGTGTAGGTGTGTGTGTGTGGTAAGGTCACATGAATGTGTGTGAGCTACAAGAGTGTGTGTATGTGTAACATGAGGGTTCAATGTGTGTATATCCTGGAAACAGTGAGGTGATTCACAATGTGAAAACTGGGAAGATCTCAGGTATTTAGGCAATACAGTGAGATGATAAATTATTCTCAGGTTTTAGGAAAAGTTTGACAGGAAATAGGGAAGTTATATATATGAAATCAGTGAGGGAAAGGAATAGAAATAAATTGACAGTTAGAGGGAAGATATCTCAGGCATAGGGAAAACATTTAACAGTCAATGTAATGAAACAACATTAATTCAATTCAGTTTAGGTACATGAACATAACTCAGGTTATATGAAAATCTGGAACAGGAAACATGAACTCTAACTCAGATACCATTCAACCCAATCTCAATCATTCAATCAGTGTGCTAATTAACGACATAAAACTAGAAATAATCTCCGGTTATAGGTTGGTACAGGGAAACCATTCTCAGGTTATATAGCATTCGAAAATGAAAGGAAAACAGTTTACAGTTAGCCATTTCGAATGGAAAAAGGAATCAACATATTAACATTCATTCAAATCTCAGTTAGATTAGAGAGGGAAAAAACAGGAAAAATAATTCAGGAAATAGGAATGAGAATCTCAGGTTGAAGGATTAAACCATTCTCAGTTCAACCAGTTTTCGAAAACCAACTCAAAAGCTCAAATTCCATTCTCACATCCTAGAGCCAAATTCGAATGCAAAAATAAGCCAACATGACCAACCAATCATGTGGGGACATATAACAGTGAAAAACAGCAAGTAGAACAAGGAATTAAAAGTTAGAAAAAATGGAAAACCCCACGTATCAGTAATGGTATCAGCCGAATAGCTTAAACCCCAATTCAAATCAAATCCCAATCAAAAACCTAACTAACAATGTAAATTAATTCTAACATAGGTTATACATTATATTTAGATCTAATTTAGCAAATAAAAACACTATTTAAACTAACAAAACTTGAATTGAAACAGAGAACCAACCCAGTGCACTGAACCGCACAGTACGCACCCTGTGCACGCGCAAATGCGTGTCCGACACGACACGAGGACTCATAAAACTTAGGGAGCCTCGTGTCAGTGTCAGCCCCGACCTATGTGTCAAATTTCCTGTGTCCACGTGGCGTGTCCAGTGAGTTGTGGCCCCCGAGTAGCAGCGGAAAGAAGTCTGTGAGCGCGCGCGAGTGCAACAGCGTGTTCCCGTATCCGTGGGGACTCGACATGACACCAAAACATGCTCAGTACACTAGAAACACATAAGCGAGATTAAAACCCTAATTCCTATTCAATTATATCTCAGAAAATGGATCAAAATGCCCTTTGGGGCATTTCGTCGAACACATGCATACACGAACTGATACGTGTCCAAATGGGACACGAATCGGACACAAAAACCTACAAAAATCTAGGGTTAGCTAGGGGACACCTAGATCTAGGTTAGAATGCAATAATAACAGTAATTACAATAGGTTTTGAAGGAGTTACCTATAGGTGTCAAATCCTCAATAGAACTCCAAAGAGGGGTGTTCCTCTTGATAGCCAAACTTCTCCAAATTGCCCAAACTCTGAAATATCCTTACATAAACAGCAAGAACAGAAAAATTAGAATCTATAGCAATTGGTTTGGGGGAAAAAGGAGTTAAATAGGAATTTCTATGAATTAAGGAAGATGGGGACTCACCTCTTTCTAAACTTGCAAAATATTCCTAATGGAGGCTAGCCCTAATTTCTAGGAGGGGATTAAATAGGTGGGAATCCCTAGGGTTAGTGTGGTCGGCCATGTGGGTTGGGCTAGGGCTAGGTTCACTTGGTGTTGGATTGGGCCTTTAAGGCTAAAATCACAAACCATGACTTGTGAAATCACAAGCCATTTCCTAATCAAATTAAATCCTAATTTCTCCAAAATAATTCTAATGAGTTAATCATCACTAACTTAGGTCAAGCTTGGGTTACTTAACCTAACCAAGTAGTCATGACCTAGGTTAGCCTCTCGGACAGTCTCCAAAGTCAACACCAGTCAAAGTCTAGAATATCACCAAATCAAAAATGCTAAAAAATCACTAAAAATTCTAATAATTATAATTAATAATAATAATTCCCAAAATAATTCTAAAATTTTAAAAATAACCAAAATACCCTTAAGCTAGAAAAGTGGTAGTGACAAATCTACCCTCCTTAAAATAATTTCGTCCTCGAAATTAAAGGCGAAACTAACTGCTGAGAGGATAGAAAAGTATACCTCAGGGTCCAAAAAGATAAGGGTACCGCTCGCGCATCTCATCCTCCCGCTCCCAGGTAGACTCTCCTGGAGAATGATGCCTCCATACGACGCATACCAAGGGTATCACCTGGTTCCTCAGTACCTTCTCCCGGCTATCCATAATCTCCACAGGCTACTCTGGATAACTGAGAGTAGGTCCAACCTCAATCTCTGAATGATCGAGCACATGGCTAGGGTCAGCCACATACCGTCTCAACTGTGATACGTGAAATACGTTGTGAACTCCCACTAGTGCAGGTGGCAAGTCTAGCCTGTATGCCACGTCACCGACTCTCCCGCTGATAACGAAAGGGCCGATGAAGCGCGGGCTAAGCTTTCCACCTCCACCAAAACGTTTCGTACCACGAGTCGGAGATATCCGCAGAAAAACCATATCTCCAACCTAATCACAAGCAAGGTCTCAAGTTACTAAAAATCAAACACGATCAATCAAACAAAACAAAATACAACCTACTTCTAATCCTATCTCTAAATCTGTACCTCAAACTCCAACGGCCTCCGGTGGCTATCGGCCCAGTGCCGATGTCTGTCCTGCGCCATGCGAAGTCTGTCCCTGATGAGTTTCACCTTCTCGGCTGCGTCCACAACCATCTCTGGTCCCAGTAAAGCTCGCTCTCCAACATCATCCCAAGATAATGGTGTACGACACCTACGCCCGTACAGAGCCTCAAACGGTGACATCTCAATGCTGGCCTGATAACTGTTGTTGTAAGCAAACTCCACCAATTATAGATGATCCTCCCAGGAACCTCCGAAATCTAGGACGCACGTCCGCAGCATGTCCTCAAGTGTCTGAATAGTCCTCTCTGACTGTCCGTCCGTCTGGGGGTGGTATGTAGTACTAAACTTGAGCTGAGTGACCAAACTAGTCTGCAGACTCCTCCAGAAACGGGAAGTAAAGCGACTATCCCGATCTGAGATAATGCTGACGGGAACTCCGTAAATCCTGACTATCTGTCTCATATACAACTTCGCAAGCCTCTCTGTAGACGTATCCACCTTGAATGGCAAGAAGTGGGCCAATTTGGTCAACCTGTCAACGATGACCCAAATCGCGTTTTTCCCTCCTGGTGTACGCGGCAACCCAGATACGAAATCCATGGTGATATATTCCGACTTCTACTCTGGAATGGGCAACGGCTGCAATAATCCTCCTGGCCTCTGTCTCTCTGCCTTGACCTGCTGACAGACCAAGCATCTAGCTACGAAGTGGGCTACCTCCCTCTTCATCCCGTACCACCAGACATGCTCTCGTAGATCCCTGTTCATCTTGTTGGCACCAGGATGTATAGAGTACTGCGATCTGTGAGCCTCCTGCGTGATCTGCTCTCTGTGCTCCCTGCTAGGCACACATAATCGGGAACCGTGCCTCAGGGCACCAACCTCTGCAAGTGAAAACTCGCCATCCACCAACCCTGCACGAACCTGCTCTCGGATACACCGCAGAGCCACATCCTTGAACTGTGTCGCCTTGATCCTCTCCATCAAGTCCGACTGTATCTGAAGGCCCCATAACAGCATCTGTACCCCTGGCACAATCACCTCAATCCCAAGGCTCTCCAAGTCTGCAAGCAAGTGCCGATTCATAGTCAAACACTGGCTGTCGGATACCTACTCAAGGCATCGGCAACCACGTTGGCCTTCCCTGGGTGATAATGAAGTGAGATGTCAAAGTCCTTCATCAACTCTAGCCAGCTACGCAACCTCATGTTGAGCTCTTTCTGTGTAAACACATACTTCAAGCTCTTATGATCTGGGAAAATCTCCACCCTCTCGTCATACAGATAGTGCTTCCACAACTTCAAAGCAAAAATCACCACTGCCAGCTCCAGGTTATGGGTAGGGTAGTTCTTCTCATGGGGACATAATTGTCTGGAAGCATAGGCAATCACCTTCCCATGCAGCTGCAAGACACAACCCAGTCCCTTCTCTGAAGTATCACTATAAATAGTGAATCCACCTGATCCTGAAGGCAATGTCAGAATCGGAGCTGTCGTAAGCCGCTTCTTCAACTCATCAAAAGCTGTCTGACACTCCTCTGACCAAACGAACTCAGTATCCTTCCGGGTCAACCGAGTCAACGGCTCTGCAACCCGAGAGAAATCCTGCACAAATCTCCTATAATATCCTGCCAGCCCCAGGAAACTCCTAATCTCTGCCACTGAAGTCGGCGCTGTCCAAGCCTCAACTGCTATGATCTTCTTCGGGTCCACTTAGATACCATCTCCAGTCACCACATGACCCAAGAAGTCTACTCTGTCTAGGAAGAACTCGTACTTCGAGAGCTGGCCGTACAATCTCTCCCTCTTGAGTGTCTCTAGCACCACTCTCAAGTGCTCCTCGTGATCCTCCTCTGTCTTGGAATATACCAAGATATCATCAATAAATACCACCACGAACTTGTCCAAGTACTGGTGGAACACCTTGTTCATAAGGTTCATAAACACTGCTGGTACATTGGTCAGCCCAAACGGCATAACCAAAAACTCAAACTGCCCGTACTGCGTCCTGAAAGCGGTCTTGGGAATATCCTCCCTCTTCACCTTCACCTGGTGATAACCTGACCTCAAATCAATCTTGGAGAACACCCGAGCTCCGTTCAACTGATCAAAGAGATCATCGATCCGCGACAGTGGGTATCTGTTCTTAATCATCAGGTTATTGAGTGCCCTGTAGTCGATACACATCCGTACCGACCCATCCTTCTTGGGTACAAAAAGTACTGGTGCACCCCAAGGTGAAAAACTAGATCGGATGAAGCCCTTGTCCTGCAGCTCATCCACCTGCTTCTTCAGCTCCACCAATTCACTGTTGTTCACTCGATAGGCATGCTGAGAGATCGGTTCCGCATCGGGAACCAAGTCTATCGAGAACTCTACATCCCTGTCCGGTGGAAGCCCTGGCAACTCCTCTGGAAATACGTCTATAAACTTTGCGATCAAGGGATACGGAGCCACCTGCTCCTCAACTGAAGCTCCACAGAAGACTCCGCCGTCCTGCTCTGCCTGCCACCGGGTGTACTCAAACTCTGGCCCTCCTGGCGCCCCAAACAAAACTCTACCCCCTCAGCAATCAATACGGGCGTGATGTCTACTCAGCCAGTCCATACCTAATACAATATCGTAGTTCGGTAGTGGCATGACGAGTAG
The DNA here is from genome assembly GCA_029216955.1 of Iris pallida. NCBI lineage: Eukaryota > Viridiplantae > Streptophyta > Magnoliopsida > Asparagales > Iridaceae > Iris > Iris pallida. The sequence goes on from JANAVB010003198.1 coordinate 5,045,964, forward strand.
ACTCACTCCCAACTCTCGACCTCCCAATATGACGCTCCGCCTTCTGCAAACATCACTCACAAGGATGACCCCACCCCCGGTCGTGATCTTGCAGGTCCTAGGCAATGGTTCAGAAACCAGACTGTGTCTAATAGCATACGATACTGACACAAAGCTGTGGAAAGCCCCAAAATCAAAGAGTGCAAATGCTGGAATGGAGTCTAGGAGAACCGAACCTGCTATCAGCTCTCCGACGGCCTCTGCATCCTCAGCTGCCATGGCGAAAGCTCTCCCCTGCTGTCCACCTCGTGCCTGCTGCTGGTGCTGCTGGAACCTCTGTTGCTGGGTCTGCAGGGCTGGTCCCCTCTGCTGGCCTGCTGGAGCCTTGGCTTCCCCAGCTCCTCCTGGTATCGGACGCATCGACACAACTGGACAGTCCCGCATCTGATGGTCCGCCGAACCACACATCAAGCATCTGCCAAGTATCTTCCTGCACTCCTCCCACTTGTGTCCAGGCTTCTTGTAGAAAGTGTAACTAATAGCCTGCTGCTTGGGTGCCTGCTGCCCTCTCTGCTGCTGATGGTGCACCTGCAGAAAAGGTGCCCTGCCCTGCTGCTGATACTGCTGAACAGGCCTCTGCGGCTGCTGTTGGAAGTGAGGCCTCTTGGCCTGCCCCTGACTGCTGCTACCACACTGGAAGTCGCGACCCCTCTTCTGCCTCAACCCTAGGTCGTCCTCCGCCGCCATGGCCCCAGAAAATATCTCAGCAAATATGGCATTCCAGTCGCTCTTAGTCAGCGACCGAACCTCTCTAATCAAGCCTCGGCGAAACTTCCTCGCCTTCGTCTTCTCTGTCAAGTCATCTATAAAATGGGCCAATCTACAAAACTCTCCAGCATACTCAGCTACAGCCTGGTTCACCTGAACCAGACCCTCGAACTGTGCCTCGATACCTCCCAAGGCCACATCAGGAAAAAACTGCTCCTTAAACAGCTCCTTGAACTGGGACCAAGTCTGGCCCTCAACTCCCACTCTGGGATCTGTCTGATACCATGCACGGGCCAAGTCCTGCATCTGGCTGCCCGCTGCCTCGATCTGGAGTCGAGCTGGTATCTTCGCCAGCCTGAAGATGTCCTCGATATGCTCTATCCAGTCGTCTGCATAGTGGATGCCCTCTGTGCCGAAGAACTTCCGAGGGTGCATCTTCTGGAAGTCCTGTATATCCTTCTCCCTCCGACGGGGCTGCTGCTCGGCCCCCTGAGCAGTAATCATCTCGACTGTAGTACGAACCAGCTGGTGTGCCTCATCGATCCCTTGACGAAAATCTGCAGTCTGCCTCGTCTCCTGCTGCTGGTGGGACTCCAGAATCCTCTCCACGAAGGAGAAGAGATGTGCAGCATCTACCATCCCCGCAGGCGGAGGCTACTGCGGTAGAAGGATCTCAGGAATCACAATGCTCGGCCTCCTGACTGGTGGAGGTGCTCCTCCAAAGGCTGCAGAAACACCGACTCGTGAGGGCTGCACTGGCGCTGTGGCACCGGGAGCTGGCTGCTACTGAGGTCGAGAGGTACTAGACCCCTCTCCAGTGTCTCCCAGTACAGGGCGATGCGATCTCGTCTCAACCATCCTGGAGACACAGATCAAACAAGAAATAATTACTGAGAATGAATCGAAATATCAAAGGAGGACAGTTTAAAATTCTAAGGAAGACAATAAGCAGCAAAAGTAGATATATGGAATCTGATACGGAATTTTCCTAGTGTGATTGAGTACCTTCAAAATATACTAATTTTCTATTGCAGGCTGCAGTGATATTCTTGTTCGAATACCACTACATTCCCATCCTAGACCTGCATGGGCCACCACTAAAAACGTGTCACGACCCGCACCCTAGAGTAAGGGCACGAGACGTGGGTATGTCCAGCCTACGCCGCAATATCGGCGGTAGAATGTTGTCCTAGGTCACAACATCTAACAGTTTAAGGTAATAAACAGTTATACTCCCCGAATGGGGGTGACATAAAAGAATATATCTCAATCACATCTAAGGTAGAACAGGAATAAGATAGAAAGATAAATGAATATCCAGAAATGAAAACTGAAGAACAGTTTGGCAACTCTAGAGGGGGGTGAATAGAGTTTATATAGAAAAATAGCCAATTAAAAATAACAATTTCACCAACAATAAAAAATCAGAGTAAAGTGCGGAAAATAAATGAAGAGCAGAAGAGCATACGCAAACACAACGATTTTAACCTGGTTTCCCTCGTGGAGGACTAGTCCAGGCCTGAGAACTCTAGCTCAGGATTAAATCCACTATTTGTGAAATAGTAGCTTACAACCCGTGCCTTTTCTTCAGAAGAGCACGTCAACTTCTAACAGAGGATCGCAGTGGCGATTTGCTTGGAATTTGTCCAAGCGACTTCTTCACTCTTGCACAAGAATCCTAACTGAGAGATGCTGAGCACTCGAGACTTAGGAGGCTTGTGGCTAGTAGATAGGAAGGGTATGGCTTATTGAGCTTGTAGGAGAGAAGAGAAGAGAAGATTGAGTGAATTGAAATGAGAGAATTCATGCCCTATTTATAGTGTTTTTAGAGGCAGAATTCGGCCAGAATTCGGGGAGGAAAATTCAAAAATTTGGCCGTTGGACAGCTAGCAACCAGCTAACCCTAAAATTAGGGTTCCTGATTTCTAGGGGACAGAGTTCGGCCCGAACTCTGTGTGGAGGCAGAGTTCGGCCCGAACTCTGTCTCCAGAGCACAGAGTGGTCCTAAGTGGGACTTGTGGGCAATTTTTGTTTTGGTGGAGCTTGGGATTTTGGGTAGGCTTATAGACTAAGTTCCAAGAGCTCAGCATAACTCAGAGTACATACTTCTAGACTCAATAAAATGTAAAAGTACAGACTCGAAAATACACTGAGAGTCGAAAACTGAGCTGTTGTCTGTCCTGAACTGAATGCAGACGTCGTGTGTCGTATTGAATTTATACAGATATTATTTAGTCAATGTAGTCAATATTTGGTTGACTGTGACTTTGTGTCAACAATCTCCCCCATATTGATAATTGACAAAATAATAAATGTATATTTCAATATTCATACCTGGACACAGTTGGTTAAAACACAGCTCCCCCATAAACAATGCCGAGCTAGAATAAGATAGCTCCCCCGTAATCAGTGAACGGTGCCGAGCTAGAATCAATAGCTCTCCCCCGTAAATAATGCATAGAACCTGTGGCCTGATAAAAATATTTTCCCAAAAGCAAACACAAGCACAGACAAATATACGTATTTCTTCCCCTTTTGGCAGTTAGCAATATAAAGGATCATATAGACTGCATAAGGAAAAGCATGGGAATAGCAGTATAGACAATGAAAAGTAATCCAACCACACAAAGCAGAGAAGAAACAGTATAATACTAATAAAACAAGTCACTGACATAAAGTAGAACTACGAAAAATAGCATAAAATGTTATCCACCAACCAGCACATCATCAGGGTTTGAAGACATAAATCCAGTACATAAATCCATAACAAACTGAAATAACTAAAATCAAAGAGGCAACTAAGACCATCAGCAGTGGCAGCAGCATATCAAGCCAATCTCCATCATGGAGCACGAGAAGGTCCTGGAACATCTGAAGGACCAGGGAATGAGCGACGAGGGTCCACAAAAGCATCATCAGGATCCATATACCTCATGACCCACGGATCGTCTATACGATGACCCGCGCGATCTGGATCCCGCTCAATAGGCACATGCAGATCAGGATGACGAGCAAGTGAATACCGCATATCATGCAGAGAGTTCCCAAGGGCACTGATCTGCAAGGTGGTACGGTAATCCTGCTGCGTCCAGCGATCATCCTAAATAGCAAAGCGATCGCGAAGCATAGTCTGAAGAGACTCAAGAGTGGCAGGAGGAGGAGGTGCATCCTGACCAAAAGGAGGGGCGTCAGGCTCCTCATCAGCAGAATGCTCAGATGACTCAGAAGCAGTGACAGGCTGAAGGCGTCGTGCTTTGGATAGAAAGGCAGGTGCAGGCATGAACGGACAATCATGGATAGGAATGATGAAAGCACGAAAAACTAAAGGAAGATAGAGAGGATAAACCAAAGCTCTTGGTTTCTTCCGAGAGTTGATCATCCAATCCATCATAGTCCGTGGAAAGTTGAATGGAATACGAAAGTGGAGATGATATAAGGCGGAGATCTCAAGATAAGTGACTTCATCTGTTGAGCCAGCCTTGGGCAAGATAGTATTGAACACGATGCGATGAAGTTCATAAAAGTAGGGGGTGAGATGCTTGGCCTTTAGCTTGCGAGGACTTACGTTAGGAGCACATAAATCCTCCTTGAATCCTTCAAGGGAAGTGTCGCCAACAAATTGAAGTTGACGTGCCTCCACAAGCTTGTTCCACACATCAAGATCCGGGAGAGCAAGAAAATCTCCCAACTCAGAATCATTAAAGACAATGGTAATGCCAGCAACCCGAGAATAGATGTGGGTTGCATCGTGAGTCAAATTGCAGTAAAACATTTGAATGGTACTATGGTAGATGACAGAATTTGAAGCAACAAGTTCATCCAAACAAAGATCACGGAATAATGACTCATAATGTGAAAATATAGTGAAATTTATGGGATGGCCCCCAAACACCGGACGAGTTCTAAAATCGCTAAACCATTCATTAGAGGCTTCTAGCGATACAAATAAACGGTCATCGTAAGTGTTAGGGTCATCGGGACGCGGCGGATTGAACAACGGATGAATGGGGTGTTGTTCAACTGCTTGTTCAATCGGAGGAGGAGGAACCGAAGAGGAAGCACCCTCATGTCGAGTCCTTCTCCCTCATTTGGACAAGCGAGATGCCATTTGAAATAAAAGTGGAGAACTTGGAAATGATAGAAAAAGAGAGATATACCTGAAAAGAATATCAAACAGTTGAAGAGAATGTTGAAAAACCCCTTTCCCTTGATTTTGAGAAGAAATAGAGCCCTCTATATCAAGAACTAGGGTTAGGGTTTGGAAGGAAGAAGATGGAAGAGGTGGAGAAGAAGGAAATATGGGAGGAAAGAGAGGGAATTCCGAAATAAGGTAGGGCTTGGTCTTTGGTCGGGTGAAATATTGACCATTGGATTAGAATTGATCCAACGGCAGAGCCAGATCCCGACCCTGGAACCTAAGAACCGAACTCGGCCCGAACTCTGGTAGGGGAAGAGTTCGGCCCGAGTTCTGGATCAATGGTCCAGAACTGAAAACAGGCAAAGAACATGAAGAAAATGTTTAAGAATTAAACAAAAGATAGTTGAGGACAACAAAGAGTGTTGAATTTTAAAAAATAGATAGAGAGGTACTCAGAAAACAGAATGAACTTTAGAAAATCTCAATTAGGCAATATTAAATTGAAAATGAGCCATATAATAAATAAGGACATATACTATGGTTCAATAGTCCAAATTTGCCATGGGTTAGCTACAGGGGCCGGATCCCAGCTAGCGGTAGTCCTGAGGACTAGTGCACCGTGTCGCTTAGGCTTTTACGCCTTATTGTCAGAAGGACCCTTTCGGCTTGTACCCATACCAAATTCTTCGAAAAAGAATCACAATATACTCGATATTTACGCAGGTGAGTTTCAATTTATAACTGCTTTATCTAAAATTCCAAGTTCACGACAAAGAAAATTGAAGCGCTCTTCGGATAGTGGCTTAGTAAAGAAATCTGTCAGCTGATGATCAGTGTCAATAAATTCTAAGTTAATCGTGCCATTTTGCTGATGATCACGCAAAAAGTGGTGTCTGATCTCAATGTGTTTAGTGCGTGAGTGGCAGACAGGGTTCTTAGTCAAATTAATTGCACTAGTATTGTCACAGAATATAGGAATATGCATGAAAGATAACTTATAGTCCTCAAGGGTTTGCTTCATCCACAGAATTTGTGCACAACAACGCCCAGCTGCTATGTATTCAGCTTCTATTGTGGATAGTACAACAGAGTTCTGCTTCTTGCTAAACCAGGAGACTAAAGCTTTTCCTAATAAATGACACGTGTCGCTCGTACTTTTACGGTCGACCTTGCATCCAGCGAAGTCAGCATCGGAGTAACCAATAAGATCAAATGATGTTGACTTGGGATACCATAGGCCCACTGTAACCGTACCCTTAAGGTATCTAAAGATACGCTTAACCGCGGTCATATGTGATTCCTTAGGATTAGCTTGATATCTAGCACATAGGCAAACACTGAACATGATATCGGGACGACTAGCAGTTAAATAAAGTAAGCTGCCTATCATACCTCGATACTTACGTTGATCAACAGGTTTGCCACTCTCATCTGGTTCGAGTTTGGTTGAAGTAGCCATTGGCGTGCTGATTGGTTTGATGTTGTCAAGATCGAACTTCTTCAGCATGTCCTTGGTGTATTTTGATTGGCAGATGAAAGTTCCATTAGCCAGTTGTTTTACTTGCAGACCAAGAAAATAGTTGAGCTCTCCCATCAAGCTCATCTCAAATTCCGTCTGCATACACTTGGCAAATTCTTGACAAAGAGTTTCATCAGTAGACCTAAAAATAATATCATCAACATAAATCTGAATTAATAGAATAGCGTCTTTGAAAGATTTAATAAACAGTGTAGTGTCAATTTTTCCTTTTGAAAAACCTTTCTCAAGCAAGAAACTGCTTAGCCTTTCATACCAAGCTCTGGGGGCTTGTTTAAGGCCATAAAGCGCTTTCTTCAGCTTGAACACGTGGTCGGGAAATTTGTGATTTTCAAAGCCAGGGGGTTGTTTGACATAAACTTCCTCCTTAATAAAGCCATTCAAGAAAGCACTTTTAACATCCATTTGAAATAATTTAAAGTTCTGATGATTGGCAAAAGCACAAAGCATCCGAATGGATTCTAGTCTAGCAACAGGAGCATATGTCTCATCGTAGTCGATACCTTCCTCTTGATTGTATCCTTGAGCTACTAGACGAGCTTTGTTACGTGTGACTGAACCATCTTCATTTACTTTGTTTCTAAAAACCCATTTAGTACCAATTATCGAGTGATTAACCGGTCTAGGAACGAGTTCCATACTTGGCTTCTCTCGAATTGGTTGAGTTCTTCTTGCATAGCAGAAATCCAAAATTTATCATTAAAAGCTTCAGAAATGTTTTTAGGCTCTACTTGTGAAATAAAGGCAGTGCTAGCAACGGAGCCTCTTAGTGATGATCTAGTAGTTACTCCACGTGAAACTTCTCCTATAACTAAATTTTCTGGATGAGAAGGTTTGAAAGAGAATTTCTTAGGCAAACCCTCCAGAGAATTAGTTTCGGTTGAAGTATTCATTGGAGTAGAAGTTGATGGCTCAACGTCATCATCAAGAGTACTTGCTGCACTGTTGTCTTCATCAAAAGTCACATTGTTGACTCTTCCACAATAAGTGAGCGTTTATTGAAAACTCTATATCCCTTACTCTTGGCGGCATAACCAAGAAAGATACCATCGTCAGCTTTGGCATCAAATTTGCCTAAGTTGTCTTTGGTGTTAAGGATAAAACATCTACAGCCAAAAACTTTAAAATAAGAAACATTGGGGGTTCTCCCAAACCAAAGCTCATAGGGTGTTTTCTTCGTAATGGGACGAATAAGCACCCTATTCAAAATGTGGCATGCTGTACTTACAGCCTCTGCCCAAAAATATTTCGGAAGAGAAAATTTATTCAACATGACTCTAGCCATATCGCTAAGAGTCCTATTCTTCCGTTCCACAACACCATTTTGTTGAGGAGTTCTAGGACAAGAAAATTCATGATCAAAACCATTTGCATTACAAAGACTTTCAAAATCATAATTTACGAATTCGCCTCCATGATCACTTCGGATTCGAGTAATCATGTAGCCTTTTTCGTTTTGAACTTTCTTTACAAAAATTTTGAAAGCAGAAATAGCATCGCTCTTATTAGCGAGAAAGAAAACCCATGTAAATCTCGAAAAATCATCAACAATAACAAATGCATAAAGTTTGCCTCCAAGGCTAGCTATTCTACTAGGACCAAATAAATCCATATGAAGTAGTTGCAAGGGTCTAGTAGTACTTACAGAGTTGATAGAATGAAATGAGGATTTAGTTGCCTTGTTTAGTTCACATTCGGCACATACCGTGTCCTTTTTGAACGTGATGTCAGGCAATCCTCTCACTAGCTTCTTGGTGGAAAGCCTGGATATAGCATCCATGTTGGCATGACCAAGACGCTGGTGCCAAAGTAGTCGTTCGTCTTTGTGGGCATATAGACATCTACCTGCATTGTTAGTATTTATAGAAAGATAGAAAATATAGATGTTGTCCTCTCTTTTCCCTTCAAAAGCAATGTCTCCCGTTGACCTATCATAGATGTAGCAACTGTTTTGTCCAAAGTTAATATCATATCCATGATCAGCAAGATGACTAATGCTGAGCAGGTTATGCTTTAACTCGGTCACTAGGCAGACACCCTTTATTACAGGAGAAGGAGGATGACCAATGATACCATTACCTATAATGTGCCCTTTGAGATTGTTACCGAAGGATACGTATCCTTCTCTCTTCATCGATAGTGATGCAAAAAGATTTGCGTCTCCCGTCATATGTCGCGAGCATCCACTATCGAGAATCCACTTACTTTCAGTTGAGGAGGGAAGGTCCACCTACATCAAGAGTAGATGTGACCTTTGGTACCCGAGTTCTTGAGGGTCCTGAAAAGTTAGTCTTTGGGAACAAAGCATATATCCTTTTATCTACAAGTCTTCTAATTCTGCACTGTGGTGAGATGTGTCCATGTAATCCACAATAAGTACAGATAGCATTCTTATTTATACTAGGAGCATGAGAATAATATCTATAAGCAACAGGATGAGGATGGACATGATGTGAAGAGTTAGCATGGTGAAGATGATTATGCATGGAATAAGTGGCATGTTGATGGTGTCTATGAGGCATAGAATGATGGTATTGTCTATGATGTGTGACATGCTGATATTGTCTAGATGGTATGGCATGATGATTTTGTTTATATGGTATATGAGAACCTTGTCTATATGGCATTGCATGATGATTTTGTCTATATGGCATGGCATGATGATTTTTATGTGTGGAGTGATGTTGATTGTGTCTTTGTGCATGATGAGTGTGTACTGAGTGAGAATTGTTCTTACGTGCACGTGGTTTGTGAAAGTTTGTGTATATAAATGCATGGTTATGTGCTGCATGAGAATGACGTGATTGACTAGCATGAGTGGTATTGTGCCCATGTGATTGGGTTTGAGGTTGGACAACCTGTTTACCCAATTTGGTTTCTAATCTTTTAGAAACAGCTTGCAGTTCATCAACCTTAATATTTAAGCCATAAATCTTAGTCATGGAAATCTTGTGTCTACTCTTTTCTTCAGCAAGCAACGTGTTGAGAGTAGTGATTTCTTGAGTTTGTTGCTCAATACGTGCTTTAGCATCATGTAAGCTTAATTTAAGCTTGGATACTTCATCAGTGTCATTAGTGGGTGATGTGTTTCTAACATTATCAAGAAGTAAAGAAATTCTTTGTATCTCATCTTCTAGACTTTTGATTTTGTCCTTGGCATGTTTATATTTACCGATGACCTTTTTATGATCATCGAGTAAATCAGTGAAAGCATCGCCAAGTTCATCAAAAGAGAAGTCATCCAGAGTTTTGTTAGATACCTTGTTGGAAGTTGCCATCAGGCACACATTTGCTGTATCTTGAGGAGCATCCTTTTCTTCCTCAGAGTCACTCGCTTCACTTTCATGCCAGATGCCTGTGTTGGCATATTTCTTTGATGAGTTCCTTTTGTATGGCTTCTCATAGTGGTTGCTCTTCTTCAGGAATGGGCAGTCTTTTTGGACATGTCCAGTTTTCTTGCAACCATAACAAGTTGGTTCCTCTTCATCGTTTTCTTGAGATTCCTTCTTCCTTCGATTGAAGCGAAGGAATTTCCTGAAGTTGCGAACCATGAGAGCTTGGTCTTCATCATCCGAGTTATCTTCTTCGGTCTCATCATGATTAGCTCTTCGTTGATGAGCTTTGAGTGCGATCTCCCTGGTCTTCGGAGCAGGCTCTTCGAAGTCCTTGAGGTCAAGCTCGTGAGTCATAAGCTTACCCATCAAGGTCTCCATTGACATTGTTGTGAGATCGTTTCCTTCTATGATGGCTGTCACCTTAGGATTCCAAATCTTTGGTAGCCCTCTGAGCAGCTTACGAATCTTCTCGTGGTTTGAGTACTGCTTTCCAAGCGAAGATAGAGGATTGATGATGTCGAGGAATCTTGTGATCATTTGAGTGATCGTCTCACTTGGCTTCATCTTGAAGGCTTCGTATTCTTGTGTGAGACGACTAATTTTGGATTCCTTGACCTGTGTGGTTCCTTCATGCGTCACTTCTAGAAGTCTCCATACTTCATGAGCAGTGGTGCATGTAGAGACCCTGTTGAACTCATTCCTGTCTATGGCACAGAATAAAGCATTAATAGCCCTAGCATCTAGACTTGCCTGTTTCTTCTCATCGACAGAATATTTGTCGTGTGGTTTCTCAATGAGGTCACCATCGACAACTATTCTGGCAGGCTTTTTGTAACCGTCAGTGACGACAGTCCACAGGTCAAAGTCTAGAGACTTAAGATAGAAGCTCATTCTTGTTTTCCAATATGTGTAGTTAGTCCCATCAAATAGGGGAGGCCTATGAGTGGACTGACCTTCACCATGATTGGAAATCAAGGATTGTGTGGTTGCCATGGATCAGCTCTTAGGATGTTAGTCCTTGTAAAGAGAACAGAGCTCTGATACCAATTGAAGAACAGTTTGGCAACTCTAGAGGGGGGTGAATAGAGTTTATATAGAAAAATAGCCAATTAAAAATAACTCTTTCACCAACAATAAAAAATCAGAGTAAAGTGCGGAAAATAAATGAAGAGCAGAAGAGCATACGCAAACACAACGATTTTAACCTGGTTTCCCTCGTGGAGGACTAGTCCAGGCCTGAGAACTCTAGCTCAGGATTAAATCCACTATTTGTGAAATAGTAGCTTACAACCCATGCCTTTTCTTCAGAAGAGCACGTCAACTTCTAACAGAGGATCGCAGTGGCGATTTGCTTGGAATTTGTCCAAGCGACTTCTTCACTCTTGTACAAGAATCCTAACTGAGAGATACTGAGCACTCGAGACTTAGGAGGCTTGTGGCTAGTAGATAGGAAGGGTATGGCTTATTGAGCTTGTAGGAGAGAAGAGAAGAGAAGATTGAGTGAATTGAAATGAGAGAATTCATGCCCTATTTATAGTGTTTTTAGAGGCAGAATTCGGCCAGAATTCGGGTAGGAAAATTCAAAAATTTGGCCGTTGGACAGCTAGCAACCAGCTAACCCTAAAATTAGGGTTCCTGATTTCTAGGGGACAGAGTTCGGCCCGAACTCTGTGTGGAGGCAGAGTTCGGCCCGAACTCTGTCTCCAGAGCACAGAGTGGTCCTAAGTGGGACTTGTGGACAATTTTTGTTTTGGTGGAGCTTGGGATTTTGGGTAGGCTTATAGACTAAGTTCCAAGAGCTCAGCATAACTCAGAGTACATACTTCTAGACTCAATAAAATGTAAAAGTACAGACTCGAAAATACACTGAGAGTCGGAAACTGAGCTGTTGTCTGTCCTGAACTGAATGCAGACGTCGTGTGTCGTATTGAATTTATACAGATATTATTTAGTCAATGTAGTCAATATTTGGTTGACTGTGACTTTGTGTCAACAAAAACATCACAGAGATACAATCCAGAATTCTAAGTGTCTATAAATAAATACATGTCCCAAAATATCTCTGAAATCCATATACAGTAATCCAAGTAAAGTAAAGACAATCATAATCTAAGGGAGTGTCGTCTACTGCTAGTGGATCCTGCTGCTGGTCCAAGTCCAGGCACTCATCTAGTATAGCACCATAGTAGGTAGGGCAGAACGCCTAAGCCTCGTCCTTTGTAATATTTCAACAGGTCCAGTCAGGATAGGAGCGAGCACAGTACATCTCAACAAATCATAGCAGGTCAGGATATATAATCATGCTAGAGAGTAAGATACAAGAAACTGAAAGAATATTATGATAAACAGGAAGGCTGTAAATAAATAGCTACAGTATATAGAGAACTAACAGTGTCTAGTGATTCAGAGCACAAGATGGTTATGTAAACGGCACGATATTATATACGAGTAATCTACAGAGGTTTGTACACGAGTAATCTACTGGATTGAATACAAAACCACTTCTACTCCCCCGCCCCAATTAATACACAAGGATCTAGCTAAGTTATGTTATTGTACACGAAGGTCATGTGAATACATGATTATACACGATTTTATACGATTTGTACACGAATGTCACGAATACAAGGAGTACACGATGCTTACGATAAAGTACACGAACACGAATACCCGATGTATCCGCTAAGGGGATAACATCGCACAACAAGATCCATATAGTACTAATCCGTGTTTCCAACGTGTCAGCATCATGTAAAGTAATCTAAAGCAGGAAATATACTCCTAATGCAGGATATGAAATGATCAGAGAATGTACTCGCCTGTATCCAGAGAATCTGAAGAATATATACTGTCCAAGGAGTGGTGTCTGTCTCCTATAGAACAGTACAAGTCACTATGAGTCTACAATGATAATAAGATGCAAGTCAATACATTCTACATGAATCTAGGTCAATCTAGGCCAAAGTCAACTCTTGGTCAACTGTGGTCAACCCTAGAAGTCAAACTAGGTCAACTAGGTTAAACCTAAGTCAAACAAGTCTATACTAGTCTAACTAGTCCATTCTAGGTCTAATAAGACTAAACAAGTCTAATCTAGACTCTACACAGACACATAGACACTTCCATAGGCTAAGAGCCCTAGACTAGCTATTAGGCAATATTATGCCCTAACCATACCATAAATCACATACACAAGACAATAATATTTATATTTAAAATAACACACATATTGTTATATTATATGATATCACATAGAAATATACATAGCATATAGGTTACCTTAATGTGTACCACACATATATATAAGGTACCTTAAAAAGTGAATCTCACAACTTAAATACATAGGGAAATAGGGAATGAACTGGGCATGTGTTCAAGTGTAGGTGTGTGTGTGGGAAGGTCACATAAATGTATGTGAGCTACAAGAGTGTGTGTATGTGTAACATGAGGGTTCAATGTGTGTATATCCTGGAAACAGTGAGGTGATTCACAATATGAAAACTGGGAAGATCTCAGGTATTTAGGCAATACAGTGAGATGATAAATCATTCTCAGGTTTTAGGAAAAGTTTGACAGGAAACAGGGAAGTTATATATGTGAAATCAGAGAGGGAAAGGAATAGAAATAAATTGACAGTTAGAGGGAAGATATCTCAGGCATAGGGAAAATATTTAATAGTCAATGTAATGAAACAACATTAATTCAATTCAGTTTAGGTACAGGAACATAACTCAGGTTATATGAAAATCTGGAACAGGAAACATGAACTCTAACTCACATACCATTCAACCCAATCTCAATCATTCAATCAGTGTGCTAATTAACAACATAAAACTAGAAATAATCTTCGGTTATAGGTTGGTACAGGGAAACCATTCTCAGGTTATATAGCATTCGAAAATGAAAGAAAAACAGTTTACAGTTAGCCATTTCGAATGGAAAAAGGAATCAACATATTAACATTCATTCAAATCTCAGTTAGATTAGAGAGGGAAAAAACAAGAAAAATAATTTAGGAAATAGGAATGAGAATCTCAGGTTGAAGGATTAAACCATTCTCAGTTCAACCTGTTTTCGAAAACCAACTCAAAAGCTCAAATTCCATTCTCACATCCTAGAGCCAAATTCGAATGCAAAAATAAGCCAACATGACCAACCAATCATGTGGGGACATTTAACAGTGAAAAACAGCAAGTAGAATAAGGAATTAAAAGTTAGAAAAAATGGAAAACCCCACGTATTAGTAATGGTATCAGCCGAATGGCTTAAACCCAAATTCAAATCAAATCCCAATCAAAAACCTAACTAACAATGTAAATTAATTCTAACATAGATTATACATTATATTTAGATCTAATTTAGCAAATAAAAACACTATTTAAACTAACAAAACTTGAATTAAAACAGAGAACCAACCCAGTGCACTGAACCGTACAGTACGCACCATGTGCACGCGTAAATGCGTGTCCGACACGACACGAGGACTCATGAAACTTGGGGAGCCTCATGTCAGTGTCAGCCCTGACCTATGTGTCGATTTTCTCGTGTCTACGTGGCATGTCCAGTGAGTTGTGGTCCCCGAGTAGCAGGGGAAAGAAGTCTGTGCGCGCGCGAGTGCAACAGCGTGTTCCCGTGTCCATGGGGACTCGACACGACACCAAAACATGCTCAGTACACTAGAAACACATAAGCGAGATTAAAACCCTAATTTCTATTCAATTACATCTTAGAAAATGGATTGAAATGCCCTTTAGGGCATTTCGTCGAACACATGCATACACGAACTGATACGTGTCCAAATGGGACACGAATCGGACACAAAAACCTACAGAAATCTAGGGTTAGCTAGGGGACACCTAGATCTACGTTAGAATGCAATAATAACAGTAATTATAATAGGTTTTGAAGGAGTCACCTATAGGTGTCAAATCCTCAATAAAACTCCAAAGAGGGGTGTTCCTCTTGATAGCCAAACTTATCCAAATTGCCCAAACTCTGAAATATCCTTACATAAACAGCAAGAACAGAAAATTTAGAATCTATAGCAATTGGTTTGGGTGAAAAAGGAGTTAAATAGGAATTTCTATGAATTAAGGAAGATGGGGACTCACCTCTTTCTAAACTTGCAAAATATTCCTAATGGAGGCTAGCCCTAATTTTTAGGAGGGGATTAAATAGGTGGGAATCTCTAGGGTTAATGTGGTCGGCCATGTGGGTTGGGCTAGGGCTAGGTTCACTTGGTGTTGGGTTGGGCCTTTAAGGCTAAAATCACAAACCATGACTTGTGAAATCACAAGCCATTTCCTAATCAAATTAAATCCTAATTTCTCCAAAATAATTCTAATGAGTTAATCATCACTAACTTAGGTCAAGCTAGGGTTACTTAACCTAACCAAGTAGTCATGACCTAGGTTAGCCTCTAGGACAGTCTCCAAAGTCAACACCAGTCAAAGTCTAGAATAGCACCAAATCAAAAATGCTAAAAAATCACTAAAATTTTTAATAATTATAATTAATAATAATAATTCCCAAAATAATTCCAAAATTTTAAAAATGACCAAAATACCCTCAAGCTAGAAAAGTGGTAGTGATAATTGGCTACATCAACACGGCTTAACATTGATGATCGTGGCAAACCAGTCGGCCAGCATAAGTATCGAGGTATGATTGGTAGTTAATTTACTTAACTGCTAGTGGCCCTGATATCATGTTTAGTGTTTGTATATGTACACAATATCAAGCTAATCATAAGGAATCACACCTATGCGTCGTTAAGCGTATCTTTCGATACCTTAAAGGAACTTCTACTGTTGGCTTATGGTATCCCAATACCATATCTTTTGACCTAATCGGTTACTCAGATGTAGATTTTGCTGGATGCAAAGTAGACCGTAAAATTATCAGCGGTATGTGTTATTTCCTAGGAAAAGCTTTAGTCTCCTGGTTTAGCAAGAAGCAAAACTTTATAATGCTATCAACAACTGAGGCTAGTTATACCGTCGCATAACGTTATTGTGCTCAGATTTTATGGATGAAGCAAACCCTAGAAGACTACAATATGCACTTCACAAATATTCCTATTTATTGTGACAATACTAGCACGATTAACTTGACAAAGAACCCAGTGTATCACTCACGCACAAAGTACATAGAAATACGTCATCATTTCTTTTGTGATCACCAACAACACGGGAATATCTGCTTAGAATTTATTGACATAGATTATCAATTAGCTGACATTTTCATAAAATCGCTAGCTGAAGGCCGTTTTAATTATTTGCGTCGCGAGTTAGGCATACTTGAATTTTCAGAGTCATAATGCGTTATGATTAATAAGAATACTTAAAACTTGATATTTCTAGGTTTATTAATTGAAGTTATTTTGGGTACAAGCCGAAAGGGCCCTTTTGTCATACAATCGTAAATAGCCTGAAGCGACACGATGTATTATTCTTAGGACTACCACTACCTGGGATCCGGTCCCTACAGCTAACCCAAAGTGATATATTTTAATTAAATCAAAGAGTCAAAAGTTATTAAGTACGTTTATAATTCATTACACATAAAATGAATAGAAATTCAAGTTAGCGGAACTCAGACAGAACTCGGACCGAGTTCTTTTTAAAAGGCAGAGAACAGAAGCCCCCATTTCTCTTCTCTTCATCTTCCTCATACATTACAGACGCCCGAGTTCTTAAACCTTAACCTTAGCTTTTGGGAAAAATTATTTCCAAGCCTCAAAACTCCCTTTCCTCGGATCTAGCAGCTCTACAAAGGCTTTCTCCACTCATTTCCACTCTCTATTTGAGGTATATCTCTCATTTTTGCCTAGTTTCTCCCAAGCTCTTCAAGTGAAAGAAAAGAGATACTGCAGCTTCATCCTCCACTTCGGAGTATAAACCCATTAACGTGTCTAGTCCCGCTCGTCCCGACGATGATGAGGATTTTGACACAAACCTATTTTCGTCTTCGAAAATTTTACTATCTTGGTTTACCCAATTTTGATACCGGAACATTTGCCCTGGTCGATCAATAAATTTTACTACTTTTCGGAGTATGCCTCTACTTTTGAAAACTTAGGGCTCCAAGACTTTCTTGAGACTTTGAGCAAAATTTTTGAAAATTCTTTACGAATGTTTTATTACAATTTGCTAGAAGCAGACGACAACATTTATTCTTATGTTAGTGGAAAAGAACTTGAGTTTAACTCGACAGACTTGAGTGAGTACTTCCAAATGCCTGACAACGGAGAAGCTTTAGTCGAGATTAACAAAGTTTAATTCCCTCCTGACATGTCCCTTGAGTCTCTTAAGGCAGTGATGTGTCATCCGGGTCTGGTTCCTCGGTCTCGTTTGTTTGCACGCCACCAAAACTAGCATTATTATGAACTCCATCGTATTGTTTACTCTGTCTTGCTACCTAAGACTAGATCTACTAATGAGGTCACCTTCTTAGAGATATCGACCATGTACCTCATTCACTTTGGAGTCACTTTTTTGTTCCAAAGACTGTTATTGCTAACATGAACAGTTGTCGAAGGGCAGGTCGCAACCTCCTTTATCCCATGCATCTTGCGGTGATGTTCCCTAAATTTGGAATCAACTTAGACATCTGTCATGTTTTTGGGTCTTCTACTGAGCTGTCTAGATCTAGAAAATACCCTCAGCCTCCACCTCCACCCGGTGCTCCAGCCCCTGCAGCTGATCCAGTCGCAGTTCTAGCCAATGCTCCTCTAGTTGTCGCTACCGGCAACTTCGACGAGTTCTTCCAAAGGTTCGATTCATTTGTTACCCTCCAGGGGCAGAGGCACGAGACCTATATGACTCATTTCACCGATGCTGAGTACCATCACATTTCTCAAGCCCAGGTCTTGAGAAATAGCATGTTAGACATTCAGTACACATTGGCACATCATCCCTTGGTTCCAACTCCTATTCTCCATCATCCCACCTTCGACGGACCGAGACTTAAGGATCAGCCCACTTTTGGATTCTTCGATCGGACGACTGCTTATGTTGATCTCCAGCCTCCTCCTACTGCTCCCGGTGATGATGCTGATGCTTGAGTTAGTCTTTTGTGCTTAGTATTTTGTGATGATATTATGTGATGATGATCTTCATGTAGTGACACTTTTAATTCTCAGTTGGACTATCAAGTTGCATTGTTTCAGTTTTAGTTCTTTTATGCACTTTGAACTCATGTTTTAGCTGTAGTTGATTTTTATGCTATATTAGTCAGTTTCTATTACTCATATTTCATTACTGCTACTGCTGGTGTTATGTGTTTCTTAAGCTGATGACTTGGTTCATTTATTTTTTGGATATTACTCTGTATTTTTCTTTGTTATTGTTGGCTTTACACATTGCAGGGGAGCTATATTTTGAGTACATGACAAAGGAGGAGAAAGAGTATAACCAAAAAATTTTGTGTTTCATATTCAGAACAAGTCAGGTATATATTTCAAAGTTATATATTTCGTTATATTTTAGTATAGACTCAAAGTTTGTTAATTATCAAAATGGAGGAGACTGTTGTCCCATTGGTTAATGATCACACATGATTTTGGTAATCAACGTCAACTTTGTCGATACATAAAATATACAGACTGCTATAGGTTTACAGGTTTCAAAAAAGAAGAAACGTTTACTGCATCTACATCCCACTACATCAAAATACAGTACATCACATCGTCATCAAGAACCAATCACACTGGAATCAAGATCAAGGCTTTTATATTTTCTTCTGTATTTTTCAATTTTATTGAGTCTAGAAAATATATGTGAGGTTGATCAGGATTCGTAATGGCTTAGGGTTTTATCTGTCCAATGTCCAAATAAGCCTACCTATCCACTCTATCCAAATCCACCATCCATATAGCTCATTAACCCAACACAAAATTGGCCCATGCATACTGTTTTGATGCTGATAGAACTCAGACAAAACTTGGCCCGAGTTCGACCAGGTCAGTTTCGAATTCATTTTGGTCTTCCACCAAATCTGTCTATAACGTTCGTTTGCGAGATTCATGCATCCGAACTCTGCCCGAGTTCGGTCAGCAAAAACACTATCAATAGAGAAGAATTCTCACCATTTCAAATCACTCAATCACTCATTCATTTCTCTCTTCTCTATCTCTTTAAGTGTTTTCAACGATCCAAAGCTTTCAAATCAAGCCTATACCATACTTAACCAAAGCCAGTACAATTCTGTTCGATCTAGAGTTTTGGTACTGAAAAGTTGTATCAGAGGCGTCTTTTAGAAAATGTTCCAGTTTTCGAAATTACTTTATGGAGTCGGTCGTGCGCTCGTCACCAAGTACGGTGTTGTAAGAGACTACAATATCTCATTTAGCTTATGCATAGTGGATTAACATCGAGCAAGAGTACTCGAGACTGGAGTAGTCCTCTTAGAGGGAGACTAGTATACATCACTGTGTCACTAAATTTGATTCTCTGATCTCTTACTTTACAACATTTATTTACCGTCTTATCTGCCATAATATATAGTTGCTTTAATTTTTAATTGGTGATTATTTTTGCTGCACACGCACACACTCTATTCATCCCCACCTCTAGAGGTGCTCAAAGGTCATACAAAGGTGTCCAGACTAAACCAAATCTTTCGTGTACGAGTTTTTGTCAACTTTCGGACCACTTTGACCATTTCTATATTTTTGGTAAAAATCTAGACATCCTAAGCTTTTCGATGATCATACTTTTGCAGTATTTTACTGAGGTTTACTATTTTTATAAAATCCAAATTTGTCACCATAATGTCAGAACACTGAAAACTCATAGATTCTATGTGTCCATATGCTTTGGAACTTCATGAGACTTGTCCAAAATAATTGTTGTGCATGTTTAATAAGAAAAATGTATTTTTACATATTTTATACTCTTTTTCCGGAATTAATATTTATCGAGAATTTTTCGTTTCGGGAGCCAAATTATGGAACACGTCTAAGTATATTGATGTAAAATTAATACAAGACTTGTATGCATGTTGTTCCATAAATAAAATATACTAATTATTATTTGTATATTATTTATACATAATTTCCAAAATTAAATATTATATTTTTATGTTATTAAAATATTACTTTATCACGTAGATTTAATGCCATATATGCTAGATTGAGTTAAATAGGTAATATGACTAATATAGTAGTTGATACTAGTTTTTCTTATGAGGAATGTAGCCTAAATATGATTATAAATTTTTTAATAAATTTTTTAAAAAATAAATATTATGTTTTTACTTAATAAAAATATTGTTTATTAAAGTTTATTTGGTACGATATATGCTAGATTGGTCCTATGTGTAGTATGCACTAGTTTAGTAGAATATATCTATTGTGATTATATATGGTAAGTCTATATATAGTATGTAATGTGTCACAGATATATTATTGATAGTTAGATGTACTTATTCTAGGTGTACATGACGGAGTGAGCGAGGATCTTGGAGTCGAAAAACATATTCATGTTTGGAGGTTGCAGACAAGTGTACCTTGCCATCACTATAGATTATTTCTTTCTTTTACTGGTGTTTCTATTTTAGTTTATCATGACGTAGGATTTAATCGATATTTAGTGTCCGGATTGGATTCGGGTGTCGATGTCTATTTATTGACATTGTATATCGACATTAGGCATTGCACGCATTATGTCGTGTTCATTGACACGATTGACCACATGACACTGACACGTTCTTGATGCAAGGTTTACATGAGTATTCATGGTATTGAATTCACAGAAGTTTACTAGATTATTTATTGTTCTTGGTTATATATATGATGTGCTTGAATTAACTTGCTAGATTCTAGACATGGGGTGGGGGAACTTGATTACGATATCAGACTATTTATGTTGTGGCCTTTATTATTATGTGCCTCTATCTCTGTACTAGAGTTTTGATAATTATTTTATTGATTGTCCTTGGTTCCATGACACGATGCTTGGAACAATAGCCTACTGAAGAGCTTGTGAGCCTGAGTGGCAAAGTCTGATATTCTAGAACATGTTCTCACAAGCATATAATGTAGACCGAATATAGTTGATACCCTTAGATCATATTTCCTTTTCTGTACATTGGCATGTTGTATGTACCTTGATATATCCCTTGAGGACCTGTTGATCTCTCCAGGTATTCGACTGAGCGGAGTTGGTTGTTGATCATGATGGTTGCAATTTACTATTTCAGATATCTTTTAATATTCATCTCTATTTATTTACATCATGCTTGTTAGCCTAGTATTTATAGACTCAAGTTATTCTTTCGAGTCTATTCGAACAAATGTAGCATGGGGTGCACACTATGTTATATACTGTTTATTATTGTATTCTATATTACCGTGGATTGAGACTTAGAGATATTATTGATTAGTATAGATAGTTGGTTTACTCTACATCTTATATGTATTCGAGATGGACTGGAGTCCACTTGATACGTAACTGGCATGTATACTCATTCCTAGTCCCACGTATTTTATGAATTGGGTATTACATATTTTTGTGCTGACCCATGCAGGTCAAAGCATATCGTTTTGGTTACGTTACTGACTGAGCGAGCATGCAATAGGATATTGTATTAGGATCTCAATCCAAAATTGGTTTGGAAATCATTTTGTTTTTATCCATCGTCTTTGGAACTCATAATTGAAGTCGATCATCCTTCTTGAACTCCTTGTGTTGGACTCTCGTCTTTCCCTATTTCGGAAGGACGAATACTCGTGCTTGATGAACCATTTGGATTATATTCCATCGTTTAATAGAACGTAGTTGATAGAAGTATTTTAAAATAGAATTAGTTATCTAAGGTAGTAAGGGTTTGGATAGACGCCTCGACTAGATAGTTCGAGTAGTTCGGACTGACAAAATATAATTCTTATAGGAGACTTAACCCTAACGAGAGATTCTAGCATTAATTGGCTATGCCCATTCTATCTTCCACCTATGATATAGAGATGGGCTAGAGGTATAGCACAATTTTAAGTGAGGATTAATAAGTAAGGCAAGTTATTTTTCTTAATCATAATGATTGAAGTGACTGATGGAATATATGGTAGAATTTTAGAGTTAGATACGATTTCCCAAATAGAATATGGATCGCCCAATGAAAGACTATAGTTGGAAGAATTTGAAAGTCTTATTATGGATAGGATGATTCGATAAAGTACTATAGAATCCTTAAAGACATTTTAAAGTTGCAATAAGGTTTAGAAAATGTTCATTTGAAGGATATAGAAAACATGATGGTATGCATATGTGAAGTTATATCGGACAATGACCTGAAGGATCTTTACTAGGAAAATTCTTATGAAAGGATTGAATAAAAATGATGTGTGATGATAGGTTGTGCCATGTTGTTGATCTAGGAATATTTATTTGAAGAATGACAAGGATGATATTAGACTAGATATACTACTATATACATATGAGAAATGGCTTGAAATGACCTACTAACAACCATGACTAGAAGATTAGTTAATAGGTAAGTGTGTCAAGGAATCGTATATAATCATTGTCTAGCATTAACATCCTCATTACCTAGTAGGCAAGCATATAAGGCTTAGGCATACCAGTAGGCATTGTATGGCTTCCTATAGACTAAAAAGGGTGGGTTGTCAACCATTTTACTAATGAAGTTTGACAATCTATAGGAGAATGGTATAGTGATTAAGGCATAATTTATAGTAATCCTAACCTTTGTGAATAAACCTAACTAAGGACTTAAGAGTAGAGTTAGAAATCTTATCTTAAGTAGACTAGAAGCCAT
This sequence comes from Iris pallida, assembly GCA_029216955.1. Classification (NCBI taxonomy): domain Eukaryota; kingdom Viridiplantae; phylum Streptophyta; class Magnoliopsida; order Asparagales; family Iridaceae; genus Iris; species Iris pallida. The sequence goes on from JANAVB010003198.1 coordinate 5,068,498, forward strand.
AGATATGACAAAATACTTCATCGATGTAAGTTAGATAGGAACCCCAAAGGACTTGTAGTTATAATAATTGGGGAAGAATCGTAGGAGCAGTACAATACATAGATTGAAGAACTACAGAAGATCAAGGGTGGTTTGGATATACCATACCACGTTTAAAATATCATATTGCTAGGAGAGACGATTAGAGAAAACCCAAGCCACAGAAGTGGGCGAGATGGTTGGAATCGAGATATATGACCTAAGGTAGCAAAAGTTAGATCGTGACTTTAAAGACTAGCTAGTCCCATTCTTAGGAAATCTTCATAGACAGTTTATACTTTAGAATGAGTCAGTGATCGTCATCTTCAAACTGATTGATTATTTTAAGCCCAAGATCACTCTGGTAACTCAAAGTATAGTTCACCATCGACTGGTTTGACAAGCTGGCATGAGTAAAGGTATATTATTGACTTGAGATCGGAATACCATCAGGTGACAATATGAAAAAAGAATATTCCAAGGACAACACTCGGGATCTGCTATGGCCACTACTAGTTTGTTGATGCCTTTTGTACTAACAAATGCACCTGCAATATTTATGTATTTGATGAACAAGGTGTTCCATCAGTACCCGGACTAGTTGAGGTAGCTTTGGTTATATTTTATCATAGGATAGAAGCTATATTAGTAAATATTTCATAGAAGGGTGATTATCTAAGGTATGTACGAGTAGGGTAGAACAAATATACGAGGAAGACCAATTAGAACAAAGTGGCATTATATTTTATAGGAGTTTTAGTTTGGTAGAAAAAAAAATTTAGTCGATTGATAGGAATTCCTGCACCTGCCTAACCAAATATGATAGATTAGAGGTTTTACATGACCATAGAGTTTTGTTAGAATAATAAGATAGAATTTATCCTGAATACTAGAGATATGACTTGAGAGATTAGGCTATTAAACATTGTATTAGTTATAGTGCCCTAAGAAAATAGGACCTCCTTGTGGTAGATTTTAGGAAGTATGACTAGAGGCTTTTGTTATGAATATAATGGTTGGGTAAGATTTGTACTTAAGGCTGGACCTAAGCCTGTGTAGAACCATTATTGTATAAATTTTTATTTGAAGAAGATAAGAATCTATGCTTTACAAGACTAGGTAAGTAGCTAAGGTGGGTATAATATTATGGATACTTCCCAAAGGAATAAGTTAAAATATAGTACAGTATAAAGTCTAACCTCAACAATCAACTCTATCTTTTGCCTAAGATAGGGCCTAGCTAGATTAAAGGTACTAGATAAATTATTATCTAACGATAGTGTCAATATGGTTAGTAATCTAAGAGTGTTAGACAGAGTAAGAGGATCTAAGTAGAATGGACAATCATCTCTATACATAGTAAGACTAGTCTTGAAATGACCTATAAAAGGATAGGACTAGAAGGATGACCAATAGATTTATGTAGCAGTCTAGTTCAACTTCGACGTTTACCTCGCAGATAGGTATCAATGGTTAGGCTTACTTGTAAGGATTATATAGATTGCTTATAGGTACAAGAAGTGGATCACTAATTGAACTACTATAAAAGTTGGTGATGTAACTTATAGAATATAGTACATAGTTTAAGGATTGACAGAGTTATGGAGGAATTGTGATTTTTCTATGGTTAGCCATAGATAAATGTGTAAGAGCCAAGTTAGAAGCATTATCTCTAGATTTGTAACCCTTTGGTAATATAGTGTGTGTTGGAGAAGTGGCATATCGTCTTGCATCGTCCCATCCTTTGAGGGATTGCATGATGATTCTATGTCTCGTAGTTGAGGAAGTATGTGACTGATCCCAGCCATGTGGTCGAGAAATTTGAGATCATAGTGGAACCTAGTTTATCATACGAAGAGCAGTCAGTTGGTATCTTGGATACTAGTAAAAAGACACTTAGAGGGCATATGATTAGATTACTTCGCATGGAAGCATCATTCTCCAGTAGAGTCTATTTGGGAGGGTGAGGATTTTTAAACCCCCTAAATTTTTACTACGATTTAAATTTTTTTATTTATTTTGGTATTGTTTTTTTTTGTATTTGTACGTCAAGTGCGAATACGTATATATACGAAGTATTTTATTTTTTATATAAAAATTTTTATTATAGAAAAATATAGATATTTTGTTTCAAATAGTATAAGTAAATATCTTTATCTATTAAGCGATAAAATGCGTTACGATCGCCAAAACTTTATTTTGTATATTATAAAAAGGCTATTGTGTTGTTGTAAAAGCATATGCGATAATTTAGAAAATAATATTTTATAAATAATATGTCCTTTCGTACGTGAAGTACATGAAATTAAATTCATATATATTTAATTTTTGAAAAATATTTGTAATTATTTTAAATATTTATATAAAAAGGCATTTCAAATATTTAAATATTTATTGTGATTTCTGAAATTATTCATTATTTTAATTTAAAAAGATATTTTAAATTCATTCGTGTTAATTTAAATTGTGATTAGATTTATTGATTTGATTTAAATAAGTTTAATTTAAAGATGGAATTTATCTATATTTAATTTGGTTTTGGATTTATCTAGATTTAAATTGTTTTGGATTGGATTGAATTGATTTTTAAATTTATTTAAATTAAATGGTGAATTATCTAATGGGGATTTAAATCTTCCTATTCCTTATCCAACTAGGAGTTCCCCTATATATAGGAGAGACTTCTTATTTTAAATCTTCATATTTGCTGTCCCTCACCTGATCGACGGCTCCCTTGGTGAGATCTCCCACTCCCCGCTCCTCTTCTCCTCTTTTCCTCTCTATTAATCTGCAGTTCCTCCTTTTTTTTATTCACCAACCCTTCGCTCGCCCTCCCCAACTTTTCACCTTCTGCTGCTTTTGCTTTATTTTTTTTTACACTTTCTCTCTCTTTCGTCTTACAGGAAACAAAGAAATGTATGGGTTTGAACTCTTCTTTTGATGATACAATAAACGAGAAGGGACTTTGGAATCTGATTTTTTTTTAAATTTCTGGTATAGTATAGATACTATACAGATTATATAGTATAGTACTGCTATACTTATTACTTTTGGTTATTAAGGGAAAGTATTATATTTATAATTATAATTATTATTATTACTATTATTATTAAATACTGTTATCAATATAGTATTTTAGTTTGTGATTGCTATTAGTTTCTTTTTATATTTTTAATACTCATTGTTATGATTATTAAAACAATTATTTTTAGAATTATATATTATTATTTTCAAACTATATGTATAGTGTAGGCGTTAAAGCTATCTGCATAAATTCAAAAATTTGAGTTTTGCCCTAAAATATTATTCGACTTTTTTATATATTCATTTAAATATTTGGACCCATAAAAATTTAGTTTCAAAAATTATAAAATAATTCTTTGGGCATTTCTCAATTTTTTTTAATATAGTTTCCTATCGTAAAACCATAAATTATTTTGACAAACCTATGGTATTTTTGCCTAAAAAATGATTTTTCCTCTTCAAGTATTTATCTAAAACTATTTTAAGTACCATAATATATTTTTCAAAGTATTATAAATATTTTTCCTAAATAGTATACATATTATTCCAATACCTTCGATTCTCACCCTGTATGTAACTAATCACCTAATTCATATTCTCTTGTGAATTCTGGGCTACTTTATATCGTCCCTAACTAATTGAACTATTCTGGACCCGATGGAACAGTCCATGCCAACATCGGAGGCCATCTTGTGTAGTTGTAATACCAAAGTCATATTCTGTGCCACCTTGACCATCGCACAACGCCAGGCATCATTAAATACAAGATACCTTGCCATCTACTGTCTATTTAATTTAGCTCATATATTGCATGCATTTATTTATTATTTACTTTCTGCAAGATAAATTATGATACATAGTCATATTGAGATACAATTTTACTGTTTAGTTCTATTTCTTGTTACTTAAGTATTTCTATGCACAATAAACTTAGATTTAAGAGACCACCCTTTTGTTGTGTTGCATTCATAGGCCTTGACACGTTTGTGCCATGAAGTCGCGAGTTGCATATAGAACTCGGACATGCGTAGCTGGCTGGCTACCGGTACGTATAAACCGTGCGATAGGATTAACCGCTAATAGTATTGCATGATTAATTTGACTTAGCGGTTAATAGAGGTTGTGAGTTGTGAAGACAACATATAGGCATGGGGTGGGGAGGACATTTCCTTAGCGTATGGGCTACCATGCAAATTACCTTTGTGATCGTATGCTCCGTCGGAGATACGGGTTGACGACCCCATTATCTTGTTCATGCTTGCCTCTGATGTTCGTGGAATGTCATGCTTTGAGGCCCCTGGTTCTCCAAGAGGGGACAATGTCGATCCTATTTTAGCCAGAGAGCCCTTGCGTTGGAGATTTGTTCTTAAACTGCCATCACTTAGAACGATTATGTAACCACCACTTTTCTAAAATGAGGGTAATTTTGAACTTTTGTAAAATTTATCATTAAATAATAGGATTTAATTCATGTTAATGATTTATGGTAATTTTTAATTATTTTAATACTATTTAAATTGGTGAATTGTGATTTTGGTGTTTTACTAGTATAACCTTAGAGTTACTTAACCTAGAGACTAACCATGACCATAGAGACCTAACCATGTGATTAGATTGACTAACTACCACTTTTTAGGTTAGGGGTATTTTGGTCATTTGTGACTTTTTAATTAATTTGAATTATAGTTAATTAATAATGTGCTAATTAAGATATTAGGCCTTAACCTAGAATTGTCCTAATCTAGATATTAGTCATGAGCCTAGATTTAGATTAGAAGCTTCCATCATATGACAAGGTTAGTAATATCTAGATATTATGTTAAGGTTAGATATTTAGCTTGGAAACCCTAATTTCCATGGGCCTTTACCTAGAAAGCCTTGAATTATGCATGTAGAGGCCTTTAATTCACATAGAACTAAACCTGACCCTAGAGATACCCCTTGGCTACCATCAAAGGATCCCCTCCCCAATATAAACACATGTTAGCACCCCCTTGCCTCTTTTTATTACCCTCTTCAAACCCTAATAGAGTTCTTCTCCAAATTCATCCCATTTCTCCAAATCAACTTCAATTTGAGCACAATCAATTGCAACACACTCCCTTACTGTAGAAGAAGTCATTAGAGGATAGCTAGTATGGATTTGGAGCAAGTTGACCATTGGAAGTGGAGGGATTTGGCTCTCAAGAGTAACTTCATTGATATTCCCACTCTCAATACGTATTGGCCTCTAAACCCATTAGTATTCTGATTTCTCTTCATAGATGCATTCATTTAGGGTCTCCCTAACTGTAGGCCAAGTTTGGTAGGAAATCGAATCTATTTGATAGGCGTATCGGAGGCGTATCGGAGTGTAGTGTAAAGTATTTGGTGAAATGCTACTTACGATTTTACTTTGCTATTTTTTAAAAGTAATTTCGCTAAAATGAAGCCCTATGTCTTTGGATTCCAAAACCCTAGGACTAAGTCAATTTTGGATACATTTCGTGTCCAAAATCGGACAAAAGGATGCCCGCAGACACTGCGTGCAGTGCCCTACTGCCCGAGCTCGAGTTCTTTGTGGACACGCCACATGACCCACCAAATTTGGCATGGAAGGGGGGCAATGTCTGACAACATGCCCCCAAAATCTCATTAGATTTTATCCAGTATTTTGTGAGTAATCACGATAGCACTGATTTTATACTGTCACGCACACACAGAGAAACCCTCTCTGATACTGGTTTCGACAAGACACACGACCCCTTGTGGACACAATGTAGACAGATGGACACGTGCACCTAGACCTAGATTACCGTAGGACACGACCCCATGACCATTAATTGGACACATGTGTCCCTAGATAGGTTGACACACCCCCACGAGGCAGTTCGTGGACTGCCTGTTGCACTATCCTGACACCTTATTTTGGACACTGTTTAGGACCTCGCGGACACCTGTAGACACACCCCCTTCCTCTTATAGATCATATTTGAGTGTATATATATATGTGTGTGTGTGTGTCTATATATATCTAATGTATATATGTGTTAGGTTGTTTGAGTGTGTGTGCTCTGTGAGTTTGTTGTGTCATTAGCACTGTCCTAGGCTAGTGTCAGCAAGTATAGAAAAATATATGTGTGTGTATAAGATAGGAGCTATATAGGTTGTGGTTATAATTTAGTTAGACATTATATACATGCTTAGGTATATATGAGGGTAGTTGGTTTTGGGACAGTGGTGTGTGAGGGTCGACCAAGCCACCATTAGCCCTGTCCAAGGGCATTTGGCTTGTGTTCAAGTTATGAGAGGGTATAGATATATCTATGACACCATAGTATATGTATGTATATAATTATATGGCATATATATGTTGTTCTATGGGTTTGAGAAGGTATCCAAAGCATAAACTTGGATATGGGTAGTTATACCACGTATCAACTGATACATATTTGGGCTTTGGTTGATTTATTGACCAAGAGATATGTAATGGGATCCTTGTACCAGATTTGGGTGGTTTTACATGTGTGTATGTTTTGGGGGTCACCTTGGGACAGAGAGGGAGGCTAAGGAATTAGAGAGGATAGAGTATCAGTCGAATACTGAGTCCAAGTAACAACATTCGACTGAAACATGAAGGGGATTCAAGTGGACAATCAAGTGACTATGGGAAATGGCTTAGGTATTCATAGAGGGAGGATGTAGAATTGAAGTAGTAATCTACTGCTTTGGAGTCAGGAAGATAGGGAAAGCAGGCCATTGGCCTCGGCAGCCTTTGGTTTTGGCTTGGCAAAGCTTTATAAATATATTTCAGATGTGTGGGGCATGCATACATGTGCACCTATCAGTAGCAGCAGCAAGCTATTGTGAAAGGCTGGCACATGAGCAGAGAAGGGGATCAGTAAGTACTTGACCTGCAGATGAAAGTTGAGGGATTTTCCCTACTCCAAAGTGGAGTTAGTTCCAAAGAAGGGAAAGGGGTGTTCAGGTGGTTGGGTTCTTATGGCAATATGGTATATATATGTGGTGTATATATATATATATATATATATATATATATATTAATAAATATATATATATATATATTAAGGACATTTTACTGAAAAGGTAAAGGGGGCTCAAGAAGAGCAGTACAGACGGGTACAGGGCCGTAAAACACAAAGGGCCCTGCATAGCAAAGTAATAAAAGAAAAAAGGTAGAAATACGCAATGTTGAAATTTTGGAGGACCAAAATTTCGTAATACGAGTGTGTTTCAAAAACAATTTGAAATTTCAAAATTCAAAATTTCAAACTATTTCAAAAATGCGGCAGAAACGAAAAAAATGGGGCGGGAACGCAGCCCGCTGAAGGAGGATGGGCACGCTGCCCAAGGCAGTCACGAAGCCCGGAGGGGTGGGTAGCGCTCTGCCCGAGGGGGGTGGGTGGCGCTCTGCCCGATTGGGGGCGCACTGCACGAGGGGCCTCGCCCCCTCCCCCCCGGCGTGCTGTCCGGAGCAGAGAGGAGGATGGGGGATCCGGCGAGGGGGCCAGCCCGGAGAGGAATGGGGGGAGGGAAAGCTGGGGGGGTCTGTCGACCGGAAGGGAGGGGGGCAGCCGCGGCGAGGGGGATCCCGGCGTCGGCTATAGAGGGGAGATGGGGGGAGGGGGTAAACTCCAGAGGGGAGGGGCAGCCGCACCGAGGGGGCGATCCCGGGGGGATCGGGGACAGCTATGGGGAGAGGGGATCTCGGCCGCCGAGAGGATGGGGGTGTGCGGCCGGCCAACGATAGGGGGATCCTACCACCCGCGGGGGGGGGATCCTCCGACATGTGGTGGCGAGAACGCCTGAGGCCTCCACTAGGTGGGTAGCATGAAGGGGACGACGTCGTCGCTGGGGATGAGAGGCTGACCGTCGCCGGCGGCTGCGCTGCCATGAGAGCCCACGAGGGGGGCTCGCTGGGGTGAGCACCGCCGTCGAAGGAAGAGCACGGGTACCAGGGAACGCCAGGGGGGCCGTAGTAGGAGGAGGGGGAGGAGCTCCCGCAGGGCCTGCGGCGGTGGCTGGGGAGAGGGATGTTCCATCATGGCGGCCGGGGGCCGAGGGGCTCGAGGAGAGAGCGGCCGGAGAAGCAGAAGGGGGCCACTTCAAGGAGGGAGCTGTGGTGGGCCACTTCAGGGAAAGGAAAGCGTTCGTCACCCTTCGGGATAGTGAGGGGGAAGCATGGCGGCGCCAAGATCGGCTCCGGTTGGGGGCCGAGGAGGAAGAAAGCCGGAGGGACTCCAAGGGTAGTGGGTGGAGGAACGGACTCCCTACGCGGACGCGTATGTTGCCGAGGCTGCCGTGGCTGGCGGCGGCGCTGAGGGGGGGAGGAGGAGATAGGGGGAAAGCGGCCGTCGAGGAAGCTCCGGCCAGGGGGAAGGGGACTCCCCACAGGAGGGGGTGGGGCTGCCAGGTTGGGTGCGGCCAACCGGCGAAGGGCGGATGCCTATGGCCTCCAAGGGGGAAAGCGCCCGGTGGCGCGGCCGGTCCAGGGAAGCCGACCGGCCAGGCGGGCCACCTAACCAGGAGGAAGAAGGGGGGTGGCGATCAGGGGGGCTCCGACCAGAGCCCGATAACCCTTCTTCCCCATCTTGTCTCTCTCTATCATATATATATATATATATATATATATATATATATATATATATATAGTAGCTGGAAATTTTGATAAAAAGTAAAATATTAAGAGAGGGAGCCGTTGTGTGTATCATGGCTTGGATGACTTTATAGTGTGTGTTCATGAGTATGATGTATTAGTGGTGAGTAGAGGAGGATAACCATATAGATATAGGTAAAGGTTAATGTAGACATAGGTAATGTAAATATAACAAGATTAGATATTGCCTTTACAATCCAATATAGGTTTGCATATATAAGTAGAAGGATATTTGTAGGCTATAAGCTATAGTGCCTTGTACATATATATATATTATACATATATATATATATATATTTTTTTTTACATATATATATATATACATATATATGTATATATATATATATATACATATATATATATATATATATATATATATATATATTATATATTTTTTTATATATATATATTAAAAATATATATATTAAAAAATATAAAATATATATATATATATTAAATATATATATATATATAACTAATATATAACTATATATAAAATATATATATATATATATATATATATATATATATATATATATATATATATATATATATATATATATATTATATATATAAATATATATATATATATATATATTTATATATATATATATATATTTTATATATTAGTTATATATATATATAAAATATTAGTTATATATATATATATATATATATATATATATATATATATATATATATATATATATATATATGTAAATATATATATATATATATATATCTATATATATGTGTGTGTGTGTGTGTGTGTGGAATATCCTAGTAACTGAATGGTAAGTAATAGGATGTTGTTGACCCTTTGACTAGTGTTGACCAATTGACTCTTTGACCTAGAACTAGCCTAGTTGACCTGGTTTGACAAGATAATTGACCAAACCCTAGATGTTGACTTGGTTTAACAGTAGGTTTGACCAAAGTTGACAAAGAGTTGACTTTGACCTAGAATGGCTTAGATTCATGTAGAATGCATTGTTAACTTCAAATATTACCTTCTTGATTACATTATAACCTGTGTGCTCTATTTAGGACTCAGACACCTCAATTTGGACATTTATATTCACAGTCACCCAGGATCTCAGGCGAGTACATGCTCTGATCATTTTTATACTTGTTAGAATTTATATTCCTACTTTAGATAAATTACTTGATGCTGTCACGTTGTTATCATGGACCAGTACCCTATGGATCTTGTCGTGCGATGTTATCCCCCTCGGGTTCATCAAATACATCTTGTCATATGCTTTTCACGAACATCTTATATTTCTTGTACACCCCTATTCATGTATACTCTTATGCAATCTTGTACTCTCATGATCACATGAGCATCATGGATAAAACCCTCTTGTACAGGTAACATAACTTGACTGGATCCTTGTGTACTGATTGGAGTAGGTGAGTAGAAAATAGTTATGTGATCAAATCCCATCTTGTATAAAAATTGTGTATTTCTATTATGCCCTTACGTATAATAGAGATCCATTTTATTGTATGTCCCAGCCTGTTTACATAACCATCTTGTGATCTAATCACTTATATTTACTTACAGTTCTTATTTCATATACAAACTCTTCTTGTACTCAGATTTGTCTATTTATATTGTTCTTGTGCATGTCTTACAGTTTTTATTATAGTTTACTCTACTGCTTGTTTTATATATTCTGTCATGATTTGATCCTATTTCAGTGTTGTGTATTCGCTCCTGTCCTGATTGGACCTATGAAAAATATTACAGATGATACTGAGGATTTCTGCACAACCAACTATGGAGCCCACATAGACGACACTTGTGAGTTGGACCCACAGGAGGATCCAGCTCTATCTGAGGACATCATCCCTACTGCTTAGGCGAGATAGCTAGGCATTTTATTTTATTTCATTTGTGTTGTCTTTGATTGTATTATATGAATATTGAGATGTTAGTGTCGTTTAGACACTTGGACTTATTTTCTTTCTATTTGTATTTTTCTTTTGAGATTTCATATCTATCATATCATGCTATTTCTATCTTAGAATTGTGATTGAGTTGTATCTTCTGAGATTGTTCTCCGTTCGGAGAGTATACTTGCACAGGTACATTTATACTGTTAGATGTTTGTAACCTAGGACCGCGTTCTACCACCGATACTGCGACGTAGGCTGCACGTACCCACTTTTCGTGTTCCTATACTGGGTGTGGGTCGTGACACGTTTTTAGTGGTGGCCCATGCAGGTCGAGATTCGCATTAGTGCGAAGTCGTGGTAGTGCGACGATTAGTTGTACTGCTGCACACCTGCGATAGAATATAGGAAGTAAGGTATTAGAATGAGAGGATACTCAATCATAGTTAGAATTCCTTGAAAGATTTCTGGGATGACCCTTGAGAATCTCATTATAAACTATCTCGAAATTTGATTCAAACAGTTTCTGTTTACCTTCCTTGTTCGTTGATGAATTCGATTCTTAGTATTCAATGTTGATTTGATTTTCTACCAAGATAAATCGTATGGGCTCGGTCGCCTCAGTTATGGAATCTAGAGTCTTCTACAATCATATTGGATGGCATGGCAAAGATATAGAGTATGGTTTTAGATGTATTTCTCGGGTGTGGAAATTTAAGGTTTTTGCAGCCAAGCTTGCGGCAATACAAAAATTTTAAATACCATGATTCTACAGGTATGTACCTTAGTTACAGAGTCTATGGTTTATCATAGCCTTGCTTACTAGTATGACGAGGATTCTGAGTATCATAATTTTGGACAGACGCATATGATTATCAGATTGTATCTTGAGAAGGTTCTTAAACATATCATTTCTACCTTTCGTTTCAGTATTTTCAAAAAAAAATTGTTTTGTTTCATCATCAATTAACATAGGAGTAGGGATAGTTTTAGTTATTTAACCTAACCCTTTGTAAAACTTCATTTTGATAAAATTCTTATGAACACAATGATTTGATGACTTGTGTTAGGCCCTTATCTTAGAAATGATAGTCTAGTTTTGACATTAGAATAGTAACCCTTGTAGTTAAATCTCTGTTGTTTATGATTACCAGTTTTCACGTAGGATGTTAGTCTGCTCAGGAGGTAGTGACCCCTCTGATTGATAAGAAGGATAGTAGGATGTATATATAGATGGTTTAAAACAGTATATAGGAAAATTTAAAGATTTGGTGAAGGTTTTAAGATTTAAGAAGGACGATATTGAAGGTGTATATGAAGGAAATACGAAGGTTGATTTTATAATGGAGAATAAGTTCCTGCATCACATAGTAGTATTACCTTTGAAAGATTTTGAGGACAGTGATTTGAACAAGTTTGAGGATTTTATAAACTTTAATCTAGAGATTTTGAATCCAAGTTAGGACAAGGAGTAGGAATTTAAATTTTGGGATGATTAAGTTAATAGGGGAGAATAAGATCAAAAAGAAGGAAGAAGAGTTTAACAAGAGCAAGATTCATGAGAAATGCCTTGGGAATTTAGGTCCTGCTTCCAGGAGGGACTTCTAGTTCTCAGACCTAGTTGGAGGTGAATTTTGACCTAAACCTTAGTATATCTTTTACAGATATTTTGATACACCCCTTGCTTGTATGATTTGATACCTTATGACTGCCTAGTGTTGTAGTATGACTAGTATTACTAGATGAGACCCCAAATTGATATTGTATACCATTATCCGTAGGTTACTCTTTCAAATTGTACGATTTAGATAAAGTTTCTGAGACTATGATTGTTGGGAACGTGACTTTAAGAGGAGTACGACCACCTTAAATTTCAAGGACGAAATTATTTTAAGGAAGGTCGACTTGTAACCACCACTTTTCTAAAATGAGGGTAATTTTGAACTTTTGTAAAATTTATCATTAAATAATAGAATTTAAATCATGTTAATAATTTATGGTGATTTTTAATTATTTTAATACTATTTAAACTGGTGAATTATGATTTTGGTGTTTTACTAGTATAACCTTAGAGTTACTTAACCTAGAGACTAACCATGACCATGGAGACCTAACCATGTGATTAGATTGACTAATTACCACTTTTTAGGTTAGGGGTATTTTGGTTATTTATGACTTTTTAATTAATTTAAATTATAGTTAATTAATAATATGCTAATTAAGATATTAGGCCTTAACCTATAATTGCCCTAATCTAGATATTAGTCATGAGCCAAGATATTAGATTAGAAGCTTCCATCATATGACAAGGTTAGTAATATCTAGATATTATGTTAAGGTTAGATATTTAGCTTGGAAACCATAATTTCCATGGGCCTTTACCTAGAAAGCCTTGAATTATGCATGTAGAGGACTTTAATTCACTTAGAACTAAACCCTAACCCTAGAGATACCCCTTGGCTGCCATCAAAGGATCCCCTCCCCTATATAAACACATGTTAGCACCCCCTTGCCTCTTTTTATTACCCTCATCAAATCCTAATAGAGTTCTTGCCCAAATTTACCCTCTTTCTCCAAATCAACTTCAAGTTGAGCCCAATCAATTGCAACACACTCCCCTACTGTAGAAGAGGTCATTAGAGGATAGCTTGCAAGGATGTGGATCAAGTTGACCATTAGAAGTGGAGGGATTTGGCTCTCAAGAGCAACTTCATTGAGATTCCAACTCTCAATAGGTAATGGCCTCTAAACCCATTAGTATTCTGATTTCTCTTCATAGATGCATCCATTTAGGTTCCCCCCAGCTGTAGGCCAAGTTTGGTAGGAAACCGAATCTATTTGCTACGCGTATCAGAGGCGTATCGAAGTGTAGTGTAAAGTGTTTGGTGAAATGCCACTTAGGATTTTACTTTGTTGTTTTCTAATACTAATTTCACTAAAATGTAGCCCTATGTGTGTGGATTCCAAAACCCTAGGACTGAGTCAATTTTGGACACGTTTCGTGTCCAAAATCGGACACAGGGATGCCCGTAGACACTGCGTATAGTGCCCTGCTGCCCGAGCTCGAGTTTTTCGTGGACACGCCACGTGTACCCACCAAATTTGGCATAGAAGGGTGGCAATGTCTGACAACATGCCCCCAAAATCTTATGAGATTTTATCTAGTATTTTGCGAGTAATCATGATCGTACTGATTTTATACTGTCACACGCACACAAAGAAACCCGCTCTGATACGGGTTTCGACACGACATACGACCCCTTGTGGACACGATGCAGACACATGGACACCTGCACCTAGACCTAGCCTACCCTAGGATACGACCCCATGACCATTAATTGGACACACGTGTCCCTAGATAGGTCGACACACTTCCACGAGGCAATTCGAGCACTTCCTATTGTACTGTCCTGACACCATGTTTTGGACACGGTTTTGGACCTCGTGGACACTTGTTGACACCTGTAGACACACACGCTTCCTATTAGAGATCATATTTGAGTGTATATATGTGTGTGTGTGTGTGTGTGTGTGTGTGTGTGTGTGTGTGTGTGTGTCTGTATGTGCGTGTGTGTGTCTGTGTATATATATATATATATATATATATATATATATATATATATATATATATATATATATATATATATATATATATATATATATGTGCGTGTGTGTGTCTGTGTATATATATATATATATATATATATATATATATATATATATATATATTTTTTTTTTTTTATATATATATATATATATATATATATATATATATATATATATATATATATATATATATATATATATTATATATATATATATGTATATAATGTATATATGTATTAGGTTTTTTGAGTGTGTGTGTGTGTGCTCTGTGAGTGTGTTGTGTCAGTAGAAGTGTCCTATGCTAGTGTCATCAAGTATAGAAATATATATATGTGTGTATATGCTATGAGCTATATAGGTTGTGGTTATAATTTAGTTAGACATTATATACATGCTTAGGTATATATAAGGGAAGTTGGTTTTGGAACAATGGTGTGTGAGGGTCGACCAAGCCACCATTGGCCCTGTCCAAGGGCAATTGGCTTGTGTTTAGGTTATGAGAGGGTATAGATATATCAATGACTCAATAGTATATATATATATATATATATATAAGGTATCACAAATGTGGTACCCTATATATTTTACATATATATACATATATATATATATATATACCTTATATATATATATATATATATATATATATATATATATATATGGTAAAATGCACCTGTGGTCGATCTCAGGGGCATCTCCCTGCGGTCGCGCGATCAGAGGCCGTTGGATTAAATCCAACGGTTGAAAATGCACAGGAAAAGGAAAAAAAAAGGGGGGGCCGCGCGCACAACTCTTCTCCAGGAGAAGAAACACGAAAGAAAGAAGGAAAGGAAAGAAGAGGCTGAGGAAAGAAGGAAACAAAAAAAGGGGGCCGTGCGCACACTCTTCTCCAGGAACTTCAACCCCGACTCCACCGCCAGCCAACAGGTCCATTTTCTTCCTCTCTCTTGCCTCTTCGATTTCACTTCTCACCTCTCTCTCTCGCCTCTTCGAAACCCTAGAGCTCTCCGAGCCCGAGAACTCGAACCGATCCAGACCATTTTTGAGCCAATTTAGGAAATTTTCGAATCCATGGTAACAATTTCGAATCCATGGTAACAATTTAGGACATTTAACAATTTTAGGATTTGATGTTGAAAAGGAAATTGATATGCATTTACTAAATTTAATTTTTTAGGGTTTGATGTTTGAGATTCTCAAAAAATTTAGTTAATTTCAGATCCTCTTTAATTTTTTAGGGTTTGTTGAAAAGGAAATTGATATGCATTTACTTAATTTAATTTTTTTAGGGTTTGATGTTTGAGATCCTGAGTCAATTTCCTTTGAATGTTTGATGTTTCAGATCCTCCCAATGAATTCTTTTCATTGTTCATTGTCAAATTTCCTTTGAATGTTTGATGTTTCAGATCCTGAGTCAATGTTTGATGCTTATCATAATTTTTGGATGATATTTTGTAGTTTGAAATGGGAAAAAATTATTACGTTGTGAAGAGTGGTAGGCAATGCGGCATTTATTTGACATGGGAAGAATGCAAAGCACAGGTTTATGGATATCGTAATGCGGTGTATCACGGCTTCAACACGTATGAAGAGGCTATGGAGTGTTGGAACGGGCAATCCAATCCAATTCGTCCAGATCGGGGGGGTCGAGACATGTTCGCAGGCGTGGGTCAACGTCAAAGATTGGGAGCATCGGTTCATGTAGGAGAGTCGTCAAATCATGGTGCGACGAGACATGATGTCAGAGGGGATATCAGTGAACGGGATATTATAGGGCATACAAATGTAGAAAGGCGGCCTGAAATGTTGAACACATCTTTCGTTTATGGATGTGTAACAGGTGTTGTGGTGACCATTATTGTGGAGGGGATACTTTTTACTTTAGTTGTCTTGGCTTATCTTATCTCAATGTAATATCAATTTCAAACATATCTCAATGTAACTCCAAGTCTTCAGCAGTGGGTTTTTAAAGCATTTAACTCTTCCTGTTTTTCTGCTCATCCAATTATTTTTTATAGTATGTATTGCTTATACAAGTTGCTTAGTTTTTGTTTAGAAACTATGGGCAGCTTCACTTGCTTGTTTCTTGCCCATGTGAAAAATCCAATACTGAAATTGTAGAAGTCATTCTGTTTCTAGAATATTGGCATCAGTAACAAGATTTCAAAGGACTTCCAATATAACTTAATCAATCTTCTGTGTGTTCAAACAAAATTTACTTTCTTAAGTCTACTTTCTTAATATCATCAGAATCCGAAGAAACATAAATGCATAAATTATGACGCAATGATAGTGTGTTATGTGGCCTTCTGTAAGAAACCTTGACTGGATAGTTGGTTATGCTGTAGCATATGAAAGAGCCTTACAGGTCAACATCCTTCCAAGGACTGGTTAGAACAAATTGAATCCTGCTAACATCCAGGTTTTTAACAACAGATTGAATCCTGCTAACATCCAGTTTCAAAATTTTCTTATCTTCCTGTATAAGGTGATCGACATCAAGGTATTTAACATACAGGGTTGGAACAAATTGAATCCTGCTAACAACAGATGCTCACAGAGACTATATTTTTCAAGCCAATACAGAAGGTAAATTATCATTGAGATTGTAGAAAAGAATAAAGAATAATAATAATATCTGATATAGGTCCTACTAGCATATCAAGCAATGGAACTGGGATTTCGGATATGGCATTATTTTAGATTTGGTGCATTCAACATTTTCGAGCAGAATGTCATGTATAAGCCATTTGTTCATTTGATAACTGTCTGCCAGACAGTGAAGAATACATATTGAGAAGTCTATTAAGTACACAATAGATTTTAAACAACAACATATTTGGGTCAAATATGCAGTGGAATTACCGACACCAAGCATCAAAATTGTCAAGGGAAGACAAATAATGACAGACTGTATTCTCTAATAATTGATCTAATAATGTCTAGCATTGCTACTGTTTGCTACCCTTATTTGATTGTATCAAGCAACTGTATTTTAGTTGCCCCATGTGATGATATACCATCCATTCAGTGAAGCTATGCAATTCCAAAAACAGACTGTATTCTCTGAATCATATATAAACTAGGTTTGGCTCCCAGTGCAATGAGGAACAATATATTGTAAAGTGGGAAGCAAAAAAGAATAGAACAAACAAATCTCAGTTTCAGATGTATGCAAATACATTAGACAGAACTTGAACAAAAAATATTATTGGGTACGAGAGAATTTTCTGTACATTAGAGAAGCTGGGCATCACATTAGCAGGCACACGGAAGAGAAAAATTAAAGGGGCAGTATTATTGCCGTATCACCAAACTGACCATTTGAACAATTACATCAGGAATTTTTTATGATTAAAAAATTACACAAACCCCAAATTTTAAACCCAGATTAATTTCCATACCAGAAGTACAAACTAAAGCAAATCCTTCAAGAGTCGGGACAACAGAGAAATAACCAACATCAACAATGACTATAAGAAGATTAGTTTACGTACAGAGAATAAAACAAGCAATAGAAATGGAGCAAACTCAACATTCCATGCAAATAAACTTGAAATGGTAAACAAAAGTAGAAATTGTACCACAGTTAAGTTACATGTTCCTGTTTTCATAGAAAATAAGAGGCTCTCCAATACTAATCCTATCCAGCAGCAACCAGGAACAGCCATTCAAATTGCTAGAAACCACAAACCACAAAATTGCTAGAAACCACAAACCACAAAATCTACTCATATTCTCTACTAAGCACACTGCATCAACATTAAAAAAATTGAGACTTCTCTTCCAAATATCAACACCCTGTAAAGCTCAGAAATGCAGGAAAAAAAGACAGACAAAACTGAAACTGAGACTTCTCTTCCAAACTGAGACTTCTCTTCCAAACTGAAACTGAGACTTCTCTTCCAAACTGAGACTTCATTAATAAAATTGAGAAGACAAGAAATGCAGGAAAAAAAGTGATTCATTACATCGATACCAACTCATCTGCTAACGAAATTCAGCAATAACTGATTCATTACATCGATACAAATGACGAATATTCTACAAGATGAGTGCTCTCCAAATTCAGAGTCTTCAGCCACCTACTGATGCATTGCACGAATTCAGTCACCTACAGAGAAATCATAACAGAGTCTTCAGCCACCTACTGTCCAGTGAGCATTATAAGCATAGTAAGAAATGGAAAAAAGAAAATAAAGAGCAATGATTGTACATGGTCCTAAAGCGGATGTAAAGAAACATCATTCTGATTGATTGTTGCATACATCTGTTGCTTCTAGCTCCTACAGAAAATAAAGAGCAATGATGTTAAAATAAATTATAGAGATATAAAAAACATGTAGAATTGAGCAACTATACCTTATTTCTACCATTGGTGCCCATGTTCATACGACAAGTTCTCATGTCCTGGCCCTTTTCTCCACAAACACTACAAGTTCTTTTTCTTGATTGACTTTGATCTTGTGATACTTGTATTCCTGACTTAATTCTTGATGCTGCTCGTGGTCGGCCTTTAGTTCTTGCCTTTGTAGGATCATGAATAGTTACATCATTTAATCCTAATCCACATACTGTCGGCACATTGGACCCCACCGGAGTGCTTGGATCCTCAGAGCTAGTTTGTGCTTTGTCTTTCAATTGATGTTGATCCAGAAAACTATTTGACCACCCATTGACAACGTCATAAAGAAGAGGATCTCTGCTAACAACCTCGAGGACTTTATCAAATGTTGCACGAAGGCTCCAAGTTTGAAGTGGAGTAAGTTGATTGGGACGTACTGCATTGACTGCGCTAGACGAAGAGGATCCCATACTCATGATGCTATGTCTTGCATTGAGTGTCCACCTAGGCAAAATATATCTCTCAGGGATGGCTTGCATATCAAACTTTTGCTTCATGATATATAAAATTTGTGTGCAGAGTAGCCCTTCAGTCTCAAATCTTGCACATGTACACGTAAATTCTCCCATAGATACATTGCATCGAACAGAATACAAGTAACTCTTTCCGTCAATCCTCATTTGGACATTATATATGGTCGTATCTCCTTCAATGCACACTCTTTCATGCCGACAATATAATGTATCTTTGAACCGAGTCTGAAAGATAGAGAATACGTTCCTGGTATAAACCTTCGCAGCATGAACCTCTAACTCATGCATGCCACATAATTCTGGTTTGTTTCTCATACAAAAAATGTCTTCTTTCATCTCTTTGTTTCTTTGAAAATGTACGGCTTTATCATATTGATCAATGAACTCGTATAGTGGAGTCATGGAGTTTATGTAACCATCAAAAAACGAGTTCATGCTTTCACTCCTTTGGCTGGACGCTATGCCTACACACAAAAAGCAAAGAACACCATATGATTAGTTTGAGTTCAAATAAATATAATTGTAAAAATATGACCAGCAGATCAAAATTTTCATACCTGCAAAGAAAGTATCCTTTAGGTACGCCTTAATCCAATGACGTGCTTTCTCATGCATCGTATGCAACCACTTCCAAGCTTTCACTTCATTTTTTTGTTTGTCTGTCATTGGTTCTGAAAATTCTTTTTGGTACTTCTCCTTTAAGATCACCCAACAACTCTCAGCCTCTTCAACACTTTGACTTTTCTTAGACCAATTTACATAGTCTTCATCAAATTCAGGATTATAAGCCGAACGCAAAGAACGGAGATGCTCATTTTCATGAAGACTAATATGCCATATGCAATACCTGTGCCTTGTATTTGGAAAAACTCTTTTGATTGCATTGCATATTGCTGGGTCTTGATCAGTGATGATAGCTCCTGGTGCTTTACCCCACATACATGTCAACCAATTTTCAAATAACCAAACAAAGGTATCCTCCTTCTCGTCAGCAAGAAGAGCACATCCAAATAAGATAGACTGTTTATGATGATTTACACTAGTAAACGGTGCAAAAGGTAACAAAAAATGGTTTGTCTTATACGTGACATCAAACACAACAACATCTCCAAACTGGAGATATGATGTCCTCGCTCTTCCATCTGCCCAAAATATACTTCTACAAACATTTTCCTCATCATGCTCTATAGCATAATAAAACTGAGAGTCTGTAGCTTGCCTTGTAAGAAATTGTTGAAGTACTCTAGTGCACTCCTTCCCGATATTGTTCTTTCTTTTTACTTTCAAATGATCGATGCACTGTTGTGTAGTAATATTGACATTACTACTACTCGTGGTATTTAAAATCCTTGCAATCTTTGAAGGTCCAACCCCACATCCACGAAACTGATCAACTAAATTCCTACAAGTTACATCCATGTGCGATCTTTTGTGTGACCGCAACAAATGGATCTTCGAAGGGGTTTTAATCAACTCATGATTATGAACATCATGAAAGGATTTGATGCCCCACACTCCATTGGAGATTCTATGAACTTTCATTCGAGCCATACAACCTTCTCTCTCATTTTTCCGTCGGTTTACTTCTCTCCCTACCTCTCTCTTATCAGTTAAGCTTTTGAACCCTTCTTTGTTGCAAACATAAAGCCTCCTCGTGATATTACCATCTTTTTCCTTTGCAGTGGATGACCTTCGAATAGAAAAACCTTCCCTTTCTGCGTATACATTATAAAAGTCCCACGCCTCTTCTGCTGTAGGAAATTGCATTCCAACATGTGGTATTCCCTTTTCAATTTCAAAAACACTATGACTATCCACTCCATCTACGTTAGTTGTAGTATCTTGTTCTTCATTCTCATTTGGTATCGCGTGATCATGCATAAATGGTTCGCTCTCTTCCATCTTCTGAAATAGAAACAAATAAAAAAGCAATGATATTTACAAAACATTTGAAAACCCACTTGATGATAAAAGCATAAACCCGTAGCAGCTACCACAAATAGCCAACATAAAGCATATATACATATATTTCACCTATCTATTTGAAACACTTATATGGCATAGTAATACATTTCGGTCTCAGCAAACAACCAATATAAAATCATATGCCATATAACCATTATAAGGTGATACTGGTGGTCGGTCTAAACATAGGTCGGTCTAAACATAGGATGGACATATGCCATATAACAACCAATATAAAAAGCATATGCCACTCTTCACAACGTAATAATTTTTTTCCATTTCAAACTACAAAATATTAACCTAAAAAATTAAAGAGGATCTGAAATTAACTAAATTTTTAAGAATCTCAAACATCAAACCCTAAAAAATTAAATTTAGTAAATGCATATCAATTTCCTTTTCAATATCAAACCCTAAAATTGTCAAATGTCCTAAATTGTTACCATGGATTCGAAATTGTTACCATGGATTCGAAAATGTCCTAAATTGGCTCAACAATGGTCTGGATCGGTTCGAGTTCTCGGGCTCGGAGAGCTCTAGGGTTTCGAAGAGGCGAAAGAGAGAGGTGAGAAGTGAAATCGAAGAGGCAAGAGAGAGGAAGAAAATGGACCTGTTGGCTGGCGGTGGAGTCGGGGTTGAAGCTCCTGGAGAAGAGTGTGCGCGCGGCCCCCTTTTTTTCGTTTCCTTCTTTCCTCAGCCTCTTCTTTCCTTTCCTTCTTTCTTACGTGTTTCTTCTCCTGGAGAAGAGTTGTGCGCGCGGCCCCCCCTTTTTTTTCCTTTCCCTGTGTATTTTCAACCGTTGGATTTAATCCAACGGCCTCTGATCGCGCGACCGTAGGGAGATGCCCCTGAGGTCGACCACAGGTGCATTTTACCGATATATATATATATATATATATATATATATATATATATATATGTTGTTCAGTAGGTTTGAGAAGGTATCCAATGCAGAAACTGAGATATGGGTGGTTATACCATGTATCAACTGATACATATTTGGGCTTTAGTTGATATGTTGACCAAGAGATATGTAATGGGATCCTTGTGCAAGATTTGGGTGGTTTTACATGTGTGTATGTTTTAGGGGTCACCTTGGGACACAGAGGGAGGCTAAGGATTTAGAGAGGATGGAGTATCAGTCGAATACTGAGTCCAAGTAACACTATTCGACTGAAACATGAAGGAGATTCAAGTGGACAGTCAAGTGACTGTGGGAAAAGGCTTAGGTATTCAAAAAGGGAGGATGTAGAATTAAAGCAGTAATCTACTACTTTGGAGTCAGAAAGATAGGGAGAGCAGGCCATTGGCCAGGGAAGCCTTTGGTTTTGGCTTAGCAAAGCTTTGTAAATACATTTCAGATGTGTGGGGCATGCATGCCTGTGCACCTATCATTAGAAGTCGTAAGCTATTGTGAAAGGGTGGCACATGAGCAGAGAAGGGGATCAGCAAGTACTTGACCTGCAGATGGAAGTAGTGGGATTTCCCCTACTCCACAGTAGAGTTATTTCCAGAGAAGGGAAGGGGGTGTTCAGGTGGTTGGGTTCTTATGGCAATGTGGTATATATATGTGGTATATATATATATATATGTATATATATATATATATATGTATATATATATATATATGTATATATATATATATATATATATATATATATATATATATATATATATGTTTGTTTATATAGAGTAGTTGGAAATTTTGATGAAAAGTGAAATGTTAAGAGAGGAAGCCATTGTGTGTATCATGGCTTGGATGACTTTATAGTGTGTGTTCATGAGTATGATGGATTAGTGGTGAGTAGAGGAGGATAACCATATAGATATAGGTAAAGGTTATTGTAGACATAGGTAATGTAAATATAATAAGATTATATATTGCCTTTACAATCCCATATAGGTTTGCTTATATAAGTAGAAGGATATTTGTAGGCTATAAGCTACAGTGCCTTGTAGCTATATATATATATATATATATATATATATATATATATATATATATATATATATTTTATATATATATATATATATATATATATTTATTTATTTATTTACAAATGGTAAGCATGTATGTTAATTATATATATATATATATATATATATATATATATATATATATATATATATATATATATATATATATATATATATATATTTACAAATGGTAAGCATGTATGTTAATTTTATATATAAAAATATATATATATATAGGAAAATTCTACAATACATCCACCCATTTTGGATGTATCGATACATCCGAAATCTGGACCGTTGGATGTTAATCCAACGGTTCAGATTAAATTCAGATAAAATAATACAGGAGACATCATTTAATGCTGATTTAGACTTTTGACCTGTTGGTAACTTGCTTTAGCAGGTCATTCTTCACTTTAATTTTTTCAATGAACACCCTAAATTAACTCATATTTACTCTCTCAAAAGTCCATCCAATTTAATCTGAACCTTATTTTTTTTGGTTACATGCCATGGTAGTCGTGGTGGTGCTGGTGGTGGTGGAAAGAGAAACGGAGATGAAGAAGAAAATAAGAATCGGTTCGAATCGCGTCGAACATCGTCGAGCCCTCCTAGAACAACGAGGAGTACCAGCTGCACCGAGAAGAATCGGTACGCTACGCGTCGGACATCGTCGAGACCTCCTCGAACAAGGAGAAGTACCAGCAGCGCCGCTCTAATTTTACTGCCCATGCCAATGTCTAAAATTTTATTTTTCATTTTACAATTTAATATTTTGTTAATAAAGCTACATGTCATGGTGGTGGTGGTGAACTGAGGAAACCTGCTTCTGAGGTCGGGCGGATTATTTTTTAACTTTTCTAAAGATAATATTTTCGAGGAGAATATTTTTTTGGACAGAGAATGGCTATTCTCTTTGCTTTTAACACGGAGAATGGCCATTCTCTTTGCTTTTAATACGGCGAATGGACGAAGAATGGTACATTTAGGACGGAGAATGGTATATTTAGGACGGAGAATGGACGGAGAATACGGCGAATGGCCCTTCTCTTTGCTTTTAATACGGCTAATGGACGGTGAATACGGCGAATGGACGGAGAATGGTACATTTAGGATGGAGAATGGATGGAGAATACGGCGAATGGCCATTCTCTTTGCTTTTAATACGGCAAATGGACGGTGAATACGGCGAATGGACGGAGAATGGCCATTCTCTTTGCTTTTAACACGGAGAATGGCCATTCTCTTTGCTTTTAATACGGCGAATGGACGAAGAATGGTACATTTAGGACGGAGAATGGTACATTTAGGAAGCCGACAAAAGCTCGTTCTCTCAAATCTTTTCTTTGTATAAATTAAATCCAAGGAGGACACAATCCCTAATTTTAGTTATTGCTTAGCAGAGTCTGCTTAGTTGTTGTAAAATTGTGGTGTTGCTTCTGTGATACTTTCATCTTTAATCTCATGTTTTCTATGAATATGTGTTCTGTTTGAATTTGATTTAGTAATCTTTCCGTAATTAGTTTTTTGTTTCATCTAACAATTTAATATTTTTTTTATAAAGCTACAGGGCGTGGTGGTGGTGGAAGGAGGAAACGGAGATGAAGAAGAAAAGAAGAAGAATTTCGGTTCGCGGTAAACTTCGTCGAGTTCCTCAATCAAGCGAAATTAAACCTCTTATAGAGTTCCTTAATTGAAGTTGATCACGATAACCTTTTGTATTTTTCAAACGGATAGTAGAATCTTCCTTGAGCCCTCCTCAATCAAACGGCTAGTAGAATCTTCCTCGAGCCCTCCTCAATCAACGGCTAGTAGATTGTTTCCTAGTCTCGAAATTTATTTGTCTTTCCATCTTCCTCACTTTTTGTACTTCTCTCTTGCTATATATACAATAGTTTTCTTGTTTCATAGTACTATTATTCATTCTGAAATACATAGAATAGTTTTCTGAAATACAATAGTCTTCTTGTTCTCAAGATGTCTACTCGTGTGGTGGGAAATGTAGAAGACGTAGAAGATTGGATGCCAGCTCCAAATGAAACCTTCATTCCGCGTATGTTACGCAAGATTGAAGAACATCTGTCGACGATTTCAGCTGATGTTGCAAAGATCAATTCTAAGCTTTGTTTATTAGAAATTGAACAAATAAATTTATCTCGGCGTTTTGAGAAGTTTGAAGAATCTCCAGCTTTGAAGAAGGCATCTTCATCTGGAGCATTTAATAATGTGAAGGTGGTTTCCGTTGTATCTTCTTCCGATGAGGAGGACGTGGAGCTACAGTATCATAGTAAAGCATTGGACCGAATGCTCGCATTGTCCCCTATAGAAGAAACTGACTTTAGCAGTCCTGCTAAAAGAATGCGTAGAAATTTACATCCGGTCACACCATCGAAAAATTTAATAAGGGGTTCAACCTCGAAGCCTAGCAATTGTACTAGTGTTTCTTCGAGATATTACGACTATATTTTTGCAGATGATAGACCTGACGAGTAAGTAATATGAGTTTTGATTTAATTCCAACAGTTTTTTTTCTCCTAATTTATTCGTTTCTTTTCTTAGAGAAATAATATCATCTTGCAACAAAAACTATGTGTCTCCGGTGGGAGATGAAGACCTTAGCTCCTTTAACGAAAATTAGCAATGGGGTATGTATAGATAGTATATTTCTTCTTAGATGCCATCTATGTTTACTTCGATTCCATCGCTGACATTTTTAATGATTTATTCAGATTGTAGGTATTGTCTCTGCTCTTCTCACCGCGGAGGAACGGAAAAGAACCTCCAATAAAGCTAATGTATGGTTTTTTCCAATAAGGATATCGGTGAGTGAGCATTTTATTCTTCAATACATATGCATTAACAATTTTCTCGTTTGTTTGTCCTTCGTAATGTATTAATTGATGTGTATATAGAAAGCAACGTTACCTCCATTCGACAAAAAGCCTCATGAAATATGGAAGAAGTTTAAATATTTTCAGGATTACATGGGATCTTTAAGCACTTGTAAAGAGGTATTAATGTATTTATGTTTAAATATTAATCCTAATTTTTTAAAATTTACTAATTTGTTTTACCTAATTATCCTGATTCAGATATACATACCCATTCATTTGGGCGAACACTATACTCTTGCAAGAGTTCTGGTTAAAAAAAGGACTGTTGAAATTTGGGACTCACTTGCATCGAAAGATGATCCGATTCAAAGCAAAACAGTCATAAAAGAAATAGTAAGCTCATATTCATCAATTTTTATGAATTGGGTACAAGATACGCGGTATACTAATACATATTGTATTCTGGTAATTGTAGCTTTCAAATTTGGATCTCTTTCTCCAAGAAGAGATTTTGAAGTTGAGAGATGCTAGGTTCAGCTTTTCTACTTTTACAATAAAACGTCCTTCTTATGTTCCCCGCCAAGGCAATTATGTTGATTGTGGGATTTTTGTAATATCATTCATGAAAGACTGATGTAGTCTAGACTACCGTTCTCTCGATGTAAGTCTGAAAATATGTCATCAAAAACTTCAACTTTTTAGAGCAATATTTTTGATGTTATGTTTATTATATGCAGTTTGATATGGAAAAGGAAAGACGCAAAGCTGCTGAATGGATTACACTTCAGAGCACAATGAAGAGCTAAAAAGAAGTCCAATCTGAAATGATGAATATGGAAGACGATGATTTTTTTTTCTTCTTCTTTTATATCTAATGTATGGAAACCCCTAATGTATTATGTTCATTTGTTTTGTTGAGTTGTAATGACATTTTTGCCAAACGGCTTCGATTCTTTTTGATTAAGCAGAATCATTTTTGCCCTTCAAATTAATATAATTAAGCAGAAATGAGTCTTTTGCCCTTCCATCGAATGACATTTTCGCCCTTCTAATTAATTCAAAACACCCCCGAACCCTTTTATTAAAAAAAAAGAAAAAAAAAACCGTTTCGAAGCTTCCTCTTCTTCCATACTCCACTCTGTACTCAAACCTAGGTCATTCTCCTCCAAAATCTTCAAACCTTCCTCCCCATTCGTAATATTCACACCATGTCGGCCATCAGCGGCAGAATCATCACCGGCAGCATCACCAATTAGAAAAGATGCACCAGTTACAGAAAATCCAAAAGCGATAGACGGAGAACAACGGAAACCCTATTATAAGAAAGTTGCACAAAGGAAAAAAGAAAAGTTGCTAAACAAAAGAAGTGCAAGAAAAAGTGCAAACAGAAGGTATAACTTTGATTTTATGTTCGCAAATTCTGTATATATTACAAGGAAAATGACATTCTCCGTCATAAAACGCATTTGAATGTTAAATTCTATTCGCCGTTTAATTTGGAACGGAGAATGGAATTCTCCGTCTAACTTGAAACGAAGAATGTCGTTTCCAGTGTTAAAACCCATAAGAATGGCCATTCTCCGACCTAATTTTTTGTTTTTTTAGTTTTGTAGAAAAAAAATTTGTCAGGAATAAGGATTCAAGACTTTTCCGTTCTACCTTCAAGCCAATGCTAAATCTTATGGAGGAGGTCAATCAAGATGTTGGCCGTTTACCTGAACCAGTTATCGGTTCCTTGAAGAATACCGGTTTCTGGAATTTTGCCGAGATTTTCTACCAAAACAGAGTCCACGTCTCCGAAGTGGCCAAGGTCTCCGAAGGGCTTGAGAATTTAATTGCAAGTTACACAGAAGAAGAAGATGGCGTCGGGTGCTTTGAATTGCGCACCACTATTAAAATCGCGTCAAGCGTCGAGGATATGGCAGTCATATTCGGTCTACCGCTGAATGAAGAAAGCGATAATGATGTTTCTTACAGAAGATGGATAAAGGAAAAATAACAGCAGCCCACACGACCAGCATCATTGAGCCTGTGTAGAGATCACTTCACAAGATTGCTGGCTAATACCAAGGGCAAACACTCAGAAGTCACGAATAAGGAAGTGAGAGACAAGTTCTCTGAATTGTTACGACGGCTTCGTGGTAGAGATAACGATGTTAATCAAGATGATTTGGCCAAGCTAATAATCTTCCACTTGTGCCAAACAGTATTCTTCATAAAGTCTGGCGGTTCAAATTTGTCGTACAGATTCTTGGCCTTGGTAGACAGTGTGGACGTCATCAACAGTATATGCTGGCCAAGGTTAATCCTGTCATATGTAATGGATAGCATAAAGAGGAGTAGAAGCAAAACTGAACAGGGGGGTTACTCAATGGCTTTCCACAAATTGGAAGGTTGCACAATATACTTCCTCTATTGGTTTGCAGAACATAAAAAATTTGTGGAAAGGAAGTTCACCCCAATTCCTGATTATCCAAGATTTTTCACATGGAATGGGTACGAAATCTCAAACTTCCTCAAGGCCGAATATCATAACAAAATGAGATCAAAGATGATATTTGAAGATCTGGTTATACCTGTTGGGGAAGAAGAAGGGCACAAAGAAGATTAGCCACCTATAGAAGAAGTTGAAAAAGAGGGTGAGGAAGAACACCAAGAAGCAGGTGGGGATAATTTTGATGAACAACGAATACCACAGTATCATGAAATGGGCGCTGTGATGGACGACTCAGCAAAGGAATTGGAGGATTTGAGAAGACATCATTCTGATATTCTTGCGCAGAATGAAGAACTCAAAGAAAAGTTAGAAGAGATGGAGGCACAAGGAGCGCAGTTACGTGCAGCCAACTTTGAGAATGTCATACTCAAAGAAAAGCTGAAAGAGCTCGAGGCAGAAGAAGCGCAACAACGTGCAGTCAACGTTGTGATGGAGGGCTCTGTGCATGAACTGGAGGATTTGAGAAGACATCATTCTGATATTCTTGCGCAGAATGAAGAACTCAAAGAAAAGTTAAAAGAGATATAAAAGAGATGGAGGCACAAGGAGCGCAGTTACGTGCAGCCAACCTTGAGAACAAGAAACTCAAAGAAAAGAAAAAGAGCTCGAGGCACAAGATGCACAACAACGTGCAGTCAACGTTGTGATGGAGGGCTCTGTGCATGAACTGGAGGATTTGAGACAGCAGAATTCTGTTCTTAAATTAGAGCTACATGCACAAGGTAAAATCTTTTCTTTTTTAAATTTCTGATTTATAATCTTCCAGGAGAATGACTATTCTCCGTGTATTATAACACGAAGAATGGCATTATCCGTGTATTTGAAACGGATAATTGCTATTCTATCATTTCGATACTGGAAAGGTTATTCTCCGTGTAATTCCAAACGGAGAATGCAATTTTCGTATTATATTACACGGAGAATGTCATTCTCCGTGTTAGGTTCACATCATACATTCATTGTTGTTTGTTTTATTCAGTGCGAACAACAACGAGCAACTCAGAGAAACAAATGAAAGACTCGTTGAGGAGAAAAGGGAGCTTCAAAATAAAGTTGAATAGTTTAATATTGAAGCCAATGAAAAGGATGGGAAAATTGTTGATCTCGAGCCATGGTTGTAGCATTTCAGTGAGAAGTTTCAAGCAGCTGCTGAACTTGCTGCTCCAAAAGAATTCAAAAGAAGATAAGGATCGGGGGGAGAAAGAGGTTAATAAAAAGCAATACAGTTAGAGAGGCTAATAAAAAGCGGAAGTAATGCCGCTCCGAAATCCCGAGAAGACGCCAAATGGCTGAATAAAGAAGAACCGTGTCTACTAAGGGAATGCGATGAACTCTTACTTTGGAAACAAGCGGATGAAGAGCTGAAGAAGCAATACATCGACATCGTAATTCCCAAAAAGAAGTCTCCAAAGTATGTATCAGAACCCTTTTTTTCTTTTGTTTTTTCTAAATTTTTTTCACAATTATGTAATGAGAATCTATTTTTATTAATTTAATCTAAACTAAATTTAGTGTAGTGATATTGTATACCAATTTTATCCGGAAAAGGATGAAAATGGAGTTTCAGTCCAGCTGTCGGCAGTAGACATGCAAGACATACTCAACTATGACGACATGGAGGCTGGCATACGGACATAATAATAAGGAAGCTGAGAGAAATTCAAGGCATAAAAGGTGTGCCCCGTCTAGTTCAGAGGACGTGCCATTGATCCAGAAGCAAAAGCCAGCGCCCCAATCACATAAGTGGTCTGCATTCATGATGGCCCACACATTGGTAAGAATTCAAACAGAAAAATCTATATTCATGTGTACACGATGAAAAACAAAAAAATTCTTATATTGTGTATTGTTTTGGGAAACAGACCATCGTTCAACGTGCCAATAAAGAAAATGCAAAAGCCGGCGCCTTTGAAGACATCCAAACAGAGTTAGTAGACTTTATCATGGGTTTGGAGGACAACATAGAGTTGCTATTTATCCCACTCTTTAATGCATCCATCAAACACTATACTCTGCTCACATTCAACTTTATCTTACGACTGGACACACTACAACTCCTTGAGGCAAACCACGTACGATAAGTGCAAGGTGGATACAGAATTAATGAAGAACACCTTAGAGCCTATCGTCAGGAGAAAAGTTGATATGATAAGGGAGAGATGCCCGGCGAAGATGGAGTATGAGAGCAAAGTGCTGAATTGTTTTCCAAATTGCCCACAACAACGGGCACCCAACTGCCTCTTGTACACGACGTATTATTGAATATGTTGACGACTCCTCCCTTCGAAATACCGGAAGGAAATGACAATAAAACTCACCAGAAGATGACAACGATGAGGTTGGCATGGGCTAAGGAGTTGCTTTCAAGCAAATATGTAACGTGAACCAAGCAATGACATTGTAAAACAACAATGTAATTATGATGTAATTGGGCAAGGAACTTCTGTTTTATAAGCTCTGCTTTTATAATATAATCATTTTTGAATTACATTTACATTGTCAAAACCACGAAAGTTTGACTTTTATTTACATATGAAACAACTCGAACTCATGCGCTAAGTTGCAGTCATTTTATAATAAGCTCTCTCCAACTTCTGCCATTTATTGGCAAAATTTAACAACTCGAACTCATGCCAAGTGGCAGTCACTTTTATTGTCATTAATACCAATGAATCTGCCATTTATATGCCATTAATACCAATGAATTCTTCCATTTATATGCTGTTTATTCCTAATGAATCTGCCCCTTCGGATTATATTCTCCGTTTTATTTGGAATGGAGAATGGAATTCTCCGTTTACTTGAAACGGAGAATAACTTCCCGTTTAAATTAAATCGTTTGAGGATTCTAGTCACCGTTTATTTCGGAACGGATAATAACATTCGTTCCTCCTAACGGAGAATATCATTCCCAGTGGTAAAACACATTAAAATATTCATTCGCCATTTTATTTAAACGGAGAATGACGTTCTCCGTGTCTTTCGAAACGTAGAATGTATTTCCGTTTAGTTTGAAAAGGAGAATGAAGATGAGCTTGATGAGAATATGACAAGGTTGGTATGGGCTAAGAAGACTACAATGATGAGGTTGGTAGGGGCTAAGAATTAGATTTCAAGAGAACTTCTCTTTTATAATGTCTGCTCTGCTGTCTTTTATAATAAAATCCTTTTCGAGTTACATTTACATTGTGAAAACCACGAAAAGTTTGACTTTTTGAGTACATTACTTATAAAGTCGAAATACTACATAAAATCCTACTATCAAGAAAAAAGTTGAATGTGAGCTGCGTGCGGGCATCGCAGAGCATAGAACTCCTTGAGGCAAAGGAATTCCTTGAGGCAGTGAGTTCCTTTGCTCGGAGGATGCACGATGAAGTGACTTGCCTCAAGGAGTCATCCACGGTTCCTATGCTCTGACGACGCACGATGAAGAAATCTACCACGTGGACAAACTGAAAGACGACAGAGAAAACACTCCTTCACAGTCGAAGCTTTCAATTGAATTCCTTGAGGCAAATCACTTCATCGTGCATCGTCAGAGCAATAGAACTCCCTGAACAAAGGAACTCCATGCATAGTCAGAGCAATGGAACTCCATGAACAAAGGAACTCCGTGCATAGTCAGAGCGAATCAAAGTACGAGCACAATAAATCCAACCCACACTCTGTCGGAGTGCGTACTTGACTATGCACGGAGTTCCTTTGTTCATGGAGTTCTACTGCTCTGACTATGCACGGAGTTCCTTTGTTCATGGAGTTCATTGCTCTGACGATGCACGATGAAGTGATTTGCCTCAAGGAATCAATTGAAAGCTTCGATGTGAAGGAGGAGTGTTGTTCTCTGTCGTCTTTCAGTTCGTGTCCACGTGGTATTCATCGTGCATCGTCAGAGCATAGGAACCGTTGGATGACTCCTTGAGGCAAGTCACTTCATCGTGCATCCTCTGAGCAAAGAAACTCACTGAGGCAAAGGAATTCCTTGAGGAGAGTACCGTGCAAAGGCATCCTTTTCATTATGGAACTGTCGAAGAAATAAACTCCTGGCGGGCGCTTCGACAGAGCGTGGAACGATAATAAATCCAAACCCATGCACATCTCAGTCTTCTGAAGGACTTCACCACCGTGCATCGTCGGACCCATAGAACACGTTAAAAAATGAACTCCTGGCTGCAAAGGAACACCGTGCATAGTCCGAGCCAATCAACGTACGGGCGCTTCGACAGAGCATGGGTTGGCAATAAATCCAAACCCAGGCCATCTCAGTCTTCTGAAGGACTTCACCACCAAAGCTTCTTCGAACGAGGAGATCGACAACCAAGAAGAAAGCGTCTTGCCAAGGCCAGGGATCGGTAGAGTCCATCTCCACAAGAAAAGCTAAGTGAGACGAGAAATACTCTCTACACTACTGTCATTTATAGGCATGGAACAACTGGGACTCATGCGCCAAAAAGGCAGCCACTTCGAATTCAATTCAATTAATTTCCATCATACCAATGCATCTGCCCCTTCTCAAGTAAAGCTAAGTAAGACTAGAACAAACTCTTCAACTACTGCCATTTATATGCCATTAATACCAATGAATCTGCCCCTTCGAATTCTGCCAACTTGATACCCCTACTGTATCAAAGTTTTTTTCTTGATACAGTAGGGGTATCAATGTTTTGATACCCCCTATGTATGACATGTGGGCCTTCCTGCTTTATAAATGTGTACACATATATATATACACATAAATTTTAAGAGGGCCCACATGTCATACATAGGGTATCAAAACTTTGATACCCCTACTGTATCAAAATTTTGATACCTATGTATGACATGTGGTCCCCTCTTGCTTTGTAAAACGTGTAAACATATATATACACATAAATTTTGAGATGGCCCACATGTCACACATAGGGGGTATCAAAACTTTGATACCCCCTACTGTATCAAAGTTTCTCTCCTGTATCAAAGTTTTTTCCTTTTAAATGGGCCCCATACATAACTTACAAAAAAAGTATAAATAAAACAAAATTTTGTTATAGCAAGATTTGAACCAATGACTCTTAAATAAAGTTAGCATTTAACCACGACACCACAATAGCATTCTCGTGTGTTATTAAACGGAGAATAGAATTCTCCGTTTTGAATTACACGGAGAAAAGCATTCCCAGTGTTAAAAACACATTAGAATGTTCATTCTCCGTATTTTATTAAACGGAGAATAGAATTCTTTTGAATTACACGGAGAATAGCATTCCAGTGTTAAAAACACATTAGAATGTCATTCTCCGTTTTAATTGAAACGGAGAATGATATTCTCCGTTCATTTGTACGGAGAATTATATTCTCCATTTTGAACTGCACGGAGAATGTCGTCAGTATTAAAACGATTGAGGATTCTATTCGTTTAATTTGGAACGGAACGGTTCTCCGTTTATTTGAAACGGAGAATAAGATTCCCAGTATTAAAAACATTAGAATGTTCATTCTCCATTTAATTTGAAACGGAGAATGATATTCATCGTGTCATTTGAAACGGAGAATGATTCTCCGTTTTGAACTGCACGGAGAAATATTTTTCTCCATTTTTGATGTACTACGTTTTGAACTTAGAATTTGATATCTCCATTTTTATCTAATTTCTTCTCAAACTTTTGCATTGGAGAACATAATTTTTATCTAATTGTCTCGTGTGAATGACATTGCCACATAAGAAGACATTGTCTTAAGAACAAGGTTTCTTTTATTCCATTTGCTCTTTGTCACTATTTCGCTTTCGTACTTTAATTACAAAATTGTGACCGATTTTTACAAACTACATACTCTAGGCTGGGATAGGCTGACTTTCTGTAGGCTGGCTGTTTCCCTTGAGAAGGCCTTCCTTTTTGTGCTACCGGATTTGGCTCTTTTAAAAGCTTCATGCACTCCATGAACTGCATCAGCTACCATTTGTTCTTCTTCACCAATATCGGTCACCATTTCTTTCAACTCCATCAGAACAGACGACATCACACTCCGTCCTCTCTTGAATTTTGCTGATTTTTTACAATAGTATGTAAACAGATTAACTTGTGATAAATAGCACCATACCTTCTGCTCTCAATAGTGTCTGGGTGGATGAATTTTCTTTCTGAGCCAGGTCCGGAGAGATAACTCTCTTTGCAATCCTTGAGCCAACGAGA